>CM032448.1:125785274-126176090 GCA_019049505.1 Pachyrhynchus sulphureomaculatus | reverse complement strand
AACGCGAAACGAGTGCAGTTAAAAATTACCTCATTTTTGAGACATTAAAGTTAAGAAATGAAACTGTTTTATTTTCGATTTTCCGTACATATACATAAAATAAGTAAACTTTGTTTTAATAAATACCTATGTACGTGACAGCATATCGTATAAATGCTTTTAAGTCAATCTGCAATGTTGTATTCATTCTAAACTTCTATTTTAAATTAATTAATTTTCGATTATCTAAAATCACTTTGGTCCATATTTTTTCGGGTAATCAAGATTCTACTGTACTTGATTCAAGTGGTCAAACGACAATCCATTTTTGGATGTAGTATTTTGGGGACTTATCTGGGTATTCCAGGGCACAGGGGCCGCGAAATCAACGTTAAAGGCTTTTACTCGACTCGCCCGATAAAATGAACAACTAGGCAGACGGTTAATCGGCAGGTCAAAATTTCTTGCCTTCTTGGTCTATTAATATTCTTTAAAATTTTTATTTTACTGATATATTTTTTATCAGTTTAAAAAACCTTTAATTGTCAAAATAGACCAGTCTTAAGGATACACCTTTTTACTGAATTAGGTAGTCAGTATTTATTTTACAATATAAGTTTGCAAGGAAAAATCTCAGTTAAGGGAACATTACACTAATAAATAAAAAAACATTTTTTTAGTCCGTAATTTTTCTGACATATATTTTAAGTCTACAAATACAAGAAAAAAATTTTTACATAATTTTTTAAATGATTTTAGGTTTTTTTTTTTGCAGCTTCGTAGAAGCCATTTTTGAAATTTTTGATCTGCTGGCGTGCACGTTTAGAGGCTCACTGGAACGTCTGAAAAAAAAAATATCCTTAGAAAAAGTATAATTATGATCCCAGTATAGACTACGATTATTTTGTTTGAGCAAAAATTCACAAAATGGTGGACCTCCAAAGTGGGTGGTCCCGAAAATAGCATTTTTTTTTGTAAAAAAAAGATTAAAAATTAAGGAAAAAATTAACCAATTTTTTTATTTTGGTTTATACTGGGGCTATTGTTGTGTAGAAGAATATATTAAAATTTCAGACTGATTGGTTAAATGGTTTTTAAATTATCGTGCACGCCGATTACAAAAACGTTATCTTGAGAAAAATGCGTTTAAAGTTCTGACAAACGAATTTTCACATATGAAATCTACTTATATTCAATCAGCTATGCCTGCTGCACACGAAATTCCTTCCGACTCTTCATACACCTCGTTCTCAAGTGCCAGCTGCTTTGTTTTTATCTTTCTCTTCATTGGCGGCTTTCTTTATAACAACTCTGAATACAGCCTCAACTGCGATTTTAATGTTTTCGATGAGTTTATAATAAGTTGTTTCACGAAAGCCCGTTCAGGCCGCAAAAATTGTTCACTCCAGCGATTCCACAGCCGAGTAATCTCATTACAAAAATAAAACGTCTATTAATTTCATATGATATCCCAATTTTGGGGCTAGAGTCAGTGAGTGTATCGCCGCATTCACACAAAACACAAAGCTTAAAACCTACTCCTATATCGTCTCGTTTGAAAAATTTCATGTATCCATCACAAATTTTGCACTTTAACTTCTGCTATAAAGTTGTAAAAACTAAAAATTGTACTATACAATAACTAAAAGTCCGATCAATGCCTCGACTCAACTCAGAAATTTTTACAATTTTTTCTGCAGATATACTGGCAAAATTAGAATTATTGTTACCTGAAAATCGATTACCATAAAACTGTCTTTTACGTTACTCGCTTCGAACTAAATTTCCTGTATTTTTTATCCATTTTGCACAATATTCGCCCAGACGTTTACCGAGTGATGTTAGCCCTGCGAGCGATATTTTCGAACGGAGCAGGCCAGCGTACTGTTTACTTTGGAGCTACAGTTTCGCCTCAAACAGAAAATATATTATACCCATTTTACCTTCTATCTCTCTAAGAATTATAAAAGTAGCAGCAGATATTCGACGCAGGTAGATTAAAACCTTTGTAAACAGCCGAAAGGTAAGTTGGCACGCCGCGTGGTCGATTTGGCCCGCCTTACATTTGGCGCTATAATCTTCTTTAACTTCGAAAGTATTTTAAATTTTTCTCTGAAATTTTCAGAGAATATTATTAGAATATAACACTTTCCAATAGGATACTTTTTAAAAAGTCGATTTTTCCGACCCGAAAAAATGTAATGTTCCCTTAAAAACTTTAATACCTTATAAGTTCATAATAATTATAAGGGTTTGTACTAGACTGGAAATCTAGGAAAACCCAATTTGAATTATTAAACACAAGCAAAATATCCCATTAAGGCTGTGATCAGATTATGAGTTCATTTGATCGATTAATTTTTAAGTATATTTCTTGCGACTAAGGTCTAATTAATTAATAAGTAGGAAATAATGTAAAATTCTAATTTTGTTTGTACGAAGCAATTGCTCGACATTGTAGCAGCTGCTACAAAATCAAGCAAAAAAGTAAATGCATTAAAGACATCAGATATAGTTTAGAAATCAAATGTTACGTACACAGCATAAGAAGATTACTATTTTTTCTTTAATTAAGCAAACTGTAACAACACTAATCTTCAGCAACATCTGTAAAACACTTTTTGCATTATCAAAAAAAAAAAAACAAGTTTTGCAGCAGGTTTCAAGACGCAAATAAAAAATGTTGTTTTTGACATTTCGCCGACTGTTGTATCATCTCTGTTCAATTTGCTTTAAAAGCTCCCTCCATCTCTCTCTCATTCAGGCATTCCAATGTTCATTTCAGCTGTACCACTTTTTAAAATTACCTAGTTCAGGGATTTATATAATTTTCAACTGCGCACAAATTTTTAATAGATAATTGAAAAACAAAGATTTTTTTTATATTTCTTTCTATGCATTACAGGCAATGAAAATGTAACTGCCGTAGTCATTAGAACAGGATTTCTAACTACAAAAGGAGAACTAGTAAGAAGCATTCTGTACCCCCCTCCGGCCGATTTTAAATTTGACCAAGACAGTTACAAGTTTATACTAATTCTTGCTGTAATCGCCGCACTGGGTTTTATTTACACGATCGTATCAAAGGTATGTTTTTCTCGAATCTTCTTTTTAATATCAATATTGAAATATCGTTCGGCCCCTTACCACACTGTTTTTTAACATAAAACACATTTTTCTTTGGATACCTAAATATTTCTAGGAGTTTTAATGTTCACCTGAATTTGCTTACATAATCCGTGAAACTCTCGAGTCTCCTACCTCTATCATTTCCTTGCATCAACCATTTGCTGAAAAAGACCACCAGTACGATTTGTCGAGTTCTCTAAAATAAGCGTGAGTTTCCCATTCGACACTTCATTTGTGCCAAATCTCTTTCTCTGGAGCCACCTTTTTAAATTTAAAAAAATGTAATAATCACTGGGGGCCCGATCTGTTGCATACGGTGGATGAGGAAGCAATTCACAGCCTAATTGGTCCAATTTCATCATCGATTCTATGGAGTTATGATCAGGTGCATTATCTTGGTGAAACAATACGTTTTTCCTCGCTAAATGCGGCCTTTTTTCCTGATTTCACCATTCAAACAGTCCGATAAGCCAACGTAATAATCTCCGGTGATTGTTCGCCCTTTCTCAAGATAGTCGATCAGTATTAGTCCATGTGCATCTTAAAAAATACCCACCAAAACCTTTCCAGCTGATGTTTGTGATTTTGGACACTTCGGTCGGCTTTCATGCGATTCCAGCCACTCTGGGGACTGCCTATTGGCCTTAGACGTGTAGCGGTGAATCCATGTTTCGTTTGTTACGAATCGATGCAATAACTCCTTTGGATTACTCCAGATGCGAGGATGGATCAAATATAAATGAGGTTTTTTTTTTTACATTTTTGTATTTACTATAACAAATAAACCAAGTACATATCATTTTTCAACATAATCTCCATTTTGGAAATGCACTTTTATTGATACCGTCATCCGAAAAGGGAAGGGGGATGTGTCAGTAACCAATTGCGCACGAAGCCCTCCACCACGTTGTCGTCATCAAATCGTTGGCCTCCCAGCGCTTCTTTGAGTGGCCCAAAGAGATAAAAATCGCAGGGCGATAGGTCAAGACTGTAGGGAGGGCGATCAAATGTTGTCCAACTTATCTTCTCCAATTTTTCGCGAGTGAGAGTTGCAGTGTGAGGTTGAGCGTTGTCATGGAGAAGAATCACGTTTCTTATCGGTTGGTCACATCTTTTGCGGCAAGTTTAACGTCATCCAAAAGGTTGTAGTAGTATGCCGCATTGATGATGCGATGTTCATGCAAAAAATCAATGTGTAAAACGCCACGTCCATAGATGACGATCATGGCTCTCATTTTCGACCTCTTCACGGCCTCCCATGAACTTCTTATGCCAGGCGAACCCACGAGGCTTTGACAGTGTTTGATCTCCGAACTGTGCCGTCGATCTCCGCTAAATTTCGGTCAGTTTCACGAGTGAGAAATTTAATAATGACTCGTTTGCGCAATCGAAGGGTGCACGTCTCTCGCTCCGACATCGTAAGCTGTAATACTGAATGCACCTGGCGAGGCCAACCGATCGTTCTTCCCACTACTAACAAACCAACCAAACCAGCATTGCTAGAAGCGGCGGCCCGCTTCGAACGATACTAAGCGATCAGTACAGAGAGTTTATATTTGATCCACCCTCGTATGCAAATATTCATGCAAAATATGCCTCACGCGTCCTGTTGATATCTTCACGATGTTAGCTATCTCTCTCAATTTCCCCTTACGGTCATTCGGAACAATATGGTGGATTTTTCTTTGTGTCTTTTGAAGTGACTATCTCATTTAGACGTCCGGAATGTGGTGTAGCAACCATCGACATATAGTCGTTTTTGACGGAGCAGATGTGCCATAATATTTCTCAAGTCATTCTTGGGTTCTGGCTACAGTTTTTCCCATCAAAAAGCAAGGTTTAATCAACACACCAAATTCTTCTTGTTCCATCGTTTTCTAAAAATCAAAAGTATCGTCACTCAGACTCGCAAACTAATAAACAAAATGGCATGAAAATTTTACACGAATCTTCTGAGAGTTGTCAATAACTGAAAATCATATGGTTTGTGCTGCCATCTCTCGGAAAGTATTGGGATTTTTCAACTCATGTTAATATCCATTGTATCCATAAAAAAGGAAAGTGATAAAAATCAGTTTGGCAAGTGGTAAAACTCTGTTTAGTTCAGGTTCACGACATTGAGCCAAACATATGAAAGTGACCTAAAATTATAAGTGTTTGTAATACCTCTTTCTACTTTTAGATCTCGCGTCAAATTGGAGCTATCGATATCACTATTAAAGCTTTGGACATTATTACTATAGTGATACCACCAGCCCTTCCAGCTGCAATGACAATCGGAAAATTGTATGCCATTCAACGACTAAAAAATTGTAATATTTTTTGCATAAACTCAAGGGTGATAAATGTGTCAGGTTCGGTGGACTGTGTATGTTTTGACAAGGTAAAAAAATTGTGAATTTAAAAGGACGAGGAAAAACCGTAGGGCTTGAAAAAACATATATTTTTTCATAATTCTACACGAATTAACTTAGTAGAGCTGTTCTCAAGTTGTTTCATTCCATCCGAAAAAAAATATTTTGTTTGCGCCTCAAAAAACAACGCAACAGCAGCTCTCAACTCACCATCGAAATTTTTAATTCCCTGAGTTCTTTTTCTGGATGTATGAACAAAAAGAAATCGGAAGACGGAAGGCCATAGGGTGGATGTTCTAACTAAGTGAGTTTCCGGTAATGGCTTGAATTATGCAAGCCCTGTGTATCCTACAACCGTACGGCAGAAAAGTCTTGGTTCTCCTTGAATTCAAACCATTTTTCTCTAGTAGTCAGCAGTTTTGGATCACCCCAATCAGTCCCTAGATTAATTGTGAACCCTTTTTTCTGTACATTCCCAGTTTGAACAAATGGCCGCTATCAATTTTTCCAAAGGCGACAGAGTTATTGCTTCCTATGGAAGTGGAGAGCCCTTATGAACCCATCGCATCGACTTGTACTTCATGGGAGGATCCTAGTAGAACCCCTAAATGGTATCGTAGGTGACAATTCGCGAAAAATAACCTCTCATCGTTCTCTAAAGCAGCCTTGAAAAATTCTCTGCTGGTGTAAGGATTGAAGAACCATTGTGCACAAACTTTTTTCAGCCGTATATCTTCGTGCATAATGTGCAACTGAAGTTTCGGATACTCTCACTTCTTCAGAAACCACCGGGATGTCCATTTGTTGATCTGACAGCAGCAAATTTCTCAACAAGTCATTAATAGGGCGAGATATGGTTCTTGGCGATATTTTTATTTCTCTTGCAATTAATAGCCCAGTCACCAGGGGTTTTGAGATCTCATTAAGTGTTAACAGGCTGCATTTTGGAGTACAGGTAGTTTTTTGGACGTAGAATGCGATAAAAAAAAAGTTTGTTAAGCTCACAAAATTCAAAACAAAATCAAAAATTCGATTCTTCAATAACATCTCGAAAAATAAAAATGATATCGAAAAACTAAAAGCACCACGTGAAAGAGCTGGAAATTTTACAAAATAATGGTATGTATTAGCTTGGGAATTTATTAAAAATTCGGATATGTGAACCAAAAAGTGTCAGGCGCCAAACAGGTTAATTTGAAAGTCTACGCGCATCACTCGAATGTTAATCAATATTACTTGTTTCCAGAGTGTTAAAAAAAAAATTAAAAGATAGCTTTTTGAAGAGGAAACTTTCAGCTTTCCGATGATACTAATAATTTTAAGTTTAGTTGCTTTATAATTTGTAGAACTTAAAACGAAATTATTGTTTGCATGATTTTAACGGGCATACAGTAAATTACAAATATTTAATAAAATATAGTATATAATAAAAGACTGTTTTAGTCAATTTCCATTGGTGGAAATTGACTAAAAACAGTCTTTTATTATATATTTATAATGAATTTCCATCAGTAGAAGCTACACCATCCAAAAAAAATAAAATATGGTATAAAAATCCTTGTGCATATATCATTATTCTACCTTAAGTTTCAATATAATAATAAATTAAAAATAATAATAAAAATGAAGAGGATTTTGATGCTTGTCTCACGTGGTCGACAGCTTCACAGGAGATATCTCGTGGTATTTTTGCACGTAAATGGCAAATAAATAATTAAGCAATGACACACCAAAATGTGTCTAAAGATACGGGCGTGATGGTAATTATAATTAATATTATTATCGATTTTTCTAGACTGGTACTTTGACCGAAGACGCTCTTGATATGTGGGGTGTGGTACCCATAACAGATAGTAAAATAGAGAAACCGATTAAAGACATCAAAACGCTATCAAACACTTCCGATCTGTTACGATGTATGACGACCTGTCATACTTTGACAGCTATTGATGGGGAAGTTGCTGGAGATCCCTTGGATGTTAAAGTAAGTAAGGAAAAACTTTTACAAATACTCTTGCAAGTAGTTGAGTTATTAAAAAAATAAACACTTGTAGCAAGGATAAGCCTCAAGATATTCATAGGTTATTTATTTTTTTAATTTTTTACTATCATAATGGTTAGGTCGATTTATTTGATTGCTATGATGACTGCACGGTCATATATTATACCCTTTCTCGCGCTTAAGCAGAGACTTGGCGACCATTGCGAATGTTTTTCATCAGGAAACGAGTCTTCGATTTAACGGGTTTATACTCGTCCCATGACCACTTCCACTCTTTTCTTGAGCAGAGGCTATTGCGTCTAGAATTTTCTGTTAACCAAATTTTTGTCCTGGCCACTTACTACAAGGGAAAAAATCTTCACTTTCCAAATACATGCAGAAAAGTAACACACCCAGGCACAAAAAATAATAAACATAGTATATCATTAATAACGTCGCTTCGTGAAACTGGTTGAGAATATGTAGCGGTGTTGTCACTTATATTTGTTCATTTCAATAGCAGGATATATATGGTTATGTATAAGTTATTAAAGTACAAATTTAGAAAATATTCAGCTGTTTCTTATAAGTAAAATTTGTTTATTTACTCTTTATTAGTTGCAACTATGTACGATAAATTTATTTCATTGGATTGGACTTTTAATTATTTCGTGAAAGCCGGTAAACTATTAAACATTTTAAATTTTAGAAATCTGGCAACATTTATATTCAACCAAATCATCGTTTCTAGTCGCCTATTATTGTTGGATCATGTTTAAACGTAAACAAACGGAGGCGTGGTTATATAACGAACGAATAGGCAGTCACTCCTCTTACATTCAGTAGAACCTATTCTTCAAACGTGATGGACTTTAGCTTAAAGTTTCACCATTCAACACTTCACCACAATGAGAACTAACCTGAAAATAGCCTAAATTCAGCAACAAATTCAGAGAGCTACCGCGAATTGTTTAATATATGTCTAGTCAGTATATATCACCACTACACTAAACACTTTATTTTTGCATTCGACGCGCGTTTAGCTAACCATGTTAGCTTCATCAGGAGCGACGATTGACTAAAGCTAAACTACAAATTTACCCTATTTATATTTATCCTAACACCGGAATTACTCAGGCGGAACTAATGACATAGGCGAGGCCATCAGTTCTGGTTAAGTAATCAGTAGAGGGGATTATAAGGAATAGGCCCTCTGTCTTAATTTAAACTACTTTTACTTTTTATAATTTCGATACTTTCGTATGCGTTCAACAATCAACAAGTAGAAAAGAAGGAATTTAAATATTCCAAAAACTAGCGGGCACAGTATGAGTGCTATAACTATCACCATGGCAATGAATGAAGTTCAATTCATACCCATGTAAGATAATTTAGAAATATTTTCATATATGTGATGGTTTATTTTTTTAGATGTTTGAATCTACAGACTGGACTTTTGAAGATAATCACTATTCAGGAAAGGAATATGACGATTTTACTCCTTTAATCTTAGTTAAGTCACCAAAAACGGAAGAAAACAAAGTAAGTATATTCAATTTAATATGTGTCTATCACCTTTGAGAACTATTTTTAGTGTCCCATACGAAACACTTATGGGATCACTTCGGTGTTTGTCCGTCTGTCACACCCGATTTTCTGCGGAACTACTTGACATAGAAAGTTGAAATTTGGCACTAATATAGGAATTGATGGCCCAATCAGAGCCGTGTAGTTTTGAAAGTTAAATTTGGACTTTAAGAGTTAGTTTTTGGGGAGGATATTCGAAAGTGAAAAAATTTTTTTTACCAGGTCATCGAGTGGGGTGTCAAACGAAAGCTTGTGAAAACATAAGTTCAAAAATATATATGATGTAATATTTGCGTACACTTTTCTTCATATTATTTTTAAAAATTGGCAAAAATACCCCTGTCGGTCCACCTTATCTCGAAAAGTACTAATCAAAAAATTTTAAAAAAAATTCTGGAATAGTCTTCATAAAGTGTAGATTGAGCGAAAATTATCACGAATACATCACGTCTGATAATTTCTATGGTATAAAAAAAAAATACTAAAAACTATGTTTCTCTACAATAACTTTATATAATATTCGCTATTGGTGGTTTTCCCTTCTCAGCATAGTCGATGAAAATTATTCTATGCGCATCCCGAAATGCAGAGACCAAAACCTTCCCAGCCGACTGTTGTGACTTTGGTCACTTCGGGCGGCTTACACCGGCTGCTGTCCACTCAGCTAACTGTCGATTTGATTGCGGTATGTAGTGGTGGATTCATGTTTTCCGGTGTAACCACCTCATTTGGGCGTCCAGAGCGATCAGCATATTTGTATCGGTACGACCACGTTTAAATTCAGCATATTAGTAAATGATGACTGATTTTCCAGAGGAAGAGTCCCCGTAACACTTATCAAGCCATTACTGTGCTTGAACAGTCTTTTTTCCCATCAAAAAACAGTGTTTAATCAACACAAGAAATTCAATTTTTTCCATTGTTTTGAAAATATCAAAAGTAGACTCACTAAAGACACTGTAACTTGTAAAATCGTCGAAATGTAATGAAATTTTGACACATATCGTTTGAAGGTTGGTTCTTCCTAAAATTCATATGGATTTTTTGAAAAGGGCGACATCTATGTATCAGACCAAAAACTTTTCAGCCTACGTATTATATTTAGGTAGTAAATATTTGTTTTACACTTTTAATACCAGACTCTAGATTGAGCTAGATTGATTTATTGGCCATTAGGCAGCTAAGATGCTATAACTATTATGCATTACTGACTAAGCAAAACGTGAAAATATTTACATGTTTTTAAATGTGTGTGTGTGTTTAAAATATATACATGTTAGGGACCTAATTAACTTAGCTTAAGTAAGGATATTATGTTGTTTTAGAAGCATCACGGTACGGAACACTAATTGCGCAAGTCCAACTTGCACTTGACCAGACAACGCGATAAATACAAATATTGGTTGTTAGTGTTCTATACGGAACACTTATAAGATCACTTCGGGGTCTGTCTGTCCGTTTGTCACACCAAGGGTTAGTTTTGGGGGTAAAATCGGAAGAGAAAAAAATTTTTTTACCGGTTTATCGAGTGGGGTGTCGAATAAAAGCTTGTTCAAAAATATATATAATGTAATACTTGCGCACACTTTTCTTTGTATTATTGCGAAAAATCGCTGCCCCCCTTATTTCGGAAAGTACTAAACAAAAAATTTTGAAAAAATTCTAGAATATTCCCCACAGGGTCATTGTTCATTTTATGCCTCCGTAACAAAAATTTTTATTCTAAAATCAATCAACGTACGGAACACTAATTGCGCAAGTCCGACTTGCACTTGGTCCGTTATTTTTTGTGACAACGTGACAAATATAAATATTGATTGTTTTAAATTAAGTGATTTATAAAAAAAATTATTTACTCATGCACCTCTTCCAGACCAACGCAGAAATGGGAATAGCTAAACAATTCCAGTTTTCCTCAGCTCTTCAAAGAATGTCTGTGATAATCAAATCTCCAGAAAATAACCATTTTGAAGTCTTTTGCAAAGGATCGCCCGAAAAAATTATATCGCTATCAGATCAAGCTACTGTACCACAACACATCCATGAAAAATTAAAGGAGTACACGGAACAAGGCTACAGGGTCATAGGTATGAATCCTTACAATAAATAATAACACTATACAAGGTGTAGCCAAAGTTGGCTCACATCTAGCTTTTTGCATGTCACCTTACTAAATTAAAAGCTCACTCTAACCACAAATCTGGTTGAATCAGTTAATTACAATTGCTTAATCCACCAGTTTGCTGATGATACACAGGTGTATGCTAGTTACAATAGGGATAATGCTGAGTAAGTATTCCATCGCTGGATGGTGTTCCTGTCCAACTGAGGGAAACTGTAAAAAGTCTTGGGCTTGTGATTGACAAGGACCTGCGCTTTAGATTAATTACTTCACCTGAGACAACCACCAGTGGCCACCGCCATATGGGAAACAAATGACAAAGCTGACTGAAAACATGAAGGACTTCTTCTTTGCCATCAGCTTGTATGGATAGAATTAAATCGTCTACGTATTGATATAAGAAGGGAAGTCTGAAGAATAATCTTATATGAGTGCAGTTTTTTAAAACATACGACATGACAATTGAAGCAAGAACAGGACGATTTAATTCTATCCATACCAGCTGATGGCAAAGAAGAAGTCCTTTATGTTTTCAATTCCTTCGACCGACATTTACAATTTACTATGGAAGAAGAAACCAACAATGCTGTTCCAGTTCTGGACACAAGAGTCGTTAGAGACTCCCATAACATTATCAAACTTGATTGGTATAAAAAACCTACTTCTTCTGGGAGATATATCTATGCAAACTCTGGCCATGATTGAAAGGTGAAAGTCAACGTCATTAAAGGACTATATAGAAGACTGAAGACAATAATCCATCCTGTTTTCTTACACCAGTCACAAGAAACTCTTACAAACCTTTTCATAGATAATGGATACAATCGTAAACTCTTACTAAGAACCAAAGATGAAGTCAACAAGCTTACTCATATCCACCAAATTCCTCCAGAAACCCCCTCCCCTCCACCTACCGCAAATCTCCCCTCCTCCTCAAACTCCCCCAGTCGAAATAAATTGCTCGTTGCTTTCTTTACCTGGCCTTACCAACAAATTAGTCCACATTTTGCGAGTCATTCCTAACATTAAAATTGCCAAATATTATTTCTTTAAAAATAGGCGTGTTTTCAGCAAACTGAAGGCCCCGTTGCCAGTTCTTTCCATGTCAGACTTAGTGTACTTAATTTCCTGCCTCAATTGTCCATCAATCTACATTGGCCAGACTTCTCAATCCTTGAATCGTCGTATTGCACTCCATAAAAGTGATACTAGATGCCATCCACACAGATGTGCTTTGGCGACCCATTCTGTTGACAATGGTCATTCCTTTAATTTCAGGGAACCCAAAATACTTCATTTCTCTAAAAATCTTTCCAAGAGAGAATTCCTTGAAATGTGTTGCATCCAGGAGAATCACCTTAGTATCAATAAAAGAACTGACCTAGATGGTCTCAGTAACATATATAGTTTCCTCCTTTCTTGTGATAAATCAACACCACACGATAATTCCCTGTCCTCAAGTGTGTTATGATCCATCTGAACTGAAATAGTAGTCATCTCTCTCTTAGCTGTGTAACTTCCAGGGTTTTATTTCCTCCTTCCTCTCTTTGTTTACGGGTCTCCTTGATCCTGGGTTCCACAGATTCCTTCCACTTGTTCTGGGCCATTTTGTGCACCTACTGATTACTGTCCTCCTTCCATTGACAGTGTCTAGCGTCACCCCTTCATTACCTCCTGGTATTTTCAATCTTCATATATTTCTGCAAACAATCTCTTCCTCCAGTTATATATCAACTATAAATTAACAAATTAATAATTAATATAATAGACGATCCTCCTCTTTATTACTCCCGTTATTCTCTCTCTCTCTCTCTCTCACCCTTTACCTAAAATTAGGTTATGATGTATCCTATCCTTGGTTCCATACCGGTTCTTGATCGCTCAATTGGCAATCTCTTTCTTGCTTTAAAGGTCCATACATGCACTTCCTAATTTTGATCGGTTTCCTCCCGGGTGTCGACATGTCAAGCGTATAATGCAGAAGCGATACACAGCTTTAAGGAGCTTATATCGGAATAGAACTATTTTGACCAGAGACGTAAGGAAGAGGCTCTGCGAAGCATTAGTCTTGAGTAATGTTAATTATGCGGATGTGGTTTTTGGGCCATGTCTCGATGTTCGTTCCAGATCCCGAATACAAAAGATTCAGAACTCTTGTGTTAGGTTTATTTGTGGATTGCGGAAGAGAGATCATGTTTTCTCCTCAATTGGTGGGGCTGGGCTGGCTCAATATGTTTAGTAGGCGAAAATTACACATGGCGGTGTTTGTTCGAGGAGTCTTGGCAACGGGTTGTCCTCTCTATCTTAGACAGAAATTGAGGCATCGGGTAGATGTGCACGGTTTAAATACTAGAAATATTCACCTTTTAGAAATACCAAAGCACAGAAAGGCGATCTTTGAAAGATGTTTCAGCTGTTCTGCAGTGAGTGTTTACAATTCGGTACCGCACGCTATTCAAAGCAGGTCAGTTAATGATTTCAAACTAAGTAATAAGAAATTTCTCCTCGGGGATGCAGCTTGACTTTTAGTTTTATTCTTATTTCTATTAGTTCTATCTTTTGGCGATGGATTGCCTTTGTCTTCTCCTTCACTTCTGTGCATTACGTTATGTTTGTTGTTGAGCTGATTGATTATTGTATGTTGTATGTTTTCTTCTTTTTTTCTTCCAGTGCTATGTTATCTTGTATTTTTATTTTATATTTATTATTATTATTACAAAAAGTTCTTCTTTCTCACATTTGATCAATGTGGTTCCATGTTTGGCTGACGGGCCAAAACCAAGTCAGCACAAACGCTATTACCATTCCGTATTAAGGAATGACCTGACAATGTTACATGTTTTCAAAATCACTGACTTCTGAATGTTTCTGTGTATGTCTGTGTTGAGTCCTAATTGCACTAAATGTGGTGTGAATGTTATTGGTGTAAGCCCTGTGGCTGATATAATGAGGGGGACAATGATGACTTTTTCTTGTCTCCATAGCCTTTTTATTTCCGTTGCAAGGTCTGTGTATTTGGAAATTTTTTCTGTGTATTTCGTTTGGATGTTTGTGTCATTGGGGACAGCTATGTCATTTAGATAGGTGACTTTTCCTTTTTTGCACTGAAAAGTAATATCGGGTCTATTGGCGGAGACTGTTTTATCTGTATGGATACCGATGTCCCAGTAGAACTTGTAATCTTCATTTTCAAGTATGGATGTTGGCGTGTATTTGTAGTAGGGATCTGTGTTTTCTATGAGTTTGTATGTTGTGTATGTGCTTGGTGAACTACTTTTGCAGCTGAATCATGCCTGGCTGTGTACTCTGTTCCGGCCAATATTTTACATCCACTCGTTATGTGTTCGATCGTTTCTTTCTGCTGGTGGCATTTCCTACATCTGTCCTCTGCAATAGTCGGGCCTTTGATGATATGCTTTTGGTAGTTTCTGGTTAATATGACTTTATCCTGGATGGCAAGTAAGAAGCCTTCTGTTTCAGGGAATAGCTGCCCATCCTGTAACCAGGTGTATGATTGTTTTTTATTTACGTGGTCTTGTTCTATGTGGTATTTGTGTTTTCCGTGGAGTGTTTTCTCTGACCACGTTTTCATCTTTTCTTGTTGTAATTGGGTGTGACTGTGTGTGTCTGCTGTGTGGTCTGCCCGGGCTAAGTCGAGAGGTGTGTAGTTTTTGTCTGCTTTCACTGTCGCTTTGTGGAGGCTGGTTTGCTTGCTGTGAAAGAATTTCCTAAGTGTTTGTATTTGTTTTGTGTGTAATGATCTGATGTCTATAATTCCTCTTCCTCCTGCCTTCCTTTCGATGGTAAATCTTTCTTTGCATGCGTTGGGGTGTAATTTCCTGTATTTGGTGAATTGAGATCGTATAAGGATGTGAATATTTTCTATGTCTGTTTGTGACCATTTGATGGATATAGGTATAACGAACGTGTTGATGGCTTTAGTGAGATTCTTAGAGTTGAGTTTTGTTTGCAAAAGTTTCGTCAGTCTGTTTTTGAATTCGGTTCTGAGCTCTGTTTTGACGTGAGTGTGGTTGAGTTTGGTGCTTTGTTGGAAGCCTAGATATTTGTATGTTTCTTTGTCGAACATGTTATTATTATTATGACTGTTCTCGTTTTTCTTTCTCACATTTGGTCAATGTGGTTCCATGTTTGGCTGACGGGCGGAAACCAAGTCAGCACAAACGCATTATCATTGTGTATTAAGGAATGACCTGACAATGTTACATGTTTTCAAAATCACTGACTTCTGAATGTTTTTGTGTATGTTTGTGTTGAGTCCTAATTGTACTAAGTGTGGTGTGAATGTTGTTGGTGTAAGGCCTGTGGCTGATATAATGAGGGGGACAATGATGACTTTTTCTTGTTTCCATAGCCTTTTTATTTCCGTTGCAAGGTCTGTGTATTTGGAAATTTTTTCTGTGTATTTCGTTTGGATGTTTGTGTCGTTGGGGACAGCTATGTCAATTAGATAGGTGACTTTTTCTTTTTTGCACTGAAAAGTAATATCGGGTCTATTGGCGGAGACTGTTTTATCTGTATGGATACTGATGTCCCAGTGAGTTTGTAATCTTTATTTTCAAGTACGGATGTTGGTGTATATTTATAGTAGGGATCTGTGTTTTCTATGAGCTTGTATGTGGTGGCGAGTGCTTGGTGAACTACTTTTGCCGCTGAGTCATGTCTGGCTGTGTATTCCGTTCCGGCTAATATTTTACATCCGCTTGTTATGTGTTCGATCGTTTCTTTCTGTTGGTGGCATTTTCTGCATCTGTCTTCTGTAATAGTTGGGTCTTTGATAATATGCTTTTGGTAGTTTCTGGTTAATATGACTTTATCCTGGATGGCAAGTAAGAAGCCTTCTGTTTCTGGGAATAGCTGCCCATCCCGTAACCAGGTGTATGATTGTTTTTTATTTACGTGGTCTTGCTCTATGTGGTATCTGTGTTTTCCGTGAAGTGTTTTTTTCTGACCACGTTTTCATCTTTTCCTGTTGTAATTGGATGTGACTGTGTGTATCTGCTGGGTGGTCTACCCGGGATAAGTCGAGTGGAGTATAGTTTTTGTCTGCTTTGACTGTTGCTGTGTGGAGGCTGGTTTGCTTGGTGTGAAAGAATTTCCTAAGTGCTTGTATTTGTTTTGTGTGTAATGATCTGATGTCTATAATTCCTCTTCCTCCTGCCTTCCTCTCGATGGTAAGTCTTTCTTTGCATGCGTTGGGATGTAATTTCCTGTATTTGGTGAATTGAGACCGTGGATGAGGATGTGAATATTTTCTAAGTCTGTTTGTGACTATTTGATGATACCAAATGAATATGTGAGTATAGGTATAGCGAACGTGTTGATGGCTTTAGTGAGATATTTGGAGTTGAGTTTTGTTTGTAAAAGTTTCGTCAGTCTGTTCTTGAATTCGGTTCTGAGCTCTGTTTTGATGTGAGTATGGTTGAGTTTGGTGCTTTGTTGAAAGCCTAGATATTTGTATGTTTCTTTGTCAAACATGTTATCGAGTGTTTCATTGTTGATGGTTTCTGTCTCATGGTGGTACTTCCATTGGCCTTTGTTGATGTGGAGCACTTTGCATTTACTTATACCAAATTCCATATTGACATCCAAGGTGAATATTTCTGTGATTTTGAGGAGCTCTTTCAGCTGTGCTTTTGTGGCAGGGTAGAGTTTTATGTCATCCATATATAGGAGGTGGTTTATTTTATGTTGATTCCCTTTTTGGTGTCTGATATTGAAGCCATGCTCTGTTCTGTTTAGTATTTTTGAGAGTGGATTGAGACAGAAGCAAAACCATAGAGCGCTGAGCGAGTCTCCCTGAAATATACCCCGTCTGATGTACAGCTCTTCTGTTTGGATGCGTTCGGTTTGTGTTTCTAGGCGTATTTTGGTTTTCCATGTTTTCATAATTTGCGCTAGAAATTGCCTGAGGTGTTGGTTGATTTTATAGATTTCTAGGGCTCTGATTAACCAGCTGTGGGGTATGGAGTCGAAGGCTTTTTTATAGTCTATGTAACCGATGTGAAGGTTTCTGTGTTCTTTTCTGGTTTGTCCCATAATCACGCTATCTATGATCAGCTGCTCTTTGCATCCTCGACTATTTTTCCTGCATCCCTTCTGCTCTTCTGTGATAATATTGTTGTCTGTTAGGTGTTGTTCTATTTTCTTGGAAATTGCGGCTGTGATGATCTTGTATAGGGTTGGAAGACAGGTGATAGGTCGGTAGTTTGACGGGTTTGTGGTGTCTGAGCTTTTGGGTTTAACGTATGTTATTCCTTGTGTAAGGAAAGTGGGAAATGTGTGTGGTTGTAGAATGGCTTTGTTGATTTGGTGTGTGAGTGCTTCGTGTGTGGTGGTAAACTGTTTGTACCAGAAGTTTTGTATATTGTCTATTCCAGGACATTTCCAGTTGTGTGTGTGTTTGATTGTTTCTGTAATTTCTTCTGTAGTTAGTGTGGAATTTTCTTGTTCTGTCACACGTTTGTGTTTATCTTCTTCGGCTTTGATCCAGGAGGTGTTATTATTATGTAGTTTGGGTTCTGACCAGACAGTTTTCCAATAATCTGCGAGTTCTTGTTTATTTGGTGGTTCAGTTACTACTGTCTGCTCGTTGTACATAGTTTTTCGGTAGAACTGTTTTTCGCTTCTTCGGAAGAGGTTGTTGGTGTCTTTCCTCTCGTTTGATTCTTTGTATCTACGGAGTCTTGCAGCATATACGGATAGTTTTTGTTTCAAAGTATCAACGATTTCTGGCAGTGTTCGGTTGAGAGATTTAGATTTGATCTTGTCTACACCCTGTGTGACACGTTTGGATGCGTTCCCGTTCATAAACTGGGTAAGGTGTCCCAGATCTCTTCTGATGTTGTTGATCTTGTTTTCTATTCTTATTTGCCATTTAAATTTGGGTTTTCTGCTGTTGGGGTCTCTTTGTCGTTGCGGGAGTTTTTGATTATTTTGTGTTATAGTGGTGATTGCTGCTGCATATATTATTGTGTGGATGTCTTCGATCGTGCTTAAGTCTGTTATGTACTGTGGTATTATGTGCTTGTTTATTGTGTTGAGGATCATTTGAGTGCTCTGTTTGAAAGTTAAACGAGGGATGGGATTTCTTGTTGTAGGGTCGGTGCCTGACCATCGAGCTAGATGTGACTGCATTTCTGCTTTGAGTGTTTGTATGAGAGGTGATTCGGGGTGATGTTGTATAGATGTTGTTGAGTGTCGTGTGGTGCTTGCTATTTGCTCTGAAATATTATTTTGAGTTATGCTCCTGCTGGGTGGTGGGTCTTGTTGTTTTCGACTGGGTGGTTGTGTGTGTGAGATTGGTTCGGTATCTGCTCTACTGTTTCTATTGTTTAGTTGGTCTGTGTTCAGTTCAGCAGCTACTTGGTCTGCGTTAAGTTCAGCAGCTACTGTATCTTTGATGGTTTGCAATTCGAAAGGTGTGAGGCGATTGTTCTTGGTAATAACTCTTTTTTGGTCTATTACTCTCTGTTCTGTAACAAGTAATTGCAGATGTGGATATTCGGTCAAGAAAAGTCTGTGTAGTTCCAGTCTGTAGCCTGATGTCACTGTTTCTAGTTTGGTGGCGGTGTAGTAACAGCGCATCACTGTTTTATTCATTTCATCTGTCCACTTTAACCGCTGTCTTGGTTTGCCAGCCTTGGTAGTTGCATGTTGTCCTTGCAAAACATACGCGGTTTGGCCTGGCTTTGGTGGTTGTATTTGTCCCGCATTTACGTCGATTGCGCTTGGATTGGTGGTGGTGGGTCCAAGCAGCGAGTGATTCTCTTGTCAGTGATTTCTTTGTCAGGTGTGATTTCATTACAGCAACGCATGGCGTGTTCATTGATTCCTGTGGTGCAACTCATGCGTTGCTGTGACTTTCCCGCCTTGGTGGGTGTCGGCTTACTCGCCGGCACAACACTTTGGGCAGGTCCATTTTCGGTTGCCTGGTCTTCATCGTTTTGGTCGAGCTGCCATTTCCCGCGACGTCCTCGACCGTTACGTCGCTCGCCCGATGCTTCTTTTATTGGTCTGCTGTTGTCTGGAATGTTCTCAATGTTTTGTGGTGTCAGAAGCTCAAAGTGTCCCGACATTGGGTTGCCTGTTAGTAGAAGATTATTATTATTATTATTATTATTTTATTTTCTCTATAATGATGTAATGTTATTGTATGTATTTTTATTTAGTATTTAGGCATGACTTTAATGTTGTTGCATAATTGAATTTGTATTTTTATATTGGTTTTTTTTTATTTTTTTGTATCTTGTATGCCTAGCTACTGTCTCGGTTGAGATGAGCAGTTCTTAACTGGACTTCGCCGAGTTAAAAATAAAGGCCTTTTATTATTATTATTATTATTAAATATACTCAAAAGCTACACTAACTCGAGCTAACTTGTATTATTTTTTACCAAATTATTTCTATTTCAGGATTAGCTACGAAAAAGCTTCCCGACAACCTCACTTATCAAGATGTAGCCAAATATCACAGAGACCAGGTTGAAATCGACCTAACCTTCTTGGGTTTGGTAATTTTGGAAAATCGACTAAAACCTCAAACGATAGGAGTGATAAAAACATTGAAAGATGCCGCTTTAAAAGTAGTGATGATTACGGGTAATAGAAATAAGTTTTTTCCTTTTTTACATTTCATTCTTCTACGTAGAATAAACCATTACAAAAAATCAGAGCCATTTGTAAGACTCCTGAATGTCCTGTAGTGAATAAAAGATTTTTTCTTTGGAATTTATCGAGACGGTTTGTAATTGCTATTAAAGTGGCGTCAAATTCTGTCCTGGTGTAAGCAGTAATGGAGAACTGTTGGTCCATTTACCCCATCACTGTGTGCAATGATCCAAATTATTTTCACCCATTTTTCGGAAGGAAAAAATCGTAAAAACTGCCAAAAAGGCAACGAAGTCCTATAACATTTCGTCAAAGTTCGTCACAGTTTTATGAATCCACGTATATCTAAATTACCAATCCTACTCACCCTGTTATATTTCATCATCATTAGCTTATTCCAATTATAGTCAGATGTAAGCCACCCCAAGTTGTCATCACTGAGCTCTGTTGTTTGCCCTTTGCATCCAATCGTATCCGGCTAATCTTTTTATATCGTCCGTCTATTTTGTCTGTGGTCTACCTGTGCATCTTTTGTGTCCTTTAGGCCTCCATTCAACTATATGGCGTATCCATCTATTACACAGCCCCACAAGAAAAAAAGTGGGGTATACTTTTGATGCGATATATCAGATCCGTAGTATTTTTGCCCGTTGATCACGAATCTAACGTCAGAATATCGCCATCACATCTCAATTTTTTTTCTAACCTCAAAAAATAGGTAAAAATTAGTAAAAATTAAGAAAAATATACTCCTAAAAAATTGATTCAAGCTTTTTCATGAATCCAAAGATGTATTAATATGTATTCGGACACGCTAAGCTAATATTCATCGGTTGGATTAAGCCATACAGTTCTGTTTTCTTTCTAACCTCAATAAATCAGACAGATATAGTGCTTCTCGAATGCAAAAACGAATTCAAATTAAAATTCAACCGATTCTTACCAAATTTGGTACACGGGGGTTTTTTGGGTTGCTGATCATGAATCTGAGGTCGGATTTGCAAAATTCAAAATGGCGGATCCAAGATGGCGGACAAAATTTTTGAAAACCAACCGATTCCTATCAAATTTGGTATACAGTTGGGGAATCCTCAAACCTCATACTCTTAAACCCTAAACCCTGAAACCTTAGACTCCCACACCCTGTAACCTCAAAAAATAGACCTCAATAACCCTGTAACTTTAAAAATGAGACCCAATAAACTCAAAACCAGGACTTTTTAAACCATATACTCTCAAATAGTAGACCCTTAAGCCCTAGAATTGCGAAGGTTAGACCCGCGCCTAACTTTTCTTTTTTTGGCTGTATCTTGTTTCTTTTTTCCGCGAATGACCTATTCAAAGGCTTTCTGCCCAAACGCTTTTGAGGACTTGTTTCTCTTTTTAGCGACCAGCAATAGTCCGCTAGCATATGGTCATCCCATCGTTCTTGATACCGATTTTCTATGATTTTCAGATCTTGGTGAAAACGTTCCCCTTGCTCCTCACTGTAGTCACCAAGATTATAATCTAGGGCTTAAGGGTCTACTATTTGAGAGTATATGGTTTAAAAGTCCTGGTTTTGAGTTTATTGGGTCTCATTTTTAAAGTTACAGGGTTATTGAGGTCTATTTTTTGAGATTACAGGGTGTGGGAGTCTAAGGTTTCAGGGTTTAGGGTTTAAGAGTATCAGGTTTGAGGATTCCCCAACTGTATACCAAATTTGGTAGGAATCGGTTGGTTTTCAAAAATTTTGTCCGCCATCTTGGATCCGCCATTTTGTATTTTGCAAATCCGACCTCAGATTCATGATCAGCAACCCAAAAAACTCCCGTGTACCAAATTTGGTAAGAATCGGTTGAATTTTAATTTGAATTCGTTTTTGCATTCGAGAAGCACTATATCTGTCTGATTTATTAGAAAGAAAACAGAACTGTATGGCTTAATCCAACCGATGAATATTAGCTTAGCGTGTCCGAATACATATTAATACATCTTTGGATTCATAAAAAAGCTTGAATCAATTTTTTAGGAGTATATTTTTCTTAATTTTTACTAATTTTTACCTATGTTTTGAGGTTAGAAAAAAATTGAGATGTGATGGCGATATTCTGACGTCAGATTCGTGATCAGCGGGCAAAAATACTACGGATCTGATATATCGCATCAAAAGTATACCCCACTTTTTTTTTGTGGGGCTGTGTTATCATTCATTTTTGGATGTTGTCATGTTTAGTTGTGTTAAAAATAGATGTTGCTCCTTCTGACGGAATGAATCCTAACATTCTTTTTTGAAATGTTTCCCCCAGATTTATTTCAGGACTTACTAATTCCTGATTTTGCTACTCAAAACATCTGTAGCTGCAAATATCATCATCATGTTTATTCCAGTGTACAGGATTTCTACTCAAAAGCACCACTCTAAACGAATATTTTTAAGAAACATTTTTAGTGTTCCGTGCGTAACACTTATAAGATCACTTCGGTGTATGTCCGTTTATCTGTCTGTCTATCTGTCACACCCGATTTTCTCTGAAACTATTTGACATAGAAAGTTGAAATTTGGTACTACTATAGAAATTGATGGCCTCATCAGAGTCGTATGGTTTTACATGATACATTTTGACTTAAAGGGTTAGTTCTGGGGGTTAAAATCGGAAATAATTTTTTTTTACACGAGTTCAAAAAAAAAAAAAAAATATATATATATATATATATATATATATATATATATATATATATATATATATATATATATATATATATAGAATAAAGAAAGAAAGCAAAAAAATTGCCGTATCTACCAAAATTATTAAAAATACAATCTTAGTTGGGGAACTCGGCAAGAAGGGCGTGATAAGAGATCACACGATTTTCATTAAGCCAATATTTCGGTCCTGGATTGGGACCTTCTTCAGGGCAGAACTGAAAAGAAGAACAGAGCGTATTCACTGATCGTGTCTGGGACAACTTTAAATTAATGATGTTATCATTAGGTTGTTATAATAAATAAAATTAGTGTAGAACAAGAATAAGATATTAGTCATAATAAGTTAAAAAAACTCACATGAGAAGTGCAAAGATTTCGTTAGCCTGATTGGCCGTAGGTTATAAATACAAAAGTTGTTACATATAAAAGTTGGTTAATCCATAAAATATATAAAATACACACTAAAACACTCTAGACAAAATTCTAAAAACCAAATTTAAAACATGGATGTAATTGGGAACCTTGGATGTTGAGAACATTGTTAATTATTTCACCTGTGACCACCACATATGGCCACCGCCATTTAGGAAAAATGACAAGGACGACAGGAGACAGCTGCCCGACAGAGATAAGGGGTTTAGTCAAGAAAACTCAATTAACCAAAATGCGGGGTGGACACCAGGAAGGAACCGATAGAAAAGGAAGTGCAAATATTGGACCCCAAGTGGGAAGGCGACCACCAAAAAGACCCGGTATATGGTAGAGGAAGGATAAATCATAACCTAATTATAGGTAAATGATGAGCGAGGGAGCGAGAGAGAGAGAGACAATAATGGGAGCAACGAAGAAGAAGATTATCTAATGAAATAATTATTAATTTATTAATTTCTTGTTGGAATCTGATTGGAGGAAGAGATTGTTTACAAAAACCAATGAAGACTGGAGGCACCAAGAGGTGTTAGAGGGGTGCCGCAAGGTACTGTCAATGGAAGGAAGGCAGTAATCACTAGGTGCACAAAATGTAATACTTGCGCACACTTTGCTTTGTATTATTTTAAAAAAATTGGGGGAAAAATTGCTTTCCCCTCCTTATCTCGAAAAGTAATGATCAAAAAATTTTGAAAAAATTCTGGAATATTCTCCACAAGGTATAGATTGAACGAAAATTACCACGAATGCATTACCTTTAATAACACAGGCCAAGGATGAAAAAACTATTTTAATAATTTTACCTGATTCCTATGTTTTTTGGTGTGCTGAATGCGAAAATAATAAAAAAATTTCAAATTTTAATATTCAAAATGTGAAAAGTTTATTTTTTATCATTCGAATCTTATTAGGTTGGCAATAAAATCAGAATTTTATAAGGTTGGCAATAAAATCAAATGTTATTAGGTTGGCAGTTCCGATAAATGTCACAGCTGTTCATTTTCTTCCAGTTAATATAACCTCGCATTGCAGTGTTTAACCCATGTGCTTTAATTCACACTGAAAGTATGGCTAATCGTGGCTGTACAAACTCTCCCAACACTTTTTGTTATATATATGGTGAGTTTGTAGTTAAAAAACATCAAAGAAACATTACTGACTTTGCAAAAAAAGTATACTTTGCATATTTTGGTGTAGAAATCGGTAATCAAGAAAAATGTTAGGGTCCTCACAAAGTATATTATGTTTGTGTCGAGGATCTTAGGAAATGGTATAAGAAAGAAAAGAAAGCTTTAGATTTGCAGTACTCATGGTATGGAGAGAGCAAGAAAATCATTGAAACGATTGTTATTTTTGCAGCGTTGAGTTTCTGGATATAACTACAAAAATAAGAAAGTAATTGTCTATCCTAACTTTACTTCAGCTAATCGGCCGGTAGGACATGGACCGGGACTCCCTGTCCCTGAGCCACCTCAGTCTATTGACGTTTTACAGTCCAGTCCCGAATTTAGTGAAAATCGACCTGATGATGATGAGTTTCAATGTTCTCTAGAAAATTTAAAACACAGTTGATTACACAAGCTAAGTTAAATGATTTAGTGAAAAGTTTGACTAAGGAAAAAGCAGAATTGCTTGGTTCTAGGATGAAAGAAAAACATTTATTGGAATCTGGAACATCTATTTACCATTATAGAACAAGAGATCAAAATTGTAGCCTAATCATATAAAAGTACTGTTTAAGTTTTTATTTTTTATGTATCACATTTTTACCTATTTCGAAATTTAATCGATGTCATATTGTGAGAGAACTGTGGGTGATACAAAAAAACTGATACCAGATACGGTTTCAGTACCCAAAAATACATAACACTTAGATGTATTGGTTTAAAAAGTTTTTACAAATATTTTTTTTGTTGGCCTGTGTAATTTATATGGTACATAAAAAAAACAAAAATTTCCAGGTCATTAGTTTTTCAGTAAAGATCGGAAAAAAACTTTGTTGAAAACTCATTTGGGGTGTGTTTTGTGGAGTCATTGATCATTTTACACCTCCATAACCAAAATTTTTATTTTGAAAGCAATCAACGTACAGAACACTAATTGCGCAAATCCGACTTGCGCTTGGCCGGCTTCTTTAATAATTTAAGTCGCTAGTTATTTCAAATAAATGAATGAAATGGTATTTTTAAGGTGATAATATTCAAACAGCTGTAACAGTAGCCAGAGACTGCCAAATTATCGACCAAAACTGTACAGTGATAGAAATCTTGACCGAGAAACCCACAAAACACGATTTTGCCAGTATTAGTTACCACGTTTTGAGTCAGTCAACTAAAACGGTAAGAATTATATCACTTTTTTCCGATAGTTAGAGCAGAACAAAAAAAAAACTCAGTAATTATGTCCATGTTATTCGCTTTTACCATTAATTTTCTTTTTTAAGGATACTGAAAATGGCTTTAGCAATCACAACAACATGGACATAGAATCCTCTGGAGAAACCAGCAGAAACTACTGCTTTGTCATTACCGGCCAAGCATGGGGTGACGTTGTCAAGTATTTCCCCGATCTAGTACCGAAAATCGTCACGAAAGGCGTTGTGTTCGCGAGAATGTCCGGCTCTCAAAAACAAGAATTAGTTCAGCAATTGAAAAATTTGGGCTACTATGTCGGTAAGTATTGGAAAAATTAACTGATGTAGAAAAAACTAAATTTATGATACCATAGAGATAAACACAGTGGCTTACATGCGATATATGAATTTAATAATGTCTTCTTCTTTTTCAGCCATGTGCGGTGACGGAGCCAACGACTGTGGTGCCCTCAAAGCAGCTCACGTAGGAATATCCCTCTCTGAAGCAGAAAGCAGCGTGGCCTCACCCTTCACCTCTAAAGAACCCAACATATCCTGCACACCCAAAGTAATCAAAGAGGGCCGTGCCGCCCTGGTGACATCGTTCGGCGTTTTCAAGATGATGCTGTGCTACAGTTTGACAGAATTCGCTTCTGTCATTATTCTTTACGGAATAGACACGAATCTCAGTTCGTTACAGTTCCTGTTCATTGACGTATGTCTAATCTTAAATTTTGCAGCTTCGTTCGGGCGAACCAAAGCGTACGAGAAACTTGCGAGAACACCGCCGAGGACAAGCTTACTGAGCTTCATTCCACTTTGTTCTATAACATTATTTATGATCTTGACCGTCGGTTTTCAAATGTTCGGTTACTACTTTATTCAAATCTACGATTGGTTCACCCCGTTCGTATATGACCCGGCAACAATGGGAGGCGTGACTGCTTACTCTATCTCCTACGAGGACTACGCCGTATATTCCGTTTCGATGTTCCAGTACATGATCATGACAATAGTATTCTCCCAAGGAAAACCTTACAGAAAAAATATTTTCACCAACAAAATCCTCATGTCCTGTTTACTCCTGATGACTGCAATTTGTTGTTATATTTCCCTTGCTCCCCCAGGCACGGTGGCTGACATACTGGAACTGAAAATGCCGCCATACTTACACGGTAGAGTGTTCGTCATTTGGACAGCTGCACTGAACTTTGTAGCTTGTTATATCGTTGAATCGCTCTTTATTGAAATTATACTGGAGAAGTGGATAACGCCGAAACTTGGTAGGTTCTCCAAATCGAAGAAACACTATCTTGAGGTGATCAAATCTTTGAAAAACGAAACGTTTTGGCCGAAAACTGATTCGGAGATGACAAAAGTTTGTTGTTATAATGAAAATGGAAAAGGCGGAGTGGAAAATGGAGGATTTGTAAATTCTGAGATTAATTTGGAACAGATAAGGAGTTAAATTAAGTATTGTGTGTAAAGTCTAGTGGTTATTTCTTATAGAAATAAGTAAAATAAAGTATTATTCACTGTTCTTTTTTGCTTTTATTTAAAAAATTCAACATAAGGATTGTCTGGAAGTTTTGCACTATATTAGAGTTAAGATAGAAATACAGATAAAATATGAACTTTTAAAATTATAGTTCTAATATATTTTTCGTTTATTCAATAACATGTTGTTAATGTTATTCAATAAATGCCTCCTGGAAGGAATAACTCCATCGCAATGGAATAATACAACTATCGTCATCATGCATAAAAAAGGAGATACTTCAGACATTACAAACTATCGACCCATTAGCCTCCTGAGTCATGTATACAAATTATTCACGAAAATACTTACCAAACATCTAGCAAATAAATTTGAGTTTTTCCTTTCGAAAGAACAGGCAGGTTTCCGCTCGGGGTATGAAACAAACGACCATCTGCTTACAGTTAAAATCCTCATTGAAAAATGTATAGAACAGGGCTTGGAGCATGGCGGAGCTATCCTAGGGGAGTCGCGAGACGATACGCACAGGTCACCTGCAAGCAACGTAATGAGCTAGTGCACGGCGCGGCGCGCGTCTCATCAGCGACTCAGTAAGCCCATAGAGATATTAGAATAGAGGAGAGAAAGTATATAGCCTGCTGTAAGCGCAAGCGTATAGTCGTTAAAAAGAAAAGGAAATAATATGAGACAATTCTGTCTCTCCTACTCTGCGCTCCAGCGCTGAATTCCGGCGCCGAGTAAGAGAGACAGAATGACCCTTATATTATTTCTTTCTCTTTCTATGAGCACTACGCTTTTTGCAAGAACTTACCTCCTCTATTCTTATATCTCTATGAGTAAGCCCACCCCTCCATTTCCCCCCACTTTCGTTCGTTCATCGTTCGGTCTTTTATTCCGGCGCTTTATTTATGTGCCGATTACGAGCGTTGATGAATGCAGCGTTTTGATTTCAAGTGTGTTGTATTTAATTTACTTGCGCGTATTCATTACTTAAAATGGATAACTTTATTCAAATAAATAGAAAACGTGTTGAAGACACAGGAGAGAGTAGAAAAGAAAAACGAAATAAGTACAGAAAAGATGATGACCAATATTTAGATTTTGGATTTACCTACGTTAACAAAGAAAATATGGAACTTCCCCAATGTGTTGTTTGTCATAAGGTGCTGGCAGCTGAAAGTATGCTTCCTAATAAATTGAAACGTCATGTAGAAACAACTCAAAGTAATTTACAAGAAAAGCCACGGGATTTTTTTGCAAGAAAAATTGCGAGAACTGAAACATCAGTCAACAGCCTTGTTTTCCAGAGTATCTATTCATTCCAAAGCACTGTTCGCCTCTTACAAGGTCGCTCACTGTATTACCAAATGTAAGAAGCAACATATTCCTTTTTCTAACAATACAATTAGTCGTCGCATTCATGACATAACTGAAGACATTAATGAACAAATTGTGGAAAATCTTTCTGGTTTATTGGCCATTCAACTGGATGAAGCGACAGACAGTAATAACGACGCTCAATTAATATGTTACGTGCAGTACATGAAATGTACGTGAGGATTTGTAATTTGCAAAATAATGACTGATACCGGTAAGGCTAGTGATTTGTTTGAAATCACAGATTCTTACATAGAAGATAATAACATCCACTGGAAGAAGTGTGTCGGTGTGTGTACGGAAGGAGCTCGCGCGATGTTAGGGCAGTATGGAGGACTTCAAGTACTCATTAAAACCAAGGCTCTAAATGTAAAATGGACAAATTGCGTCACATATACGGAGGCACTGGCTGTAAAAAATATTTCACCTGAATTAAATTTCGTGATGGATATACTTATCAAAGTGGTAAACTTCTTAAAAACAACACCAGTGAAGGCAAGATTTTTTCATAAGCTTTGTGAAGATTTAGGTGCCGAGCATACATCTTTACTTTATTACTGTAACTCTCATTGGTTGTCGAGAGGTAACGTACTCTCACGTGTACACGAATTTAAAAATGAGTTATACACGTATTTATTGACAGAATCACATCGTGACGCAGAAAAGTTTAAAAATACTGACTTCTTAATAAAATTGCAGCGTTTCAAAAGAAGTTGATGTTGTGGAAAAGAAAAATAGAAGAGGAGCAAGGATATACTGACTCTTTTCCTGTTTTGAAAGGCTTTCTAAAAGGAAAATCTATTCAAAATCTGGAGCCAAGTTTGCAATTGATATTTATCCAACACTTATCAACGTTACCACCCATTTTAATAAATATAAATAAAGAGCTGTAACCCACAAACTAAATAGACAAAATGTTATGAAAAATTTTACAGGAATCTTCTGAGAGTTGACACTAACCGAACACCACATTGGCCGCCCGTGACTCCGTGGCGTGGTACCTACCTGTGGTGTAGAAAGTCCAATACCAGCAGGTCGGTATACTTATTTATTAATTTATATAAGTGTATTTTTTTTTCTGGCCACTTGGACAACGTTGACGGGTATTACGATATTCCCTCCGGTATGTTCAGGATATGAAAACGGATAAAATCCCTACTCAGGCGAGGAGGTGAACGATAAAAAAAACCATACGGTTTTTTTGTTTGTGCCGACATCTCTGCCCACCTTTCACCCCCTTGGCCTAAAGTAACATTATTCAAAAACTATAGGCTTCATCTTTTTGATAGATATTATCTATGTACCAAGTTTGCAATTGATAGCTACTTTCGTTCGAGAGTTATCGTGTCAGTAGACCGACAAACCGACAGATAGGCAGGCCGACGGAAATGGGTAACAAAGTTTTTTTAATAGATACTTAAATGCCAGCTCACATCATCACCCAGCTCAACTCTTCTCCGTTGCCAAATCCTTAGTTCACCGATCAAAAACCCTAACAGACAAGGAACATTTGCAACAAGAAACCAAGCTCCTTCGAAACGTTTTACTTTCAAATGCATTCAGCCAAAACACGATCCGGCGGGCCCTAAATAAACAAGACAAACCGGAAAGAAAGACATATACTACAAAAGCATTTCTCCCATATATAAAAGGCATCACTGACAAAATGGGAAGACTTCTAGGAAAACATCAAATTGAGACAATTTACACAACGAATCAAAAAATTAAAGATATTCTACCTACACCAAAAGACATTATAGCCTTAGAAGACCAAGGTGTATATGAAATTCCATGTCAGGACTACGGTCTCTCATACATAGGCCAAACAAACAGAAAAATTAACGCCAGAAGAGACGAGCACAAAAACACCGTAAAACAAAAATCCACCACCTCTTCTCTAGCACAACATGCACACAGTACCGGCCACAAAATCGATTTTGACAAAACCAGAACCCTACAAAAGAGTGATAACCTGTCCACTAGGGTAAACAAGAAGCCATAGAAATAGAAAAGAGGCCTAACAACTTAAATAATCGGGATGATAGCCAACGTTTACCGAACTCTTGGAAACATATTCTATCTCAGTACCAAGTGCAACCAAGAGAAACAATAATTCAATCATATGTTACTTCACCAACACAAACACAAATATTACAAAGAACCACAGGAGCGACAACGCGCACCCAAAGCCGAGCCTCTATTGGCCAGATACTTCCGACCAATAGAGCCACGTCCCAAGCACATAAAACCGGCGCCCTCGGAGCCAGTCTCGACATTCAACGCCAAGACACCGACCAGTGATCAACGCTTTGAAAAAGATGGATGAGATTCCATCGAGACGTCAGCGAAACCGTCCATCAAGGGACTTTAAGCTAACACGGGATACCCGAAAAACCACTACTACATTTCACACCCGTGAGAATATTCGTCAAAACATATATATATATATATATATATATATATATATATATATATATATATATATATATATATATATATATACATATATATATACATAATATATATATATATATATATATATATATATATATATATATATATATATATATATATATATATATATATTATATATATATATATATATATATATATATATATATATATATATATAATATATCATTAGAATACCGGATTTCAATCCGTTCGTCTAATAATGAATTTGCACGACTTTTCGCCAAAATCTCATTTGGCATCTTGCTGCTGCTACCCGATATTGTGATCTTGCTGCTGCTGCCGCTCGAAGCTAACTTGAGTTAGCAGCAGCAGCAAGATCACAGGATCGGGTAGCAGTAGCCGCAAGAGCACTTGAAGATGCCAAATGAGATTTTGGAGAAACGTCGTGGAAATTCTTTGTTAGACGAACGGATTGAAACGCGGAATTTTAATGTATTACATTCCACCATTCGTAAAAACCTCTATTATAACATATATAACGTGTATTATCTCTCCTAAATGCGCACTAAGAATAACAGTTTTTTCACTAATTACTGGGTACTATAAATAACTACTTTGTACAGCTGTAATAAATAAAATAGTACGTGTAGTCTACATTCTGTGTGCTTATAACACAGTAAACCCGATACAGTAGCGAAACTCAGAGGTAACTATATAGGAAAATCAGGTCTCAGTTTTCAAAAGGTCACGTGGCAGTTTGCCATGTTAAAAAGGGGACCAGCCGGAGATTTTAAATAGAAATAATGTTACTATACAAAGTTTTGTCATTCAAAATCGCAAATATTAAACAAATGTTAAAAATTGATGGTTTAATAACATATCAAGTTAACACAGCATGAGTAATATAAAAAAAAGAATGTAGCGCTTTGTTAGAAAAGAGATAAATACAAGTGAAAACTTGAAAGGAAGGCATTTTCAGAAAAAATGTTGCAGACAAAAGTTTTAACATTTTCTCCAGGGAATTGAATAGGCATATCAAATTTTGGGTCTAACGCTTTGTTGAGACTCCATAAGGCCCAAAATTGAAAACTAAAACTGAAACACAAATCTTTAAATACATATTTGAATTCAGCAAGGAATTTTATGTCCGAACACAAATTTAATGTTTCTGGGCATGATTAGACCTCACTGTAACTAGAATAAAATTCGACTCTTATAATTTTCTTTACCTGTGTTATTAGGCTTTGACACACGAAGTATTTTTTTCTCATAGGTAGAATTACATTCAAGCTAAGCCCGACGAATTTGAAAAAAAAAAAAAATTTTTTGACCACTTTATTTTGAAATGTCACTGTATCAGAGCAAAAAAAAATGTTTTATTTACAATTTACACAAATATAAATAGTTTTAAATAAAAAATATACTAAATACTCCTAGTTTATACAAAAATTTCAATTGGACAATTGATGATGAGCTTGGTTGCTGCAAGTCAAACCTTTGCTCTATAACCAAAAAAATCTCATAAGAGAAATAGCTTCTCAGAATTATTCAATTTATCCGCGTACGATTTCTTAAGCAATTGATATTCTTAAATTAAATCACCTTTCAACATCTATGGCGAAGAAGAAAAAATGCACTCCTGGCATATTTTTGAAATATTTTTATAACTGTCGACGGCACAAAAATAACCTCCTTTCCCCATGACTATATAAATTGTTTGTCAACTTTTCGATTCTCGTCACTTACAAACGTTTTTAATTCTCTTTTTATACAACCTCTCTTCCTACTGCCTTTAAAGTCATTTAAACTGCAGTCATATCACGAAACGATCGACAATACATTTCAAAAGACACATTCCGAGATTAGATGTAAACACTGAGCGGCCATTTTAAAAGAGGTAGTCGTCGACGCATGCTCCGTCAAAATCTCAATCATCTGGAGCTCACTTTCGCTACTGTATTGGGTTTACTGTGCTTATAGATTGCTTTTTTACACGGTTTAGCGTTTCAACTGTAAAACAGGTTAGTAATTCTTGTCAAGCTAATAAATCTCTCAAAAAATGGGAAATAAAGTACTAACTATTTTTTAAATTTATCTACAGAGATCTCTAACAGTTAATACCTGGGTACTGCAAAAAGAGGACACGACATCGCCCATGTTTGGTATGTTTTACCGATATCGTAACATATTAATTAATTCTGAAATATTTTATTTAATTGTTTAATCTACCTACGTGTTAAGTAAAAAACAAAAAATCATTGTTGTTGTATTACTTAAGGGGTAATGCCACTCTAGAAATTTGAAAAAAAACAACAAAAACATTTTTTTTGGCTTAAATGACGCTTTAGGGACGTAGAAATAAGGTACAAAGAATTTTATGAGGGTACTAGCCGTGCCCGCGGCTCCGCTCGCGTAGTCTTGATTCACCTTTATCGTCACTGCTTATTCGTTATGTTTATATTATTATTAGCTCGAGGGGCCTTCGAGGCCCATGGCTTGGTTGCATACTTGTCTCCACTTCTTTTTGTCTCCTGTGAGCTTTTCCCAGCGCGGGATTCCCATCAACTCCAGATCTTGCTTTACTGCCTGAATCCATGTAGATCGAAGTCTACCCTTGCCTCTTCTTCCAACCAGTCCTCTTATTAGGGCTTGCTTTGCCTGTCTTTCTTCCTTCATCCTTGCCACGTGTCCCAACCATCTTAATCGCTGGCTTCTTACGATTTGGCTTATAAGGGGTTACGTATATAGGCATTTTAATTCGTAGTTTGTTCTTCTCCACAGTCCCTCTTCTTTCCTTCTTCTGTAAATTCTTCTCAAAGCTTTCCTTTCCCGCACCTCCAACGTCTCCTTTTCTCTTGCATTCAGTTTCCACGTTTCGCATCCATATGTCACCGTGGGTCTGACAACTATCGTATATATTCTTTCTTTCCCTTTTCTTGATACATTCTTTGATTTCAATATTGGATTCATTGCCCCCAAACATCTCTGTCCTTTCGCTATTCTTCCTTGTATCGCCGTCCATTCTTGTCCCCTCTCTGTTACTCCCAGATAATTAAATTTGTCTACTTTCAAACATATATCTTTTCCCTAAGTTGTTTATTATATCTAAACTTTTGTTGTTTTTATTATCCTTCTTCTTTGTAATTTCCATGTATTTTGTTTTTTCCTCATTTATCTTTTGTCCTTTCATCCTTCCCCTTTCTTCTATCCTACTTGAAGTTCTCTATTGCTTTATATATATATATATATATATATATATATATATATATATATATATATATATATATATATATATATATTCTCCTTAATATAATGCGTTTTGGATCCATCTAACTTCCTCCGCCCGTTCCTAGAACCCGACCACAACACTATTCTATCTTAAGTCGTTTGTGAGATATCAAGGTAGGTTAGAGATTAAAAATTATTTTGAAGATGACGACCCTCAGACAGCATATTCTTCGGACATGGCTCCGTTTGATTAGTACAAGGGTATCCGCTAAGTGCAAGAAAAGTGAGCAAAATCTGTGAAGTATAATGGGGGACTATTTTTCTTAATCGAGTTATATTATGTTGAGAAATAACTAACAATAATTCAGCATATTACGAGGAACGATTGAAAAGTTCGCGGCCTAGTCAAGAAAACAAAATAAAATACGTACAAAAATATTTTTATTTTCTCGACGTAATCTCCACCTAGCTATATGCACTTCTTCCACCTGCTTGGCAAAGCTTCCACACCTGTTTGAAAAAAAGATTCCTCAAGGTCTTCAAAATACTGGTTAACTGCAGCTTCAGCATCTTAATTTGATGAAAATTTCTGGCCACCGCCGTTTTTTTTAGGTTTTGGAAAGTCCGAAGGTGCCAAATCAGGAGAATAAGCCGGGTGGGGCAGCAATTCGAAACCACAATCACGAACTTGAGCTATAGACTCAACAGATGTGTGAACGCCAGCGTTGTCCTGATGGAACAAAACTTTTCTCTTTAATTTCTTGTCGTAAACAACGCAAAAGGGTGCAATACTAAGTCGAGTTTATTGTTTCGCCTTTCGGAAGTGGTAAACCCAGGTTTCGTCCACAAACTTGTTAAGAAAATCTTGCGGATTAGCCTCAAACATCTTCAAACAGTCGCGAGAAATCGTGAGTCGAATTCGTTTTTGTTCAAATGAAGGCAATCTGGAGACCCACCTAACGGAAACGTTAGAAAAACCGAGTTCGTTGGCAATGATGTTTTGTGTTCGTTCATACGAGATGCCTTTAGTGTCTGCAATCTCCCGGATAGTTAATCCACAGTAAACACACTACACAGTAGCGAAACTCAAGGATAACCGCATAGGAAAATCAGGTTCGTTTTCAGAAGGTCACGTGGCAACCCGCCATGTTAAAAGTGGACCAGCGCGAGATTTGAAATACAAATAAAGTTGTGCAAAGTTTTATCATTCAAAATCATAGATATAGAAATGTTTGAAAATTTTTGATTTGTTATTTAATACAGCATGAGTAATATAAAAGTTAATGCAGCATGAGTAAATATAAAAAAAAAAACAAATAAAAAGAATGAAGCACTTTGTTAGAAAAGAAATGAATACAGGTGAAAAACTTGATAGGAAGGTATTTGATGGAATTCTTCATATTCAACTTCAGTTTTTAATAACCTTATCCAAAAATTCAAAAGTCTATCAAAGTTAATACGTCACTGTTTGAGGTTAAAGTTTTATTTACATCATTTTTCAAGAAAATTTGTGATTAAAGATGTTTTTTAAGGACTAAATTAATTTAATTTTAACATACGTAATACCTAATGCTATTTTTTCTTATACCGTGAAATAAAGACATATTGTCATTACTAAGATGTCAACATCTTCTAAAATAAGAGCATTTTTTCTAAGCAGTGTTGTGTTGTTTGGAGTGATAGATCTCTTCTTAATTAAAAAACACTGTATCTACTTTTTTGGTACTTATTTTTTCTTAAACTACAAAACTATATTGTGTAACTTTGAGAAAGGTTAATATAACATTATTAATGAATTATGAATTTATATGTATAGACCTCTATTTTCTATGTGAATGATTCTTAGAGGTTCTATACCTTTTTGTGTTCTGTTATCCGTATTGCTTTTTGATAACGTAATTAACGCTTACTTTTATTTACAATGAATTAATATTTAGATCAGAGAGTCAATACAGTAATTTCCTAATTATATTTACATACAATACTTAGTTATGACCAAGTTGACTTGTCAATTACAACTATGTTGGGAATGTGGAATCTTTGGCACAATGACACTACTCAGTATATATCACCACTACACCAAACACATTATTTTTGCACACAACGCGCGTTTCGCTAACCATATTAGCTTCATTAGGAGAAATGATTGACTCATATATACTGACTATTGTCAATTACAGTTTAAAAGGAAAATAACTACATTTAATTTATAGTATAGGCATTAGAAATAAGTTCTTTATAGGAGGAATATTAATAACATGTAACTAAATCTTCAAAATTTTAATAGTAACCATAATTACCATCAAAATGGACTTCGATTAAGTGTACTGTCCATTTAACGAACTTATTTTGAGAATATTTTACCCTCTGGCACACATCGTCTGACAAAATCATATTACAAAAATTTCTTTGGAATCACATTAAAATTTTTCTTATTTTAATAGCATATTTGATTCAATAATCAATTTATATCAGTTATTTCAATAATCCCATTCCCCAGTGGTTTTGTGATCTCAACACGATATTTAAACTTTCAAACCCAACTTATAAGAAAATAAAATATACTGTCTAAAATTTGAAAATAATAAATATGTTGTTATAGGTTCTGTATTCCTTACAATATATTCACAGAAACTTTTGAAAGATTGGAATGTAATTTATAGAGAAAAATAGAAAAAAAAAGTCACTTTCAGAGTATTAATTGTACTTGCAATTAAGCAGTGTTAAATTTATCAGGTTTATTATTAGAAAAGGTGTGTCAAACAATTAATACAGATGAAGTTATTGAAAACTAGAAGCCTCTTGAGAATACACCTTTTAGAAAAAAACATGTTTTATTTATAATTTACACAAATATAAATAGTTTTAAATAACTGAATACTAGTTTACACAAAAATAAACTAACTGAAAACTAACACAACATCTTTGGGGAAGAAAAAGAAACTAACGCCCCTCGTACAGTTTGAATTATTTTTGCAATTCTCAAGGACACAACAATAACCTCCTTTCCCTATGATTATATAAATTGGTTCTCAACCTTTTCGATTCTCTTCACTAACAAACGTTTTTAATTCTCTCTTTCTACAAACTCTCTCTTCCTTCTGTCTTTATATTCATATAAACTGCAGTCACATCAAGAAACGGTGGACAATACATTTCCAAAGACATTCCGAGATCGGATGTAAACACTGAGCGGCCATTTTGAAAAAGGACCCATCGACGCACGCGCCGTCAAAATCACCAAATTGGAGCTCAGTTTCGCTACTGTAGTATGTTTACTGTGGTTAATCTACGGTCTTTCAATATGAGATCACACACTTTACCGATGTTTTTTTAAGTCGTAGACGTCGTGGGCCGCTCTCTCGTCCACGTTTAAATTCTGCAACATTTTTTCACAGTGGTGTAAGACGGAGCAGATTCCCCTAGTGTTGTTTTCATATCATCGTGGATCTCCTTTGCTGTTAATCTTTTCTTAAAGAGGTACTTGATGACCGAACTTTGTTAAATTTTTTCCATTTTCCCAAAAATGCTGCACTAAACTCGTTCTAACCTAAAAACCGCAAATTCTACAGCAACAGAATTTTACACTGTGACAACCAAAGAAAGTATGAACTTATTGAGGGTACTATAATAAAAGTATTATAATTATTTTTTGGTGAGGCTAACTTCTCAATCCATCCTCGTACATTGACCGAACACGAAAAATTGTGAAAATATGAGACGTGGACACGATAGTCCAAAATATCAATATTCCAATGTCCAAAATCATTAGCTAATATACTTCCTGAAATATGAGAATACACTATTTTTAATTCGTTTGACCCATATGACCCATTATTTGTTACTTAATGATTAAAATTATTATGAACTTTATGAATATTCAGTTATGAGTACTAATGTTGAAAAAAAAATTTGGTTAAAACAATGACAAACGATTTCATGACATTACACTCAAACGATAATACGACTCATGATATTGTGAAATAATGTAAAGATTTCGCATTTTTTTAAAATATTCAAGGACGTAATCGATGATTAAAAGTAATTTGTTCGTATTGGAGAAGTATCGCGATTTTCCTTAAAGATATGCCATAACGTTAAACGCAGACAGCTTGACTCACAAACAAAGATTTAAGACCTAAGCCTGGTCTAGTATATCATCTACAATTTCATCGTAGTGGTGTGATTTAGATTGACTAACCAAAGCGTTTGATAGGATGCAACATTAAAAGATTTTTTTTTAAAAGTACAGCACACGTGCTGCAAGGAAATCCCTAAAATACTACAGGAGGGTTGCGTGTGCGGAAAAAAAAAAGCGATTTACTTTGGTCTTGAATTGCTGTAATATCAGGTGTACAAGTATGAAATGCGGATTTTAGACAACAGATGATGCACCAATGCAGTTTGTGCTATAAAGATTTGACACTGCTCCATTTTGTTGTCAGACGCCCACGAGTGATAAATTGGAAAAGTGTGTGCATAGTGTTGTGTTGTTGTGTTCAATATGTCGAAATTTATACCGAACAAAGAGCATTCGCGGACAGCATTAATTTTTTGTTTTCTTTTAAAGAAAACTACTGTTGAATCATACCGATTACTTCGAGAAGCTTATGGTGAACATGCTCCATCGCAAGATACGTGTGAACGATGGTTTCGGCGTTTCAAAAGTGGTGACTTCGATGTTGCAGACAAGGAAGTGGAAAACCGCCAAAAAAATACGAAGATGTGGAATTGCAAGCATTGTTGGACGAAGATGATTCGAAAACATAAAAACCACTCGCCGAGCAATTGGGCCTTAGTCAACAAGCTGTTTCCAAGACCGGTAGATGGGTACCACATGAGTTGAACGACAGGCAAATAGAAAAGCGCAAAAACACGTGTGACTTTTTGCTCGCTCGGTACAAAAGGAAGTTGTTTTTGCATCGTATAGTTACAGGGGATGAAAAGTGGATTTATTTTGAGAATCCCAAGAGCAAAAAAATCATGGGTAAACCCAGGCGCACCATCCACATCGACCGCAAGACCGAATCGCTTTGGCAGAAAGACGATGCTCTGTGTTTGGTGGGACCGGAGGGGCGTGGTCTATTATGAGCTGTTTAAAACCTGGGGAAATGATTAATACTAAACGTTACCAACAATTGACCAATTTGAAACCGTTCACTGCTTGAAAAAGGCCAGAATACCGAAAGAGGCAACACAAAGTCATTTTTCTTTATGACAATGCTCACATACGGCAAAACAAGTTCGCGACACGTTGGAAGCACTCAGCTGGGAAGTTCTGCCCCATGCGTCTTACTCACCAGACCTGGCCCCTTCCGATTACTACTTGTTTGCATCGATGGGTCACGCACTTGCTGAGCAGCGCTTTGGTTCTTAGGAAGATGTGAAAAAATGGCTCGATGAATGGTTCGCTGCAAAAGGGGAAGATATTTACTGGCGTGGTATTCACAAATTGCCCGAAAGATGGGAAAAATGTATAACAAGCGATGGAGCATACTTTGAATAAAGCACTTTTTTATCATTCTTCCGAATTTAACATTTCATACTTGTACACCTGTATATAACTTATTAAAGAATAAAATTTTAGAAAATATTTAGCTGTTTGTTGTAAATCTAATTGTATTTACTTTCTTTCCCATTACCACAAATTATGCACGATAATTTTACTTCGTTAGATTAATATTGCGGAAGCCGGTGAATCATTGAATATTTTAGAAATCCCACAACACTCACATTCAGCCAAATCGTAACCAATAATTTCTAGTAGCGTTTAGACTGTCAAGTAAGAACGTGAGAGCTCGTATTCTTTAAAAAATGTGTTTTGAGAACATTTCTTGCCATAAATGTATTCTTTGGTGTGCTAATAACGGCGCAATTACCTCCTGCATAAATAATCCCCTGGCATCTTCGAGGCATGCTATCAACGCAATTTTCTGCAATGGTCTCACAGTGATGTTCGTCGGTACTCTAAAGTATCTACAGTTTCCTATGATTAGAGTAACAATGAATTAGCAGAAGTATGGACTTGACATCAATACGAATAAAACAAAATTTATAATAAGTAAATGCAATTGACTTAATTGTAACATCGAATGCAACCAAAAAGCTACTGAAAGACTAAGTAAAGGATGATCATTTTTAAAAGCCCAACGCGTTCACTCGATCCTACCGACTGCGCCAGTGATGATTTGAAGTCGAAAGATTACTTTTTTAAAAAACACTTTATTTAAAAATACAAGTGAGAATTTAGGAAAAGAGTACACTTTTTATCAACTTAAGTTAAAAACTGAATGTAATTATTACAATTGGATATATTTAGAATATTTATCTTATCTAATAACTAGAGACCGGATTATATGCATTTGCATATTTTCATATGCATTTGCATATTTAGACCATTCTCACCGATTATTGCATATTTTACCCAAAATCTAGTAATAATGCATATTTTCCCTATATCTACAATATTTCTCGGTATTACTAGACAATTGAATTGCTCAGGGTATTGTTAATGTCGCCGTCTGGAACCGATCTTATCGCCGGGACATTACCTGCAATAGTCTAAACATCGATTAGGTTATAGTGCCAAGGGAATACCCATAATTACGACGGTATTTTATTCCTTTGTTTCTTAGTCGGGATATTAAGTGATAAGTAATTAGTTTCTAAGAATATTTGTTTGAGCGTGGATCAAATAAATAATTTTCTCGAAGACGAATTTTTATTTTAAAACAAGATATCAGTTTTAACATTATTGTAGACGCGCTTGCATCAGTGTAGTCTTTTTGCAATTTTTAACGTGTTGTGTTAAAGTTTAACGTGTACCATGCCACCCGCAAAAAAAAGTGTCTCTTCGTGGGTAGCTGATTATCCTGGAACATTTACATAAGACGGAAATGTTTTATATTGTCGAGTTCGCGAGAAAAATGTTTCGTGCACGAAAAAAGTTTCAAATTGACCAGCATGTCAAGACAAGTCTTCATATCGCAGGATTGCAAAAAAAAGGCCCTCGACAACAATTTATAACAGCAGCAAGTAGCAGTGATTCCACTTCTATAGGCAAACAAAAAAAAACACTTTAGCATGGATTTATGTGAACCATTGCTTGCAAGTAATATGCCTCTCCACAAACTTACAAATCCTACATTCAAAGATTTTCTGCGAAAATATTGCTTGAATCAAAAAAATATCAGACGAATCAACACTGCGTAAAAAATACATACCAACAATTTACCAACATGTTCTGGAAGAAATACGTAATGAACTTAAGGATGACATTATTTGGATTTCAGCTGATGAAACTACCGACAGTTGTAGTCGCTATATTGCGAATTTAATTGTGGGTGCATTAAGATTAGAGCCTTCTTGTTCCCATTTGGTGGCCTGCAAAGAACTTGACAAGACAAATCATTCTACGATCGCCAGATTTGTGAATGAGGGTATTAAAGAAATATTTCCTGAATCTTCTGCAGATGAAAGAGTGTTTATATTTCTCTCAGATGTTGCTCCCTATATGATCAAGGCAGCCAAAGTCCACCAAGTATTTAATTCATGTGACGTGCTTTGCTCACGGAGTCCATCGACTCGCTGAAGAAGTACGATCCACGTTTGGAAATGTAAATAAACTGATTTCATCAGCAAAGAAAGTGTTTCTTAAGGCACCTGCTCGCAATAACGCCTATAAAGAAAAACTGCCAAATGTGCCTTTACCTCCCGAAACAGTGGTAACTCGATGGGGAACATGGATTGAAGCTGTACTATTTTACAATGAATATTTCGAGGCCATCAAAGGTGTAGTAAATGACTTCGATAGTGCAGAGGCTATGGCAGTTCGTCAATCCAAGGAAGCATTTAACGATTCTGATATTAAAAGAAACATAGCTTTGATTAGCACTCACTTTTCCCACATACCTGCGGGTATTAAAAAGCTTGAAACTCCAGGTTTGGCGTTGACCGAATCAATTCAGTTAATGAATAAAATCCGTCAAATAAACTCCACATTGCCAGATGTATTCCCGCGTAGGGTTAAAGAAAAGTTTGGAAACATTTTGTGCAGTAACCCAGGCTTTGAACCTTTGTGTCAAATTGATAGTTTTATTAATGGGACGGGGTGAACTTTTGCCAAAAACAATAAGTTCTAACATAGCACCCAAATTCAAATACTGCCCAGTTACCTCAGTGGATGTGGAACGGTCTTTTTCCACTTATAAAAATATTTTAAGTGATCGAAGACACAATCTTACTACCCAACATTTGGTACAATACTTTATTGTTTACGTGTACAAGAATACAAATGTTAAATAATTTTAAAAAATGTTAAATAATTGTTAATTAAATTTAAACATCGTCGATAATTTATTAATTTTATGCTGATTTTGAAATAAAAAACTAAAAATTACTACTTTTATTATTATTTAATATTGCATATTTTGACCCTTTTCATGCATATTTTAAGCATTTTTCATGCATATTTGCATGCATATTTCAAGATTTTTATGTTGCATATAATCCGGTCTCTACTTATAACTCATTAAAGAAAAAACGTCAACAGCATAGTAACTAATATTATTATAATTACTGTCAGATTAAAGTATGACAGCCACCTACTAGATAAATTGTTTGAAAACTGCCAAACGTGGCATACGATCCATGGCAACCGCGATGACTAAAAAATAATGGGGTTTTTGCTGCATAACGTCTTTGCAAAATAAATTAGAAAAAGATAGTTTAAGGAAGAAATGTTAAAAAAAATTAGGGCTTTCCAATGCCGTTTTACAAACGGTATGTCGATGGAGAAAAAAAGTTGTTTGTCGGCGTAGCGTCCAGCGTCGTTTTCACTACCAAATGTCAAATACATCAGTATACTCTTTGACATGCACCATACCATTCTACATTAAAAAAAATAAATAAATATCCAACAATTTTCCATAAATCGGGGCCGGGCATCTAAAAATGATCAGTCTCTACATAAATCTTGGAACCAACATCAATGACTACTGGAACCGTATCTAGACGACCAGAGCAATACAATATTTAAAAATCACAGCTTGACGTTGAACACAAAAAATGAGATTCGGTTTTGTTTGGTGGTGTGGATGAAGTAAAAAAAAAGTACGAAAAAAACCGGAGATACTCGAACTCAAAACTATCGTTAATAGTGACTTCCGCTGCTTTTCAATCCCCCCTTACTCGTACAGTTTTCCATTAATCGCAAGTAATATATAATCTGCTTATATTCTCTATTAAGAAATTACAATCTCCAGATGTATTCGAGACATTGTTCGCCGAAAATAGATATATTTTCAACTGCTGGATTTTTATCAATAACAATATTATAAGGTGTTTCGTAACACTAGTAGCGATTATCACGTATTTCGTAGAAGGAATATTACTTAAGTTTATCATTTATTATAATTTTATTTAGTGCGGTACATGAAAGTGGCAAAAAAAGAAGGTGCTGTATTATTTTAGCACCTGATCGCTAATCAAATTTACAGGGAATACGCGAAAAGTTCGATTAATAACAGATTAAACAACACTAAAGGTAAGATATGCTTAAGGGGTAATGCTACTCTAGAGCTAAGAGAAAAGCCTGAGTATAACAATTTTTTTTCTTTGATTGTGTTAGCCGATACTTGTTGGAAATTCATAATAAAATTTATATAAAAAAAAACCGGTCAAGTGCAAGTTGAACTTGCACAATTAGTGTTCCGTACGTTGATTGTTTTTTTTAAAATAAAAATTTTTGTTAGGGTGGTATAAAATGATCAGTGATTTCACAAAACACACCCCAAATGAGTTTTCAACAAAGTTTGTTTCCAATCTTTACTGAAAACTGGTGACCTTGAAATTTTGTTTTTTTTTTTATATACCAGATAAATTATTAAAGGTAATGTACTCGTGATAATTTTCGTTCAATCTATACACCGTGGAGAATATTCCAGAATTTTTTCAAAATTTTTTGATCAGTACTCTTGGAGATAAGGTAGGGGACAGCGATTTTTTAAAAGTAATACGAAGAAAAGTGTGCGCAAGTATTACATTTATATATATATTTTTTACTCGTGTTTTCACAAGCTTTCATTTGACAACACACTCGATGACCTAGTAAAAAAAAAATTTTTTCACTTCCGATTTCACCCCTCAAAACGAACCCCTTAAGTCAAAATTTATGTTACGGTGGTATAAAATGATCAGTGACTTCACAAAACCCACCTCAAATGTGTTTACAACAAAGTTTGTTTCCAATTTTCACTGAAATCTGATGACCTTGAAATTTTTGTTTTTTTTATATACCATATAAATTATTAAAGGTAATGCACTCGTGATAATTTTCGTTCAATCTACACCCCGTGGAGAATATTCCAGAATTTTTTCGAAATTTTTTGATAAGTACTTTTCGAGATAAGGCCCGGGACAGCGATTTTTCGCGATTTTTTAAAAATAACACAAAGAAAAGTGCGCGCAAGTATAATATTATATATATATATTTTGTACTCGTGTTTTCACAAGCTTTCATTTGACACCACACTCGATGACCTAGTAAAAAAATTTTTTTTTCACTTCCGACTTCACCCCCCAAAACTAACCCCTTAAGTCAAAATTTAATTCTCAAAACTACATGGCTCTGATGAGGCCATCAATTCCTATATTATTACCAAATTTCACGTTTCTATGTCAAATAGTTTCGGAGAAAATCGGGTGTGACAGACAGACAGACACACAGACAGACAGTCAGACAGACAGACAGACAGACAGACAGACACCGAAGTGATCTTATAAGTGTTCCGTACGGAACACTAACAACAGTATGTTTTAATTTCCAATATATTTAAAGTAACTTGACAATTGTTTCACCATACAATGGCTTCTTCAAAAGTCAATAGAATTTATTTACTTCTGAAGAAGCCATTGTATGGTGAAACATTTTTTTTTTTAAAATATATTGAACGCAATCCAAAATTTACTGAAATACTGTTATTATACATACTTAAAAGTACATTTACAAATTTTTAAACATTATTTTTTACAAAATGGCGGCACCAGTACTCAGAAAAGGAAGACGCATCTTGTAAATAGTACTTTGCGGCAGGAAAGATTTCTCCTCCAATTTTCACCTGGAACAAAATGCAAAGTTTTTTGAGTTCTACATAAGATTCCCTCGGGAAGTACATAGAAAAATTTTTAAAATATTGATTTTTTTATGAATGGTACATGTTTGAAGAAAGTGATTCATTTTTCGGTAAAAAAATCACGTAAAAAATCGTTTTTTTTTTTAAAAAAAAAAGTTCAAAACAAATTGTAAAATCTGTAGGTACTTCCCTAGATAATGTAATTTTGAAGATACAGTTAAAATTTCAAATAAATCGGTGATAATTTGAAGAAGTTATGTTTTCGGCCAATTTGAAATATGTAGTGCTGAAAAGTTTTCGGTCTAGCTACTTAAAACACATTTTTTTTTTTTTGCAAAATTTGACTTTATTCGTCAATATAGTCTCCTTCAAGAGCGATAAAATCACTTTTCTAATATTTCTATACCTTTTTTCTAGAATAATTTTTCTTTGCCTTGAAAATAGGCCTCAGGCACTTCTTCAATGGAGCCAAATCTCTTTCCCGCGAGCGTTTTTTTTGAGGCCTGCGAATAGATAATAGTCGCTGGGGGCCAAATCTGGAGAATACGGTGAATAAGGAAGCAATTTGAACTTCAATTCATGCAATTTTGCCATCGTAACCATTGACTTGTGACACGGTGCGGTGTCTTGATGAAAGAGCACTTTTTTCTTTTTCATTTGGGGCCGTTTCTTTGGAATTTCTGCCTTCAAACGCACCAATAACTTTATATAATATTCTCTGTTGATGGTTTTTTCCCTTCTCAGCATAATCGATGACAATTATTCTATGCGCATCTGAAAATACAGGGTCCAAAACCTTCCCAGCCGACTGTTGTGTCTTTGGTCGCTTCGGGCGGCTTTCACCTGCTGCTGTCCACTCAGCTGACTTCTGATTTGATTCCGGTGTATAGTGGTGGATCCATGTTTCATCCATTGTCACATATCGCATGAAAACATCCTTTTTATTGCGCTTAAACGGGTCCAAACAGCGCTCAGATATCCGCCGTTTTGGATTTCTCTTTTCTCCCCACCTTCATTTTCTGTTGTTTTCCTTGTCCATTTTGTCCTGTTCATTATTTTTACATGCCCAACCTATCTCCATCTTGTATTTAGTATTATGTTGTTTACGTACTTTTTTAATCCATTCTATAGATTTTTTGTCCTTTAGTTTTATATTTAGAATTTCCCTCTCCATGTGGCACTGGGTTGTTTGCATCTTACTCATTATTTTTTTTGATTGCTCACGTTTCAGCCCCACAGGGCAGGACTGGGAAACACATACACACATTTAATATTTTGTTCTTCAAACGTGTTTCAAATCTTGTATTTATGTTTCATAATATATGCTTTAATGTCCCGAAAGCTGCTCATGACAGTCTGATATATTTAAATCTGCCGTTTGTATTCTTCTTCATCGACTCTTATGTCTTGCATCAGATATAAGTAATGTAAGAAAAGTCAGTGGAAAATTTGTTAAGAAAAACATAGAAAATAGCATTATTGTTAGAGTAAATGAACTAATCAAGATTACCAAGGAAGTTGCTGACGAATTTCTCGAACAGAGGAAAATAGTAACGAAGAAAAGAAGCAACAATACTAATCTATTAACATATTTCAAAAAAAGACAAGAAACGAAAGTAGACAAGAACAACAATCTAATGGAATGGTCAGAACTCAACAAATTGGTAAGAAACAAGTTACGCAAAGACATCAGAAAATACAACGAAAATGATAGCAGAAACAATTGAGAAAAAGAAAGTTTGGGAAAAAAAGAAATGAAAGTAATGAAAGACTTGATTTTGTCAAATTTCCACTTTATTTAGTTTCACTGAAACTGTATGAAGCGTTTCGCTATACTATAGCTTCGTCTGATACAAAATGATATTTGAATATTAGTGTTGTTACAATTTATACAAATACCCTAAGGTAGATAGGTAATAAAATTAATACTATATGCTAATGAATATTGCTGGGAAATCCATTCTGAATATTAATTGTATAAATTGAGTAAAGGTGAGTTACCATGAGCCAGACAGGTATCTTTTTGTTCGTTTAAGATTATGTCTGAGTTTTTAATTCTATTTATTTCTAAATTTTCTAATAGGTTTAATTTTACGCCTTTGTTTTGTATGTGTAGAATTTTAAATTTATCGTCAAAAAAATGATTTAATTCTGTTAAATGATTACTGTACGCTGAGTCGTTTTTGTTTTTAAATAGCTTCTTTTATGTTCTGAAATCCGAGTTTCGAATGAGCGACCTGTCTGACCTATATAACTTTTATGACAAGAACCACAATTCAGCTGATACACTCTAGATTTTTTTGATCTATTTTGTTTTTCCTTTGCATTTTTTTAATGAATTTTCCTAACGAGTTGTTTGTTCTAAAAGCTATGTTGATATTATATTTGTTTAAATGATTTTTAATTTTCTCTGACGTGTTACCAAAATAGGTTAAAACATTATATTTTTTCCCTGTGTTTTCTTCCTTGGAGTATACTAAAGAAATAGCTTTATTTTTTTATTTTTTGTTTAGAATTGAATCTACGGTGTCAGGAGAATATCCGTTGTTAACAGCAATTTGTTTTATTAGATTTAACTCTTTATTAAAATCATCTACAGATAAGGGGACTCTTACCAGTCTCTCCAACATACTGTGGTAAGCTGCCAATTTGTGTTGTACGTGGTGAGCTGATTTTTATGTTTATTGTAGTACAGTAATACCCCGCTTAGCGCGACCCCGTTACGCGCGGTTTCACTATAACGCGAATTTCAAATTTCGCGCTCATGTAGTCATTAACTTCTCTATGGTCGCGGGGGGATCCCCGCTTTCTCTGAATATTCTCTTTGAAGAATTGGGAATTCCCTGTCCTTCGACTTTGTTCTATGGGGATTTCCTCGTTCGTTTCGTATGTTCATTTGTTCCGTAATGTTAGTTCGGTCGGCTGGCAGTTTTGTTTTAATATTTATTGGAGATACATACATACATAATTTAACCCTACGTTAAAAATGCCGCCTGTAAAGAAAAAAGAGCGTAAAAGCGTCACTTTGGAATTGAAGATGAAAGTGTTAAGAAGAATGGAAAATGGAGGCAAAGCAACAATTGTTGGGAGAGATTTTGGACTCTCAGAATCGACTGTGAGAACGATTTATAAAAATCGGGAAAAAAATTAAAATCTCCAGCGAAGGTTCAACACCTATAAGTGCAACAAAACTTTCTCGTTCGAGATCATCTATCTTAGAAAGAATGGAGAAATTACTGTCAGTCTGGATCGAAGATTTGAATAAGAAGAACACACCACTAAGTCAAGATCTCATATGCACAAAAGCAAAATCTTTGTATGAGATGCTGAAAACAAAAGAAGGAGAAGGGAGTGCCACTCCGACTTTTGCTGCCAGCAGAGGCTGGTTCCATCGGTTCAAGCAGCGTTCTAATCTTCACAATATCCACATAACAGGCGAGGCGGCCAGCGCGGACATTCAAGCTGCAGCTGAGTTTCCAGACAAGTTTCAAGACTTCGTTAGACGAGAGAAAATTCCTGCTTGTCTCATCTTCAATGTTGATGAGACCGCACTTTACTGGAAAAAAATGCCATCTCGAACATTCATTTCTAAGGAAGAACGTCAAGCCAGTGGTTTCAAAGCTGCGAAAGATCGACTAACACTTCTGCTGGGTGGTAATGCCACTGGTGATTTCAAACTGAAACCTTTACTAGTGTACCATTCAGAAAACACCCCGTGCAATGCGAGGCACAGACAAGACAAGTCTACCAGTTGTGTGGCGATCAAACAGAAAGGCGTGGGTTACACGGGAAATTTTTCAAGAATGGTATTCTAATAGTTTTTGCCCATCAGTCAAATCATACTGTGACAGAAATGGGCTTGAACCTAAAGTTATATTACTCTTAGACAATGCCCCAGGACATCCAACCTCACTTGATACGCCCAGAGACTTAAAAGTGTACGTAAAGTTCCTTCCACCAAACACTACGTCAATATTACAACCTATGGACCAGGGAGCAATAGCAAACTTCAAAGCTTATTACCATCGCCGCACTTTTAGCCAAACTAATTCATGAAACTGACGGGGAAGGAAGACAGTCTATGCGAGAGTGGTGGAAGTCATACAACATTATGAAGTCTATTCACAACATAGAAGAGGCTTGGAAGGAAGTTAAAATGAGTTGTATGAATGGGGTGTGGCGTAATCTTTGGCCAGATGTAGTGGAAGCACCTAGAAGAATTGTCCAGATGCAGAGACAAGTGCTTGAAGACATTGCTGCAATGATTGAGGGGTCTGAACTTGAAGATGTCACGGTAGAAGATCTCGTAGAACTTGTAGCAACGCACGACGATCCTATTAGCAATGAAGATCTGATCGAGTTACAGAATAATCCTATCTACGATGAGGAAGAACAAGTAGAAGAGAAAGTTTTATCTTCAGGGGAAATACAAAATGCACTTTCAAAAATTTATTCAGGTTTGGACATATTGCAGAGTATAGACAATAATGATGACCGTGTCTTGACCGTGTGTCAAACAATTAAAAACAGTGTTGGGTGTTATGAACGTATTTTACAAGAACGTAAACAAAACGTTACCCAAAAGACAATAGATGTATTTTTCCGTAAAAAATAAGAGTATGTATTGCATAAAGTGTTCTTAGAATTAAAGTGATTGATTAAAATGATTTGTATTTTTTTGTATTAAATTTTGACTATGTTTAATCATAAACCTCGATATACGCGAATTTCAGTTAACGCGATTTTTTTTTCGGAACGTATCCCTCGCGTAAAGCGGGGTATTACTGTATCTGTATGTGAGGGTTTGTGAAAAATAGAGAATTTGTGTTTGTTGTAATGTCTGGTTATCTTAAGTCAAGGAAATTAATTTTATTGTCGACTTCTAGTTCCATAGTAAATTTAATATTTTTATGTATTGAGTTTATATAGTTAAAAACATTGTCAAGTTGACGCTCTGTACCATTAAAACAAGCAAAGATGTCGTCTACATATCGGTACCAATACAAAAATGATTTGCTAAATTCTTGTCGGTGGATTTGTTTTTCTAGGTTATCCATGAATACAAAATAAAGCTAAAAATATTAATATTATTTTCACAAAAGCAGATAAGGGTAACACAATAGTCGCTATAGATCAACAACAATACATAGACAAAACATTCAAAATTTATTAAAAAAGGAAACTTCAAAATATTACTAAAAGATCCGACAGAAAAATTCAAGAAAGATATTAGAACAGCGTTAGGTAAAGCTTCTAGCATCATATCAGACAACTAAATCTCAAAATTAACAGTCATGAATCATCAGCCCCCTCTACTTTATTCATTAGTCAAATTATATAAAGAAAATCATCCTATTAGACCTGTAGCCTCCTACATATCGGCCCCAGCTTACAAAACTCTCAAAATTTCTCATAGATATCATTAAAACGAACAATAACTTCACTCCAACTTACACAATAAAAAATTCGTTAGAATTAACGGAATAAATTTCCAACGTCTTTCTACCAGATAATTCAAAACTAATATCATTTGACGTCCAAAACCTTTTCCCTAGCATACCCCCGGATGAAACAGTAAAAGTCATAGAAACATCCCTAATCAAAAATAAAGTTAATATCGTTATACAAGACATACTAAATTTATTGAACACGAGCCTCAATCAAAATTATTTTTACTTTAATAATATGTTTTATAATAATTCTAAGGGTCTCATAATGGGTAGGCCACTTAGCTCGCTTTTGGCAGAAATATTCATGGATAACCTAGAAAAACAAATACACCGACAAAAATTTAGAAAATCATTTTTGTAGTGGTACCGATATGTAAACGACATCTTTGCTTGTTTTAAAGGTACAGAGCGTCAACTTGACAATGTTTTTAACTATATAAACTCAGGACATAAAAATATTAAATTTACTTTGGTCGACAATAAAATTAATTTCCTTGATTTAACGATAACCAGATATTACCACAAACACAAATTCTCTATTTTTCACAAACCCTCACATACAGATACTACAATAAACATAAAATCAGCTCACCCCCTACAACACAAATTGGCAGCTTACCACAGTATGTTGCATAGACTGGTAAGAGTCCCCTTATCTGTAGATGATTTTAATAAAGAGTAAAATCTAATAAAACAAATTGCTGTTAACAACGGATATTCTCCTGGCACCGTAGATTCAATTTTAAACAAAAAATTAAAAAATAAAGCTATTTCTTTAGTATACCCCAAGGAAGAAAACACAGGAAAAAAATATAATGTTTTAACCTATTTTGGTAACACGTCAGAGAAAATTAAAAACCATTTAAACAAATACATAGCTTTTGGAACAAACAACTCGTTAGGAAAATTCATTAAAAACGCAAAGGGAAAACAAAATAGATCAAAAAAAAAATCTGGAGTGTATCAGTTAAATTGTGGTTCTTGTCATAAAAGTTACATAGGTCAGACAGGTCGCTCATTCGAAACTCGGATTTCAGAACATAAAAGAAGCTATTTAAAAAACAAAAATGACTCAGCGTATAGTAATTATTTAACAGAATTAAATCATCTTTTTTGACGATAAATTTAAAATTCTACACATACAAAACAAAGGCGTAAAATTAAACCTATTAGAAAATTTAGAAATAAATAGAACTAAAAACTCAGACATAATCTTAAACGAACAATAAGATACCTGTGGCCCATGGTAACTCACCTTTACTCAATTTATACAATTAATATTCAGAATGGATTTCCCAGCAATATTCATTAGCATATAGTATTAATTTTATTACCTATCTACCTTAGGGTATTTGTATAAATGTAAACAACACTAATATTCTAATATCATTTTGTATCAGACGAAGCTATAGTATAGCGAAACGCGTCATACAGTTTCAGTGAAACTAAATAAAGTGGAAATTTGACAAAATCAAGTCTTTCGTTATGAATTTCCATCAAGTAACAGCCACAACAATTCAAAGTTTAAAAAAGAAATGATTTCAATGAAAGATAAAAACAATAAAAAAAATAACAAACAGAATAGAGATACTAAGAGAATTAGAAAAATATTATACAGATCTCTATAGAAACAAAGTCCATCCAAATGTAAATCAAAGTCAAGAATCAAAAGAAAAAATATAGAATGTTGGTTCCCCGATATGACCACTGATGAAATCTAAAACATCATTAACAAAATCAAGAATATTAGAGCTGCTGAACCAGATGGTATAATACCCGAAATGTTGAAGCACGGAGAAAGAATTTGCTTAGACATTCGTACGGTATTGATGACGTTCCCAGACTGCCATATCTTCCAGGAGAAATAGAGTCGGCTGTAGAAAATGACAGGTGTCGCATTTACTGGAGTTTTGACTGGTCGACCACAAGACGTCTGCAGCTGGTCTCATTAACTAACTAGTTCTAACAGATTAAACAGAATTATCTCAGATTCTTTGTGTTTAAAGCCTTACGAAATTTCAGACATGCCCCTGTAACCCAACATAGCTTCACTGTAATAAATGCGCAATAACCATCGGAACTCCGATCTGCTATTTACGTCACGCGGCAGTACCAGAGAGTAAAATCAATCAAAACAGTACCGAGCAACCAGGTGCCGGAAAGTGAATGTAACTTCTAAGATAGTACGGATATCAGCTAAAATCACGTTATAATAACAATGTATTAGTTTTAAAACAACAAGTGTTTTGGGATGCTGTTATTATACTATTGTCTGTAAATTAACATAAAAAAAGTAATCTGGTAGGTGACATTATTCCCAAATTACATGAAGTCAAAGGAAATATCCTAAAAAAATGGTGCCAATTACAAATAAACTAATGGGTTTTTTGTTTATTTTACAGTGTGAAATGATCTTTTATCACGTTGTTGGAAAAGTGGATGGTTGTTAATTGCTTTTACTGATTAGTATTTGTATGAATCAATCATGGATAATACCAATGAAAATGGACCTAGAAGCGAGAAGTCTGTTTCAAAACAGGTAGGCTTTATAAATCTACACTTATATATGCAACTATTATGTTAGTTTCCTCAGGCCGGTATTGTAGTCAATCTTTACCCCTGAAGGAACCTGGCTTATGTCAAATAACATTGTATACCTTCCTTAAGCTCAGAGTAGCCCTTAAGGGCCGATTATAAATAGGGACTTCAGTAAATCGAGTATTAAATATATTTAATTTAAGATATATAGAAAAATTCTAACCACACTTATACGAGGTTGTATTGATAAGTTTCTAGCCTAACATAGAAAGAGCAAGGAAATATAAAAAATTTCAACTTTATACGCTTAGTGTAACGGTTATAAAATAACTTAAGATCTTCCAAAAAAAATTCTTTGTCTTGATTTGCGAACTAGTCTTGGATAACATTTATAACTTCTTCATTTTTGTGAAATTTGTCTCCCTAAAAAGTTTTTTGCAATTTTGGGAATAGGTACTAGTCCGACGGAGGTAAATCAGGGAAGTATGGGGGATGATCAATCAATTTAAAACCTAATTTATTTATTTATTGCGAAACTAACAGAGTTTTATGAGCAGGCGCAGAGCTTTTCAAGGATATTACCCTTTTAGCCACTTTTCCTCATCGTTTTTCCACAGTTTCTTGGCAAAGTTCGATTATTAATAAAAAACAGTAATCTCCAGTTACTGTGTTGCAGAGTTTTAAGTATTATTTTTTTATAGATGTAGTACGAGGGCTACCTTTTAAGTTTTTATAAAAACAATGAAAGAAAAAAAAATGTTTGGTACAAATCATTTTATTGTTTCCCAAAATATTCGTCTTTAAAATTTATACACTTTTGCATGGGTTCGAACCAATTCTCGAAACTTTTTTCCACCCTGAAGTTGGTACCTCAAAAACATGATTTTGGAAGAATTAAACAGCTTCTTATGGTGATTAAAATCGCTGTCCACGCATTTTTTGACATTCAGGAACAAAAAGAAATCACTAGGAGATAAATTAGGTGAATACGGGCAATGAGACATTAACTCGATGTTTCTCTCCGTTAAAGAATCAATTGTTTGACGTGCTGTGTGAGAGCTGGCATTAACATGATGAAGAATGATGCGACGTTTTCAGCTGTTTTTCCTGATTTCGTCAATGACTTCTGGCAAACAAATTGTTGTATATCATTCAGCATTAACTGTTTCTCGATCCTCTCAAGCAATGGTTGTAATATGTCCACTATAATCAAAGAAACAACCGATCATTTTCTTGGAAGTGCTTCGCGAAAGAACCACTTTTATTGGATCCGGTTCATCTTGGAAACAACAACAAACAGTTGATTGTGGCTTAGTCTCCGGCTCGTACGAATATATCCAAGTTTCGTCTTCTGTTACGATGTTGTATACAGATTTTGCATGTCCTCGTTGGAATTTTTTGAGCATTTTCGTACACCAATTTACACGAGCCTGTTTTTGAGTTTAGGTCAAATCATGCGGAATCCATCGGGAACAAATCTTTTTCACAGCTAAATGTTCAAACAATATTGAATATACTGCAGTCTTCGATATGCTTAAGGGTGCCTCTATCTCATGGTAAGTCATATGCCGATGATCTTCATTCATGTTCCGCATAGCATCGATGTTTTTTGAAACAACAACCGATTTTGGTCGACCTTCACGAAATTCATCGCTGATGGAAGCACGACCAAGACTAAATTCTACAAACCAATTGGCGACCTGATGGTGACTAAAAGTTGAACGAAGCGATTCGAGATATTGTTGTTGAGTTAGGCCTTTACTAAAATCGTAAAAAATCATCCAACGAAAAACTTCTAGTAAAAATTCCATTTGTTCATAAAACTGTTTTTTTTTGGACACTCACTATAAGCTAAATACTCGGCCGATTTCTGAGCTGCTACTATTTTAACAATAATAAATGTCAGATTTTACAACAACGCTAATGTCACATCTCAACAGCGCCCTCTAGTGATCGTTTGTAAAAACTTAAAAGGCGGTCTTCGTACACGTGCTGCAAGGAAGTCCTTAAAGCGCTACAAAAGCATGCACCGCTTTGGGAGGAGTTGAGTGGGCTATATCCATCGAATACTTTTCATGAAGGAAATATTTCGTTTCTATAGAATATTGATTGAAAAATCTACAGAAAACCGGTATTAGTTTACCCGCGCGTTTTTTGTGTACTATGGCAGGTATTCCATCCGCGCCAGAAGCTTTATGGGTGTCCAGCTTCATTAAAATACGCTTGATGATACGCTGTCTGAAGACAATATTTTCCTTATAAAAGAAAGTATAAGGGCTCGATGAATACCCATTGAAAAAAGATTCTTTCGACCCTAATCTTCAGCGAGGAAATTTGTGCGACGTGACGTATAATTTTTTTTTGTCAGTTCACTGTTTTGCAGGAAATTTGTACGTTAAAGGACTTATCATAAGAGTTCTGTAATTTTTTAATTAGTTTCTTTACGTAATACCGATAAAATTTGTGCAAGTTAACGAAAGGAGAAGCTTAACAAAGGTCAACAATTATCTTGTAATAATTATATTCTTAAAAGCTTTGTTTATTAGTGCTCAATTAATGTTTTATCTTCATGTTGTAATATTTTGATTTCTCATTGTTTCTTTAAAACAACGTGGCTGTGCAACGTATATATTTATCGTAGAGCTTTAAAAATATCAGATCAGGCAATAAGTTTTGAAAGCGACACCTATTGAACATTACTTGAACCAAATATTGAACACCATTTTGAAGCTTCATCTGTCATATGAACACATCCTAAATTTCAAGTCGGTCTCGCAAGTCATTCATTGTTTATCAGCTGGTTAAAGTAGACGTGTTTGAGTATTTCTTAAAAATGGAAAATATCGAATATCGTGCAGTGATAAAATTCTTTGTTTTTGGGAGGTTTATTGGCAACTGAAATCCATACGAAGTTAGTGAAAGGACTCTTAGAGTTTAAACGTGGTCGTACAAGCGTTAATCATGATCCAGGTTCAGGACGTCCAAAAACTGTAACAACTAAAGAAACTGTTGCTGATATGATAATAGAAGACCGTCGATTAACCATGGATAATTTAGCTGAGGCTACAGGCATCTCACATTGATCAGTAGAAGAATAAAACTGATTTTGTGCGTCGATTTATAACTATAGATAAGATTTGGATTTACCAGTATGATCCTAAACTGCGACAACAAACCGCATAGTCGACTGAGCTCGGTTGTTTAGCTCTAAAGGAGCCAAAGTAGTCAAAGTCGTCCAGTCCCAGTTTTCTGTAGACTTTTTAACCTATCCTACAGAAAGGGAATATTTCCGTCCTGCTGGAAATGTGCCACGGTTCAGCCGATACCTAATAACTACCGACCAGTTGCACTGCTTTCAATAATATCGAAAGTCATGGAAAAGGTTATCAATGAGCATCTTCTAAAATATCTTGAACGATTCAATATTATTAGCGATCACCAATATGGTTTTCGTAAACATAGATCAACAGGAGATCTTCTGACTTATATAACACATATTTGGAACAACGCAATCTCGAACGGTTGCTCTTGACATATCCAAGGCATTCGACCGTGTTTGGCACGATGGACTGTTGGCTAAGTTACGCTCTTATGGTATGTCTGAAAGGTTCTGTTTGTGGCTCTCATGTTTCCTCAGAGAGCGTTCTTTACGAGTGGCGGTCAACGGATTTCTTTCTAACACCCTCACTATCAACGCCGGTGTGCCCCAGGGCTCCATACTGTCTCCTACTCTCTTTCTCATTTACATTAACGATCTGCTGGAAAAGACTGGGAATCCAATCTATAGCTTTGCAGATGACAGTACGCTTGTCTCTTCATTCACCTTGAACGCTCGGACATCGGCTGCTCAGGCGAATATCCGCAGACAGCAGGAGGTCGTTCAACTTAACAAAGACCTGGAAGAAATTCTATCTTGGGGTGACAGTAACCAAGTGGAATTTAACGCTACAAAAACCCAAGCGGCAGTTTTTTCTAAAAAAGTTAACGTTGCTGAACCCGACATAGTTATGTCGGGGCACTCCATTCCCCTAGCATCGTCGCTCAATTTGTTGGGCGTTAGTTTGGTAGCAAATATGTCTTGGCATGAACATGTTGCAGGCATAGCAAGGAGAGTTTCTCAAAAGTTGGGAATATTATTTAGAACCAGAAAGCTTTACACCCCACAGCAACTGTTAATTCTTTACAAAGCCCAAATTCGACCAACTATGGAATACTGCTCCCACGTTTGGGGCTCCGCTCCCAAACATACACTGCATTTGTTGAATTCTGTTCAGAGAAGAGCGGTCCGTCTGATTGGGGACCCGGAATTGACCGGCGGCCTTGATTCGCTGGAACATCGAAGAACGGTTGGCGACTTGAGTCTGTTCTACAAGTATTTTCATGGAAAGTGTTCGAAGGATGTAGCCCACTTAATTCCTCCCAAAGCGGTGCATGTTAGAAATACACGTCGCGCTGGTGCTTCGCATCCGTATGAGGTTCAGCTTGTTACTCCGCGTACAACGCTTTTCAAGCAATCTTTTATATGGAGAACGTCATCCCTTTGGAATAATTTGCCCAGCGCTGTGTTTCCCACCGAGTACAATTTACAGCGATTCAAGAACAACGTGAATCGCTTTTTTCCGCACTCGTGCCGCTACTGGAGCGCTTTAGGGACTTCCCTGCAGCACGTGTGCTAGACCCATAAAAAAAAAAAAAAAAAAAAATTATGGCATCAGTTTTCTGGGGTGCAAAAGAAATTTTGTTAATTGATTACCTTCAAACCGGTAAAACAATCACAGGAGAGTATTATTGCAACTTTTTGGACCAGCTGGATGAGAAAATTCGTGAGAAAAGGCCCGGTTTGCAGAAGAAAAAAATTATCTTTAATAATGACAATGCACCTGCTCACAGAAGTGCTTTGGCAACGGCAAAACTGGTCCGATATAATTACGAATTGTTGGAACATCCACCCTATTTGCCAGATCTGGCTCCGTCCGACTTCTATCTGTTCTCAAACCTCAAAAGATTTCTACGTGGGAAGCGTTTTTCAACAAATGATGAGATGATAGCATTCGTACATGGGTATTTTGAAGATCTTCCGAAAAACCACTTCAGAGACGGGGTAAATGAATTGGAAAACCGCTGGAAAAAATGTATTGAGGTAAAAGGCAGGTTATACTGACGAATAAATGTATTTCAACTCATTAATTCATTCATTTCCGCTTTCAAAACCTATTGACAGACCAGTATATATATTTTTATAAATAACTACTGTCTACACTAATACACTTAGTCCAGCGTTTTCCAAGTCGTTTCGGTCTATCCAAAACAAATCGTTTCTTTACACCTCAAAAAACAACACCACACATCGTCGTATGAAGAAAATCTTTGGTCTTCAGATGTTTAAATGAAAAGAAATCGTAGGCGCTAAATCAGGACTATAGGGTAGATGTTCTACGTCGATAAATCCACAACTTTCGGTAACGGCTTGACCAGAGCCTCTTCACCAATTTTACAGAAGACGAGCTTCGTAGAAGGATCCCAATAGGACACCCAAGTCTCATGACATGTGACAATTTGCGAAAAATAAGTCCTATCATTCTCTAAAGTGGCCGAATGTTCTTAAAAAATTTCTTTCCTCTTCAATTACTTCTGTGGTGTACGGAAATTGACGTTCCATCCTGTACAAATTTCTAAATTTTCATATGAAAGCTGTAGTTTCAGATGCTCCCGCTCTTTAGCAAACACTGAGACCTTTACTCGTTGATATGATAGCAGTAAATCCACAACAAACCTAATGTTTCCCTCAATTAAGTCTTCCTGATCAGGGGCCATTCGGAAATGAGTCCCGGTTCCTTCGAAAGAGCTTAGACCAAAATTTTACCTAAGAGTTTGGCCTACCTTTTCGCCCGCAAAGTTTAAAATTTATGTTTCTGGCAACACCTATTCAAATTAGCCTTCGTGATTCTTTTAAGGCAGCTTCTGGCAATTTAAATCTCAGCAACCCAAGTTTGCCTGACGTGAAAGGATGTTTTCTGCGTCTCTTATTATACATAGGCGTTACGACAATCTATGTGTATGTTCAGTACAGCAACAACTGTATTTATTTAACAATATCACTGCGCTCTTATGGAATTAATCTTTTTAACTTGGTATTTATATGCAATCTTTCCGATTTATTTTGGAGAAAATTAAGGGATGAAACACAAAATTGTTACTTTCTCCAGTAAAAAATTCTGTAAACTGTTCATTTTACCGCTTGCTTGCCCTAAAGATATAAAAATTATATTTTTTTAGGATGGTCCTTTTTTCTTATTTTTATCTTAATATCAACGATATACTAAAATTATATATTCCAAAGTGCATAATTTACATCTTACCAGGGTGCTAGTTCACTATTTTTTTTTTTAAATTTCGTATTACCGGAAATATTTCCCTGATTTTTTTTTTAATTGAATTTTAAATTATAATCTGCAAGTAGTTCCCTGCACGACAAGATTCTATGTCTCATAAAAAAAAAACAGTTCTTATCAGGCACGAAAGAAAAGTAAAATTAGAATTTTTTTTTTTTTCTTCCATATTCTTACCTGACAAACACGTGTCAAGAAAGAATTCCTGTTATGTATGATGTTTCAATAATAAAATCTCTTAAAAATAAGAGGACCCGACATTGCCGTATATCTGGAATTATCCTCCATGAATAATTTTCGGTTCATTTTCCTCTTTAGTGAGAAACATTCATTTTTCGGAAGAAAAACATAGTAAAAACTTCAAAACATAACGAATTCATGAAAAATGTGACAACTAAGCAATATTTTTATAATATATATATATATATATATATATATATATATATATATATATATATATATATATATATATTATAATTTAAAACACACCGTCGATGTACGACGTACTTTGCAAAAATACGCGCAGTAAGCCCCACATTCCATGTTAAATGATCACTTCGGTGTCTGTCTTTGTTCGCCTGTCACATAGAAAATTGAAACTTGGCACTAATATAGGAATTGATGGCCTCATTAGAGCTGTGTAGTCTTGAAAGTTAAATTTTGACTTAAGGGGTTAGTCGAAAGTGATTTTTTTTTTTACCAGGTCATCGAGTGGGATGTCAAATGAAAGCTTGTACAGACACGAGTTCAAAAATATATATAATGTAATACTTGCGCACACTTTTCTTTGTTTTATTTTTAAAAAATTGCGAAAAATCGCTGTGCTCCCCCTTATCTCGAAAAGTACTGATTCTGAAATATTCTCTACAGGGTGTAGATTGAACGAAAATTATCACGAGTGCATTATCTTTAATAATTTATCTGATATATAAAAAAAAAAAAAAAAAATCAAGGTCTTCAGTGTTCAGTAAAGATCGGAAAAAAATTTTGTTGAAAACTCATTTGGGTGTGTTTTGTGAAATCATTAATCATTTTATACATCCCTAACAAAAATGTTTATCTCAAAAGCAATCAACGTACGGAAAACTAATTGAGCAAGTCTGACTTGCACTTAGCCTGTTATTTTTAATGAGTTCTCAACTTATACTCAAAGAATGCACTCCATACAGTTCATCAGTCCTTTTTTGCAAATGAAAATATTTATTCTATTTTGTTTTAACTGGCGCTAAAAATATTTACCAAAGTATTGTACACATACTTTTTTTTCTGATGATGAAACAGACTTTGTTGTTAAACCATAAATTAGATTTTTGGATTACGTATTTCTCAAGAGTGTTATCCGTATTGAATGATATAAAATATTGCAGTAATTTAAATTACTATGTATTATAACATTATATCATTCTGATTTTAACTTACAATATTCGTTTATGTATAAATTTATTAGGATCATCATCATCATCAGCCTATATTAGTTCATCTACGGACATATCCCTCCCTTATTCGTTTCAAGTTTTGTCGGTTTTGCGTCTTCTGCAGCCATGATAACCCAGCGGTTCGTTTAATTTCATCTGTCCAGAGCATTAGTGGTCGACCTCTTGATCTCTGCCCCAGATATGGTCTTCACATTATTCTTGTTTCATCTGTCATCATAGCACCTCGCAAGTTGTCCCGCAAATCCCTATTTCATTTCGATAGTAGCTTCTCCACCGTCCTTCATCTTTGGTATATCCCTTATTACTTCATTTCTATTTTTTTTTGTCTTAAGGATACTCCGAGCATCTGCCCCTCCATAGCTCTATGTTATTCTAAGCATTTTTTTCCCAAAGGATATCCAAGATATGGCCTAAGTAAACATAATTTGATACGTTTCCTATGCGTTGGTTTCTTATTATTATACGAGGCATGTTTTTTAAGTAAGTACCGTTTTGCGATTCCGCCGCCGCAGCGATACGGTCGGCGTTCCGCGCATGCGCGCTGGTAACCTACATCTCATGTCTACGCACTGACGCCATTACAGTCTGATTCTTCATTGTATACGTTGTTTACTGAGTGTTTAAGATGCCTCCGACAATCGTGAGTCCCGCCGATTGTGAAGTACGGGCTGTTATACGATTTCTTAGTGCTAAAGGCGTAAAACCGATCGATATTCATCGTGAGATCTGTGAAGTTTATGGACAAAACATTATGAGTGATGGAATGGTAAGGAAATGGGTGAGAGCATTTAAAGATGGCCGCACAAATGTGCATGATGAAGAACGGAGTGGGCGTCCTTCGGTCGTTAATGAAGATTTGGTGCAGAAAGTGGACGAAAAGGTGAGAGAAAACAGACGCTTTACAATTTCATCATTGTGCGACTGCTTTCCTCAATATTCTCGTAGTGTTTTGTATCGCATTGTGACCGAGAACTTGAATTACCGGAAATTGTGTTCACGTTGGGTTCCAAAAATGTTGACGGATTTGCACAAAACCCAACGTTTAGGCAGTGCATTGACTTTCCTTGAGCGGTACCACAATGAAGGTGAACATTTTTTAGACCAAATTGTTACTGGTGACGAAACATGGGTGGCCTACGTCACACCAGAATCGAAACAACAATCCATGGAATGGCGACATTCATCATCACCCAAAAAAGTGAAGTTTAAGCAAACAATTTCTGCCCGCAAAATCATGTGCATAGTTTTTTGGGACAGAAAAGGAGTATTGCTAGTGGAGTTTCTGCCTCGTAATGAGACAATCAATGCAGCGTTTTATTGTGAGACATTGAACAATCTGCGTCGTGCAATCCAGAACAAAAGACGTGGCAAGTTGAGTAAGGGTATCGTTTTGCTGCATGACAATGCCCGTCCACATGTGGCTAATTGGACCAAAGATCTCATCAAATCTTTTAAATGGGAAACTCTAGATCATCCTCCATACAGCCCTGATCTGGCGCCCAGCGACTACCATTTGTTCCTGCACTTGAAGAAGCACCTGGGTGGTCAGCGTCTTCAAGACGATAACGAAGTCAAAACATTTGTGATACAGTGGTTAACAAGTCAGGCGGCAGAATTTTATGAGGAGGGTATTCAAAAACTGGTGCCACGTTATGACAAGTGCCTCAATATTCACGGAAATTATGTAGAAAAGTAGATTAAGGTACAGGCTCTCATGTAAAAATAAAATTATAGCGATATCTTTGCACGTCTTTTTTTAATTCCAAAACGGTACTTACTTAAAAAACATGCCTCGTATATAGGTCTTTCCTACACAATACTTTAGTTTTTCCTATATTCATTTAAAGTCCGATTATTGTTGACTTTTCGTCCAATTCCCAAAAATCAGGAAAAATTCTCAAAATACTATTAAAATTACAGGTTCCATTTTAATTTCGAGCATTATATGTACACCAAATTTCAAATCTAAATATTATTTAGTTCGGGAATTACTGTAGCAAAAGACGAGCATACTAACCAACAGATTCACCCACGGAAATAGGAGACTATGTTCTTCTTGATCCATGGATCGTGAAATATAAAGAAAATGCAAAAGTCACGAATTGAATGCTTTCCGTAGCAAGCAAAACAAAAAACGTATTATAACATATATTGTAATTATTATTACCCCGTAAATATTATAAAACAATTTATCTTTTCAAACTTGCTTATGAACAGTTTTTTCGAAGAAAAACGTGAAAATACTTAGTTTAAAGGTATTTAAATTTTAAAAAAAAAACAACAGTATAAAAACAGTCATGTCATCTGGCCACTTATGATAAGAACGCTAATAAGAGTGCAAAACTTGAGATAAGCTGTCTACGTTATCAGACTCTAATTTTGAACCCATTCAGTTTGCCAAGGATAAATTAAAATTTTTATCAAGTTTTTAAAATCAAAGCCACGCAGCAAGCAAAAACTATCTGCGTAAAAACAATAAAAAAAACTGGTCAAGTGCAAGTCGGACTTGCGCAATTAGTGTTCCGAACGTTTACTGGTTTTAAAATAAAGATTTTTGTTACGGAGACATACAGTCCCTGGCCAAATTATTAGACGCACTGCAAGATTTCATGTAAAATATTAATTACCGAGTGATATTGTACCGTTTTATTATTTTAAATTGATTTGTTTTTTATTTTTATATTATCCAATCAATTACCTATTTATTTGACATAAATAAAACAGCATTAATTTAGAAAAGCATAAGTTTATTAAGTTTTAAAGAAAAGTGAAATTAATGTTAGTAAAAGTCAATATTTAGTTGAGCCACCTTTAGCCGCTATCAAAGCTTTAATTCTGCGCGGCATACTATCAATGCAAGATTGTACTGTCTCCTGCATTTGAGGATGATGATTCCACACATGAATAATCTTTTCTAGGAGCTGGGTTTTGTTGGTAATCACATCTTTAGCCACTTCTCTTTTCATCAGCTCCCACACATTTTCAATGGGGCTATTACCCGGCCAATCCAACAGAGGGATATTTTTTTCTGCCAAAAAAGCTTTAACAGACCGAGCAGTGTGGCAGGGAGCTCCATCTTGCATGAAAGTGAATGGTTCCCCATTTGGAAACCATTCTCTGACCTGCGGAATCAACCGATTTTGTAATACTTCTTTGTACTGATCTTGCCTCATTATTCCTTTGACGACGTACAGACGTCCAGTGCCCTTGCCGCTGATGACTGACCAAATCATCACTTTGGTGGGGTGTTTAACCGTCGGGACGATACAATCAGGATGAAACTTTTCTCCATGACGACGACGCACATACTGAGCTTTATTCTGCAAAATTTCGAATGTGCTTTCGTCACTGAAGCAGACCTGTCAAAAATAGGAAAAATATATAAACTTCCATGTTTATTTGCTTTATTTAACTGATTAAATTGCTGTATCTTACCGATCTCCAGAAGTCCACATTTTTGTCTTGCCATTGTTTGGCCCACTTCAGGCGCTTTGCTTTCATTGCAGCTGTTAACTTGGGCTTCCTGGCGGGGAGACAGGCCTTAAAATCTAATTCTTTCAATTTTCTTCGAACACTGCGCTCAGAAGCATTTACGCTAGCATCCTGGAGTCTGTGGTAGCAAATCTGTTTTCTACACAAATTTTCTTCAAACATCTCTCTGACCGTGGAGTGAAAATTGGTTTTCTACCGCATCTTTTCTTTCTTTTCGGGCTTAATTCCTTCCCTGACTCAATTTTCTTTTTTATGCGTCGTACACTAGCTTCAGAAACCTCCAATCTTCGTGATATTTCTCGGTTTGTAAATGTTTTCGCAATCACAAGGGCCTTCACTTCAGCTTTTTTACGTGGTGAAAGATCGCCTTTTCTACCCATAATGAAAATAGTCCAATTACTTTTTTAAAACACTGCATACAAAATAAACTAATAACTGAGTAGTATAAAACTGTTAAACAAACAATCACAGTCCATAAAGCCACAGAAACACGTCCGTACCTGACTCGATTCCGATCGCGACTGATACAGGTTTGTACTTGTTTACGTTCATGTATCACTTTGTCAACATAGTGTTGCCATATGTTAAAAATAAATACAAATATGTAGTCTACAACAATTCTTTTAAATAAAAATCAATAATATTGTAGTTTAAATATACCATTATTGCATAAAAACTCTTAAGAAACATAAAATTACTAAAAAAAATACAGTGCGTCTAATAATTTTTTTACTAGGTCATCGAGTGTGGTGTCAAATGAAAGCTTGTGAAAACACGAGTAAATATATATATATATATATATATATATATATATATATATATATATATATATATATATATATATATATATATATATATATATATATATATATATATATATATATATATATATATATATACATATATATATATATATATATATATATATATATATAATAATGTAATACTTGCGCACTGTTTTCTTCGTATTACTTTTAAAAAATCGCTGTCCCCTACCTTATCTCGAAAAATACTGATCAAAAAATTCTGAAAAAATTCTGGAATATTCTCCACGGGGTATAGATTGAACGAAAATTATCACGAGTGCATTACCTTTAATAATTTATTTGGTCTATAAAAAAAAAATAAAAATTTCAAGGTCACCAGTTTTCAGTAAAGATTGGAAACAAACTTTGTTGAAAATTCATTTGGGGTGTGTTTTGTGAAGTCACTGATCATTTTATACCACTCTAAAAAAAATTTTTATGTTAAAAACAATCAACGTACAGAACACTAATTGTGCAAGTTCAACTTGCACTTGACCGGTTTTTTATATACCAGATAAATTATTAAAGGTAATGCACTCGTGATAATTTTCGTTCAATCTACACCCTGTGGAGAATATTCCAGAATTTTTTCAAAATTTCTTGATCAATACTTTTCGAGATAAGGGGGGTACAGTAATTTTTGGCAATTTTTTAAAAATAATAGAAAGAAAAGTGTGTGCAAGTATTACATTACCAGGTATACAAGTATGAAATGCTGATTTCAGACAGCAGATGGTGCACCAATGCAGTTTGTGCTATAAAGATTTGACAGTGCGCCATTTTGTTGTGTCATCAATAAGTATCAGACGCGCACGAGTGATAAATTGGAAAAGTGTGTTCATAGTGTTGTGTTCAATATGTCGAAATTTATACCGAACAAAGAGCATTCGCGGAAAGCATTAATTTTTTTGTTTTCATTTGAAGAAAATTGCTGTTGAATCATACCGTTTACTTCGAGATGCTTATGGTGAACATGCTCCATCGCAAGATACATGTGAACGATGGTTTCGGCGTTTCAAAAGTGGTGACTTCGATGTTGCGGACAAGGAAGTAGAAAACCGCCCAAAAAATACGAAGATGTAGAATTGCAAGCATTGTTGGACGAAGATGATTCGCAAACACAAAAACAACTCGCCGAGCAATTGGACGTTAGTCAACAAGCGGTTTCCAATCGGCTACGAGAGATGGGAAAGATTCAGAAGACCTGGTAGAAATGTACCACATGAGTTGAACGACAGGCAAATGGAAAAGCGCAAAAACACGTGTGACATTTTGCTCGCCCGGTACAAAAGGAAGTCGTTTTTGCATCGTATAGTTACAGGGGATGAAAAGTGGATTTATTTTGAGAATCCCAAGCGCAAAAAATCTTGGGTAGACCCAGGCGCACCATCCACATCGACCGCAAGACTGACACGTTGGCAGAAAGACGATGCTCTGTATTTGGTGGGACCAGATGGGCGTGGTCTATTATGAGCTGTTAAAACCTGGGAAACGGTTAATACTAAACGTTACCAACAACAATTGACAGATTTGACCCGTTCGCTGCTTGAAGAAAGGCCAGAATACCGAACGAGGCAACACAAAGTCATTTTTCTTTATGACAATGCTCCATTGCATACGGCAAAACAAGTTCGCGACACGTTAGAAGCACTCAGCTGGGAAGTTCTACCCCATGCGGCTTACTCACCGGACTTGGCTCCTTCCGATTACCACTTGTTTGCATCGACGGGTCACGCACTTGCTGAGTAGCGCTTTGGTTCGTACGAAAATGTGAAAAAATGGCTCGATTCGCAGCAAAAGGGGAAGATTTTTACTGGCGTGGTATTCGCAAATTGCCCGAAAGATGGGAAAACTGTATAATAAGCGATGAGCATACTTTGAATAAAGCACTTTTTATCATTCTTCCGAATTTAACATGTTTTTTAGAAAAAAAAAATCTGCATTTCATACTTGTACACCTAGTATATATATTTGTGAATTCGTGTTTTCACAAACTTTCATTTGACATCTCACTTGATGCCTGGTAAAAATGTTTTTTTCACTTCCGATTTCACCCTCCAAAACTAACCCCTTAAGTGAAAATTTAACTTTCAAAACTGCAGGACTCTGATGAGGCCATCGATTCCTATATTTGTTCCACACTGTACGGGGTAATTCTTGTTGTCTCAAGCATTGCCGTACACCTTTTTGTTTTGTTTTAGAGTAGACTTTTTCTATAGTGGGGCCATCTAACTACGCTCCAGACATAATTTCATTTATTTGGTTTGTTTAACCTTCAATGTCAAATGTGTGTATTTAAACTAACCGTTGGAAACCAATTAGTTTCACCTGCGAATCCCAGGATGTCTTCTGCCGGAAAATCCATATTGAAATGCCCCAATTTCCCAATAATTTGAGGTACTTCAATCTCAAAAACATCCCCGGACACATTTATCCTGTATATTTATTATACAGATTGCTTTTCTGAATTAGCTAAAAATGATTACCTGTAACATCGCATACTAGTAAAGAAGGTCTCAATTTTTGGCAATATATCAGATTCCATTGTGTACAAATGTGTGCTATATACCGACAGTTTTAAAAAAAATGCAATCTACTACGGCAAACTAACCAAGTAGTTTTTGTAGTAGTCTGGAACGAATGTGCGGTATTTTAACGAAAAGTTCATCACAAATTGAATCGGTGAGTTCGACAACCGTACATGTCCGAAAATGTCATTTTGAGAAATTTAAGAAAAACTGATAATCTTTTAAATTACTTATTTCTCAGGTTTGGCATACACAGAGAAGTTTTAGATCTGGTGATCTGGGATTTATATCTAGTAATAGTTTTTCTATAAACGAAACGGTCTAATAGTTATAGCTAAAAGAAGTTAGTGGACAAGTACGGTTTTCGAAATCAGTATCGTAAAAAAAAATAAAACAGGTGAAAAATGATTACATTTTTAATAGTTCTAAAAGAATAACAAATAAATACTGATTTAAACATTTTAATCGTCATTTTCTGCCGTTGTCGTATTACAGGGTGTTATATGGTAGAAAAATTCTAACATTTCACCAGTCATATATTGCATAACTTTTTTAATATCCTCGACTTTTTTCTCATTAATAGGTAGAGGATCTTTATAAGCGCCAGCAGTCGGTAGAGAAGGACTTTCCTTATGTTGCTTTAATAACTTAAATGTGTAGGAGAGAAAACCGTTTATGTAATTCCACGTTGTCACATAACCTGGAGTTGAACTGTCATAAAGAAATTGCCTATAATTTGACACAGCAAAATTTTCTTTTCTAGTATTATCACCACTGACTAAAATAGAACACGTTTTTTTATAATCAGTCGGCCACCACTTTTTAAAATCAATAATATCGTTATGTCGAATTAACTTTACAGTAAATGGCTGTTTTTTTTTCCTTGAAGATAGTATTATTTCTTGATATTCTTCTGGAATATAAATTCGATCATGTTTTTTAATCACCCTCTTGACACAACCAAAATCCCTGTCGCAGGGCAAAAATGAATGCCCTCTTATTGGAAAGTAATGGTATATTTTGTTAAATATCTTGGTCGCCTGCAATGCTAGCAAAAAGCGAACCATGGTCTGGTTACGATTCTGTCCCGCACATCCATCAGAAAATAAGTGTAACTCAGTGATTTCAGATGGTATGTGGTTCAATATATAATCATAAAGAAATGTGCATACTTCATTAGATCCTTTTAGAGCTTCACCCTCGTGGTAGCTATAAAAATGACCAGTGTTGTCTTTAAGATTATGAATCTGAAATGCATATACCCAAAGTTGCCTCAGATAAAAAATTTCTTGAACCGGGATATGTGGGAGGGGCATATTCTGCATATAGTCAAAAGCTAGGCCCATTACTTCTGGTCGTTCCTTACACAGAGATTGCACTTCTTTTAGTTTCGTGTAAAACTTTTTTGCGCGCCTTTTGTGAACTATGAGTTCCGCTGCAACCACTCTCTTTGCATTATCATTAAGATTAACATCTTTAAGTTTAACTCCAAGGCTTTCACATACCGAGCAGACATCAACCTGTGGTCTTCCAAACCTGAGATTGTAGTTTTCATTATAATATTTTAGATAGAATTCGTATTTAACCAAATTTTCTAGCTGTGGATTTTTATCTATAAACAGATTGTACATTTTCTTCACATTTAAAGATGCATCCAAATAATGAATGGTTTTTGAGGAGTAATGGGAAACTTTAACCGGGAATGACTCAATGTGTTCTTTTATTTTCACAATCCATTCTTCGCATATTGCACGAGGTCTGTTGTTGTGCCGGCCTCTTAAATCCTTTGGTGATTTTGTAGCTAGAAGTAAGGTGTTTTAAACGCTGAACTTGCCAATGAGATATGGCATGAAGACTGATAAATGCCTGTTTACATACGGAAATTCGATTTGATTGTTTCATAACAAAGTACAAAAAATTTGATTTTCTTTGTTGTTTAGGTTTTACGCCTCTTATCCGATGTCTTTCAATAGACCTTGCTTCAATAAGCCCCTGCAAATACGTATCTTGTTCATTTTTTGGCTTACCGTCGTATAATTTTGATATTATTTCTGTTTTCTCTTCATCAGTAAACTGCTGCATGCACTTTTTTTACACCTTAAAAATGTATTCATTAGTTAAAATTAATTAATTAAAAAAAAAATGTAAACTTACATGCATGTAGGTCCGACAGTTTTCGCTTCAATATGTTTTCCGTTTTTACCAACATATTCCTGACCGTGCAAACGTGCTATTTTTCTTTGGTTATGTTTCCAACTAACAATATTCCTTTTTCTTTTTTTGTTGCCATTGCTAGTAACCACATCTTCTCTGTCACAGGATGACATATTTTATTTAAACAAATTTAAAAACACACGATAATTAAGCTATTTTAATTAATAAAACCCACACGAAGTCAACTCTTTCTTTGTAAACAAATAACTGCAGATATTTTAGTAGCTGAGATGAAAAACCGTACAAGTCACGGACATGTACGGTTTTTTTCCAGTCATCACCGAACGGCAGCCTACTGTAGAGCGTTAACGTTTAAGTATATCGTACGGTTTTTATGCTCAGTTGATAGGGGGATATATTTAAAACAAAATGGCTATCTCAGTTTAAAATGTCAAATTTTGGACTTGTACGGTTGTCGAACTCACCGATTCAATTTTAACTTTCTATGTCAAATAGTTTCGGATTAAAATCGGGTGTGACAGACAGATAGACAGACAGACACCAAAGTTCCGTACGGAACACTAAAAATTCGACATAATCTCCATTCAACTTTTTACACTTAGTACAATAGTTATAAAGTAACTCTAGACCTTTCAAGAAGAATTCTCTTTCTCTGTTTGCAAGCCAGTCTTCAGCAACATTTATTACTCCTTCATTTGAATGAAATTCGTGTTCTCTCATATATTTTTTCAGTTTTGGGAATAGGTCAGAGGGAGCTAAATCGGGGTAATATTGGGGATGAACAAACAATTCAAAACCTAATCCGTTGATTTTTTACAAAAGTAATAGCGATTTCTGAGCAGGTGCATTGTCCTGCAAAAACAACAGCCCTTTGGAGACTTTTCCTAGACATTCTTCTACAATTTTTTGGCGCAGTTGAATTAATAATAAAGAATAATATTCTCCAGTCAATATTTTGCCGTGTTCCAATTAACCTGTAAGAAGTATTCCATTCTTTTCTCAAAACTCTTCCCCTATGGTTTGTAATGATGGATCCATTGTTTACTCATAGTTACCTTTCGATCCAAAAAGACTCCTCTCTACAAATCAACTTGGCTATTGTGACTCCCAGTTATTTTCGGTCGGCGTTTAGACATTTAAAGAACCATTTACCTACTCAGTATATATCACCACTACACCAAACACTTTATTTTTGCACTCGACGCGCGTTTCGCTAACCATGTTAGCTTCATCAGGAGCGATGATTGACTAAAGGTAAACTACATATCTACCCTATTTATACTTAGCCTAACCCTAGAATTACTCAAGCGGAACTAATGACATAGGTAAGGCCATCAGTTCCGGTCTAGTAACCAGTAGAGGGGACTATAAGGAATAGGCCCTCTGTCTTTATTTAAACTACTTTTACATTTTATGATTTCCATACTTTCGTATGCGTTCAACAATCTCCTATCAGATACATTTTTTATTAATCTTAGATTATCTAATGTTACAGTATGATCAGCTTCAAGGGCATGTTCGGCAATGCTAGACTTTTCTGTTCTATTGTATCTTAAGTGTGCTAAATGTTCTTTAAATCGTGTTTTAATTGACCTTTTAGTTTGCCCAACATACTTTTTGTCACAATCATTACAACTAATTTCATAAATTCCACTTTTCTCACAATTGGGAATCTTATCTTTGGGATTTCCTAAGATATTCCTCAGATTGTCTGATGACTTATACACTAAGGTGAGGCCTACCTTATTAAATACCTTATTGAGTCCCTTGCTATATTTCGGATTATATGGTATGGAGACATACTTAGTGTTATTTTCTTCGCGTGTAAAAAAGGTGGAATTCTGAATATTAGACCTAAATTTATGTCTATTTATTAGCTTATTTACTAAGTCATCGTCATAACCATTAAGTCTAGTTATATTTCTAATTCGATTCCTTTCTTTATTAAAGTTTACTCCATTCAGAGGGAAAGTGACCAAACGATGAACTAAAAAATGTATTGAGGCTAATTTATGTTGTTTGCAATGATTCATTTCATTGCAAACAACATAAATTAGCCTCAATACATTTTTTAGTTCATCGTTTGGTCACTTTCCCTCTGAATGGAGTAAACTTTAATAAAGAAAGGAATCGAATTAGAAATATAACTAGACTTAATGGTTATGACGATGACTTAGTAAATAAGCTAATAAATAGACATAAATTTAGGTCTAATATTCAGAATTCCACCTTTTTTACACGCGAAGAAAATAACACCAAGTATGTCTCCATACCATATAATCCGAAATATAGCAAGGGACTCAATAAGGTATTTAATAAGGTAGGCCTCACCTTAGTGTATAAGTCATCAGACAATCTGAGGAATATCTTAGGAAATCCCAAAGATAAGATTCCCAATTGTGAGAAAAGTGGAATTTATGAAATTAGTTGTAATGATTGTGACAAAAAGTATGTTGGGCAAACTAAAAGGTCAATTAAAACACGATTTAAAGAACATTTAGCACACTTAAGATACAATAGAACAGAAAAGTCTAGCATTGCCGAACATGCCCTTGAAGCTGATCATACTGTAACATTAGATAATCTAAGATTAATAAAAAATGTATCTGATAGGAGATTGTTGAACGCATACGAAAGTATGGAAATCATAAAATGTAAAAGTAGTTTAAATAAAGACAGAGGGCCTATTCCTTATAGTCCCCTCTACTGGTTACTAGACCGGAACTGATGGCCTTACCTATGTCATTAGTTCCGCTTGAGTAATTCTAGGGTTAGGCTAAGTATAAATAGGGTAGATATGTAGTTTACCTTTAGTCAATCATCGCTCCTGATGAAGCTAACATGGTTAGCGAAACGCGCGTCGAGTGCAAAAATAAAGTGTTTGGTGTAGTGGTGATATATACTGAGTAGTATCATTGTGCCAAAGATTCCACATTCCCAACTTAACCATTTACCTAATAATTTTCTCATTCCCAAATAATTATGGACAATATGAAAAAAACACTTTTTCTTCTCCTTCTTCTTCTTCCATTTTTGTAAGGGGAATCGTCTATAAAATCTGGTTACTGTTTTTGTGATGTTGATTGCCAACTGTCTCGCCATCTCTTGGGGGGTCTTCCCGGTGGTCTGCAACCCTCTGGTTTTATATTGCGAGCTAATTTCGCCATCCTAGTCTTCTGGCTCTTACCCATCGCACCACGTCCCTAACTACGCATTTCTCTCTTATATGGGTGTTTCTTTGTATATCCCATATTGTGTACCCTGCGATTGTTCTGAAAGTTGTTCTTTGTATATCCCATATTGTGTACCCTGCGCTTGTTTTGAAAGTTGTTCTGATTGTTCTGAAAATTGTTGTTGCTCTCATCGTTTATGATCTTATCGATGATAACATTAAATATAGTGGGCTGAGACAATCTCCTTGGCAAATTCCCGTTTGCAGAACTGTGTGCGCCGAGATTATTTGCATTAACTACGTTTCAGGCTAAATTTTACAAGTATTGATAACTAGTTAGCCTATACCACTTCCCATTGTCAAAAACAAATGCGGTTAATATGGTTAGTAGTTGGATATTTAGCAAAGAAGTACGTAGAGTTTGGTGGTCCAGATTGTAATGTGTTATTTATAGTGAATTTTTAAAGAAGATACGATCGACAAAAATTGTGAATGTAGTAAAATTGATTATCGAGCGGAGGTAAAGTACCTTTAACCTCCTAACATTACTCGATAGTTCAAATACATATTCTTCTAATGTGTTCTTCCAGAAAATTATTAGGTTTTAACTTTAAAATTGCTTTTTAGATTACACTGGCTTTCCTGTCCAACTTTTCAAACCTTGCCCCTGGCATGAGCATAGGATTCTCAGCAGTAGTAATTCCATTTTTAACACATTTAACTAGTCAACAAATCTCATGGTTTGGTAAGTAAAAAAAAATAAGAATAAATGGATAATACAACTGAAGTTATTGTTTTTTTTTAAATTTTCATTATATAGCAATTATCTATCTTCTTCTTATAATGCCGTATTCGTTTGACGAATATTGGCGAATTTCAATTCAATTAAAAAACATATTTGATCGTGAGTGTATCCGTGGCACATTGATGTTAATACGAGACAGTATATCCCTGCAATCAATCATATTGTGCAATACTCTATATAGGAATAATATTGAGGCACAAACTCTCCTGATTCCCAGGCTAAGAATATTTGTCTGTTCACACAAATAATCGGTGCTGATTCCCCGTTCAGGATACGTTCCGTTAATCTTAAACAACAGATATTTCAGAAATCTCCCCTGCACTTTTTCAAGTGAAACTCTATTCACCTCGTATATTACGTAAGTTACAAAACCTTCAGTGATGCAATATTAGTGAAACCTCTACGATTCCTAATGATGAACCCGTAAGACTTCATTGCTTCAGGAACTTTCAATGCTATATGCTGAGCAAATGTTAGTTTTGCATCAAAAACAACTCCCAAATCCTTAGCTGTGCTACACCTACTTAAATTATGGTCTTGAATTGTATATTGAAACTCTATTGTCGCTACCCTCCTAGTATATGTTAGAACTTTGCATTTTTGAGCATATAGATGTAGTTTGTTGTCACAACACCAAGAATGTACGAAATTCAACTGGCTCTGTAGATAGGAACAATCCTCAGTTTTTTCTATTGGCATAAACATTTTTAGATCATCAGCATAAATTAGTCTGTTACATTTTAAATCCTCGCAAAGATCATTTACGAAGATAATGAAGAGCAAGGGTCCCAAATTTAAACCTTGTGGAACGCCTGAGGTAGCCACAACTCTTTCTGATTTGAATCCGTTGTAGGCTACAAACTGAGTTCGATTAAACAAGTAAGAACTTATAAGAGCCCTCGCACCATCAGTGAAACCAAAGAGAGACAACTTATTGATGAGAACATGATGGTCGATCCTATCAAAGGCCTTCGAGAAATCTGTATAAATAACATCAACCTGCCCACCATCATCTAATATTTCTGAAATGAACTGTGTCATAACAGCTAGATTTGTTACCGTAGATCTCTTACTAACAAATCCGTGCTGATAAGACGAAATTTGATTTTTAATTTGGCTATAGATACGTGCATACAAGGCTGACTCAAAAACCCTTGAAAAGTTACAAAATAGAACGACATCCCTGTAATTTTCAACATTTCCCCTGTCTCCGTTCTTAAAAATAGGACATAATCTACCTTCTTTCCATCGTTTCGGATAAAGACCCTGTTTAATTGATAAATTAAGAATATACTTTAAAGGTCTTACAAGGACAGTCGCACAGTCCCTAATGAGGGAATATTATCAGGGCCAGAAGTCATTTTATTTTTTAATTTTTTCGTGGCCATCAATATTTCATCTCCAGTAATGGGCGAGAATTCCACAATTGTCAACGACGTACTAAGCGAATGACAAATGCTCTGATTAGCGCATAGCGAAAAGAGTATAAACCTGTCTATGTTCCTGTTAGGGAAGATCTTTTGTTATCAATTTGTAATAAGTAGCAACGGCTCAGTTTCTGCGAATAGTGTTTGATACACTGAAAAGAGCACACTATAAAGTATTGCAGTTAGCGACTTGCTGTATCGCAGAACGACCTAAACTAAAATTTGAAAAAAAAAACAAATAAAAGGGGTGAAAAATTCGGGGGAGCAGATAAGAAGGATTATTTCGTCTATATAGCGTTATATGTCTTTTTCAAGATTTTTGGAGTCGAGGAATTCAAAAAATAGGTCATTTTTTCTTCTTTCGTTTTAAACTTTTATGGATGATGATTTCCAACTTTCGAACCATCGGTTGGGTGGTCTGCTTCGTGGTCGCCTTCCGTTAGGTTTTCGTTTCTTATATATTCTAGCCAATCTGTCTTCATCTATTCTTCGTACATGGTCGGGCTATCCTTTCTTCTTCTTCTTCATACACTTCACCACGTCTTCCACCTGCCATCTTCTTCTCACCTTTATATTTCTCTGTCTGTACGGCAATGTTATTCCCAACATTAATCGCAATACTCTCATCTCAGTTGTTTTCATTTTCTGTTTAGTTACGTTTGTTTCAGCTCGAGTTTCGTTAGCATACGTCAGTACTGTTATTTTTTCATTACGTTCAATTTTATCCCAAGAATGGACTGGGAGTCGTTAAATATTATGTAGTTTCAATAGTATTTTGAGATTTTTTCCAGGTTTTTTTTGATTGATGTAACTGACAAATTATTATAGTAATATATTTTAGATTACAAAAAAGTTCTTCTTTCTCACAATTGGTCAATGTGGCTCCATGTTTGGCTGAAGGGCTCAAGACAAGTCAGCACAAACGCTGTTACCATTGTGTATCAAGGAATGACCTGACCATGTTACATGTGTTCAAAATCACTGACTTCTGAATGTTTCTGTGTATGTTTGTGTTGCGTCCCAATTGTACTAAATGTGGTGTGAATGTTATTGGTGTAAGGCCTGTGGTTGATATGATGAGGGGGACAATGATGAGTTTTTCTTGTTTCCATAGCCTTTTTATTTCTCTTGCAAGGTCTGTGCATTTGGAGATTTTTTCTGTGTATTTCGTTTGGATGTTTGTGTCGTTGGGGACAACTATGTCAATTAGATAGGTGACTTTTCCTTTTTTGCACTGAAAAGCAATATCGGGTCGTATTTGTAGTAGGGATCTGTATTTTCTATGAGTTTGTATGTTGTGGCTAGTGCTTGGTGAACTACTTTTGCAGCTAAGTCATGTCTGGGTGTATTCCGTTCCGGGTAATATTTTACATCCGCTTGTTATGTATTCGATCGTTTCTTTCTGCTGGTGGCATTTCCCGCATTTGTCTACTCTAATAGTTGGGTCTTTGATGATATGCTTTTGGTAGTTTCTGGTTAATATGACTTTATCCTGGATGGCAAGTAAGAAGCCTTCTGTTTCAGGTAATAGCTGCCCATCCTGTAACCAGGTGTATGATTGATTTTTTATTTACGTGGTCTTGTTCTATGTGGTATCTGTGATTTCCGTGGAATATTTTTTCTGACCACGTTTTCCTGTTGTAACTGAGTCTGACTGTTGCTGTGTGAAGGCTGGTTTGCCTGCTGTGAAAGAATCTCCTAAGTACTTGTATTTGTTTTGTGTGTAGTGATCTGATATCTATGATTTCTCTTCCTCCTGCCCTCCTCTCGATGGTAAGTCTTTCTTTGCATGCGTTGGAGTGTAATTTTTTGTATTTGGTGAATTGAGAACGTATAAGGATGTGAATGTTTTCTATGTCTGTTTGTGACCATTTGATGATACCAAATGAATATGTGAGTATAGGCATAGCGAACGTGTTGACAGCTTTAGTGAGATTTTGGTAGTTGAGTTTTGTTTGTAAAAGTTTCGTGAGTCTGTTTTTGAATTCGGTTCTGAACTCTGTTTTGATGTGAATGTGGTTGAGTTTGGTGCTTTGTTGGAAGCCTAGATATTTGTATGTTTCTTTGTCGAGCATGTTATCGAGTGTTTTGTTGTTGATGGTTTCTGTCTCATGGCGGCCCTTCCATTGTCCTTTGTTGATGTGGAGCACTTTGCATTTACCTATACCAAATTCCATATTGATATCTAAGGTGAATATTTCTCTGATTTTTAGGAGTTCTTTCAGCTGTGTTTTTGTGGCAGCGTAAAGTTTTATGTCATCTATATATAGAAGGTGGTTCATTTTATGTTGATTCACTTTTTGGTGTCTGATGTTAAAGCAATGCTCTGATCTGTTTAGTGTATTTAAGAGTAGATTGAGTCAGAGGCAAAACCATAGAGCGCTGAGCGAGTCTTCCTGAAATATACTCCGTCTGATGTACAGCTCTTCTGTTTGGATGCGTTCGGTTTGTATTTCTGGCGTATTTTGGTTTTCTATATTTTCATAATTTGCGCGAGAAATTGCCTGAGGTTTTGGTTGATTTTGTAGATTTCTAGGGCTCTGATTAATCAGCTGTGGGGTTTGGAGTATATGGTATATAATATAGTAATATTATTTATAGTAAAATATAAAAGGCGTTTATGGTTTGAGGTGGAGGGTTAAAGGGATAGCTTCATATATGTGCATATGTCCTTTTCAGGGTTGACTGTATAAATATAATAAATAAATTACTTATTGTGTAAATTTACAAAACCTTGCTTTCAGTATAACTTTTTCTTATTATTTTCAGCTAGTATAGCGTCCTTAGCAACCCCAATAGGTTGTGTATTGTCCGGACCAATAGCAGATAGATGGGGCAGAAGATGTGCTATAGCTGTGCTAAATGTAACAGCATTTATAGGATGGTCGATAGTGGCATCTGCCTATTACTTGGGAGGCGACCATCAATACAGCGTACTTTTGACAGGGCGGTTTTTGACCGGATTGGCTACAGGTATGTAAACCTATTAAAAGAGGAATACGCCAGGGGGATACACTGTCTCCTAAATTATTTATTAGTGCTTTAGAAGACGCAATGCGCAGTCTCAACTAGTCTAGTAAAGGGATTAAAATCGATAGGGTTTATTTGAACCATCTGATATTCATAAACGATATTGTCTTGATAAGTGATAAACAGGAAGAGTTGCAGGATATGATAGATGAGTTAGATAACGCAACCAAGGACATTGGAATGAAAATAAACATAAATAAAACTAAGATTATGTCAAACGCACAAGAACCACTCAACATCCTGCTAGACGGAACACCTTTGGAAATGGTGGTCAACTACATCTACTTAGAAAACCGGCATCGATGAGGAAGTTAGAAGAAGAATTAGATTGGGATGGTGTTCATTTGGGAATCTCAGCCATATCCTAAAATCGGATATTCCTGGCTCATTTAAGGCAAAAGTGTATAATGCATGCATCTTGCCAGTGATGACATATGGTCCCGAAACGTGGTCGCTGACAAAAGAAAATGCCCGAAAACTAGCAAGCTAACAAGGATAGGATACAGAGTATCCTTCACATATCCAACAGTGTCCATTCTTTAATATCAAAAGTAATTTTGTTTTTATGAGTTATCTTTATTAAAACATTTTTATTTTTAGGTCTATGCGGTACTCCAGCAGCAGTATATATGGCAGAAGTCGCTAGCTCAGACCTCAGAAGTGTGTTCACCACGTGGGTTTCGCTGTTTTACGCCGCAGGAATCTTCTTAGTCTATCTATTAGGAGCGTTATTTCAAGTGCGTATAATAGAGATCTAAAATAAAACCACTAATGGATTTAAACAAGCCCGAAAGCGTTTACTAAGTAAAAAAACAAACTAACGCAAGCAACGTGCACATACGTCAAAATTCTGAAAATGACTGGCTCCATTTCTGATAAATCTGGCCTCATCGGTAACTAATATTGATATAGTAAAAAATTTCATTCATATCACACGATTTTGACAAGAAAGCATGCACATAAACATGAGCGAAACCTCTTTAAATTATAATTACAGTAGAACCCCGGTTATTCGAGGTAACGTGCGGGGCCACCCTCCTCGGATAACTGAAAACTCGGATATGTATTAAGGTTTTTAACATATAAATAGGTACATATATTATAAAACAGTGAAATAGGTATCTATGCGCTTCTGTTTCATATTGCATCTTCTTTTTCTCGCTGCAATGTTTCTTCATCTATTAAGAAGAAGCAAATCCGCTAGGGTTGCCTCTGGTTGTTGTTCGATATACCTCACCTCAAAGCTTTTTCCAAAGAAGCGAAACCTTCTTGATGAGAGATCTTAGTGGGAGACTGTTCATGCACCGCCGCTTCGTCATCGTCATCTGATTTTTCGGTTTCCTGAAAGGCATTCGTTATTTCTTCAATACTCATTTCTTCTTCTAAATCATCTGCTGTAATCCATTCAACAACATCTTCTCTTGTCACATTTTCGCAACTTTTTAATTTTTGCATTAATTCAAATAAAGTTTTTTCTTTTTCTTCTATCTTGCTGTCAAAATTTGAACAGGATATTTCTCCATGGCTTCTCAATTTCAAAGCTAATTTATTTAATGGAGTATCATCTTCACTGTCATTATAGTCCTCAAAATCAATAACTTATGACCAAGATTTTTGAATAGTGGTAGTACGCACAGAATCCCAAGCTTGACTTACCCAGAAAATAACATTTTTCAGTGTTACCTTTCTTATCCCATTGATAATATCCTCCTTTTCTGTGTATTCTAACAGATGTTCAAGATATAAACGCTTACAATTTTTTTTTTCGAGGATGCCTTGATCCATTGGTTGCATTATGCTGGTTACATTTAGAGGAAAAAATTTTACAACAATTTCGCCCACATGAAGTCCTTCTCCAGAGGTAGAAGGGGCATTATCCATTAGCAAAATTGTTTTAATAGGAAAACGGTTTCTGTTCAAAAATTTAGTCACAGATGGCACGAACTCTTCTTCAAACCAGTTAGTAAATAAGGTCGCATCCATCCATGCCCCCTTCTGACTTTTGTAATAGACTGGTAGGGCTTTGGGTGAGATGTCTTTTAAAGCTCTTGGACGTGCAGACTTGCCAATCACCATCAGTGGGATTTTGTGCTTACCAGATGCATTGTAATATACCATTATAGTTAATCTTTCCTTACTTCGTTTGTTCCCAAGAGCTGATTTTTCCTGTCGAGATGCTAATGCTTTTGATGGAAACATTTTATAATTCAGACCAGTTTCGTCACAGTTGTAAATTTGATCACATGTGTATCCACAATCTTCGATTTGCTTTTTAAAGTTCTGCTTAAACCTCTCAATTGATGACACATCAGCAGAAAGTTAATTACACTTAACTACCAGAACTCCAACCAAACAAATTATGTAAGTATATTCGTACTTCTCCGTAGTAAACGCTATAACGCACTGCATTCACGCAAATTTACATGCTGAAAGAGCCCAAAAACATAAATAGGGGAACCCCTCACACGGGCCAGGGGAATTCCCCGAAGGCCCCGACGATTTTAAATGGAAATATGTACATACATATTATAGAAGCTCGGTTAATACGCAGCATAGACGCGCGTACCTCGGATAATCAGGTTCTTAGATTGGCTCGGTTAAACCGGAGCTCGGATAATCGCGACTCGGTTAATCGAGGTTCTACTGTATTTAAATACCTATGCAAATGTTTTTAACAACAGTCTCCGTAACGATACAAAATGGCTCAAGTGTCTAGTGTCCTGAATTCCAGCTGTATTGTTGAAAATACGTGCCCCTTCTTCGACATTAAAATATCTAGGAATAGAATTGTAAAACGTAAAACTTTGACACCCGAAACAGAAATCGGTATTCGCCTTGTTTCATTGAGAAATTAGTTGTGAATGTTGAAAAGGAAAAAAAGTCAGACAGAGTCAAATCTGGAGAGTACAGTTTAGACGAATCAATTCTTATTTGAGTTCGTTCAATTTCGTCATGGAAAATACCGATTTGTATGCTGGAGCGTTATCCTGGTAAAAGAGCATTTTCTTTTTGATCAAATGTGGTCCATGTTTCTTGATTTCTTCACCTAACGTTGTAATAATTTCGAATCTTGATACGTTTAACCTACCTCCAAGTAGTTGACAAGAATTATCCTAAGGAAGTTCCAGAGAACCGTGACCCAACCAGCCTAACGAGCTGCTTTGGCGTTCTTCGCAGTTGGTTGATTTGTCTCCGGAGGGTAATAGTGACCCAGGTTCCATCGATAATAATGAAACGTCCCACAAATACCATTTCTATTCAGAAAAATTGCCCAGGACCCGATCATAGAATCTTCAACCGCTCTGTCTTTTGTTAACAGTAAGCAAACTCGAAAAGCGATATGTGCTCAGCTTTCTCATACCCACTACCTCATGTATAACGTATGTGAGATGTCAACAGTTTCCTCTATCTCTCTCTCGAATAATCATCCTTCATGACTTAGTGAGAGTAATCGAATACCCCCTTCATCGTGGCAGTTCTTGGTTATTCCACGTTTAAAACTAGCAACCCAAGTGTTCACACTTGTAAAAAAAAAATTACTTAGTTATGATGAAGGCCAAAAAACTAGAAATCCACGTCAAATCTTAGCTTTTATTTTGACAGCATCCTCCATAATTTTCTTTTTATTTTTTTATTCTTATGTCATACCCTTCAAAAAATAAATTTGAGAACACGGAGTACGTAATACAGATTAAATATGTATTTCCTTTTCATTTTTAGGATGACTGGGGTTCAATTTCCCTGATCGCCGCATGCTGCCCCATTCTAGGTATGCTCTTCCTCAGATTCTACATTCCAGAATCACCACCATGGCTCGTAGCCAAAAGCCGCATCGATGAGGCGAAGAAAAACATGTGCCGGCTCCACGGCACCAAAGTATCCACTGAAGATGTCCGCGGCGAGTTAGCATCATTAATAAGAAATAGAACTGTAAAGAAGGACCCTGGTAGAACAAAAACTATGCTAGAACAAATGTACAGGAAGTTGAAAAAACTAATGAAAAAAAGCTTCCTCAAACCATATTTGCTGGTTATGACCTACTTTTTCTTCCAGCAATTTAGCGGCATTTTCGTAATCATGTTCTACGCGATAGACATCGTACAAGGGGCCCAAGTAAAACTAGATTCATACATTACTATAGTAATAATAGCTCTAACGCGACTCATTGCTATGATATTGCTCAGCTACTTCAGCAAGAACTTTGGCAGACGTCCACTGAGCATAATATCCGGCTCGGGGATGACAGTATGCATGTTAACTCTCGGAAGTTACATTCTGGCGATTAAACAGGGACTTATAACTGAAGAACAACAAAAATCTTTAGGTTTAGTACCTCTAGTCCTGTTAATACTCTATTTCTTCATTAGTACTATGGGTTTTTATCCCATACCTTTCGCTTTAGCTTCCGAGGTGTACCCAGGAAATATTCGAGGCACAGCCTCAGGAATAAGTGCTGGAACCAACTTTGTGTTCAACTTCATCACTGTGAAATTATATCCGACTATGGTGGAGAACATGGGGTCACACGGGGTGTTTTTCTTCTACGGAAGTATAGCACTGATAGGTACTTTCTTTGTACTATTCTTCCTTCCAGAGACGAGGGGAAAATCTTTAGAGGAAATACAAGCATATTTTGTAGAAAAAAAAGACAAGAACATTCCGGAAGATGAAGAAAAAGCTTAGGTAGATGGATTTTCTAAAATACGAGCACTTGTATTTAAAATTTAAATTTTATAAACATTCTTGAGTGCCCAAAAATGTGGTACTTTGTGATTTTATCTGTGATTAATGTGATTTTTTAAAGATAAGCTTTATTTTTTTAAATAATGTAAATGAATTAGTGAGACAATATTATCCAATTCACCAAAACCACTTTCCAGAGCAGCGAAATAAAGGCGGTATAAAGGTTGTGCAACAAGCCCCGGGTTAAAGATTTTAAAAGAACTTAATATTAACAGATTGTTCACATTTTTGTAAATAAAAACTTTAGAATTGAAACCAAATGAAATTTTATTTGTGTAAAATGACTATTAACTTATCGTAACTACAAAAACTGAAATTTACCAGGTGTACAAGTATGAAATGCGGATTTTTTTTTCTAAAAAAACGTGTTAAATTCGGAAGAATGATAAAAAGTGCTTTATTCAAAATATGTTCCATAGCTTGTTATAGGTTTGTTCTATCTTTCGGGCAATTTGTGAATACCACGCCAGTAAAAATCTTCCCCTTTTGCAGCGAACTATTCATCGAGCCATTTTTTCACATCTTCGTACGAACCAAAGCGCTGCTCAGCAAATACGTGACCCATCGATGCAAACAAGTGGTAATCGGATGGAGCCAAATCTGGTGGGTAAGCTGCATGGGGTAGAACTTCCCAGCTGAGTGCTTCCAACGTGTCGCGAACTAATTTTGCCGTATGTGATGGAGCATTGTCATGAAGAAAAATGACTTTGTGTTGCCTCTTTCGGTATTCTGGCCTTTTTTCAAGCAGCAAACGGTTCAAATCGGTCAATTGTTGTTGGTAAAGTTTAGTATTAACCATTTCCCCAGGTTTTAACAGCTCATAATAGACCACGCCCCTCTGGTCCCACCAAACACAGAGCATCGTCTTTCTGCCAAAGCGATTCGGTCTTGCGGTCGATGTGGATGGTGCGCCTGGGTTTACCCATTGTTTTTTTGTGCTTGGGATTCTCAAAATAAATCCACTTTTCATCCTCTGTAACTATACGATGCAAAAACGACTTCCTTTTGTACCGAGCGAGCAAAATGTCACGTGTTTTTGCGCTTTTCCATTTGCCTTTCGTTCAACTCATGTGATACCTATCTAGTGGTCTCCTGAGTCTTTCCCATCTCTCCTAGCCGATTGGAAACAGCTTGTTGAATAACACCCAATTGCTCTGCGAGTTGTTTTTATGTTTGCGAATCATCTTCGTCCAACAATGCTTGCAATTCCTCATCTTCGTATTTTTTTGGAGGTTTTCCACGTTCCTTGTCTGCAACATCGAAGTCACTACTTTTGAAACGCCGAAACCATCGTTCACACGTATCTTGCTATGGAGCATGTTCACCATAAGCTTCTCGAAGTAATCGGTATGATTCAACAGCAAGTTTCTTCAAAAGAAAGCAAAAAATTAATGCTGTCCGCGAATACTCTTTGTTCGGTATAAATTTCGACATATTGAACACAACACTATGCACACACTTTTCCAAATTATCACTCGTGCGCATCTGACACTTGTTGATGATACAACAAAATGGCGCAGTGTCAAATCTTTATAGCACAAACTGCATTGGTGAACCATCTGTTGTCTAAAATCCGCATTTCATACTTATACACCTGGTAGATGGGAGAAAGATCAACATAAATTATACACTAGTTTTGACAATGGTTGATGGAAAAGTTTGTAATTCGTTAACAGATATTTCTTCAGCTCAACGATGCTACATTTGTTCATGCAGTTCCAAGGAATTTAATGACATTGATGCAATATTGAAGAAAAAGTTGAACAATGAAAATTTACAATTTGGTCTCTCTTTCCTGCATGCATGGATTCGTTTTTCTGAATGTCTTTTACATTTATCCTATAAATTAGAAATCAAAAAATGACAAGCTAGGAAAGATGACAAAAATAAAATCGAATCCAGAAAAAAAGATATACGGCAAGGTTTCCATCTGCGACTAGAATTATTAATAGAAGCGCCTAAACAAGGTTATGGCAGTATCAACGACGGAAACACTGCTCGACGCTTGTTTCAAAATTCAATAGTCTCAGCTTCGATAACGGGAATCGACCAACATATTATAGATCGTTTCAAGTTATTTCTTCCGGCTTTGACATAAATGAATCCCAATTCGAAGCGCAGGTTCGTGGAATTGTATCCGTGATATTATATGCCTACCACTGTCCACAAAATTTTAATTCACGACTCGAAAATTATTGAATCGTCGCAGCTACCAATGGGGCAAATGTCGGAGGAAGCTCAAGAATCCTGCAATAAATCGATCAAAAAATTCCGCTAAGAATATTCACGAAAGTGCAGTAGGGTAAAAACTATGGAAGATGTTTTTCATAGACTTTTAATAACGTCTAACCCTGTGATTTCCGGTTTACGTAAATTGCCTTTGAAAAACACTAAGACGTTCTTGCCTGCTCCAGCTACCAGCTACATGTGAAAACATGCAATGCGCAGATGATGGTAGCGATACTAATACCGATAATTCGTCCGATAGTGATTAGATTTTAGTCGATAATCTTAGTAAATACTAGTTGTAGGAAGGTATTTAAGTTGATAATAATAGTCTTTGATTGAAGTTAATAAAAGTATTTTTGAATAATATGATGCGAAGTGGTAAACGATTTTCTTGTAAGAAATGTAAGATTCTTTTAGTAAACTGAAAAAGCAAACCAAACGTGCGCTGTAAATAAACAAACTAAACGTGAACTTACGTTTTGATAACAGCAGAGAGCTACTAAGCTGCCGACAAAACCGCCTAGACTCTGAGAATTCCGTTACGTTGTACGAGGTGTAACAAGCTGAACCTCATACGGATGTGAAGTATTAGCACGACGTGTACTTCTAACATGCACCGCTCTGGGAGGAATTAAGCGGGCCACATCCTTCAAACACTTTCCATGGAAATACTTGTAGAATAAGCTCAAATCGCCAACCGTTCTTCGATGTACCGACGAATCAAGGCCGCCGGTCAGTTTCTGGTCTCCAATCAGACGAACAGCTCTTCTCTGAATAGAAAGACTAGACGTCACACAAAATATTTACAATATATATATACATTACATCTTAAATATACAAAATATTCAGTGGTAATTGAAAAATAAATCATCGAGTCATCATGATACTCAATAGGTACTCCTAAAAAGTACATAACTTTACACTCTGGTTTGGTACAGGAATGATAGCGCCCGTAAATGAGATAAATCTGTCACTGACGTACGCTTTTTTATGAACATATTCGATATACAGGGTATGTATAAAGTATTAATTGATAAACTACTCAAAACACTGTAATTTTTTATTTAATTCTCTACCGATCGCGATCAACTACATGTCTTCAGGAAGTATATATGTAGTCATTTTTAAATATATAATAATTACGAAAAAAGCAGGCTCCAGGTTAAGTATACTTGATTTAGGAGTAGTCTAGGAAAAGATTGTCCAGTCATAAAGAGAACCATACGTTTGAAATAGTTGATCAGTTAAGAAAAGAGGGACATAGTGTTAAAACTTTATGAAAATTATTGAGATAATACGAAGACTGTGGAAACTTAAAAAGGAAGGAAAAAAACGGCCGCAATTTCAAGCAATCAACGCCTGAAAACTGTTTGCGAGTCCAACCTGCAAATCGAAATCCAACATTAACGCTGCGTGATTTAGTAAACAAGATGGTCATTCTGAATGGCCAAATTTATTTGAATTTGTGTCTGAGTCCTAAGTCTACGGATTACTAAAAACAAAAAGGGACTATTCTGGTCTGATAAAGCTACCTGTCACTATAAGAAAGAAATGACCACCAGTATAGTTGTAAGCCATCTGAAGAAGGCAGAGGGCTGTCGAGGCGATCGTCACACTAATTATAATAAAGTGAAAATCTTAACAAAAACTTGATTTCTATTTCTATTAATTTAGAATGGATTTCCATAAAGTATGGACTAATTCCATAAATTATAATAGAAGTTACCGCTTATCTTGAAAAATGCAACTTCGGTTTTGTGCATGCTCAGGGGAATGTCACTAAAATCCCACAGTCACATTCTGTTGAGAAGTTTTGGGCCATTTATAAAAACGAATTACTACACCAAAAATAGTTGCGATTAACTCTACTGATTTCAAGAAGTTTGGAGGAAGCATGGACCCATTAACAGATCTACGACAGAACACTCGAACTGTTGGTTGTTTCGGTCTTATCTTTCTTTCTTAATCCCGTTATTATTAACGTACAGTTACTTAATTGTAAATTTCATTGTTGTGATTCTTAGTAGTAAAGTTGTGCAATAATATACGCCCGACTCTTAACTTTTTAGACAACTTTTATCAGTTAATGTAAATTTAAGATTTAGATTTAATTATGAGTTTCCGACATTAACTGACGTCAATAATTATTGGAAAAAATGACATTCTTTATCCTCGATTCTTTTTTTTACTTATTTGACATGCCGATGTAGCTAGTTCGGCAGCTGACACGTATTTATCTCATTTGTAATAGACGATCAATTATTATTCTTGATCCTTCAATACATGAAAAATCCAAACTGATCATTACTAAGACACAAAAAACTCCATTTACGACGTACTTTTTTTACAGTTGAGTCCGTCATTTCGAGGCCACCATTTTGTTTTTATAGAAAATCGAGCTAATAACACAGGGGAACAGCTGTTTTGGTGTCGAGGTTTTTTGAGCTGATTCTATATCAATTTGATGTCCTGAATTCAAATAACGTATTCATTTGTACCTAGGAGCTCAAATTTTTAAGATATACAATTTTAGAGAAATATAAGTTACATTATTGTAACTCAAATCCGTAAGTGTAGTAAACAAAAGTAGATACGAAATTTTTATTTTAGTTATACAAAATACAATATTATGTCGTACTTACAAACAAAAAAAAAAACATTGAAGAAATGAAAGTCACTCAACACTTGGAAAGCTTCTTTTCCGCGACATTCTTGAATGTTTTTTTAAACAGTCCCTTTTTAAACTCCAGCAGTAATCTGCCATCATGTGCATGTCCCATCTTCCTTGGTAGCGGTCCTCCATAACTTTAATATCTTGGTGAAATCTTTCACCTTGTTCCTCACTCATGTCTCCTAAATTTTCTGGAAAACGGTCTAAGTGGCTGTGTAAATAGTGTATTTTAATACTCATATTGCACCCTAAGGATTTGAAACTATTAAGCATCTTGTTAACCATTTCAACATAGTTTTGAGCTTTATGTTTGCCTAGAAAATTTTCTACAACTGCAACAAATGATGTCCAAGCTTCTCGTTCAACTTGATTCATTGAATTTATGAAGGCAGGATCCTTAATTAATTGTCTTATTTGTGGGCCGTCAAATATCCCTGCTTTGAGTTTTTCTGTGCTCAACTGATGCATTTTTACCCCTATATATGCAAAACAAGACCCATTCTTATCAAGAGCCTTTACAAATTGCTTCATTAAGCCCAAGTTTATATGTAACGGAGGAAGTATGATTTTTTCTCTTTCAACCAAAGCGTTCGGACATTCTTTTCCCCAACGTCCATGTTTTCTCTCTGAGGCCAATCTTTTCTAACCCAGTGGTGTGTTTTGTCCCTACTATCCCAGAGGCACAAGAAACACGGATATTTCGTGTAACCACTTTGCTGCCCAAGAAGAAAGTTTACCATTTTTAAGTCTACACAAATCATCCATTGATATTCGTAATACTTTATCTTCTGCAAGACCAAAGCTATGGTATTATATTCTTCTTTCAGTTTCGTTGAGTGAGCTAGTGGTATTGAACCATATTTATTCCCATTATGTAGAAGGACACATTTTAAACTTCGCTTTGAACTGTCAATAAATAGGCGCCAATCATCTGGAATATATTCAGAAAGTCCCATTTCTTTCATGAGTCCCCTAATTTCGTGACAAAATACAAGATTGTCTTCTTGAGAAAAGAATGGTAGCAGATCTTTTTCTCTTGTACGGTAAAAGGTAATTTTGGTTCCTTGTTCCAGTAAATTTTTGTCGTTCAACCTAGAAGCCAGTACTTCAGAAGCTTTTTTCGATAAATTGAAATCCCTGGTGAGATCATTTAATTCATTTTGATTGAAGCGTTGAGGAACTGATGACGTCCCCTCATAGTCACTGTTAGTTTCATTAGCATCAGAACTTTTATTAGCATCAGAAGAGCGATCAGAGGGAAAATATTCGTCATCAGAGATATGTGGTAGCTGATGAAATGTTGGAATCGGTATTTCATCTGAGTGCGGGATAGGGCGTATTGCCGAGTCTAAATTGGGATAAGTCCACTTACTGCGGTTATTTCGATTGATTCCATTAGTATTTACTAAACAGAAATAACAATCATTGAAGTGGTTTTTTGGTTCTCTCCAAACCATTGGTACGCCGAATTTTAGACATTTTCTTTTCCCGGTAGTCCACTGCCGTAAATGCTCTGTACAAGTTTTACATACGAGATGCGGGGCCCACGTTTTGTCCTGATCACCAAGCTTAACTCCAAAGTATCCAAGATACGCTCGCTTTACAAAGTCAGTAATAGTTTGTCTGTTTTGTTGAAACATGTATTCTCCGCATATATAGCAAAACACATCAGGTTGATTTACACAACTTCTTCTTGAACTGGAACCTGAACTCATTTTAATTCTGTTCAATAACACAAAAACACTCTTTTCTTAACATAAAATAACACGCCGAATTCGATCTACTCTCATTAGTAAGAACGCACAAACTGACGAGACTTACCCGAGTCAGGTGATTAAAAGGGTCAGTTCAGGTACCTGATAGGCAATGGTTCCACTATTTATAGATTTACCTGGAATTTACTCAATTACAGACTGACAATAAAACCATTGTACCTACATTAATGAATATATAATAATTTTAGAACTCTCATAAATGAATATACTGAATAAAAACCACATTGGTAGATAAGTTGATGTATCTAAAAAAGCAGAGCTGATAGAGAAAAACGGATTGCATGTATAGATTTAGCGTCCCAAATATAGTTAAAATCAGCTCTAAAATCCCAGGCACCAAAACAAAAATATTTTTTTGTTGCCCTGTGTAATCATCGTGTGCCACGAAAATAAACCAATGTCGCTAAAAAAGTACTTTTGTTGTACACAACTCCGCCATATTGGAATCGCCATTTTGTTTTTGATTTTTTCGGCCGAATTTGTTATCAGCGACCACAAAAACTCCCATATGCAAATTTTTAGACCAAAATATCAATACTTTCGACTTTTGACCAGGATTTTGCGGTTTGGCGCCAATGTGAGACGCACCAATAGAAAATGCACTGTAACTTCGTTATGTTTCCGAATTTTAAAAATAAATATTTTAGAACAATATTCTCGAAGATGTTTACTTTCGAATTACGTAAAAAAAATATTTTGCCAAGCTGTCACTCTATTGACATTATGATTTTTAAGAACTGCGACTTGTAAAAATAAGCACCAACATAAGGTTACGAGTAAATGAAGTAAAAGCAATTTGCTCTCTTTTTAGTAGCTAATAATTAGGTTGTCTAATAATAGACAATCTTTATTTAATGTATAGTATGTACCAAACTCGTTCATGAAATTTACAGTCTAACCGCCAAAGTACGTTAGAAACCTATAACAGTATAACCAGACCGTAAATTACATGTACGATTTGTTTAATCAAGGTCTAACATACTACCTTAATTGTCAGTTAATTTAGTTTTTAAAGGACGTGACCTTTATCTAGAATGAATCACTTATCTATCATTATAAAAAATATTAAATTCACGAGCGTTATTAAACGTAAAGCGTGTGATATTTATCATACGTCATTTTCTTAATAACTAACTTTGAACGTTAATGAAGCATGCCAAGGCTGAATAGATCTAATGTTTTGGTAATTTTTGGACAACATTTTTAAATTTATATTTTCAGTGTTAGCCTAGTTGAAAGTTCGAAGCTGGGTATGTCAAAGGGAACGCCAAATTAAACTGACTTGAGGCAGCATGACAACTTCCCCATTCACGTGCTCTCTCAACATTGTATTAGAATATGCGACAAAATTATTTTATTTCGATTACCAAATTTAGATACTTGGTATATCTCTCTCTGCAGTCTTTTATCCCGTATGGAATGTAGTGACCTCTGACACGTCCCACGTAAGTTGCTGCCAGTTCGCTCTAACGTGAGCTTCATCTATAAGGTCACGCATTGATCTTCCTGTTAATGATTTTAGCTGGTCTATCTACCTTGTCGGAGATCGACCGCATTTTCTCTTACCCTCCACTTTACCTTGGATGACCAGCTTTTCTAGATTTTCTGGGCCTTTTCTCATAACGTGTGCAAAATATCTGAGGTTGTTGGTACTGGATAGTCTTCGTTTGATATTTAATTCTCTTAAAATAGACATATTCGTTCTGTGTTGATCCCATGTGATATTAAGCATTTTTCTCCAGCAACACATTTCCCTTCGATCTTTTTCCTCTCCTTTTGTCTCAACGTCCATCAGTATTGGTAAAATCAGACAATTCATCAGTCTTACTTTAACTTGTTTGGGGATTTTGTTGTTTTTCAAGAGTATGTTCAGCTTTCGAACTGCTACCTTTAGTCATTTCACACCGTATTCTTATTTCCGCTTCGGTGGTACCATTGTTTGTAATCGTGGATCCCAAATATATATATACTTACGAGGCTGGTTTGAAAAGTCCGTGCAAAGTCCGAGAGATGGCACCACCGGCACGTATCGAGGTCATGTTTAGTTAGTAGCATCTCTTGAATGAACGCACACCAAGTTTCAGCCATATTGGTATATTTCTTTGTGTTTGGCATTCGTGTGAATCAAGGAAGTCGAGTGATTTTCAAGAAATGGACGAAAAAGAATTTCGTGTGGTGATTAAACATTACTTTATGAAAGGCAAGACGCCTTAGGAGACTAAAGAGAAGCTTGACAAACATTATGGTGACTCTGCACCTTCGATTAGAACAGTTTATAAGTGGTTTCAAAATTTTCGGACTGGCCATATGGGCACAAGTGACGCTGAACGTTCTGGACGGCCTGTGGAGGTTACGACTCCAGAAATCATTGATCAAATCCATGATATGGTGATGGATGATAGAAGAGTTAAGGTGCGTGAGATTGCTAGTGCTGTGGGCATCTCGACTGAACGGGTACATAATATTTTGCATAAACATTTGGACATGAGAACGCTATCCGCAAGATGGGTGCCGCGATTGCTCACGCTTGACCAAAAACGGAATCGTGTGAAGTGTTGCAAGGATGGTTTGCAGCTGTTCCAGAAGAATCCGGAGAACTTTAAGCGTCGTTTCGTCACTGTGGATGAAACATGGATACACTACTATACTCCTGAGACCAAACAACAATCTAAACAATGGGTTACCAAGGGGGAATCTGCACCAAAAAAGGCGAAGACCGTTCCTTCGGCCGGAAAGGTTATGGCGACTGTCTTTTGGGATTCGCAATGGATAATCCTCATCGACTATCTGGAAAAGGGTAAAACTATTACAGGTGAATATTATTCATCGTTATTGGACCGTTTGAAACACCGAGCTGCAAGAAAAACGCCCGCGATTGGCCCACAAGAAAGTCCTTTTCCATCACGACAACGCACCAGCCCACACCTCAGCAGTTGTGGTCGCAAAATTAATGGAAATAGGATTCCAACTCGTTTCACGTCCCCCCTATTCTCCAGACTTGGCTCCCTCGGACTACTATTTGTTCCCCAATTTGAAGAAATGGCTGGCGGGACAAAGATTTTATTCAAACGAGGAGGTGATTGCAGACACTAATGGATATTTTGCAGACTTGGACAAATCCTATTATTCGGAAGGGATCAACAAACTAGAACATCGTTGGACGAAGTGTATAAGCCTAAAAGGAGACTATGTCGAAAAATAAAAAAGGTTTACCCTAAACACATAAGTAGTTTTTATTTTTGCACGGACTTTTCAAATCAGCCTCGTAGAGTGGTCATAAGGTATAGGGGGGAAAAAACATTTTCATCGTAATGCCGGCGGGACCCCCCTAAAATTTGCCATTTTTCTAAAAAATAAGATTTGCACGGTTTTAGCTCAATTAGGTAACGTTAACCCGTGCCTCGTCGAGGTAAAAGCTGTAAAAATTTGATTTTTGGCAAAAAAATCGTGGTTTTTACCAAATGAAATGAAAACCATTCGTCCTAGAAACCTGACTATTGTTTCATCTCATAAGAAATGTTGTTGCCTTAAAATATTACTCTTACCACTGTTTTGTCAAAACTTTTATATTTGAAGATATTGATCATTCAATCACCAAATTCGACCTTCGACCTGTTTAGAAAACGAAAGTAAAAAATGGCAACAAATTAAATATTTTTTACCATTTTTGTTTCCTTTATGTTATAAACAATTATACAAATACGCTATTATTCAATATATAATAAGACATAAAATTGTCTTTTGTTTTAACTTTATAAATAATTTTACAAATTGGAAATGGAAGGTAGTGGCTACCTACCTGATATTTAGTTCTATTGTTTAAAAGGTTTGTTTTTGTTACAAAAAAGCTATTGCTAAGGACCCTTTTATCAGAGAATTCTACCTGAAGTGTCATAAACTACACCCCTTTCGTTTTTGTTCCTTGTCTGGGATGCTCGAGGAGAAGTCAGAAAGTTTTAGTTTACGTTTGCTTTTCAAGCAGAGAACAGGTCAACAAAGTTCGTTCAGTGACTTTGCTGTGAGATTTGCGGGACAATGTCTTCTACAGCATCAACGAGCCATGCCTGTTCGGGTTCGAGTTCAAGGCAGAAAGAAATGGTGTATTTAATCGGCCACGTGTCTCATTAAATCAGTGGCAGTAAATTACCATCTAATTGTGAAGTTTTACGCAATTTATTTTATAATATACGGCAAGTGAAACTAAACACCAGAGAAACTGCAAGACTTACAAAACAGGAAGTTTTAATTTTTTAGGAGAAAACTAAGACACCTGAAAAATTGCATTGCAAAATTATAAAAACTGCAGGAAGAGTGGAGAAAACTACAAAAAAAGCTAAAAGATCTAAAAGCACAGTGCAAAATAAAAAAGTAGAAGCTTTCAAGTCATTCAAGTCACAAACATTTGTTTATTTATAATCAATATTTAAGTAAAAGCATGGTTCAACGCCCCCAAACTCAGTTTGGCCCCTCAACCAAGACCTACAATTGGTAAAATCTTTTGTGAAATACAGACAAATTGATAAAGAACTTGCAGAAAAGGCACTATCTGAAATGATAAATCATCTGTAGTATCTCAATTCGGAGACTTTAGAAAAAGAATGTCAAAACAAGCATGGCTGCAAAATTAATTTTCATTGAAGAAAAAAGTTACGATTATAGGGATGTAAAAGCAAGGCTCAATCTCGAACAAGTGAATGATTTATTGGACAAAAAAATTGATTATTTTGTTTCTAGTCAAACTCTAAATTTTTTCAAGAGATTTCAAATTGATATAAACTTTTTAAACAGGATCCCGATGAATGGTGTGACAATTCACACTATTTAAAAGCTAACAAAATAGCAAACAGTTTTAAGGTTCTCAATAGCACAGCTGACAGAGGTGTAAAATTAATTTAAGACTTCAATTCCTGTTTGACGAAAGATGAAGAACAACGGCAGTTTCTGTTACAACTTATATCTAAATGTAGGAAAATTTTTCTTGACTCTTCAAGGGCCACCTTATTTAAGCCATTACCACCTTAATCTGATAATAAACTGTAAATGTAAATAGTAATAATAACTTCTTTCCTTTATATTGTTTCCTTTCTTATAACTAAACTTTAAATAATAAAATACATTTGAACATCATTTCTTCTCATTTTTATACCTTTTTTCTTTTCTCCTAAATCCTCCATTTTCAATTTGGATTTTGCTCTATTTACTTTTGTCAACACATATTGAAAAAATAAATAAAGTAAAATCTAGAGAGCCAATGTAATTGAATCTTGCAATGTTTTTGGACATTTTCATAAAAAATCAATTTTTATAAAAAGTCAAAACTTCAACCTTGATTAGGCACGGGTTAACGTTATCTAATTAAGCTGAAACTTTACCAATCTCATTCCTTAGTTAATTGGCAACTTTTAGGAGGGTCCCCTCAAAAAAATTCATTGATTTTTTGTGACCACCCTAATATATGTATGCATCCACCACTTCAAAACGATCTACTTGTTGTACATTTGCTCTGTTATTCCCTCAATCGATAATGTTTCAGTTCAAGGCCGAAATTCTTACTTTCCTCTTCAACTTTGCGAATGAGTTCCAGAATTTCCTCATCGCTACTACCCAGGAGGACAGTATCGTCAACGAATCGAGGATTATTTATTTTCTGCCCGTTGTTGGAAATTCCATAGTCAGCATCTTCCAGCTCTATCCTTATGATGCATTCTCCATAGATATTAAAAAGTTGTAGAGACAATATGCAGCCTTGTCTTACACCTTGTTTAGGTTGAAACGATCTTGATAATGTATCTTTTAGGCTTACTACCCCAGTATTATTTGCATATAAGTTAACTATCAGGAGGATCAGGTGCTGAGGTACTCCAACTTCTTTAAGAACCAACCACAATTTATTCCATTTGACTCGATCGAAAGCCTTCTTGTAGTCTATGAAACACACATACATTGGGATGCTAAATTGTCTCGACTTTTCATTGAGTTGTCATAGGTTAAGTAAGTGCTCCCTTGCCCCTCTTCCTTTAACAAATCCAGCCTGTTCTGTCGCTATTTGTGATTGAATGTAATTTTTAAATCTTTCTTTGATGATTTGTAACAATATTTTACTGGCGTGTGATATTAGCGTGATTGTTCTATAGTTATCGCATTTATGTATATTTCCCTTTATGTGAATTGTTATTATTTCACTCTTTGTCCAGCCCTTTGGCCGCCGTCCAGTGGACCATATTTTGTTGAGTAAATGGAGAAGTAACTCTTTACCTTCTTCTCCGCCAGCATCGAGTATTTCGGTTGTGATTCCGTAGTATATTCGAGGGAGTTTTTAAAAATATTTACCTTGCTATGAAAATAACGTCATACAATAAGCTTGCAAGATTGTTAAATTACTGTAGGTGTTCTAAGAACTATAATGACACGAGATTCGTTTTTAAAGTAAGTTTCGATATTAAAAAAAAAACTAAGGCCATTTTTTAACAATTTTATTTTTACACAAACGCCCGACCTTACTCTACTTTTCGATATAATTTTCACCTATATTAAGCTACTTATCGTGGCTTAATATAGCTTCTGTATTCCATCCCCATACACACCTGCCAGCTGGTTTACTAACCATTGCAGCACGGCCGTTTTGGCGTCGTCCTCGGTGTTGTAGCGTCTTGAAATTTAAGAAAAGATAATGATGAAAACGTAAAGCGTCTGTTTTCTCGAATTTTTTATCAACTTTCCGCACCAGGTTACAATTAATGACGGACGGTCCCCCACTTTGTCCTTCATCGTGTACATATGGTTTTATGTGTTTTAATTTTATGAACTAAACCTAGTTGCTATTTACATATTCTAAGACGAATTGCTATTTACACTTATTGGGATGAATTGGTCTGTTTAGTCCCTTTGTTACTCCTATATGCATTTTTACCCGTTCAAAATACTACGGAAATCAGCCTCGCGTCACCGATTAAGCACCAGCAGTAATCAAGGGCCGGCGCGGGACCGGCGACGATGCTTTGCATTCCGATAAACGTATTATATGCGCGTGTAAATTGGACTAATTTTATTTGGCTGGGTCTTGAGAATAGATCGGTAATTTAAAATACAATGGTTTATGGATTGGGTTGTGACCCTCACGCGATGTCGTGTGTCAGTGTTGTTGTTTGCATCTTGTACCTGTAGAATTTCTCGGATATTTTAGTTATATATTGTCTTAGTCTTTGAATGTTAATTAAGTCATGTAAGTCGTCTATTCTGGCATAATGTCCCGCGGAGGCTACCCGTCGAAGAATTTTATTTTGCATTCTTTGTATGCATAAAGCTATCTAACAAAAGGCATAAGAGAAAAAGGCATTATACTTTATATATATATATATATATATATATATATATATATATATATATATATATATATATATATATATATTAAAGCTACCGTATCATCGAGGAAAGTTTTTTTAAGCAATTCTTTTTTTTTGTGAGCGGTGGTTGCTATTAGATTGGAAGCGTTATATAAATATTATAAAAATATAACGGATTTATTTATGTGCCAAATTAATGTTACGCATTTAATATAAACAATGATAATTTTTTTGTCTAAATATTGGACTTTTAATTTAATTAGTGTAGACCAGTTATAAATTAGCGTAACACACTTTTCAAGAATTTTATCATACTTTCTTACTAAAAATAAATGTTGGTTCTGTACTACATTCTACGACAGTTATGAAATAAATGAAAGTTGTTTATATGTATTTGGATGAATGCTTTAATTCACATAATAGGACTGCCGATATAAAATTTCCACAAACAAAAAAGTGCATTTTCGGAAATACGGAGTGTCCCATAAAAAATTTACCTTTAAAATATTTATATACATATTTATATACCTAGATACGGTTCAGGCTGAGCAAGTGTCCAGCGACTTGGAAAACCTAGAATTATCATAAAATTATTTTTATTTAAAACATCGTGGAAATAGACCTGGAAAAATGGAAATTCGGGTATTTGAGCGAGTGTGGATACGACTGATTGTGGCTCCATTTGACTCAGCATCTTCCCACATTCAAGTGATTTCTCTGTTGCTGTCTGCAATATGTTCTTCACATTATAACATGTTCGCTATGGGGTTCAACGAAAGCTTTAATAATGTTAGCTAAAATCAGCAAACAGAGCTTATTGCGTGTTTCTGTGACTCCATAAAACGTGAAGCTACCTAAAGGTATCTAACCTTTTCTTTGGAAAAACAACTCGTACAAAATACGAGCCGCATTTTTTTAAGTTAATTATCGTTCTGAAATATGGCCGCTGAGCGTTGCCGACTCCGTCCCGCGCATGCGTGTGAAGTACTTGCCTCTATTGCAGGGGTCGGCAACCTTTTAACTAAGGGGTGCCAGTTTTCATCCATACAACATTTTGCGTGCCGACATAGGTACTTACTACAACTAAAATTAACAAAAATTAACTTAAATTGACTTAAAATATTGCTTTTAGAAGGTTTAATTACAAAAAAATTTTAACATTTAACAAATAATTTTATTATACTAGTCCTAGGACCTAGTGTGAACCCTGTTCTTGAAGTTCTTTAGAGAGTTTTCTTATATCCAGTTCATGTCTGGTTATTTTCAGTGTCACACATGCTTCCGAGTTGTCTGTTGTCAGCCACTCTCATATGGGAAAAAAGTTGTTCACAGATATAGGATGATCCGAAAGCTGTAAGCATGGCAAACGCTACTTTCTTAAGACAAATAAATTTCTCTGGTAAACTCGTCCAACAACTGAGTATCTCGTTTGAATAGTTCTGGCAGTCACCTTCTAATACCCTTCTTAATTCTACAAATTTCGTGTTCCATAACTCGGAGCTTTTAAATTCAATATATTGAAGATCAAAATTATTAATGTCCACCCATGAGAAAAGAGATATGTTAAAGCAACTGCTGGAAAAATCCATTAAATCTGGTTTGATTAAAAAAGCAAACATAGGACCATGTTTATCAAAATCCTGATCCCTCTCGATAAACTCCTCTTTTAAATTAGTCATATATTTAAGAATTTCGTCTATTAGTGCACCATCGTCGACACTGGATATATAAGTTTTTAAATTTGGAAAATATTTATATGTGTTTGTAATAATATCGCTGATAAATAAATCTATTTTTAATTTGAATGATTCCAGGATTCGTATAAATCCAGAACTGTTTTGCCTGAACCTTGTAACTTTAAGTTGAGTTCACTGAGATGGTTTGTAATATCAGTAAGAAACATTAACATACAGATCCAGTTCTTATCTTCTAGTTCAGGATAAGCATCCACTTGATTTTTTTCCAACAAGAACGATTTAATTTCGCCCAGACATTGCACAAATCTAGAGAGCACTTTACACGGCTGAGCCAGCTCACATTATTGTGCAATTGTATATCTGAATATGCACTTTCTAATTCCTGCAGAAACACCTTAAATTGTCTATCGATCAGTGAAGAACGACCGACAATGTAGTTAACTATTTTAACCACCCTATCCATCACGGATTTTAAACTTCCAGCGGAGATTTTGGCGCACAAACTCTCTTGGTGAATTATGCAATGAAAATTCAAAACTGATCGACCCATGTGTTCAATAAGAAGGGAAACAAATCCTTTATGTCTCTCAATCATAGCAGGAGCGCCATCTGTCGTTACACAAAAAATTTTATTTAAATCAATGTTCCGCTTTTCAAAATGTTTAACAAATTCTGAAAATATATCTTCTCCTCTTGTAGTTCCCTGCAATGGGAGCAGACAAATCAGCTCTTCATACACACTGCCATCATCGAAGTATCGTGCAACGATTGCCATACGAGCAGTGTCATTAATATCGACACTTTCATCCAATGCTACACTAAATACAAAACTCTGTTTGATAGCGTCTGTCTGCGGTTTTTGGACATTTTGTGTCATTTCGATAATTCGTCTCTCGATGGTCCGCGCTGATGCCGGTATATCCCTAATCCTGGCCAATATTGTATCCTTATTGGGCAAGTCGTCGAATAAAACTTGCCAGTACTCAAAAACGTTTGCTTCATAAATTCTCCGTCAGTAAACGGCCTACCCTTTTGTACCAACGATTGTGCAATTTTGAAACTGCATTCAGTTACCTGATTTTTTCCTTGGAAAACTTTGCTAAAGAATGTTGACTGTTTCTCGTATTGTTTACTTGCTCTTTGTATTGCCTCCCTTTTATCAGCGTTATCTTTAAATGACGATTCATGTTTTATCTGGAAATGTCGTTGAACACTAGATGTCCGGAAAACTACGCTTTCCCGACATAGGACACAAATGGCCCAATCGTTTTGCTGTACAAAACCGTAATCTGTTGTCCATAAAGTTTGAAATGATCGAACGTCTACCTTCTGTTTCTTCGCGGCCATAACGCAACGTAATTTTAATTTTTAAACTTTTCGACGACTATTGACTGAAACGGATGTTACTTCTATACTAAATGATCCAAACGTGTAGCCGCTTGCTCTATATAGAAAAATAATGTTTCCAGAAAATTCCAATAATTACGTTTATTAAATTTCTTAGAGCAAAAACTATTATCTACAACGCGCCCATTGCAATCAAAGGGTCGCCTAGAAGTTAAATCTAACAAAAACTAAAGTTCGGCAATATAAAAAGAGTTGCGGCGCGCATCGGAACGATTGAAGTCAAGTCAAACAAAAATCGCCTTATAGCGGCTCTTTTGATCTGAATTGAGGACGTTTATTTGTGTTTTTGCCTAGGCTTATATTTTGAGACTTGCCATCTTTAATACTTGCCGAAATTAAAGCCAGACCAATGCATTCAGTGAAATTATAAATACAAAATATATATTTTGTAGTTTTTGGTAACAATACCTAGTGACCTATATAATATATCGTTTTTGTTTGTATCGTTAAAGTAATACTGTCTTCGATTATTTACTTAATTTCGAAACATGTCACAGATTACAGAATTAATGTGTAAACTTTGAATAGGTACGCGTGCCATTCAAAATTGCTTGGCGTGCCAGAGATGGCACGCGTGCCATAGGTTGCCGACCCCTGCTCTATTGGCTGACCACAGACATCATTACTGAAGCATTCGTCCTAGTTTACGTTCGTTTGTGCGTGTTTAAAATGCCTCAGACGATGTAAAGTCTAGTGGATTCTGAAATACGCGCTTTAATTCGTATCTGAAATGCAAGAGACGTGAAAGCGACTGAAATTCATCAGCAGATTAGTGAAATGTATGGCGAAAACGCTATAAGCGATTGAATAGTAAGAAAATGGGTTAGAGCATGTTAAGCTATCCGTACAACCATATAGTACAGTGCAAATAATACAAATAAAAATAAAATTTATCATAAGTAAAATGTATTATAAACACAATCTTTAAAAAACATTGTAAAATTGCAAGTATGTAAATTTATCATAACAACAAGAAAGGATGAGAAGGAAGAATGAGTAGATGTATGAGTGAGTGAAAATGGTAATATAAACATTATAGCAACGCCATCGGCATATACGTGTACCTGCTAAAATCAACTTCAGTTTTTTTATTTAATTTTTCTCAACGACAACAAAGAATAACTAAGTACAGATAAAAAACAACAAACAACAAAAAAAACTTTATCTCGCATACAACGAATTAATATCCTCGTGAAAAAAGAAAAAGTTTGAAAACTCTTACAAACAAAGTAAAACCACAGTAAACACACTATACAGTAGCGAAACTCAAGGATAATCGCATAGGAAAATCAGGTTCGTTTTCAGAAGGTCACGTGGCAATCCGCCATGTTAAAAGTGGACCAGCGCGAGATTTGAAATACAAATAAAGTTGTGCAAAGTTTTATCATTCAAAATCATAGATATAGAAATGTTTGAAAATTTTTGATTTGTTATTTAATACAGCATGAGTAATATAAAAGTTAATGCAGCATGAGTAATATAAAAAAAAAAAAAACAAAAAGAATGGAGCACTTTGTTAGAAAATAAATGAATACAGGTGAAAAACTTGATAGGAAGGTATTTGATGGAATTCTTCATATTCAACTTCAGTTTTTAATTCAAAAGTCTATCAAAGTTAAACGTCACTGTTTGAGGTTAAAGTTTTATTTACATCATTTTTCAAGTAAATTTGTGATTAAAGATGTTTTTTAAGGACTAAATTAATTTAATTTTAATTGTCATTACTAAGATGTCAACATCTTCTAAAATAAGAGCATTTTTTTCTAAGCAGTGTTGTGTTGTTTGGTGTGATAGATCTCTCGTTAATTAAAAAACACTGTATCTACCTTTTTGGTACTTATTTTTTCTTAAACTACAAAACTATATTGTGTAACTTCGAGAAAGGTTAATATAATATTATTAATGAATTATGAACGTATATATATAGACCTCTATTTTCTATGTGAATGATTCTTAGAGGTTCTATACCTTTTTGTGTTCTGTTATCTGTATTGCTTTTTGATAATGTAATTAACGCTTGCTTTTATTTACAATGAATTAATATTTAGATCAAAGAGTCAATACAGTAATTTCCTAATTATAGTTACATACAATACTTAGTTATGACCAAGCTGACTTGTCAGTTACAACTATATTGGGAATGTGGAATCTTTGGCACAATGACACTTCAGTATATATCACCACTACACCAAACACTTTATTTTTGCACTCGACGCGCGTTTCGCTAACCATATTAGCTTCATCAGGAGAAATGATCGACTCATATATACTGAGTATTGTCAATTACAGTTTAAAAGGAAAATAACTATATTTATTTATAGTATAGGTATACAACAATAGAAATAAGTTCTTTATAGGAGGAATATTAATAACAGGTAACTAAATCTTCAAAATTTTAATAGTAATCATAATTACCATCAAAATGGACTTCGATTAGGTGTACTGTCCATTTGACGAACTTATTTTCAGAATATTTTACCCTCTGGCACACATCATCTGACAAAATCATATTACAAAAATTTCTTTGGAATCACATTAAAATTTTTCTTATTTTAATAGCATATTTGATTTAATAATCCATTTATATCAGTTATTTCAATAATCCCATTCCCCAGTGGTTTTGTGATCTCAGCACGACACTTAATATTTAAACTTTCAAACCCAGCTTATAAGAAAATAAAATATACTGTCTAAAATTTGAAAATAATAAATATGTTGTTATAGGTTCTGTATTCCTTACAATATATTCACAGAAACTTTTGAAAGATTGGCATGAAAAAGGAGCGATATAATTTATAGAGAAAAATAGAAAAAAAAAGTCACTCTCAGAGTATTAATTGTACTTGCAATTAAACAGTGTTAAATTTATCAGTTTATTATTAGAAAAGGTGTGTCAAACAATTAATTCAGATGAAGTTATTGAAAACTAGAAGCCTCTTGAGAATACACCTTTTAGAAAAAAATAATATGTTTTATTTATAATGTATCAAATATAAATAGTTTTAAATAACTGAACACTAGTTTACACAAAAATAAATCTTTCTAAAAACCAAAATTTGGAGGATTATTTATTAATCATAAAAAAATTACACAGGCACACACAAAAAAAGTTTTTCACTACCGAACAGATCACTATACCTATATGTATTTTTGGGCGCTGAAACCGAATCCGAGGTCAGAATTGAGCAATCACGTCAGGATTTTTAAATAACCAGCCGAACTAAGTTTAGAAATAAATTTCAAGCTTTAATGACCAAATCACTCTACCAATACGAACGTTTTATTAAATCAATCAAGGTTCCCTGGAAGGCCGTCTCTTGAGCAAATACGCCTAAACAAAATGTACATTAGTAATGATAATATTGTTTCATACATATGTATTTTTTCAAAAATGCATTTAAGATAGTGAAAAGTTGTCTTGTGAAAGCAAGCAATAGAGATTTATTAAAATAATCAACAACTCCAACAACTTTAATCGCATACCATGATTTCTATGAAATCATTGTTTCAACTAAAAACAGAGGAACTGCAAAAAAAAAAATCATTAATACAGCTACTTAAATTTTGATGGATAATACTGTTGATGATTACATGTGATGTAAATAAAGCATAATTAAATTTAGTTATGATTTAGAATAAGTCTTAGCGCGCCCTGATTGAGTTAGAAATTTCTTATTTGCAAATTTTAGAGCATAAAAAAGTGTGACTTGAGCAAATAATTTGCGAAAATAATTATATGGAATATTGCAATTCTCAACGGCACAACAATAACCTCCTTTCCCCATAATTATATAAATTGTTTCTTAACCTTTTCGATTCTCTTCACTTACAAACGTTTTTAATTCTCTTTTTCTACAAACTCTCTTTTCCTTCTGTCTTTATATTCATATAAACTGCAGTTACATCAAGAAACGATGGACAATACATTTCCAAAGACACATTCCGAGATCGGATGTAAACACTGAGCGGCCATTTTGAAAAAGGACCCGTCGACGCACGCGCCGTCAAAATCTCGTCACCAAATTAGACCTCAGTTTCGCTACTGCAGTATGTTTACTGTGGTAAAACAATAAATGGGTATACCACACGGAACAACATCGGCCAACCAACAGGTTACCATATGAATGAATATTCTGTTATAGCATATTGTATTTGTATCACTTAGAAAACAATATAAATTCCAATGTATATTGCACAAATTTTGAGTGAATAAAGACTTTTTTAAATTGAAAATCGGTAATATAAGTCGCATGCGGCCATACTTCTCGTCAGTTCAAAGCTGATATTTACGTGCAAAAACTGTTCATTTATTCAGCCTTCAAGAGTTACATACCTCCATTTGTTATTATTCTCTATACTTTTATGAACATTTAAAAAAAAATTATTTAAAAAATTTCATTTAATAACGAGGTTATAGCGATAAATGTGGTTGCGCACGAGACCACAGGCTGGGCGCCCGAGCGCAGGTAGTCGTAACTTATTAGAACCGGTCGGTATTCAGTTCCTAAATTTTTAGGGACAGCTGTCGTTTGCTGATCCCTTTGTGTGATATTAGAGAGATTTTGCAACGCTTATTTTTCACATGCTTTTGTTTCTACCGTTATCTCAAGCAAGCGCAGTATTAACACTACGGCAGAATTGCAATAAAATAAGGTAATAGCAAGGTTAGGTTATTATTCATCTTCTATATGTATTTTTTCATTCACCGCACGACCCGCTGATGTCTGCTGCATACCTAAGTAGAAAAAAAAAAACCGGTCAAGTGCAAGTTGAACTTGCACAATTAGTGTTCCGTACGTAGATTGTTTTTAAAATAAAAATTTTTGTTAGGGTGGTATAAAATGATCAGTGACTTCACAAAACACACCCCAAATGAGGTTTCAACAAAGTTTGTTTCCAATCTTTACTGAAAACTGGTGACTTTGAAATTTTGTTTTTTTTTTATATACCAAATAAATTAGTAAAGGTAATGCACTCGTGATAATTTTCGTTCAATCTATACCCCGTGGAGAATATTCCAGAATTTTTTCAAAATTTTTTGATCAGTACTTTTCGAGATAAGGTAGGGGACAGCGATTTTTTAAAAGTAATGCGAAGAAAAGTGTGCGTAAGTATTACATTATATATATATATTTTTTACTCGTGTTTTCACAAGCTTTCATTTGACACTACACTCGATGACCTAGTAAAAAAAAATTTTTTCACTTCCGATTTCACCCCTCAAAACGAACCCCTTAAGTCAAAATTTATGTTACGGTGGTATAAAATGATCAGTGACTTCACAAAACACACCCCAAATGAGTTTTCAACAAAGTGTGTTTCCAATCTTTACTGAAATCTGATGACCTTGAAATTTTTGTTTTTTTTATGTACCATATAAATTATTAAAGATAATGCACTCGTGATAATTTTCGTTCAATCTACACCCCGTGGAGAATATTCCAGAATTTTTTCGAAATTTTTTGGTAAATACTTTTCGAGATAAGGCCCGGGACAGCGATTTTTCGCGAATTTTTAAAAATAATACAAAGAAAAGTGCGCGCAAGTATAATATTATATATATATTTTTTACTCGTGTTTTCACAAGCTTTTATTTGATACCACACTCGATGACCTAGTAAAAAAAATTTTTTTTCACTTCCGACTTCACCCCCCAAAACTAACCCCTTAAGTCAAAATTTAATTCTCAAAACTAGATGGCTCTGATGAGGCCATCAATTCCTATATTACTACCAAATTTCACCTTTCTATGTCAAATAGTTTCGGAGAAAATCGGGTGTGACAGACAGACAGACAGACAGACAGACAGACAGACAGCCAGACAGACAGACACCGAAGTGATCTTATAAGTGTTCTGTACGGAACACTAAAAACAGACCCTACGGCAACAACGATAAGAATAAGGAACTTCAAATAACCTTTCTTACAAGTTCATAAATAAGGGAAATCGTTATCCTTAAATAAAGGTTTCTCTTATTTTGTTAGAATACTGCGCAAACTTCAAACGCTGGGTCTATGCTTCAAATAACGCTTACAGCTGAGTCCTTATACTTAATTTCTTCCCTTTACTATTGCGCATGCTTCAAATAAAGAAAAAGACAGTGGCCTGCCAAAATAACCGTTTTAAAATCTATTAATTCAAGTATCCTTAGACTTAGAGTACTGTTAGCTATTTGCTGGGTACGTAGCTAAAGTTTATTAATTTTTACTTCAATTGACTGTCATTGCTCGGAAAGTACAGTTGTATTATTCTCTTGCCAATTTTGAAAATGTTATAACGTCTTTCTGGTGCTCGCAAAGGTTCTAAAACTCAACGAACCATGCATTCGAGAAAAAAGAAGCTGCCCCCAAGGCCTAATAGTATAGAGAGTGAAACGGGATACACATCAGTTTTATTCGATCCAAGTGTTTCGTATTGTATTGTGCAATTCACAGCGATTTTTTAGGGAATTGCTGAATGCGTAGTTTGCAGAAAATGTGGAAGTGACTTAGAATTTTTAAAAGCAAGGACTCGGGCTTATGACTTCGAAAACTCTTAAACGAATTAAACAGTCTGAATCATTAGAAGATGTGACAGGAACATTAAAATCACGTAAATTCAATTAACAGGCAAATTAACTGATAAACTAATAGTTTATTACGGCTTGGTTATTAGGAATCATATTGATTCTTTGGAAAATATGAACAAACCTTTCTATCATAAAATATCTACTAAACAGTGCCAATTGGTGTCGGTCGGCAAGGTAATAAAGTTTCTGTCCAAACCGGGTACCCGGCCAAATTAGCCGGGTACCCGGTCTTGGCCGGGTAGACCGGGTATCCGTTAAATCTCCAACTAACCTCCGCTTATTTACATCTAAACACGATCCAACATTAAGAGTGGACTCAAGGAACGGAGACTGAAAACGATGAGTTGATTGTTGAATGTAATTGTCAAATTTCTCTCAATTATCTTTATGTCTAATCTAGTAAGATAAAATGATCATGTATAGTTTTAGCTAATAGAGAAGAAAGTAAATAACATTATATTTATAAGAAACAGCTGAATATACCGGTAGTTAAGTTTTACTTGCAGGCCACGTCCTCATTAACGACGCTGAGGGATAAGGTAATTTTTTTGCATAAGACACCATTGAAATGTTGTCCATTGTTTTCTATTTATCCTTACTGCACTTATTGGAGTTTCTAATGGATCATTGATTTGGCGGGAAACGATGTTATGAATGACATACTCTGTCTATTATTTTTTGTGCCTGGGAGTTGTACATACACATGTAGATTCTGATGTAATGATAAAATATAGAAATTATATCACAAAAACTTTAATTTTACAAATCGGACCACAACTTATAATAAATTCTGAACTAATCTCAATTTATTTGGCCCACATGGTATTGTAAGTTATTCTAATTTTGTTCAGCTTTAACAACACTTTTACCCGTGTATGGCTGGTTACTTTTCGCCGATAAACTTGATCTTTGAATATACTAATTATTAAGAATCATTAAAAATATAGCACACTTGATAGTGACATTTATCGACTATTCACGTTTAAAAAAACAATAAAAAATAAACGCCTTATCTGATTTTTCTGTGGTGAGTATCGCTGTTGCGTTTCCAAATCGCGCCGCGCGCCAACGTCTCTGCCTACCTTCACTGAGAGACTTCCCTAAACCGGGGATTTACCGATCTCAATTTTTCGGAACACGTGGGAATTTAATATTAGTCTGACGCCTATGCGAAAAAGAGACACAGTGGGCGACACAGTCATTGTAGAAATGGCTCCAAATAGAAAAATTCTCACGCTTAAACAAAAAAATTGAGTTTGTTGAAATTCACAGTGAGGAAAAGTTAAGTGTAAGGGACTTATCCAAGCGTTTTAATATCGGAAAAACACAAGCTGCTATAGTTAAACATAACTTTAATTTTACAAATCGGACCACAATATATAATAAATCCTGAACTAATCTCAGTTTATTTGGCCCACATGGTATTGTAAATTATTCTAATTTTGTTCAGCTTTAACAACACTTTTACCCGTGTATGGCTGGTTACTTTTCGCCGATAAACTTGATCTTTGAATATACTAATTATTAAGAATCATTAAAAATATAGCACACTTAGTAGTGACATTTATCTACTATTCACGTTCAAAAAAGAACCTCTAAAATTAAAACGTTCTTGTCTAATAAAAACAACAATTCAATGGCATTCGTCTAATAAAATTATAATTTTATATTTAATTTCTTCCGGACGTAGTCAGAATTACGTGTATAAAAAATGATTATGAAGGTTACACTAGAACGGCAAGGTGCTACCTTTGAAAAAGTTATAATTTATCATTGTAAATAAAGGTCATCAATTTAACAAGTTTTTAAAACTGTTTTTTCGTTAATTCTGCAACGAAAATAACTCAGAGTTGACGCAGTAGAACCAAGTTTTTGCTGCAATACCAAACGGAAAGAAACCAAATTCATTCAGTAGTTGGAATGATTGCGTTACCATTGAAAGGGAAATGTAAGAAACAAAATTAATTCTGTTAGATCAGAAGAAATAACAAAGAATACCTGAGAAGTGAGAAATGGCCGAACACAATATTTCTGTCTATAGTTTAAGTATGGTGGAAATCACTTGTTTCAGACTAATGTTTAAAAATCTGTTATACAAATGTATAGCGCAATTAAGTGTACTAGTTAACACTGTTTCGCCACATGATATTAACAGAAATGCCGATGGATTTTTCTAATTCGTCGGCTTTTTCATAACCTTTTATCCCCGAAAGTCCTAAAACGCACAGTAGTTCCTGGAAGATAATTCTTACATTCTAACAGATCACTCTAAAGCCTTTAGAGTAGCTTCACTGAATGAGAGAATACATACTTTTAGTTGCGGTAGTTGCACTCAATATTCTCGTGAACACATGCTTGTATCGCGTGAATTTCTGCCTGGAATATTATTGCACTTGTCCCTAGTGGAATGCTAAAGCTCCCCTTGGGCATTTCTGTATATATGCCAGTGCCGCCTTTGTCGGTGTCTCCACTGTTAGACCCCGTATAAATGTGTACGTGACTAACCTCATCTTTCAATTATCTCAAAATAATTTATTAACTCTTTTTAAACGACTTTCATCATATTTCTAAAATAGTTCGAGTTTTTTTTTTTATCTCGAAATCAATTAAACTTAATATCTTCTGCAACGTAGGGATGCTATTTTAAATAATCCAGGAAACCTCTTGTCTCTTAACATTTTAACCCGATTTAGATTCGTGTTGATTTATGTAATTGTTTTGTTTTCATGTTTATTAAGGCACAGTAAAAAGCGGCCTGAGGCAGTTTTTTCGAGGACCTCAAAGAAAAATAGTTACTCGTGACCTTGTTCAAGACCTCAAAGAAAAACAGTTACTTGTGACTCTGCTAGTGAACATCAACGTAGAATCATTATTCGTGACGCTGAAAGTCTAATCAGTTTTCGCAAACATTAATAAGAATATGTACTCGAGAAACTAGTCATGTTATAGTATTTTTCACGATCTAAGAAAGTGACTTAGCTAAATACACCCATTCAAAATTCAACATGATTCGAAAATGGCTGTTTAATGACAAGACATCGTGCAGGGTCGCACTATACCTGATTGTATAATTGTTGGGTTTAAAATTTTATTGTGACAATACAGTTGAATTTTAATGTTTTATGTACTAAATAATACACAATATAGTAATTACACAAATATATTAAAACAGTGTACAGTGTCTTCGCGTACATTTGTTACAATTTTAGTTATTAATTAATATCTAGTTCAATTTCGCTATCGTTACTATCTTGCAAATCAATAATAAGTTGTTTTACGGGTTCTAAACTATTTATATTTATGTACATACATCTATATGAGTTTTCAATTTTTTTGACGTATTGAATACAGTTTCTTCAGTTTTTAACGGTTAAATTTTTGACTTCTGTCTTTATCAACTCAATCACACTACTGTTTCAAGTGGATGTATTATTGTGAGCACGTATATTAGACTTTATTTTAGGCCATATCAACTCGATCGCATTAAAGATACAATGATATGGTGGAAGCCGAATTATTTCGTGTCCTGCTTCCTTTGCAATTTTATCACAAACATATTCCTTTGAAAAATTGTAACTTTTTAAAACTTCTAACAATTGTTTAACTGTATAAGTTTCATGAAAATATATGTCACGTTCGCACAAAAAGGCTTGTATTTCCCTTTTTTTACTGATGGAACTTGGTACCTTATTCATTTGGCGACTATGATAGTATGCATTATCCATCACAATACAGCTATTCGGTGGTATATTCGGCATTAATTTGTTTTGAAGCCAATCTTCAAAAACTTCAACGGTTGTATCACAATGATAACCAAGCTGGAATCTGAGCTGGAAATATATTCTTGGGTACTAGAAATAGACATTCTGGTATCCAGCCTTCTTCTGACACCGCATGTAAAATAGTTATTCTTTTACCTTTATTTGATGGAGCTTTAGTGTGGCATTTTTTGGATTTATCAGTCCATCCTTTACTGGGTGTGTCGTGGGTGTCATACCAAGTCTCATCTGGGTAGATTATTGTTCGATTTTCCGATTTAGCTGTATTTATTTTTTTAAGATATTCCATTCCGAGTTGTAAGTGTCGTGATTCCATTATAACTTGCCTTTTGTCTATTTTTTTTAACAAAAACCCTAAACGACGTAGAATACGCCATAAACTTGTAGTGGAACATTTTATGTCACAACTATACTCGGACAGCCGCCGTGAAAGTGACAATAACGTAGGAACTTTTTGTTCTCCATTCATTTCATAAATTTTGCGGCAGATTAAATCTTCTTGAGAGAGCTAAGTGCTATATTTGGTCTATTCTAAGTGCTATATTTGGTCTATTATTATATGTTCTTAAAACATGGACCTTGAGAATTTCGTGTGTTTCGAAGCATTTGAAATATGGATGCTGAGAAGAACGTTCAGAATATTTTCAGTTGACAGAGTAAGTGGAAACATAAAATGAAGAAAAATTTCTTATTTGGGCCACATTGTTCGTAGTTACCGTTATAGCTTTCAACGCCTGATTCTACAGGGTAAGATTCGAGGCAAAAAGGGGATAGGATAAAAAAGCTTGTCATGGTTATGCAACATCCGCCAGTAGACACGAATAAACGATTTTCAGGCACAGAAGTTTGGTGCCTGTGACAAAAAAAAGTTTTGTAGATCGGTGTTATTATGGAAACATGGAAAGTATATGGTAGTTATATAGAAGCTTTTGATATAAAAAAAGGTGAGCAAAAGCTTCTTAATAATTACCGTGTATCGAATGTAAATTGCTTCTTCTCTAGTAGGTTATTTGTGAACAAAACAATACCGAAAAAGTTTCGGTGAAAATGGTACTAACGTACCCCAACTAAGGGAGCCTAAAACGAACCATCATCTAAAAAGTGCTGGTACATCAAAAGCAGAAAGAGTACTACATAAAGAAATTAAAAATTGAACGAAAAGGACAGAAACAATCTTACAGTGAGTCAAGTAAGAACATGTCAGCGATAATTCATTTTTGGCAGATGCGATTCTTGCGATTCAAAAAAAAATCGGAGAACTGTTGTATGTGACGTATTTTAGTCAAAGCATAAGTCGATTACGAACTTTTGTCGAAATTACGTAAAATCCAAAATGAGTCGCTTGTATGCGTGTCAGTTCGGGGCAGCCTTTTTTTGTTCCCATCCAAAGAGGCCTAAAATCACACATCCCGCGGCCGCTAAATATATTAAAAAGTCGGTCTCGTTTATGAAGAAGTGGGCAAATCATTTTAACGAGAGAAAAAATGTCGTACATCGGAAAACGAATCGTGTCCTTGTTTCCACGGGACTCGAAATTGACGTTGCATCAAGGGGCGGCAAAATTAAGAGAATCGGGTTTGAATGTTTCCCAGGAGACCATTCGACAACATCCTCGTGCTCTTGATGTCAAATTCCGAAGCACGTTGAAGAAACCATTGTAGGGCGAAAATCACGTCGCTGGTCCCACGCTAAGATACTAGAGTGGCACTAACAATCGTCGGACGCCAACCTTATTGAAAACCCTTGTAAAGAGAAAGCTAAAAGAAAAGACTCTGAGGACTTTGAGTCAGTTGTCTCGCGAGATTCGAAAAATTAGGAGATCATTGCAAAAAATCTCGTCGACAACATACCTCGAAGATGCTAGGCGATTATTGATGCAGGCGGCGATTGGAAAACTTACTAATTGCGCCGTTGCTAGTACACCAAACAATACATTGATAGCAAAAAATGTTCTGGAAACATACTTTTTCAAGAATACGAGCGGTCATGTCCTTACTTGACAGCCTGTAGTTAGAATGGAAGGATGAGAGATGAATGAATTAAAGATGGCCAGAAAAGATTATTGAAAATGTCAGCTATCTCCGGGGAGGTAAAGGGCAGCCACGTAAGTTCCGGAATGAAAGTACAGTAGAATCCCGATTAACCGAGTCGCGATTATCCGAGCTCCGAATTAACCGAGCCAATCTAAGAACCGGATTATCCGAGGTACGCGCGTCTATGCTGCGTATTAACCAAGCTTCTAAAATATGTATGTACATATTTCCATATCGTCGGGGCCTTTGGGGAATCCCCCTGCCCCGTGTGGGGGGTTCCCCTATTTATGTTTTTGGACTCTTTCAGCATGTAAATTTGCGTGAATGCAGTGCGTTATAGCGTTTACTACGGAGAAGTATGAGTATACTCACATAGTTTATTTGGTGGGAGTTCTAGTAGTTAAGTGTAATTAATACGAACTGCTTTGTTTGAATTTTTATTCATCGTATTATAATGGAGCAAAACAAGCGTAAAAGAATCGTGGTTCCTATTGAAGAAAAATTAAAAGCCATCAGAAGAATTGAAGCAGGAGAAACAATTAAAGTTTTTGCACGAGATTATGGAGTAGGTGAGGTAACAGTTGGAGATTGGAAAAGAAACCGCACAAAAATAGAAGAGTGGTGTATAAATCAAGCCTCCTCGTCCTTAGGAAGAAAATCAATGGAAATCGGCGACTGAAAAGGTTAACGAAGCTTTATTCATGTGGTTTAACCAACAGAGATCAAAAGGTGTGCCTCTGTCAGGTCCAATTTTACAACAGAAAGCAATAATGATTAGTAGGCAATTCCCAAAGATATATCAGTTTACCGCCAGTTCTGGATGGCTTGACCGCTGGAAAAAAACGGTACGATGTACGCCAACTGACTGTATGTGGTGAAAAACTTTCTGCTGATGTGTCATCAATTGAGAAGTTTAAGCAGAACTTTAAAAAGTAAATCGAAGATTGTGGATACACATGTGATCAAATTTACAACTGTGACGAAACTGGTCTAAATTATAAAATGCTTCCATCAAAAACATTGGCATCTCGACAGGAAGAATCAGCTCCTGGGCACAAACGAAGTAAGGAAAGATTAACTATAATGGTATGTTCCAGTGCATCTGGCAAGCACAAAATCCCACTGATGGTGATTGGCAAGTCTGCACGTCCAAGAGCTTTAAAAGACATCTCACCCAAAGCCCTACCAGTCTATTACAAAAGTTAGAAGAGCGCATGGATGGATGCGACCTCATTTACTAACTGGTTTGAAGAAGAGTTCGTGCCATCTGTGACTAAATTTTTGAACAGAAACTGTCCTATTAAAGCAATTTTGTTAATGGATAATGCCCCCCTCTCACCCTGGAGAAGGACTTCTTGTGGGCGAAATTGTTGTAAAATTTTTTCCTCCAAATGTAACCAGCATAATGCAACCAATGGATCAAGGCATCCTCGAAAACATTAAAAAAAATATAGGCGTTTATATCTTGAACATCTGTTAGAATACACAGAAAAGGAGGATATTATCAATGGGATGAGAAAGGTAACACTGAAAAATGTTATTTACTGCGTAAGTCAAGCTGTGCGTACTACCACTATTCAAAAATCTTGGTCAAAAGTTATTGATTTTGAGGACTATAATGACAGTGAAGATGATACTCCATTAAATGAATTAGCCATGAAGCCATGGAGAAATGTCCTGTTCAAATTTTGACAGCGAGATAGGAGAAAAAGAACAAAGTTTATTTGAATTAATGCAAAAATTAAAAGGTTGCGAAAATGTGACAACAGAAGATGTTGTTGTATGGATTATAGCAGATGATTTAGAAGAAGAAATGAGTATTGAAGAAATAACGAATGCCTTTCAGAAACCGAAAAATCAGATGACGATCACGAAGCGGCGGTGGATGAACAGTCTCCCACTAAGATCTCTCATCAAGAAGATTTTGCTTCTTTGGAAAAAGCTTTGAGGTATATCGAACAACAACCAGAGGTAACCCCAGCGGATTTGCTTCTTCTTAATAAATAGAGAAACACTGCAGCGAGAAAAAGAAGATGCAATATGAAACAGAAGCGCATAGATACCTATTTCACTGTTTTATAATATATGTACCTATTTATATGTTAAAAACGTTAATACATCGGTTTAAAGTATTGATGTTTATTTTTTGAATGAATAAAAAACAAATTCGGATTATCCGAGTTTTCAGTTATCCGAGGAGGGTGCCCCCCACGTTACCTCGGATAACCGGGGTTCTACTGTATTTAGATCTAGAATGCTGTTACGTCACCCAAATATTATTATATTTTAAGGAGAATATTAAGACATAATTTTGAAACGTAAAAATGCAAATAACGTAAACTTGAAACAGAATTTCTCTCCACATGACCCCCTTTGACGATTAAACAACATGTGTGGCATATTACATTTAAATGCCTGTAAAAACATTGTCGAAACAGTTTTTTCACGGTCGCGTACTCGTTTCGCCCGTACATTTACCAATATTTCTTTCTCTATTAATAAAAGCGATACCAAGGTATCTGTCCCTTCCAAAACTAGTAGGTAAATTTCCGTTGGCAACTTCCTAGCTGCTTAAAAAAAAAAAACATTCACAAATCATATTATAACTATTAAGCGAGGCGCGCGAAATTTCAACGAGGAAAGTATGTTCTATTAAGTTGTTGAAAAAGCATGGAGGCTTTTAAAGTCCAAATTGAGAAAGAATTCAATCCGTTCGTCTAACAATGCATTTGCACAACGTTTCGTCAAAATCTCATTTGGCATTTTCAAATGCTCCCGCTGCTGCCGCTACTCGATACTCTGATCTTGCTGTTGCTGCCGCTCGAAGCTAAGCTCGAAGTTAGCTTAGTTAGTGCATATTGGAATATTTTTTGTAACGTTATCATGCTGGCTGCGCAATAGTTTCCATCAGTGGTCCATTTAACCAGATAAAAAATAATGTTAACATTTAAAACATATTTAAAAAAAATTATATTATAATTTAAAGTACAGGGTGAGTCAACAATAGAATAAAGTTCATTATATCATTTGTTTCGGAAACGACGAAAAAATGTTAAATACAATAGTTTTAGGGAATATTGAGTGCACATTAAAATTATTTTTGAGTATACAGGGTACTTCAAAAAAGTGTGGCCGATATAACATACGTTTTTTTAAATGGAACATCCTATTTTCTAATTTATTTTTAAACTCTGCGTAAAATTTTATAACTTTTTTATTAATATTGTATATACTTAAACCTAATAGATTTTATAAAAACCCTCCAACTTTTATTAAGTAGTATATATATAATAGTTTTTAGATTTATTTTGAATTTTTCAATTTTTACCTTGGTTTTTAATACACTTACGCTATAACATCATAGTTGCCAAGACAAAACAAAAGTTTAGGCATTGTCAAATTTTGACATGCCTAGTAAACAAGTAAAAATAGTTTAATTTGTTGTAGTAAGTGACGTATAAAGGTGATAGTTATGGATTTTCCTAAAAATGAATGAATTGATATGGTCATATACTGGGCGAAGGTGGTAGAAAAATTGTCTTTTGGCAATAAGGCTTTACAGAGCGAAGTACCCTGATAGACGTACACCATTTAGAAAATCTTTTCAGTACTTAATGGAACGGTTTGATAGTAGTGGTAGCGTGGAGTATACGAAACGGAAAGTAGTAAACCAGAATGCTACCAATGAGGAAAAAGAAATGGAGATTTTACTTCATGTTGAAGCTAATCCCCAGGTCAACAGCCGTCAACTAGCTGACTTATCTGACACATCCTAATCTACGGCTAATCGCACCACGAGCAAATACAAGTATCATCCCTTTCATATGGAACTACACCAAGAACTTCAAGACCGTGATTTTGAACGACGAGTAAACTTTTGTACCACCATGAATGGAACAATAGAGGTCGATCCAATTTTTTTATCCAAAATAATGTTTTCTGATAGAGCGACTTTTCGCAGTAATAGAGCAGTTAACAGCCATAACATGCATTATTATTCAACAGTTAATCCATTTTGGGTCAAAACCAACACCATTGGTCGCTTAAAGTATGGAGTGGAATATTAAATTTTCGAATTATTGGCCCATATTTTTTCCGCGAACCGCTTAACGGGCCTAGATATTTAAATTTTTTGCAAAAGGAATTACGCTAACTTCTTGAAGAAGTTGATAACTTTGAAAGGGAACAACAATCAACAAGTAAAACGACTAAACATATACACTCCTGGACAAAATTAACGCAACAATATATTAAATCATACAAATCTCTATAATGAATTAATTTTAATAATTTTTTATGAACATTGGTTACACTAAAAGTTAGAAAAAACTTATTCGGATACTTTAAAAGTGAATTAGCTACCAAATTTCTCTATAAGATTCGAATTAAAATTATTCTTAAGACCTAATAATAAAATCGTTGAAATTATGTAATAATAAAAAAAAAATAAGTAGCAAAATTAATGGTATAACTGGGACACTAGCAGCGTGTCTTGCCTTCTCTACTTCGGATGACAGCGTTTATGCGCCTAGGCATGCTTCTAATTAAATTTTGGATAAAATCTTGAGGAATTTGCTCCCATTCTGTGATAACTGTATTTTCAAGTTCCCTCAGACTTCTAGGTGAAGGTATATGACTTTTCACATTTTTCTTAAGGTGATCCCATACATGTTCTATCGGATTCAGATCCGGGCTTTTTGGTGGCCATTGCATAATCGGTATATCAACTTGATTAAGATAATCGAGTACCTCCCTAGCCACGTGAGATCGAGCGTTGTCTAGCATAAACAGGAAATTGGGCCCCACAAAATGACCGAAAGGCATCACATGTTCTATTACAATATTCTCAAGATAGTAGTCAGCATTCATGGATCTCGTACGGATAGGAACTAACTCTGTGCGAGCATCAAAGCAGATGCCACCCCAGAACATAACAGAGCCACCGCCGAATGGAATCCTTGCAGAGATATTGCAAGGAGCAAACCTCTCTCCTGGTCGGCGCCATACTCGCCACCATCTGGATGTTTTAGACTAACCCTAGTTTCATCTGTGAAGAAAACTTGTTTCCAATCATCCACAGACCAGTTTTCGTGATTTCGAGCAAAACGTAACCTGGCAACTCTGTTCTCTCTAGTAAGCAAGGGCGCAGTAGCTGGTCTGCTACCGTTTAATCCAACTTCATTTAACCGTCTTCTAACTGTTTTAGAAGAAATTGTGACATTGCGAACAGCTTCGAGTTCGTTTCTTATTATAGAACTAGTGACAGTCCTATTTCTTAAAGAATATTGTCTTATAAAACGTTCATCTAGGTCGCTAGTGCATCGTTTTCGCCCTTGCCCTAGCCTTCTAGAATAAGTTCCTACTTCATTCAAGCGTCTTACCATACGACTTATTGTGGAACGATGTTTACCTAACAAATTGGCAACATAACTCTGACAATATCCCTCGTCCAATAAAGCTGATGCTCGCACTACCTCGTGTTCAGTTAAATTCCTTGTTCGATTCATTTTTCTGATTCTTCGGAGTCAAAAATAAAACAGTCCACCACAAAAACGTATTACTTTGAAAAAGGGAACAATTTATAAGCTTACTTCTAAAGAAAATCTATCGCATTATTACAGAAAATTGTTTATCTTCTAAAAAATTCTTTAAAACTGTAAATCTAAACGAATTGTTTTGATTTCTGTCATGAACAACGGAACAAAATATGCATAGCCTACTATTCAAATACTCGATAAACTTTAAAACTGACATAAGAAAAAGATAAATTAATTTTCAGATTGTTGCGTTAATTTTGTCCAGGAGTTTATATTCAAGTAGACGGGCATATTTTTGAATATTTATTACGTCATAATAATTAATCATTAGATAGGTTTAACTATATTAAAATTATTAATAACTATTTGTTTATGTTTTCACACCAGCGTAAGTGTATTAAAAACAAGGGTAAAAATTGAAAATAAATCGAAAACTATTAGAAATAGGTATATAACATACTTAATAAAAGTTGGAAGGTTTTGTAAAATCTATCAGGGTGTGCAATTTAAAAAATTAGAGATTTTTCAATTCAAAATAGTCGAAATGTATAAATTTATTTTGAACACCCTGTAGCATCTAACTCAAATTTCTTTACATATATCTGTTTTTTTCATCTCTATAGAACGCTCGTACCAATTATGAGTATTCCACCTTGAGAAACAATGGCGCTACTGGCAACTTTTTACAGAACTGAAAACTAGTATTTTTAAAAAAGAAAATGAAATATTAGAAAAACTAGTAGGTTTAGGTATATAACATTATTAATAAAAAAGTTATAAAATTTTACGCAGAATTTAAAAACATATACTATTCCCGAAACAAATGAGATAATGAATTTGACTCTATCGTTGACTCACCCTGTACAATAAAAATATATAACCGCCATTCTTTTGTAATATTCACATAATAAGCATTACAATATTTTTATTATTCCGTACGGATCCTTTATAAAATTACTTCGGTGTCTGTATGTCTGTCTATCTGTCTGTTTGTCTGTCACACCCGATTTTCTCCGAAACTATTTGACATAGAAAGTTAAAATTCGGCACTAATGTAGGAATTGATGGCCTCAACAGAGCCATGTAGTTTTGAAAATTAAATTTTGAATTGAGGGGTTAGTTTTGGGAATTGAATTAGGAAGTGAAAAAATAAATTTTTACGAGGTCATCGAGTGGGGTGTTCAAAAATATATATAAAGAAATACTTGCGCACACTTTTCTTTGTATTATTTTTAAAAAACTGTGAAAAATCGCTGCACTCTCTTATCTCGAAAAGTACTGACCAAAAAATTTTGAAAAAATTCTGGAATGTTCTCCACAGGGAGTATATTGAACGGAAATTATTACGAGTGCATTACCTTTAAAAATTTATCTGGCACATAAAAAAATCAAGAAATTCAAAGTCATCAATTTTCAGCAAAGATCGGAAAAAAAACTTTGCTGAAAATTCATTTGGGGTGTGTTTTGTGAAGTCATTGATCATTTTCTACCACCGTAACCAAATTTTTTATTTTAAAAGCAATCATCGTACGGAAAACCCGCTGCGCAAGTTCCACTTGCATTTGACCGGTTATTTTAAATATACAGTGAAACCTCTCATAACGGACACCTTCAATGAGCGGACAACTCCATTAGGCGTACACTATTTGATAGTCCGGAATGAAGTATATAGAATTCAATAAGACATAATCTCTCTTGAGCGGACTCTCTCTTGGGCGGACGTGGACACAATATTTAAATACAAAACTTGTAATATTCTCTCTTAAACGGACACAAAATTTAAAATGTTGCAACGCTGCACTATTAGCCAGCACGCCGACAAAAATTCTGGGGACTTCCCCATTGTATGTTTGTGATTCCCGCGAGCTTTAACGAATACATAATACCTCGTTTTTATGGTCAGTTGAGTTAGTTCGTTGATTTGTCTTGTATGTATTGTTTTTTTTTTTAATAGAGACAAACATGTCTGAAAAGCGTCGTGTATTAAGTCTTAAAGAGAAAACTGATATTTTGGAAATCCATAATAGAGAGAAACTTAGTGTTAGAGTTTTGGCAAAACGTTTTAAAATAGGAAAGACACAGGCAGCTGGAATTATTAAAAATAAAAGCGAGTTATTAAAAAAATTTCACTCCAATGTTAATAGAAGTGTAAAACCAAGTTTTTTAAAGCCAGTAGGATTACAAATTGGCAAAATTTGCTATGATTGGTTCACAAAGGCAAGAAATAAAGGAATTCCACTATCGGGTAAATAAAAAAAATTATAGAGGTATTGTAGTCATTCTAAATCGTATTTATTAAAATTCTAGGACCAATAATTCGAGCCAAAGCAAAAGAGATCGCAGATAGTCTGGAATGCGATAATTTCAGTGCATCATCTGGGTGGCTGGAGAAATTTCGGAAAAGGCATAACATCGCTTTTAAAGCCATATCTGGAGAAGCTGGAAGTGTTATTATGGAAGATGTGGACAACTTTAAACGAAAAATATCTTCATTGGTAAAAGGTTATTTGCCAAAAAATATTTTTAACGTGGACGAGACAGTTTTATTTTTTCGAGCTTTACCTGACAAGACGTTAGCACTTAAACGTGAGAAATGTGTGGGCGGAATATTATCCAAAGAAAGACTCACCATTATGCATTGCGTAAATCTGGCAGGAGATAAAGAAAAATTATTGGCTATTAGTAAGTCAAAACATCCAAGGGCATTTAAAAACATTAGTGTGAATCAGCTGCCTGTTATGTGGAAAAGTAATAAGAAGGCTTGGATGACATCTGCTATAATGGAAGAAGGGTTGCAAGATTTTGATTTAAGAATGGGTAAAGAAAACAGAAAAATTTTGCTATTTTTGGATAATGCTGCCTCTCATCCTAAAGACATTCAGTTAAAAAACATTCAACTTATTTTTCTACCGCCCAATTGCACATCAGTTATTCAACCGCTAGACCAAGGCATAATACAAAATTTTAAAACATTTTACAGGACCATTTTAATTAAGGATTTGTTATCGAAAATAGATTCTGTTGATATCCTTCAAGGTCGTACTAAAGCAGTTAATATTCTAGATGCTATTTATTTTATAAATGCTGCATGGAAGAAAGTTACGGAAACAGTAATAAAAAATTGCTTTCAAAAGGCAGGAATTACGTTAAATGATGGTGATAACCATAATCTGGAAAATGATGACTTTTCAGGAGAAGAAAACTTACCTTTGTCAGTTTTATCCGAAATATGGCGAAATGCAGAAGCAATAGGCTTTAAAAAAATGATTTAAGTGAATTCATTACCATCGATAATAACTTATTAGTAGAAGATAATATAGACGACACCTCTTTTAACAAAATTGTAAAAAAGGCGACAACGTGACTTTGGTTGAGTCTGACGAATCCGATGAAGAAATAACCATAACCGATCAATCCAATATTATTATAAGTTATCAGCAGGCCATTGATATGGTGAAAACGATTCAAAAATTTGCCAAAATTAAAGGAGATTCAACAGCAATGCAGATGTCATCTGACTTGGAATTACGTTTTCAAGACAACATACTTAAAACTAACACGCGTCGAACTACTATAATTGATTTTTTCAAGCCTACTTAAGTTATATTTTTTATGTGTTTAATTTTTTGATCTATAACTACATACTTATGTACTAATGTGTATGAGAAAACCATAAAAACCTACCCTATTATGTATTATGTAAATAAAAAATATGTATGTATTTTTTTATTTTTCCCATACGCGGACACGTCCCTTAGGCGGACATATTTTAATAGTCCCGAAGAGAGCTTTCACTGTATATATGTACTAGAGTGACCGGATCTCATAGAGGGGGAAAAAAATGTCGGAATCTTGTTCGTCTGGACCCCACAAAACGATTCCCCTTTCCAGATATTGAGATAGCCGAAATTTGAGCTCGATTAAAAGACGTTAACCCTTGCCGCTCGTCGCTCAAAGTTTGAAAAAATCCAAATTTTTGACCAAACAGCTAACATATGGAGCCATAACTCCAGAACGGTAAATAATAGAAACACGCTTAAAATCTCAAAAGAAAGCTAATGTTGTTCTTCAAAATTTATATTCTATACATAATTGTTGTTATTTTAAGTCAAACCGAGTTACAACAGCCTTTAGCCCCAAAAACGTGACCTGGTACCACTAGGAGCATACTTCGTATATTTTGTTATTAAGTGATAAATTTTGCTTTTTTTTGGTATATTTTTGAGTTTAAAGTAGAAATATAATAAAAAAACAAATAATACTGATAAGTCTAATGACATTTTTTATTTTAAAATATAAAAATTAGGTATATAATACATACAAAACAGACACAGAAAAGATACAGACGTAGTACCTACATGAGTTGATAATTTTACATAGTTATCTAATCTATTCTAGAGCTTTTGTTAAAGTAGTTTTTGAAACGTCAGGATATAATGCTCGGCATTTACTTACAACTTGCAGGACATATTGCTTTTTGGTCTTCATCTTTTGTCAGAAGGTCGTTAAAGTCGGTTATTAATTTAACACCACGCTCAGCCATATCATTAACTACTTTTAATGTTTTGACAATTTTCAATCCTTCTTGGAAGTCATTATTTTGAGGCCAGGTGTTTGGATGTTGTCTTAGGAAATCTGTTTTTATATTAAATTGGTCAAAGAATGTAAACGTTTCTTTGGTAAGTAAATTTACCAATCCTCCATCAACTACCTCTTTTAAGTTTTCTTTCCTAACTTTTGGATTTACAACCCTAGCGTGCTGTGATGGTTCATCTGTGCTACTGAGCAATTTATTAGCCATTAACAACTTTTCATCGTCTGTAATGGTGGGATCAAAAAACGATAATCCCACCAACTTTGCATTCAAATACCACAAATGGTTCGAAAATTTGGTCAGGGCTATTCCTGCAATGTCGTTGTCACATTCTTTATAGTCTAACAGACTATGCAAAATACCTAAATCTTGCTTTGGTGCAAGATGAGCTTTTGGAGCATTGAACCAAGCTTTACAATAAATTTTAACTAGGAAAACAGAAATGGCACGCACAGAACTTTCTTCTTCTTTAGACATCTTAAATTGACGACGAAAAATGAACATTTTTTAAGCAGTAAATAGCCTTTGCCATCCACCTAGCGTGATGAATGGCTCCTGGAGTTCTAAAACCCACAACATTGCCGTCTAGTGATCCAACAAATACGAGATCCAACTGCAATAGCTCCTTGTAGTCATCTCTGGGGTGGCTCTCAGTTAATTTGGTCTCGAATTCAGCAGTAACATTTGCAATTACTTCTGGAGTTAGCTGCTTTTGTATTAGTTTGTCACTGATACCTGTGTTGTATTTTCCTTTGTCTATCTTGGGCCACGCAGTGAGGAATCTCCTGAAAATGTCTGGATGAGGTCCAGTGGTTGATCCCATTTTTGTGTCGAATACGCCTCTTAACAGAATTTCCAAGATATGGTGACGGCAAGCTAGGTATAACAATTTTTCTTCCTAACATTTGCTCCGATATGGCGCATGCTCCTTTGAGTCTTCCCGTGTTGGATGCTGTAGTGTCGAAGCACATCGCCTTGACGGTGTTGAGAAGACCCCATTCATGTAGGCATTCATATACGGCTACGGATTGCTCCTCTCCAGAGCTGTTTGCTGTTACAGGAACTCCCAGCAGTTCCTTTTCGCCATATGAAATAGCTATAGCTATTCGCTCACATTGTTCATTTTTTAAAACACCCGGTAAAAGTTTACCGTCCCAATGGACAACCACGGGCTCTTTTTCAGGAATGTTTACTTCATCAAAATTTTTTTTATTATATTGGTCTCTGAACATTTGCCTTCTATCATGTAATAAAGTTTTCGAGACTTTGTACTCAAGAGGGTCAAGGTTTAGTGCTTCTAGAGTAGCTATTAAAATTCTCGTGGCATTTCTGTCGGATACCTTACATCGATCTAATAAAATAGACAATTTCATGTTTAAAATCTCTTTAACGCCCCTTGCAAATGAAACTTTCATCCTCTTGCTCTCAGATGGTCCTGGATCTTCTACAGCTTCTTCAGGGATGTCCATTTCCTCCAAGCTCTCAAGTTCCTGGTAGATGCTGTCCTCTTCAGTGTCTTCTTCTCCTTCTTCGAACTTGTCTTCATCATCCGTCTCTAAGAAGCAACAAAAGAAAGAGAAAAAAAAAAGAGTATAAAAACTTGTCGTTTTAGCAGAATAGTAATAATACATAGGTACTAAATTACCTACTTCTAATTATCAAAAGGTATTATTTAAAAAATATAAACTCAGTCATAAAGATGCCAAATCATGCTCTCATGTACAATTTTCTTTCAATTATAATGAAACTATTTACTTATTTGTTTATCTATTTTTTAGAATACTAATAATAAAAAAAAAATCACCAATATCAAAAGTTGCTTCTTGAATTTGTCGGTTCAGTTTTGCAAGTTCCTTTTGCACCTTGATTTCTTCAGCTCGAGAAAACTTGAGATCCACTCCAGTCATGGAACCTGGGCGGCCCTTCTGCCTCTGTTTCACGAGAAACGCCTTATCTTCTTCCGATTTTATCAGAGCCAAGGCATCTTGTTGAGCAATATCAAAGAGATCATCCAACTTTTCAACAAACTGTTTAAATTTGTTCTTGGCCGTTTTCGATGTTTTCTTCCGGTCTTTTTGAAGAGTTCTCCACTCGGCGTAAAGTTTTTCCAGCTTAGTAATTGCATCTTGCTCATGTTTAGTCGGGATTCGAGCTTTCTCCCAAAAAATGAACATTTCTCGTATTGTAAGTTTTGCTGATTCTCTTACAGTTAATTTTACAGTACGTAAATTATAAAATAAAGCACACAAAACTTGACGATTTGAGGGTAGTTTACAACCGGTGATCTGGTGAATGGGATAGCCCACAAGAAATATTTTATCCTTGGTCCGGCTTTGTACATCTGATGTGGATACCATTTCAGAGGCCAATAGGTAAATAACAGTTAACTTGGAAAATGAAACAAAATATATTGCAAACTTTAATTTCAATAAAATGTTTTCAAATGTCTTTTAAAATAATATTATAATAGTTATAAAAACAATAACACAACACACTTGGAAAATTAAAAAAAAAAAAAACGTTAAAATATCTTTACTAGATAATTGTTCGATCTAACCAGCTCAAAGGCACTTTAGAAACTAAACTGAATAAATAAAAGGTCGGTTGTACGCTGAAGTAAAATCACCATCCGTAAAATAGAAATTAGATTCACCCTCCTTTTTACCTGTCAAACGGGTCTTTCTTTGGTAAACTAATCAAGTAATCCCCATATAATAAAAGATTAAATTTGAACAAAAGGCTCTTTATGTTTGAAAATTGAGTTCCAAAATACTTTTTAACAAAAAAAATGTTAATTCCGAGACACATTATGTAAAAACCCGTAAAATTCTTAGAATACTCCCAAACTGGCTCCTACTGGTACCAGGTCACGTTTTTGGGGCTAAAGGCTGTTGTAACTCGGTTTGACTTAAAATAACAACAATTATGTATAGAATATAAATTTTGAAGAACAACATTAGCTTTCTTTTGAGATATTAAGCGTGTTTCTATTATTTACCTTTCTGGAGTTATGGCTCCATATGTCAGCTTTTTAGCCAAAAATTTGGATTTTTTTCAAACTTTGAGCGACGAGCGGCACGGGTTAACGTCGTTTAATCGAGCTCAAATTTCGGCTATCTCAATATCTGGAAAGGGGAATCGTTTTGTGGGGTCCAGACGAACAAAATTCCGACATCGATTTTTTGCGGTCACCCTAGTATATACTTATTGCAGCGTGCGGGTGTATGTAATCCCTTTTCCTCCGAACATCGGAGAATGGTTGAGGACTTGAGCCTATTCTATAACTACTTTCCTGAAAATTGTTTGATGGATGTAGCCTGCTTAACTTCTGCTAGAGTAGTGCAAGCTCGGAATACAGATTACGTTAATTCTCCACATCCGTATGAAATTCAGCTTGTCATTCCTCGCACAATACTTTTCAAGCAAGCTCTTATTATAGTGAACCTCATTCTGGAATGATTCGCCAAGGACTGTCTCTCCCACCGAGTCCAATTTGCAGCGCTTCAAGGCCAACGTGAATCACTTTTTCCGTACACGTGCCGTTCCTGTAGCGCTTTACAGATTTCCCTGCAACATGTGTGCTGTGAGCACAGAAAAAATGCCCCAGTAATTTTTAGAGAACACAGGTATATGCTCCAAAATAATGATTTTTTTTTTTATTCCTCTGTCGAAACTCTCACACACATTAATCTGTGTGTGTGGTCTAAGACCACCTTTGCCGAATATATATTACATTTTATTGTAACTTTAATATCACTAACTCTAGAATTAATTACAATATATATTTATTTAATTTAACGTCTTTGTTTACCAAAATACATTAGCAAGTGTTAAAATTTGACCATGATTTTTATTTTAGGCACTATCTTAATAAAAATGTAAATAAAGGAAAATGTCGACATTTTTTCTTTAATCCGCTTCAAAACACAAAGTGACGAAATTATTTTTGGGTGTATTTTAATTGCCAATTTGCTATTGTTTATTGTTTTTAAGAGGACGTCCGGTACTATAATGAAATTCTTGAAAAATAAAGAGCCAAGGCGTTTCAGTTGTTTGTAGAATAAAAAAACCTATGTTGTACTATGTCTAAATCGATAAGTAACCATCTGGAATAGTTCAAAAACAGATGTAAAGAATCACTAAAGTGATGGACCCGGCACTAACCGCATAAAAACCTAGTTCTAGAATAAAAGCAAGCAACTATATATATGAAGGAACAATCTAACCCCCTCCCGCACCCTTTTAACCTTTTAGGGATTTGACAATAAATAATTATCCTTACAATTTGTCAATTATCTCAATCAAATAGCTGGAAAACTTCTCACAATTTTATCGACACTATAAGATCACTAACGACCCCTATCCCTCTCATCTCCTTCCGCTCAAGGGGTATCTTTCAAAAACTATGGGTTATTTTCCTGATTTAACTATTAAACATGTACTGAATTTCAAATCGATATCTTGTTTTGTTCTTAACCCTTCTGTCAATAACCGGAATTTTCAACGTGGTTCAATAGCCGGGGTACCCATAGTAGGTAAAATCCATTGTTACCGTTTACTCGTTTACCTTTTGTTAGTGTTTTTTAATGAAATAGTTGATATAACTGTAGGATATACGAATAAAAAAACAATTATTGTATAACCTGTCCTAAAATATAAGATCCTGATTTTTGCCATTTTAAGCGAGCAATATAAAAATTCTGACCTTTTGTTTATGATAGGTAGCAGAGATGGACTCAAGAATTTTATTCATTAATGCAAATAAATAAAATTGTAAGTGTTTTTAGAGATGTTTATTTATTGATGCATGTAAAAACAAATGGATAAGAAGTACAAATATACAGTTTGAATGAATGGGGTTTACAAGAGGGGACATATTGTATAAATAAAAATATATTTTAACTTAAGCCTAATTCGGTTTCACTATCACTGTCATCAGCTGAGGTAATTATCAGTGGTTTTATATTATTTACATAAATATATGAATCTTCAACTTTAACAACGTGCTGAATGGAATTCTTCCAGCTTTCACAAGGTATATCATTTATAACTTTTTTTTACTAATTTAACCACTGACACGCTTAAAGTAGGAGAAACATTTTGTGCCCTTATTTTTGATTTAACTTGATGCCAAATATGTTCAATTGAATTAAACACACAATAATACGGTCGAAGCCGCAAAACAGTATGTCCCATTTTCTCAGCCATACTATCACAAACATATTTCTTTTTCAATTTATAGTCTTTCAAAACTTCCAAAAGATCACTTTTTTATAACTAAAGTCAAAATAAATGTTATTTTCTGACATATATTCCTGATTGGTGTTGGCTGCATTAGGAACCTTATTTAGTAGGCGACTATGGTAACTTGCATTGTCCATAACTATAACACTCTATTCGGAAACATTTGGCAAAAGGGAATTTTGAAACCAATTTTCAAAAAGTTCTGCGGTCGTGTCTTCGTGATAGTCCAAACTAGAATCTTTTATGTTTTTTGCAGATAATAGTAGACAATTTGAAACCCAGCCCTTTTCAGATCCAGCATGCAAAATGGTTATTCGTTTACCTTTATTTGAAGGTGCGTTAGTCTGACATTTGGTACTGCTGTCAACCCACCCTTTTTGCAGTGTCATGGATATCGAACCATGTTTCGTCAAGGTAAATTATTGGCCAATTCTCTAATCAATACTTTTTAATTTCTTGTAAATAAGTATCTCGCAAGATTCGTAATCTTCCATCACTACTTGCCTTTTGTTGATTTTTCGGAACGTGAATCCCATTCTTAAGAGAATTTTGTGAAGGGTTGATCGGCTACAATGTATATTGATCCCGTCCTGCCCCAGTCGATTTTATTTTGTCTAGTGTCCGTACCAACTGCTCTTCATACATAGAATACATTTTTCTCCTGATGACGTCTTTTTCACAATCGTCTACATGATGCATTTGAAAATCTTTCCGTTTTTTTTCTGTTCCTGAGTGATGGTTTTCCTACATTACCCTTAATCGTAGAAATTGAGGTTTTTGTTAGTTCACTGGCTTCTTGCAAAGCATTTTGTTTATTCAAATTTCTTTTTACCAAACTGTCGCTATTTGTTTAGCGTCAAGTGATAAATGTTTTCTCTTACGATAGCTACTATTGCAATTTTCCATAATTAAAATAGAACCATTACGTTGTAAGTAAAACTAAAAAAAAGAATAATAAAAAGTATCTTTCGAATCTTAATGGGGACCTGTGGTCATTAGGACTATATTATCAAATACTTAAAGGGCTCCAAACCGGGTTGCCAGGTAGTAAATATATAGGTAAAAATAGATCCAATATGATTGCAGGTGCAAGTGAGGGCGGTATACAAAGCAGGTAAAATAAAAAATACGTTTATCGTAATACCTGGCAACTATGCACAAAACCTTAATAGGGTCGTTTATTGCCCCACTGAAAAAGCAAAAAGGCAGGATCTTATATTTTGGGATTTACTTTACCTCAGGATTTGTTACAATGGGCGTTTTAGAAAACGACGCAAGACTCGAAAATTATGTGGAGAATGTAATAAGCCTATTTATGACGAACCTACGAGAGCAACTTCCAAATGTCATGAATGTTAAATTAAACTAAATTTTGGTTAATAAATAGTTATTTTTTAAGTATACATCTCTCTATTTATTTATAATATAATTACTATTAAATGAATTTAATAATTTCAACATTGCTTAATTATTATACTACAGAATAAGATAGTAAACTATATGGGTACCCGGGTACCCATACGACTGAATAACTTTAATTTCAATTTTAATACATAAATATTGCTAAAATTAATTAAAAAAATGTATTAATTTACTCAAAAAAGGTTGAAAAACGAGAATCTAGCCGGAAAAAATTTTTAAATTACTAGAAAAAAAAATTATGTTAATTGAAAACTCAAAAAGGGTACTCGGGTACTCGGTTATTGACAGAAGTGTTAAGTTGTCGTACCAACAATTCAACAGAAAAATCAACAGAAATAAAGGAGGTCCTTAAATATTATGTAGTTTTAACACCAATGCGGGACATTTTAATTGTAAATATTTTTAAAACCCCTCCTCGGGAGAATTTTTTTAGTGTTTCATACGGGACACTTATGGGATCACTTAGGTGTCCGTCTGTCACACCTAATTTTATCCGAAATTATTTGTGGGGGAAAGTACGAAATTTATTTTCTAAGGTCATCGAGTGGGGTGTCAAACGAAAGCTTGTGAAAACAGGAGATCAAAAATATATATAATGTAATACTTGCACACACTTTTCTTTCTATCCCAAAAAGTACTGATCAAAAAATTCTGGAATATTCTTCATAAAGTGTAGATTGAGCAAAAATTATCATAAGTGCATTACGTTTGATAATTTATCTGGTATATGGCGGGTTAAATATGAAGTGAAGTGGGGTGTCAAATAAAAGCTTGTGAAAACACGAGTTCAAAAATATATACGATGTAATACTTCTGTACGCTTTTCTTTGCATAAATTGCCAAAAATCGATGCCCCCCCCTTTTATCCCGAAAAGCACTGATCAAAAAATTTTGAAAAAATTCTGGAATATTCTCCATAAAGTGTACAGGGTGAGTCAACGATAGAGTAAAGTTCATTATCTCTTTTGTTTCGGGAATGACGAAAAAATGTTAAGTACAATAGTTTTAGGGAATGTTAAGGTGCACAGTTTAAAATTATTTTTTAGTATACAGAGTACTTCAAAAAAGTATGGCCGATATAACATGTTTTTTTAAATGGAACATTTTTATAACTTTTTTATTAACAATGTTATATACCTAAACCTAATAGTTTTTCTAATAATACTAGTTTTCAGTTTTGTAAAAAATTGCCAGTAGCGCCATTGTTTCTGAAGGTGGAATACTCATAACTGGTACGAGCATTCTATAGAGATGAAAAAAAAGATATATGTAAAGAAATTTGAGTTAAATGCTACAGGGTGTTCAAAATAAATTTATGCATTTCGACTAGTTTAAATTGAAAAATCTAAAAATTTTTAAATGGCTCACCCTGTATATTATTATTTTTTTCTAATAGATTTTACAAAAAACTCTCCAACTTTTATTAAGTATGTCAGTGAGGCTATATTAAAGATCGTGTTTTATGTGAATCCCCCTACGACACCAGTAGATATGGAAAATAGAATACGGGATGCGTGCAGAACAATAACGCCCTTTATGCCAAGGAATGTGAAGGAAAATAAAGTAAAACAACTGAACATGTGTATTCAGGTAGACGGGCATATTTTTGAACATTTATTACGTCATAATAATTAATCATTAAATAAGTTAAACTATATTAAAATTATTATTAACTACTTGTTTATGTTTTCACAATAGCGTAAGTGTATTAAAAACAAGGGTAAAAATTGAAATATTCGAAATAAATCTAAAACTATTAGAAATAGGTATATGACATACTTAATAAAAGTTGTCATCATCATAGTACTGACCACCGGATAGGTACCGAGGACAAAATAATTTTGTTTTATTTGTTTATAATTAAACAAATATTTAGGTAATAAATATTTGTTTTAAACTATTACTACTAGATTCTATATTGAGCTAGATTCATTTATTGAATATTAGGTCGCTAATTTTTATTTTCAAGGCAACCCTGGTACGGAACACTATATGAATAATATCTCACCATATTTTTTTCAAACATATAGAATACCATATATAAGATGCGTCAACAAATACAAAAACAAAACTACTAACCTAAAATGAGGAAACAAATTTAAAATTATAAAACACTACAGAGATCAGTGACACACCTGCTAAATTTTAAACAATTTAAAAGAGTTATAAATAAAGTACATTTTTTAGGAGAAAAGCTATAGTTTCCTTTCTTGAAAAGGGCAGGGTTATCGAGATTTCTTAAATGTACTCGAAGACAGTTGTAAGCCTTGACTGTCTAGTGTACTGACACATGGAGTAACCGCGTCGCCCGTTTGAGAGCAATCCGGCTACAATTTTAAACGAACGACGACCCCAGCGGCGACGTGGGTCACATAACTTTACGTCTCGCCTGGTTTTAAGACCATTATTAAAATGGTTATTATTTGAAAAATAATGTTATGTTACTTAATGATAACAATAACAATTTCCACACAGACATTATCAGGTATGTAACATACTTTGCCGAACAGATATGGATTACTTAACACCTATGTACCGTACTACAAATACGAGGGACGCCTTTTAAGTTTTTACAAAGACCACTAGATGGCGCTATTGAGATGTGACATTACAATTGTTGTAAAATTTGATATTTGATTTTGTTAAAACCAGACCAGTTGTCAGAAAGCTTTCCAGTTAACAAAGGACTACAACAAGGATGTTGCCTCTCGCCTACAATATTTAATATCTACATAGACAAAGCGTTGAACGAATGGAGGAGATCATGCGAAGGAATGGGTATCGAGCTTAATGACATCACGCTGTATACGCTACACTTCGCAGACGATCAGGTGGTGCTCGCACAAGATAAAGAGGACCTGGAATTAATGACAAGGAAACTGCTAAAAGAATACGAAACATGGGGCCTGATAGTAAACCAGGAAAAGACAAACTACCTGTGTGTAGGAAAGGAGGAAACATCGGTTCTCCAGATAGAAGACCACATTCAAATCGGTCCATGCACAGAATATACATATCTGGGTACAGAAATTACAAGCAAGGGACGGACTGAACCAGAAATTGAACACCGTATTGTACAGGGGAAGAAGGTCATTGGGTGTCTAAACTCGATTCTGTGGGGAAAACATATATCAAAACAAAACAAAAAACTCTTGTATAACACTATTTTAAGGAGTATAGTACTCTACGGCAGTGAAGCTTGGCAAACTACACAGCGGAAACTACGAGTATTGGAAATGGACTACTTGGGCAGATCGGCAGGAAAATCACGCCGTGACAAAGTCCCAAACAAAACGATTCAAGAAATAATGGAAGTGGAGGAGGATATAATACAAGGAATTGAAAGGAAACAACTAGAATGGTATGGTCACGTGGAGAGGATGAGCGACGAAAGACTCCCGAAGCTGATCAAAAACTGGTCACCACGGGAAAATAGAAAAAGAGGGCGCCCAATAACAACATGGATAGAAGGAATAGAAAGAAGTATGTCAGCGAGGAATCTAAGCCACGGAGACTGGGAAAATAGAGAGGACTGGAGAGAAGGGGCCAAAAGGCGTACAACGCTATAAAGAATAGATGATGATGATATTGTTAAAACAGTGGCTGCTCAGATATTGGCCGAATAATTTGTTTACAGTAAGCTTTAAAAAAAAAACGGTTTTGTGAACAACGTGAAGGTTTTCGTTGGGTAATTTTTTATAATTTCAGTGAAGCCCTAACTCAACAATAAGGCCCGGAATTACTTTGTTCAAACTTTGATTATGAATCATCATCAGAAAAGAGTGTTTACAATTGGTTCGCAGAATTTCGTCATGGTCGACAAAAATCGGGTGTTCCAAAAAACATTGATGCTGTGCGCAACATGATTGAAGAGGATCGGCATATGACTTACCGTGAAATAGAGGCATCCTTAGGCATATCGAAGAGTGCAGTATATTCGATTTTCCATGAACATTTAGCTGTAAAAAAGATCCCATTCCAGATTCCCATTGGATTCCGCACAATTTGACCGAAACTCAAAAACAGGCTCGTGTCAACTGGTGTAAGAAAATGCTCAAAAAATTCGACCGAGGATATGTAAAATCCGCATACAACAGTCCGACGAAGAAGAGAACATAGCAGAAATCATAAACAACAGACAACAAACAGACGAAAACTACAAAATTGCAAGCGAAGATGTATCGATGGCAATTAAGAAATTTAAAAATGGAAGAGCACCAGGAGAAGATGGAATACCAAACGAACTAATTCAATATGCCGGAGAAAGCTACATGTCGGAAATGACCACATTCTTTAATAAGATACTACAGGAAGTAGAAATACCGAAGGAATGGGCAGAAAACGTTACGATACCGATATTAAAAAAGGCAGCAAAAAAGACCCGAGCAACTATAGAGGAATAACACTGCTAGCAAATATTATGAAAGTGTTCACAAGTAAAATAGAAAACAATATACACATTAGCGACGAGCAACAAGGGTTCTGTCAAAACAGATCAACCACAGACGCTATTTTTACAATAAGGCAAATAAGAGAAAAAGCTATAAAATACCAGAGACCCGCATTTTTTTGTTTCATCGACTTAAGGAAAGAATTCGACAGAGCCAGGTTGAAAGATATATTAGAATTAATAAAGGACCTAATTCCGTACCCAATACCACAAATAATCCAAAAACTCAATCACGGTAACACAACAAAAATAAGAAGTAATAACGAATTAACAAAGGAAATAAATATAAAAGTAGGAATAAGACAGAGAGATAGCTTAAGCCCGTTACTATTCTGCATAATAATGGACATAGTCATTGAGGAAGTAAAACTAGTCAACGATGGATATAAACCAGGAGATAAACAAATAAAGATACTAGGATATGCAGATGATATTGTTCTAATATCACAATCGGAACATGGCCTAAAAAGAGTGCTCTATAAATTCAAACAAGTAGCAAAGAGATACAACATGGAAGTCAATACTGACAAAACAAAATGCATCACAATAGCTAAAGAACCAGTAAGGTGTAAATCAGAAATAAATGGGAAATTAATAGAGCAAGTGGAATTCCCATATCTTGGAGTACAAATTACTAGCTACGGAGATATAATAGAAGAAGTGAGACAACAAACAAATAAAGCAGCAGCAATATCAGGGGCCCTCAGAGATGTAGTTTGGCAAAACAAAGATTTAAGTGTAAAAGCAAAAACAAGAATATATAGAACTTACGTTAGACCCATACTGGCTTATAGTATAGAAGCACCGGCAGACACAAACAAAACCAAACAGCTACTAAGAACAAATGAAATGAAAATACTGAGAGCAATAACAAGAAAAAGTTTATTAGAGAGAGTGAGTAACAACACCATAAGAGAACAATGCAAAGTAGAGGATATAGTCAGATGAGAAAGAAAAGAAGAAGAGAGCGGCGTGAACATGTATAAAGGATGGAAGATACGAGAATGATAAAAATATGTATGAACAAAAAACCACATGAAACAAGACCAAAAGGACGACCACCCAAGAGATGGAGAGACAGCTGTACATCCGAATCACAAGAGGCTTAATAACGATGTAGAACAGGTCCGTGACCTACTCAGAAGAGGAAGTAAGTAAGTAAGTAAGTAAGCATACAACATCGTAACAGGAGACGAAACTTGTCGGAAACTAAGCAACAAATCAATTGTTTTGATGTTCCCAGATGAACCGAATCCAACAAAAGTGTTTCGATTTGTCTCTTTTATTATACTGGACATGTTGCAACTATTGCTTTAGAACCGTGGTTCACAACCTTTTTTAATCGCGACCCTTTTTAGATTTTTTAAAAATGTTCTCGACCCCCCTTTCAAATGTTTTTTGCTTACCAAAAGGGCGTGCCTAGAGAAGACGAATTGTTACGGGCTACCCTAGTATTGTACCGTTTTTCGGATCAAACAAGACACTAACTCACAACGAACAATGATGAGGAGAATGCTAAATATTATTATTAAAGTATTAATACAACGAATATGTATATAAAGTTGGAATTGAGCGGGGCATATCGCAAAGATGAATGATAACAAATGGACACGCCGTATAGTTGAATGGAGGCCTAGAAAACACAAAAGATGCAGAGGTAGACCACAGACAAGATGGACGGACGAGATAAAAAGATTAGCAGGATACGATTGGATGCCAAAAGCAAACAACAAAGCTCCTTGGAGACAACTTAGGGAGGCTTACATCCGACTATGGATGGAATAAGCTGATGATGATGATGATGAACCAGTTTTACTAAGCGTGGCAATTTATCCGTACACTTATATTTATATTTGAAAGTTTAAACTCGCCGCTGAATAACTGAAGATTGTCCCCTACGGCTCTGCTCGTTGCTTAAATATCAGTTGGGAATACTTTCCCGATTATTCTCAGCTCGGCGGAACGTCAAGCTGTCAATCTCGAAATTTTCCTTTTTTATACGTTTCTTCGAGAGGCAACGGAGTATCGCGGTCGCTGCAGACTACCAGGCTAACTTGCCCCAGTCGGATTTCCGCAGGCATAAGGAGAGGTGCGTGCGCCAGCCGTCCACTGATTACGTCGCATCTCTCGTGTATTGCCAAGCATAAATAAATTATTAACATTTTAACACCTACCTTTAAATTTTGCTTTTTAAAATTGATAATTGGCAAACAGCAAAAAAAACCAAGGCAACCCCTTTGTGAGTTGCGACACACCGGTTGGAAACAAACGCTTTAGAAGATCGAAGCATTATGTCAAAGCTCTGGACAAAAATGGTCAATGTTTTCATTTTATTTCTCAAAAATTTCCTGAAAAACTAAAGCAGGCATTTTTGATGGCCCCAACTACGTACAGTTAGTTGATGAAATGCTTCATCACTTTAAAAATTTAGGCAGTCATATGAGCATAAAAATACACTGCCTTATTAGTCATATTATACATAACCTAGGAGACAGGTATCAAGGCAGATGGGACATTCATATGATGGCAGACTATTGCTTGCAATTTCACTCTAAAAAATCACTTAAAAAAGAATTTCTTCATGTAGAATGGTAAAATGATGCCATATTTTTGTAAAAATGCAATTGTTTTCTATCTCATGAACTAGAGCTGATACAAAAGAAAACAGTAACATTTCTGACATCACCTTATCAGACATACTTAAAATCAGGTCTAAAATCCTAGGCACCAAAATGTGTGTAGGCCAGTGTTAGTAATATAGAATATTATGTTTATTTCGAAATTTTCCATTTTCAATTTTTGAATGTACTTTTTTCAAAACGGCCCCGAAACAAATTTTAAAATTGTCTACGAATTTTTTTTTTAATGGGTCTATGACGCGCCCCGCAGGGAAGTCCCTAAAGCTCTACAGGAGCGACACGTGTGCGGAAAAAGCGATTCACGTTGTTCTTGAATCGCTGTAAACTGTACTCGGTGGGAAACACAGTCCTGGGCAAATTATTCCAAAGGGTTGATGTTCTCCATATAAAAGACTGCTTGAAAAGCGTTGTACGAGGAGTAACCAGCTGAACCTCATACGGATGTGAAATATTAGCGTGACGTGTACTTCGAACATGCATTGCTCTGGAAGGAATTAAGCGGGTCACATCCTTCCAACATTTTCCATGAAAATACTTGTGGAATAGTCTCAAGTGGCCAATCGTTCTTCGATGTTCCAGTGAATCAATCAGACGAATAGCTCTCCTCTGAACAGGATCCAACCAATGCAGTGTATGTTTGGGAGCGGAGCCCCAAACATGGGGGCAGTATTCCATAGTTGGTCGAATTTGAGCTTTTGTAAAGAATTAACAGTTGTTGTGGAGTGTAAAGCTTTCTGGTTCGAAATAATATTCCCAACTTTTGAGAAGCTCTCCTTGCTATGCCTGCAGGACATATTTGCTCCCAAATTAACGCCCAACAAATTGAATGACGACGCTAGAGGAATGGAGTGCCCCGACATAACTATGTCGGGTTCAGCAACATTAAGTTTTTTAGAAAAAACTGCTGCCTGGGTTTTTGTAGCGTTAAATTCCACTTGGTTACTGTCACCCCAAGATAGAATTTCTTCCAGGTCTTTGTTAAGTTGAATGACTTCCTGCTGTCTGCGGATATTCGTCTGAACAGCTGATGTCCGAGCGTTCAAAGTGAATGAAGAGATAAGCGTACTGTCATCTGCAAAGCTGTAGATTGGATTCCCGGTCTTTTCCAGCAGATCGTTAATCGTTAATGAGAAAGAGAGTAGGGGACAGTATGGAGCCTTGGGGCACACCGGCGTTGATAGTTAGAAAGAAATCCGTCGACGGCCACTCGCAAAGAACGTTCTCTGAGGAAACATGAGAGCCACAAACAGAACCCTTCAGACATACCACAAGAACGTAGCTTAGCCAACAGTCCATCATGCCAAACACGGTCGAATGCCTTGGATATGTCGAGAGCAACCGCTCGAGATTCTCCAAAGTGTTCAATTGCGTTGTTCCAAACATGTGTTACATAAGTTAGACGTTCTCCTGTTGATCTATGCTTACGAAAGCCATATTGGTGATCGCTAATAATGTTGAATCTTTCAAGATATTTTAGAAGATGCTACTTGATACATGCTCTGTATTACTACACTAATCGATTACCGTCAGAAAATTTCGAGTGGTCGCCGAAGTCATTACAACCTGTTTCAGGCACACCTTGTCAGCCAACCCTCGAAGTAGTACAAAGGTAAAAATTCTTACTTATAAAGAAAACTTAACGATCAAAAAAAATTTCTAGACGAACAACTAATTTTATTTTAATTTAAAGTTATCTAAATAAAAACCATTATTCTACAAACAACCGAAACACCTTAGCCCTTTACTTTTTAACGACTTCTGTATTATGTTACCGGACATCCTCTTAAAAATCATAGCAAATTAGCAATTAAATTACACCCAAAAATAATTTCGTCATTTTGTCTTTTGAAGCGGATTAAAAAAAAAGAGATATGTCGACATTTTCCTTTATTTACATTTTTATTAAGGTAGTGCCGAGAATAAAAATCATGGTCAATTCATTACTCATTTCTATTATTGACTACTAGGTAGTTTCTATGCTATAACTATTATACACTGATTTAATTAGAACATAATTAACATTTGGATCTTACGAAATATACTTGGTAGGAACCTAACTAACTTAGCCTAGGTATGGAATTTATATAAATGTATTGAGAAAACTTAAGACATTTCATGAACATAACCTTAAACTTAAAATTAATATTACTTAAGAACAATTTAAGCTACTCCGGGGGCAGGGAATCCCTGGGTCTTGGCAGGATCATGGCCGAATTTTAACACTTGCTCAATTATTTTTGTAAACAAAGACGTTTCACTCGATCTAAAAATACCTTAAGTTTTCGGTTAAAAAACAACGGTATAGGGGCTTAATTTTATAGACTGATCGGTGGAAAGCTGAACACTATTATTTAAATCTCCATTCAGTAAAGATACAGCCTGGAAACATTCATAGAAACAGAATTTAGCATACATCAAAAAAAAAACTTAAATAAGTGTTTCCAAGACAAATAAAGAGTAAATTACTTTACCAATTTCTTGATATTAGATCGCGCCTAGTTACGAGGGCTACCTTTTAAGTTATACACTTTTTCATGCGTTCGAATCAATTCTCGAGACGTTTTTTCCACTTTGAAGTTGGTACCTTAAAAACATGGTTTTGGAAGAATTCAACAGCTCCTTGAGGTGATAAAAATCGCTGTCCACGCATTTTTTTTGACAATCGGGAATAAAAATAAGTCGTTAGGAGATAAATCAGTTCAATTGTTTGACGTGCTGTATGAGAGCTGGCATTGTCATGATGAAGAATGATGCGACGTTTTCGGTTGTTTTTCCTAATTTCATCGATGACTTCTGGCAAACAAATTATTATATATCATTTAACATTAACTGTTCTTCGATCCTCTAAAACAATGGTTGCAACATGTCCAGTATAACCAAAGAAACAAGGAATGACTTTCTTGGAAGTGATTCGCGAACAAACCACTTTTGTTGGATTTGGTTCATCTTGGAACACCCAAACAGCTGATTGTTGCTTAGTTTCCGACTCGTACGAATATAGCCAAGTTTCGTATCCTGTAACGATGGTGTATACGGATTTTGCATTTCCTCGATCGAATTTTTTGAGCATTTCCTTACACCAATTAACACGAGACTGTTTTTGAGTTTCGGTCAAACGGAATCCAACGGTAACAGATCTTTTTCACAGCTAAATGTTCATGCAAAAATCGAATATACTGCAGTCTTCGATATGCCTAAGGATGCCATCTCACGGTAAGTCAGATGCCGATCCTCTTCAATCATGTTGCGCACAGCATCGATGTTTTTTGGGACAACTGATTTTGGTCGACCTTTACGAAATTCTGCAAACCAATTGTAAACAGTCTTTTCTGATGGTGATTCATTATCAGAAGTTGAGTTAGGCTTTTACTAAAACCGTAAAAAATCATCCAACGAAAACCTTCCCGCGAAATTTCCGTTTGTTCACAAAACTATTTTTTTTTAACGCTCACTGTAAACAAACTACTCGGCCAACTTCTGAGCTATCACTGTTTTAACAATAACAAATGTAAAATTTTAGAACAAAGGTAATGTAACATACAATAGCGCCATCTAGTAGTCGTTTGTCAAAACTTAAAAGGCGGTTCTCGTATCATCAGGAATTTAAAAAGTCACTAACGATGAAATTTACGACAGTGGATTGATAAGTCTAGTAAATTTTTACGTAATGGCGGGAAATTTTGTTAAACGGCATAGCTGTTGGTAAGCATGATTCTTGTAACGACTGTGTTCAACTATAGTAAATGATCGGTGTTAAAGGTTTCCTAGAAAAGAATAAAGCCGAGTATCGTGCAGTGATACATTTTTATTTTACAAAGCGGACTACGGCCCAAATAGAAACTACACTGAACGAAGTATATGAGGAATCTGCTCCAGCACTCAAGACCATTTATTACTGGATAATTTATTTTAAACGTGCACGTACGAGCACTGCAGATGCTGCACCTTCAGGAGGCCCGAATGACGTTTTTTTTCTGACAAAATGATCGACACAATTTATGGTATCGTGATAGAATGTCGTAGCATTAAGCTTCGTGAGATTGCTGAGATGGTAGGCATCTCATATGAACGGCTATTCTGTACCGTCCCATCCTGTATGAAGTTCCAAAAATGAAACAGCTGAGTGCATGATGGATGCCACGTTTGGTGAATCCAGACCAAAAACGCACGAGAAAGAACATCGTGTTTGGAAAAAATGCAGCGTAATCCGAAGGACTTCTGGCGTCTTTTTATCAATATAGACACCACTGGAAAAAGCAAAAACAGTTTCATCAATGTGAAAGGTGATGGCAACTGATTTTTTGAGATTCACGGGGTATCATCATGACTGAGTATTTGGAAAAGGGTAAAACAACGACTGGCTCTTATAACGCTACGTTTGTATAGCGAGTTGAAGCAGAAGCGACCAAGATTAGCGCGAAAAAAGTATCCCTTCACCAGGACAATGCACTTCGGTCGTTACCGAATCCCCGTACTCCAGATTTGGCACCAAGTAACTTTTAGGTGCTGTAAACGAGTATTATGCACAGTTCGAAACATTTTTTTTTTTGAGGGAATAAATAAACTGGAATCTCGCTGGGCCAAATGTATTGACCTCATTGGAGATCATGTTAAGAAATAAATTTTTGATTTTGCAAGAAATTTTATTTACCTTGCTATTTACAAAACTTCTCAATCCGCCTTTAGGCCTTAAGCCACTGTAGAAGCCTGAAATCAAACCAAGTTTTAAACATTTTTTTTCGGATTTAAAAAAAATTTTTATTCAAAAAATGAACTATACTACATGGTTACATACATACGAGTATGTACTGAGGTACACAAATATATTTCTTGATAATATATTTTAGAAAATGGCGGCACAGTGCAGCTTTTTAAAAAACATCTTTTTAAAAAGGGCTTGCAGCATATCTCGAGTAAATTTTTCTCCTGTAACAAAAAAAAATTCTACTTAATCTACACGTAAATAACTAGAGAAGTACGTAGGATATTTATCAAATATTGATTTTTCAAATATTGATTTTTCAAAAAAGGGCAAGCATTCGAAAAAAAAATCTCGATTTTCGCGGAAAAAATTGACAGATATTTGGTAATAATTTTTACAATTTTTAATATGTCACAAAAATCCTAAGTACTTCTCTTCAAAATCTAATGCAGAAGCTATAGTTAAAATTTGAAGTCAATCGGATAAAAATTGTTTGAGTTATGCTGCAAACCGATTTGAAAAACATAGTTTTGAGATTTCTAGCCTTCAAAATTGAAAATTGCTAAATAAAAAATTTTTACCATTAGTCTAGGATCCCGGCACCATAAAAGTGGTCTTCTAAATTGATATTTTTTTCGCCTTTTGTCCTTCTCGTGGATATGGAGGAATTTGTCATATGATAGTAATTTTTTCGCAGATGTGCTGACTCCCTTCGACTCTCCGCCTCGTGTCTATTCAGCGGCCGGCCGCCTCTTTGAAATATTGCTCCTTCTTGCAGACCACGTAGAGCAGGGGTCGGCAACCTTTTAACTAAGGGGTGCCAGTTTTCATCCATACAACATTTTGCGTGCCGACATAGGTACTTACTACAACTAAAATTAACAAGAATTAAATTAAATTAACTTAAAATATTGCTTTTAGAAGGTTTAATTACAAAAAAATTTTAACATTTAACAAATAATTTTATTATACTAGTCCTAGGACCTAGTGTGAACCCTGTGCTTGAAGTTCTTTAGAGAGTTTTCTTATATCCGGCTCATGTCTGGTTATTTTCAGTGTCACACGTGCTTCCGAGTTGTCTGTTGTCAGCCTGCTTCGGTACGGGTTTAAAATCACTCTCATATGGGAAAAAAGTTGTTCACAGATATAGGATGCTCCGAAAGCTGTAAGCATGGCAAATGCTACTTTCTTAAGACAAATAAATGTCTCTGGTAAACTCATCCAACAACTGAGTATCTCGTTTGAATGGTTCTGGCAGTCACCTTCTAATACCCTTCTTAATTCTACAAATTTCGTGTTTAATAACTCGGAGCTTTTAAATTCAATGTATTAAAGATCAAAATCATTAATGTCCATCCATGAGAAAAGAGATATGTCAAAGCAACTGCTGGAAAAATCCATTAAATCTTGTTTGATTAAAAAAGCGAACATAGGACCATAAAATCCTGACCCCTCTCGATAAACTCCTCTTTTAAATTAGTCATATATTTAAGAATTTCGTCTATTAGTGCACCATCGTCCACACTGGACATATAAGTTTTTAAATTTGGAAAATATTTATATGTGTTTGTAGTAATATCGCTGATAAATAAATCTATTTTTAATTTGAATGATTTCCAGGATTCGTATAAATCCAGAACTGTTTTGCCTGAACCTAGTAACTTTAAGTTGAGTTCACTGAGATGGTTTGTAATATCAGTAAGAAACATTAACATACAGATCCAGTTCTTATCTTCTAGTTCAGGATAAGCATCCACTTGATTTTTTTTCCAACAAGAACGATTTAATTTCGCCCAGACATTGCACAAATCTAGAGAGCACTTTACCACGGCTGAGCCAGCGCACATTATTGTGCAATGGTATATCTGAATATGCACTTTCTAATCCTGCAGAAACGCCTTAAATTGTCTATGGATCAGTGAAGAACGACCGACAATGTAGTTGTCTATTTTAACCACCCTATCCATCACGGATTTTAAACTTCCAGCGGAGATTTTAGCGCACAAACTCTCTTGGTGAATTATGCAATGAAAATTCAAAACTGATCGACCCATGCGTCCAATAAGAAGGGAAACAAATCCTTTATGTCTCCCAATCATAGCAGGAGCGCCATCTGTCGTTACGCAAAAAATTTTATTTAGATCGATGTTCCGCTTTTCAAAATGTTTAACAAATTCTGAAAATATATCCTCTCCTCTTGTAGTTCCCTGTAATGGGAGCAGACAAATCAGCTCTTCATACACACTGACATCATCGAAGTATCGCGCAACGATTGTCAGACGGGCAATGTCATTAATATCGACACTTTCATCCAATGCTACACTAAATACAAAACTCCGTTTGATAGCGTCTCTCTGCTGTTTTTGGACCTTTTGTGTCATTTCGGTAATTCGTCTCTCGATGGTCCGCGCTGATGCCGGTATGTCCCTAATACTCGCCAATATTGTATCCTTATTGGGCAAGTCGTCGAATAATATCTCGCCAGTACTCAAAAACGTTTGCTTCATAAATTTTCCGTCGGTGAACGGCCTACCCTTTTTGTGTCAACGATTATGCAATTTTGAAACTGCATTCAGTTACCTGATTTTTTCCTTGGAAAAATTTGCTAAAGAATGTTGACTGTTTCTCGTATTGTTTACTTGCTCTTTGTATTGCCTCCCTTTTATTAGCGTTATCTTTAAATGACGATTCATGTTTTATCTGAAATGTCGTTGAACACTAGGTGTCCGGAAAACTACGCTTTCCCGACATAGGACATAAATGGCCCAATCGTTTTGCTGTACAAAACCGTAATCTGTTGTCCATGAAGTTTGAAATGATCGAACGTCTATCTTCTGTTTCTTCGCGGCCATAACGCAACGTAATTTTAATTTTTAAACTTTTCAACGACTATTGACTGGAACGGATGTTACTTCTATACTAAATGATTCAAACGTGTATCCGCTTGCTATATATAGAAAAATAATGTTTCCAGAAAATTCCAATAATTACGTTTATTAAATTTCTTAGAACAAAAATTATTATCTACAACGCGCCCATTGCAATCAAAGGGCCGCCTAGAAGTTAAATCTAACAAAAACTAAAGTTCGGCAATATAAAAAGAGTTGCGACGCGCGTCGGAACGATTGAAGTCAAGTCAAACAAAAACCGCCTTATAACGACTCTTTTGATCTGAATTGAGGACGTTTATTTGTGTTTTTGCCTAGGCTTATATTTTGAGGCTCGCCGTCTTTAATACTTGCCGAAATTAAAGCCAAATCAATGCATTCAGTAAAATTATAAATTACAAATTATATATTTTGTAGTTTTTGGTAATAATACCTAGTGACCTATATAAAATATCGTTTTTGTTTGTATCGTTAAAGTAATACTGTCTTCGATTATTTACTTAATTTCGAAACATGTCACAGATTACAGAATTAATGTGTAAACTTTGAATAGGTACGCGTGCCATTGCCGACCCCTGACGTAGAGCTTTTCATGCCTTTTTTGCCACGATAAACTCTATTTTCACTGATAATTCACTTGATTATTATAAAAACAAAACTTAATTCTAAAAAAAAATTGCAAAATTTCTTTTTTACAGCATGTACTCGTACTTGAACGCGTGCGTCGAATCTACTGTAACCCCCGTGGTTTCAATCGGTTGTACCACTATGGTAAAAAACTTGAATACAGGATAATTACAGGCTCCCTCTGTTATAACGTCCCAAAAGCATAAATATAGGTCTCATTTTTACTATAATAGTGAAAAATCCGAGGCGCACGAAATACATAATTTCATAAGTTCCGATACGGCATGACTTTTTTGACTTATGGTAGAGTGTTTAAAAATATTTTTAAAAATTTGTTTTCAGTACAAAGCGATTCCTATTATATTTCTGAGATGTTACAGCATCGATTAAGCAAATAAAAAAATAGGATTTTTTTCAAAAAATTACAGTGGCCTAAGGCCTTACAAATATCAAATTTTACTTGTAATGGCACAGAAAACCTCTCCTTTAATTTATTTGGTGGTAAGGTTGTAATTAAGAAGCTAACTCAACTTACAACAAAATGTCAATGCATCATGTTCTTTTGATAAAAATAAACGGTTTGCGAATTATTTCAGGTTGTTACTCTTAGCTTCTGAGCCTGGTATATTACACAGGGCAACAAAAAAATATTTTTGTTTTGGTGCCTGGGATTTTAGAGCTGATTTTAACTATATTTGGGACGCTAAATCTATACATGCAATCCGTTTTTCTCTATCAGCTCTACTTTTTTAGATACATCAACTTATCTACCAATGTGGTTTTTATTCAGTATATTCATTTATGAGAGTTCTAAAATTATTATATATTCATTAATGTAGGTACAATGGTTTTATTGTCAGTCTGTAATTGAGTAAATTCCAGGTAAATCTATAAATAGTGGAACCATTGCCTATCAGGTACCTGAACTGACCCTTTTAATCACCTAACTCGGGTAAGTCTCGTCAGTTTGTGCGTTCTTACTAATGAGAGTAGATCGAATTCGGCGTGTTATTTTATGTTAAGAAAAGAGTGTTTTTGTGTTATTGAACAGAATTAAAATGAGTTCAGGTTCCAGTTCAAGAAGAAGTTGTGTAAATCAACCTGATGTGTTTTGCTATAGAATACATATTTCAACAAAACAGACAAACTATTACTGACTTTATAAAGCGAGCGTATCTTGGATACTTTGGAGTTAAGCTTGGTGATCAGGACAAAACGTGGGCCCCGCATCTCGTATGTAAAACTTGTACAGAGTATTTACGGCAGTGGACTACCGGGAAAAGAAAATGTCTAAAATTCGGCGTACCAATGGTTTGGAGAGAACCAAAAAAACCACTTCAATGATTGTTATTTCTGTTTAGTAAATACTAATGGAATCAATCGAAATAACCGCAGTAAGTGGACTTATCCCAATTTAGACTCGGCAATACGCCCTATCCCGCACTCAGATGAAATACCGATTCCAACATTTCATCAGCTACCACATATCTCTGATGACGAATATTTTCCCTCTGATCGCTCTTCTGATGCTAATAAAAGTTCTGATGCTAATGAAACTAACAGTGACTATGAGGGGACGTCATCAGTTCCTCAACGCTTCAATCAAAATGAATTAAATGATCTCACCAGGGATCTCAATTTATCGAAAAAAGCTTCTGAAGTACTGGCTTCTAGGTTGAACGACAAAAATTTACTGGAACAAGGAACCAAAATTACCTTTTACCGTACAAGAGAAAAAGATCTGCTACCATTCTTTTCTCAAGAAGACAATCTTGTATTTTGTCACGAAATTAGGGGGACTCATGAAAGAAATGGGACTTTCTGAATATATTCCAGATGATTGGCGCCTATTTATTGACAGTTCAAAGCGAAGTTTAAAATGTGTCCTTCTACATAATGGGAATAAATATGGTTCAATACCACTAGCTCACTCAACGAAACTGAAAGAAGAATATAATACCATAGCTTTGGTCTTGCAGAAGATAAAGTATTACGAACATCAATAGATGATTTGTGTAGACTTAAAAATGGTAAACTTTCTTCTTGGGCAGCAAAGTGGTTACACAAAATATCCGTGTTTCTTGTGCCTCTGGGATAGTAGGGACAAAACACACCACTGGGTTAGAAAAGATTGGCCTCAGAGAGAAAACATGGACGTTGGGGAAAAGAATGTCATTAACGACGCTTTGGTTGAAAGAGAAAAAATCATACTTCCTCCGTTACATATAAAGTTGGGCTTAATGAAGCAATTTGTAAAGGCTCTTGATAAGAATGGGTCTTGTTTTGCATATATAGGGGTAAAAATGCATCAGTTGAGCACAGAAAAACTCAAAGCAGGGATATTTGACGGCCCACAAATAAGACAATTAATTAAGGATCCTGCCTTCATAAATTCAATGAATCAAGTTGAACGAGAAGCTTGGACATCATTTGTTGCAGTTGTAGAAAATTTTCTAGGCAAACATAAAGCTCAAAACTATGTTGAAATGGTTAACAAGATGCTTAATAGTTTCAAATCCTTAGGGTGCAATATGAGTATTAAAATACACTATTTACACAGCCACTTAAACCGTTTTCAAGAAAATTTAGGAGACATGAGTGAGGAACAAGGTGAAAGATTTCACCAAGATATTAAAGTTATGGAGGACCGCTACCAAGGAAGATGGGACATGCACATGATGGCAGATTACTGCTGGAGTTTAAAAAGGGACTGTTTAAAAAAACATTCAAGAATGTCGCGGAAAAGACGCTTTCCAAGTGTTGAGTGACTATTTCATTTCTTCAATGTTTTTTTGTTTGTTTTTGTAAGTACGACATAATATTGTATTTTGTATAACTAAAATAAAAATTTCGTATCTACTTTTGTTTACTACACTTACGGATTTGAGTTACAATAATGTAACTTATATTTCTCTAAAATTGTATATCTTAAAAATTTGAGCTCCTAGGTACAAATGAATACGTTATTTGAATTCAGGACATCAAATTGATATAGAATCAGCTCAAAAAACCTCGACACCAAAACAGCTGTTCCCCTGTGTTATCTTTCAAAAAAATCATTTAAACGGCGCCATTCTGACGCAAAAAATGTGTGTATAACCATTAATAATTGTTTTTTTCAATTATCAGTGAGTTTTTTCATGGCATGAACATAGTCCACTGTAGTCAAAACTGGTACCTAATGGTTTCCGTCTACCCATCACCTTGAAATGGTCCAACGCACGTGTACCGGCTCAAAGATATATACTCTGTTTAACCAAAAACGAATAAAAATTATATAATTCTAAGTTAATCATCCTAGAGATATCGTAATCTGTTTGTCTACTGATAATATCAGACTTTTTTTAACCACTTTTACAAAATCAGAATCGCTTTTTCCGCACACACGTCCCTTCTGCAGCACGTGTACTATGCCTATGAATATATATACGAGGCTGGTTTGAAAAGTCCGTGCAAAAATGAAAACTACTTATGTGTTTGGGGTAAACCTTTTTTATTTTACGACATAGTCTCCTTTTAGGCTTATACACTTCGTCCAACGATGTTCTAGTTTGTTGATCCCTTCCGAATAATAGGATTTGTCCAAGTCTGCAAAATATCCATTAGTGTCTGCAATCACCTCCTCGTTTGAATAAAATCTTTGTCCCGCCAGCCATTTCTTCAAATTGGGGAACAAATAGTAGTCCGAGGGAGCCAAGTCTGGAGAATAGGGGGGATGTGAAACGAGTTGAAATCCTATTTCCATTAATTTTGCGACCACAACTTCTGAGGTGTGTGCTGGTGCGTTGTCGTGATGGAAAAGGACTTTCTTGTGGGCCAATCGCGGGCGTTTTTCTTGCAGCTCGGTTTTCAAACGGTCCAATAACGATGAATAATATTCACCTGTAATAGTTTTACCCTTTTCCAGATAGTCGATGAGGATTATCCCTTGCGAATCCCAAAAGACAGTCGCCATAACCTTTCCGGCCGAAGGAACAGTCTTCGCCTTTTTTGGTGCAGATTCCCCCTTGGTAACCCATTGTTTAGATTGTTGTTTGGTCTCAGGAGTATAGTAATGTATCCATGTTTCATCCACAGTGACGAAACGACGCTTAAAGTTCTCCGGATTCTTCTGGAACAGCTGCAAACCATCCTTGCAACACTTCACACGATTCCGTTTTTGGTCAAGCGTGAGCAATCGCGGCACCCATCTTGCGGATAGCTTTCTCATGTCCAAATGTTTATGCAAAATATTATGTACCCGTTCAGTCGAGATGCCCACAGCACTAGCAATCTCACGCACCTTAACTCTTCTGTCATCCATCACCATATCATGGATTTGATCAATGATTTCTGGAATCGTAACCTCCACAGGCCGTCCAGAACGTTCAGCGTCACTTGTGCCCATATGGCCAGTCCGAAAATTTTGAAACCACTTATAAACTGTTCTAATCGAAGGTGCAGAGTCACCATAATGTTTATCAAGCTTCTCTTTAGTCTCCTGAGGCGTTTTGCCTTTCATAAAGTAATGTTTAATCACCACACGAAATTCTTTTTCGTCCATTTCTTGAAAATCACTCGACTTCCTTGATTCACACGAATGCCAAACACAAAGAAATAGACCAATATGGCTGAAACTTGGTGTGCGTTCATTCAAGAGATGCTACTAACTAAACATGACCTCGATACGAGGCGGTTTTGCCATCTCTCGGACTTTGCACGGACTTTTCAAACCAGTCTTGTATATATATATATATATATATATATATATATATATATATATATATATATATATATATAAATATATATATATATATATATATATATATATATATATATATATATATATATATATAAATATATATATATATATATATATATATATAAATATATATAAATATATATATATATATATATATATATATATATATATATATATATATATATATACATATATATGTTACGATAAAGGTTTTCACGGGTAGTGGAATATAATATACGAGTAGTACATTAAAATTCCGGGTTTCAATCCGTTCGTCTAACAGTGAATTTGCACGACGCCGACGTTTAGCCAAAATCTCATTTGGCATTTTCAAGTGCTCTTGCTGCTGCTGCTACTCGATACTGTGATCTTGCTGCTGCTGCCGCTTGAAGCTAACTGAGCCAGCTACTACTAAAACTATGGAATTGCAAATAAACCTAATAAAGAAATGTTTAAGGTAAGCTTGGTGCAACGGAGTGATAGGAATGACCAATTATGAATCGCGACACTCTGCTTGGGTTTTTGCATTTTAACGTTGATAGGGTACGGACGTGTCATCAAGTAGGACTACAGACAAAATTTAGAACTCGATTGTAACTTCAGGGAAGTGATAATAGAATAAATATGAAAAACGTGTCTAATTATTTTTATTTAATAGTATTTATACAAAGTTGTAAGTTAAAAAAAAATCTACATAGGGTGGAAATTGCATAAGATACCAATATTTAAATATTTTTGAAAAGCCGCTTGTCTGAGCCGGGAATCGAAACGTCCTAAATCAGAAATACATGAAACAAACATTGACAAAAATGCTTCCCAGAAATATTTATCCTTAAATTAGAAGAAAAACCATGAAATGTGAATTTCCTCTAATTAAAGACATAATATTTCCCAAAAGTATTTGATCCTCATTATTGTGTCTATCCATTAGAGCCATAAAAGGCAGGGTCACTTATTTGTGGTCATTTAGGCCGGTTCGAATCCCTGTTGAAGCAAAAGTGAATTTTTAGTGATGTTTAAGAATAATGAAATGTTTCTTTCGCATAAAATTTGCTTAATATTTCAAGTACTTCCCCCCACCGACCGCTTCAAATTTCCACCCTGTAGGTATGCATATAAACTTTGTAACTTAGGAGGCTGATTTAAAAAAAAACACGCTAATTATTTTTGGAATAAGAATATTTATTCAAAGTTTCAACATAAATATAAAATATTTGAAAAATATTAAGAATTAAAAAAAAACACGTAAATCGGATAAGTGGTTCCCGAATGATAAGCACACTAACAGACAGACAGTGAGACGTTGCGTTTTATACCAGGTGTACAAGTATGAAATGCGGATTTCAGACAACAGATGGTGCACCAATGCAGTTTGTGCTATAAAGATTTGACACTGCGCCATTTTGTTGTGTCATCAACAAGTGTCAGATGCGCACGAGTGATAAATTGGAAAAACTGTGTGCATAGTGTTGTGTTGTGTTCAATATGTCGAAATTTATACCGAAGAAAGAGCATTCGCGGACAGTATTAATTTTTTGTTTTCATTTGAAGAAAACTGCTGTTGAATCATACCGATTATTTCGAGAAGCTTATGGTGAACATGCTCCATCGCAAGATACGTGTGAACGATGGTTTCGGCGTTTCAAAAGTGGTGACTTCGATGTTGCAGACAAGGAACGTGGAAAATCCCAAAAAAATACGAAGATGTGGAATTGCAAGCATTGTTGGACGAAGATGATTCGCAAACACAAAAACAACTCGCCGAGCAATTTGGCGTTAGTTGTTGACTAACGCCAAATTGCTGTGTTAGTCAACAAGCGGTTTCCAATTGGCTACTAGAGATGGGAAAGATTCAGAAGACCGGTAGATGGGTACCACATGAGTTGAACGACTGGCAAATGGAAAACCGCAAAAACACGTGTGACATTTCTCGCTCGGTACAAAAGGAATTCGTTTTTGCATCGTATAGTTACAGGAGATGAAAAGTGGATTTATTTTGAGAATCCCAAGCCCAAAAAATCATGAGTAGACCCAGTCGCACCATCCACAGCGACCGCAAGACCGAATCGCTTTGGCAGAAAGACGATGCTTTGTGTTTGGTGGGACCAGATGGGCGTGGTCTATTATGAGCTGTTAAAACCTGGGGTAACGGTTAATAGTAAACGTTACCAACAACAATTGACCGATTTGAACCGTTCGCTGCTTGAAAAAAGGCCAGAATACCGAAAGAGGAAACACAAAGTCATTTTTCTTCATGACAATGCTCTATCATATACGGCAAAACCAGTTCGTGACACGTTGGAAGCACTGCTGGGAAGTTCTACCCCATGCGGCTTACTCACCAGACTTGGCTCCTTCCGATTACCACTTGTTTGCATCGATGGGTCACGCACTTGCTGAGCAGCGCTTTGGTACATACGAAGATGTGAAAAAATGGCTCGATGAATGGTTCGCAGCAAAAGGGGAAGATTTTTACTGGCGTGGTATTCACAAATTGCCCGAAAGATGGGAAAAATGTATAACAAGCGATGGAGCATACTTTGAATAAAGCACTTTTTATCATTCTTCCGAATTTAACTGGTTTTTTTAGAAAAAAAAAAATGCGCATTTCATACTTGTATACCTGGTATATATTATATAGATTACACAGGGCAACAAAAAAAAATATTTTTGTTTTGGTGCTTGGGATTTTAGAGCTGATTTTAACTATATTTGGGACGCTAAATCTATACATGCAATCCGTTTTTCTCTATCAGCTCTACTTTTTTAGATACATCAACTTATCTACCAATGTGGTTTTTATTCAGTATATTCATTTATGAGAGTTCTAAAATTATTATATATTCATTAATGTAGGTACAATGGTTTTATTGTCAGTCTGTAATTGAGTAAATTCCAGGTAAATCTATAAATACTGGAACCATTGCCTATCAGGTACCTGAACTGACCCTTTTAATCACCTAACTTGGGTAAGTCTCGTCAGTTTGTGCGTTCTTACTAATGAGAGTAGATCGAATTCGGCGTGTTATTTTATGTTAAGAAAAGAGTGTTTTTGTGTTATTGAACAGAATTAAAATGAGTTCAGGTTCTAGTTCAAGAAGAAGTTGTGTAAATCAACCTGATGTGTTTTGCTATATATGCGGAGAATACATGTTTCAACAAAACAGACAAACTATTACTGACTTTGTAAAGCGAGCGTATCTTGGATACTTTGGAGTTAAGCTTGGTGATCAGGACAAAACGTGGGCCCCGCATCTCGTATGTAAAACTTGTACAGGGCATTTACGGCAGTGGACTACCGGGAAAAGAAAATGTCTAAAATTCGGCGTACCAATGGTTTGGAGAGAACCAAAAAACCACTTCAATGATTGTTATTTCTGTTTAGTAAATACTAATGGAATCAATCGAAATAACCGCAGTAAGTGGACTTATCCCAATTTAGACTCGGCAATACGCCCTATCCCGCACTCAGATGAAATACCGATTCCAACATTTCATCAGCTACCACATATCTCTGATGACGAATATTTTCCCTCTGATCGCTCTTCTGATGCTAATAAAAGTTCTGATGCTAATGAAACTAACAGTGACTATGAGGGGACGTCATCAGTTCCTCAACGCTTCAATCAAAATGAATTAAATGATCTCACCAGGGATCTCAATTTATCGAAAAAAGCTTCTGAAGTACTGGCTTCTAGGTTGAACGACAAAAATTTACTGGAACAAGGAACCAAAATTACCTTTTACCGTACAAGAGAAAAAGATCTGCTACCATTCTTTTCTCGAGAAGACAATCTTGTATTTTGTCACGAAATTAGGGGACTCATGAAAGAAATGGGACTTTCTGAATATATTCCAGATGATTGGCGCCTATTTATTGACAGTTCAAAGCGAAGTTTAAAATGTGTCCTTCTACATAATGGGAATAAATATGGTTCAATACCACTAGCTCACTCAACGAAACTGAAAGAAGAATATAATACCATAGCTTTGGTCTTGCAGAAGATAAAGTATTACGAACATCAATGGATGATTTGTGTAGACTTAAAAATGGTAAACTTTCTTCTTGGGCAGCAAAGTGGTTACACGAAATATCCGTGTTTCTTGTGCCTCTGGGATAGTAGGGACAAAACACACCACTGGGTTAGAAAAGATTGGCCTCAGAGAGAAAACATGGACGTTGGGGAAAAGAATGTCATTAACGACGCTTTGGTTGAAAGAGAAAAAATCATACTTCCTCCGTTACATATAAAGTCGGGCTTAATGAAGCAATTTGTAAAGGCTCTTGATAAGAATGGGTCTTGTTTTGCATATATAGGGGTAAAAATGCATCAGTTGAGCACAGAAAAACTCAAAGCAGGGATATTTGACGGCCCACAAATAAGACAATTAATTAAGGATCCTGCCTTCATAAATTCAATGAATCAAGTTGAACGAGAAGCTTGGACATCATTTGTTGCAGTTGTAGAAAATTTTCTAGGCAAACATAAAGCTCAAAACTATGTTGAAATGGTTTAACAAGATGCTTAATAGTTTCAAATCCTTAGGGTGCAATATGAGTATTAAAATACACTATTTACACAGCCACTTAGACCGTTTTCCAGAAAAATTAGGAGACATGAGTGAGGAACAAGGTGAAAGATTTCACCAAGATATTAAAGTTATGGAGGACCGCTACCAAGGAAGATGGGACATGCACATGATGGCAGATTACTGCTGGAGTTTAAAAAGGGACTGTTTAAAAAAACATTCAAGAATGTCGCGGAAAAGAAGCTTTCCAAGTGTTGAGTGACTATTTCATTTCTTCAATGTTTTTTTTTTGTTTGTAAGTACGACATAATATTGTATTTTGTATAACTAAAATAAAAATTTCGTATCTACTTTTGTTTACTACACTTACGGATTTGAGTTACAATAATGTAACTTATATTTCTCTAAAATTGTATATCTTAAAAATTTGAGCTCCTAGGTACAAATGAATACGTTATTTGAATTCAGGACATCAAATTGATATAGAATCAGCTCAAAAAACCTCGACACCAAAATAGCTGTTCCCCTGTGTTATTATTATATAACAGGGCCAGAGAACATATGTATGAATTAAAAAAAAAAACATGTAAATGGGATAAGCGCGGCGGCAGACTTTTTTCCGACTTGATTCATGATTATCGTCACCGCTTATTCCTTATGTTACCTAACGTAATAAAATATATTCTATAACCTGGCCAGAGGACATATGTATGTTTTTTTAAAAAAAAGCACGTAAATCGGATAAGTGGTTCTCGAGTGATAAGCGCACTAACGGACAAACAAACAGATAGAGAGACGTTGCATTTTATATATATTATAGATTATAGATAAATAACCGAGCGAATGATTTATTTTGCCACTTTTAACTTTCGTTATTGAAAATATGTTCAGAATCATCCTTCAACGACCAACGACCCGACTATAACTTTGGTCCGGGTCCACGGTACCGTACTACCGGTTATCGCTGCTGAAAAACATAAAACAAACACCGCATGTGTATCAGTATCTTATTGACCATTCGTACGAGACCATTTTAATTCTTGCCTGCCGCGGGTATTACGAATAGAGCAGAGATATTTTAATAAACGAAATTTCATAAAAAAATTTATAAAAAAAAATTGCAGAAGTGAAAATATATTTAACCATTTCACGCCGAAGGAAAATTCAAAATGTTCCGGTTATGTAACTGAAGAAATGTAAGAATAAAATAAGTTTTTAAGATTTGTAACGAGAAAAGTGGAGTAAATAAAGTGTGTCTGTTAGTGCTGTGCATACGAGAAAGAAAGTTTCCATAAAAACTTTGGTGAAATAAACTAACAAGTCCTACCAGTAACATTTCTTCACCGGTGACCCTAAATTATAAAAAAAAATAGTGAAAAAAACTTGGCTTCCTCCCTTCTTCTGATCTGTGCAGCACCCTCTGGGATGTCGCTCCAATAATTTTTAAAGTGACAATATTTTTGTAAACAAAAGTGAAACAAGAACAAAAACAAATCCTGAACTACGTGCGTACTGTATTGTAAAAAGGAAATATTAAAAAAAAACAATTTTGACGAAAAAAAACTCGGTAAATCCATATTCTGAAGATCTCAACATCCATAATATTAAACAAAGTTTTGAAATTCCTGTAAGCAACATTATTTTGCATATCAATACTTGGAAAAGGGTCGATTTTTAGTAAAAAAATCAACCGAAAATGACGATATACGGAAAACTAGTACAGATCATCATGATAGCTCTAGTGTATTCTTCAGAATGGCAAAATATTATAAAAGTATATGCTAAGCATGGTACCTAACTTAGCTATTTATTAATTTAAACATAGTGCATAATTAAGAACTTGTAGAAACATTAGGACTGTATTTCCTGTGATATTATACTGACAAATTAAAAATCATTAACCAATTCGCTGTTTCTTTTTTTTTACGAGGCTCGTTATTAAAGTAAGTACCGTTTTGACATTAAAAAACACAAGGCTATATTTTTTTACATGAACGCCCGGACTTTAATCTGCCTTTCAGTTTAATTTCTACCTATATTAAGGCATTTAGCGTACCGTAAGACCAGCTTCTATATTCCATCTATAATATATATAAAATGCAACGTCTCTCTGTCTGTCTGTCCGTTAGTGGGCTTATCACTGGAGAACTACTTATCCGATTTACGTGATTTTTTTTAAAACATGCATATGTTCTCTGGCCAGGTTATAGGCTATATTTTATTACGTTAGGTAACATAAGGAATAAGCAGTGACGATAATACTGAATCAAGTGGGAAAAAAGTTTGCCGCTAGCGCGTTCTCTTACAATACACTGCTTAAACCATTAAATATGGAACAATATCATGTAGCAAAGAATATAATATATATATATACATATATATATATATATATATATATATATATATATATATATATATAAATATATATATATATATATATATATATATATATATATATATATATATATATATATATATATATATACGTGTATATACAATCGACACTGTTTATAGTGAAACTCTATATAGTGAAAAACTCTTTATAGTGCAATTTTTTCAAGACCTAGAATATTTTAATGAAATTTCATGTAAAAAGCCCTGCATATAGTGAATCTGTAAAATAGTAACACTATATAATAAAATTTTTACCGGAATTTTATGTATAAATTTTTATGCATTTATTGAGATCTTGGCCATTTCAGGTTTCCCATTTTTATCTAACATTAGCACGAATTCCATTTTTATGACGCATTCTTTTGAAAAGGTTCTTAACGCGTTTATAACGCCTAATGGTCGGCAATAAATCGGGTAGATTTCTGTGAGAAACCCGGAGAATAACCCATTTTATAGAAACCCGGGGAGAAACCCATTTTATAGTCGAGGCCTAGTAATTCGCAAATTCAGGTTCAGTTTCTTTTTGTTTAAGAATCAAGTAAGGTGTCCAAGCGAATGTGTTTAAGTTTAGCCGAGAAAAATTAAAGTTTTGGAGGAAGTTGATAAAGGCTGCAAAAAAATTGATGTTGCTGCAAAATTTGGTGTTTCTGATAATAAAAAGTCGCGACAGTATCATCAAGAAACCTAGTGTTCCAAGCAGTCGAAAACGAGTACGGGTGAGTACTTACGAGGATGTAAATGAAGCAGTTTTACGATGGTTTCAAGTGGCCCGTACGCATCAAAACGTACCAATATCGGGAAATTTAATAAAGCAAAAGGCTCTACAATTTGCTAAAGAATTTTAACTGCGTTAATTTTCAAGCTAGTGAAGGGTGGTTGAGTGCCTGGAAGACTCGCAATTCAATTGTTTTCAAGACGGTGTCTGGCGAGAGTGCAAGCGTTAGTCAGGAGGACTGTGACATTTGGACTGAAACTGTTTTAAAAAGTGCATTGAAAAAGTACGAGCCAAAAAAACGATTTTTTTTACTTGAAGAAACTGAAAACCGGGAATGTCCTGCTAAATTTAGTGAAAATAAAATAAGAAATGCATTTGACATTGTGCGAACTACTCTCAGGGGCCAGGAAAGTGTACCTGATCAAATCTTTATGCATTTGAATAAATGCCAAAATTTTGTTGAGCAACAATTATTTTTCAAAAGTAATGTTCAAAAGAAAATAACTGATTATTTTTCCTAGTACGTATGTACGTAGTATGTACATATGTATCAACAGATTTTGTATTATTCTTTTTATTTCGTATGTAGTACATACATACATAAAGTCCGTACGTTATATCTTTACACGTGCGTCATAGTTTTCAGACAATATCCCAGACGACTATTATATTTTTTGTCTCTTTTTACCAATATCTACGATTTATTGGCGAAAAGAGACAAATAATATAATAGTCGTCTGTTGTATGGCATGAAAACTATGACGCACGGGTAAAGATATAACGTATGGACTTTATGTATGTATTTAGCCCTGTACATGCTATGTACTATTTAAACTTTCAAATGTTTAATAAAATCTTTTCTAATAATTCAATTTTGCAATTTTTTTTGTTGCTTGTACCTTATAAAATACAAGTAAATGATTACCAATATAAAATACATACATAGCAATATATACGGATTTTTTCTTTATATAGTGAAAAACTTTCTATAGTGAAATTTCGGTCAACATTTTGGTCTTTCACTATATAAAGTGTCGACTGTATATATATTTATATTTTACGTGTTCTTGGAATTAGATCATTAAAGCTATTCTTGGATCTGTTATATATTTATTGGCGTTTCGACCTTCGGAAGAGGTCGTCTTCAAAATTTGCTCTAAAAGATGACATTAGGAGAATTAAATATCTCTTAGAGCAAATTTTGAAGAAGACCTCTTCCGAAGGTCGAAACGTCAATAAATATATAACAGATTCAAGAATAGTTTTAATGATCTAATTCCAAAAAACACGTAAAATATAAAAAAATATATGTATACCAAGATAAAAGAACCTTACACTCAACAAAAAAAAAAAAAAAATATTATGTTAACCTTATTAAAATACAGTTTATATATATATATATATATATATATATATATATATATATATATATATATATATATATATATATATATATATATATATATATATATATATTTATATATAATAATGCAACGTCTTTCTGTCTGTCTGTCCGTTAGTGCGCCTATCACTGGGAGAACCACTTATCCGATTTATGTGCTTTTTCTTTTAAAACATAGATATGTTCTCTGGACAGGTTATAGGATATATATTTTATTACGTTAGGTGACATAAGGAATAAACAGTGACGATAATTGTAAATGAAGCCCACGCGAGCGGAGCCGCGGGCACTGCTAGTTCTAATATAAATCTGCCGCCTGTTGCAAATCACTGCGGCACGGCCGTTTTCGCGTCGTCGTCGGTGTAATAGCGCTGACTACCAAGGTGTTTCTTTAAGCGTAGGAATAAATGGTAAATTTGATAATGATGAAATCTTAAAACGTCTGTCGTCTTGAACTTTTCGTCAGCTTTCCGCACTAGGTCATCACTAATGACGGACTGTCGCCCACTTCCTCCCACAGCGCGCACGCTTGTACGGTCCATCTTTAAATGCTCTAAGCCATTTTCTAACCATTTCATCGTTCATAACGTTTTCGATGAATTTTGGCCGCTTGCATTTAAGAAACAATGGTCTGACGCATTTTAAACACACACAAACAAACGTAAACTCGGACGATTGCTTCCGTAATGGCGCATATGGCTAGCCAATAGAGGCAGATACTCAGCGTGCATTTCTGCAGAAGCCATATTCCAAAACGGTACTTACTTAAAAAACGCGCCTCGTAGATTTAAACATACCACAATTAAATTATGTTAAACTTATTTAAATTACAATTTATAATTTGGTTTCTGGTAGTTTTTAAACACAGATAAAATAAGGTTCACAAATTCTTGTCTCAAAAATACACTCTTTAGCCATATGTAATATTAATTTACGGAAAGTGGTATTTTTCAGAAAATTCAAGATGACACGGCGTCCTGAAAGCTTAGGACTCCCGAAAATATAAAATGTTTCAGAAAATAATATTTTTTGGCACAAATGCACTACCATGAAGTATTTTTATTAGGGTGTTCCGTAAAGGGAGTCTGTGTTGGATAATATTGTCTCGAAACACTAGGATGTCATGGTCTGACATTTCTCTCTCTTAATAAATATATATCAACATAAAAAATTCATAATTAACATCACAAATGAGCTGCTGTATTGCTGGTAAATATAAAATCTTCGAATTCAAACTTGCGTTTTCTTTCCTGGCAATATTAAACTATAATAATAATTAACAGCCTGCTGTTGCCACAGAACAAATAATGGACACTGTGTCTTTCCACAGTGCACTATATAGTCTGTCAAGTAAGAACGTGTCCGCGATAATTCATAGAGGGAACCTTCGTCTACGACACATTTTAACGAGACGAAAAGTGTCGACGACTTGCCTAAACGTGACTCGGTAGGCAGAGTTACTCCGAAAGTCGAAAATCGTGGCTTTGTTTTCTTGGGACCCGAAATTGACGCTGCGTTTAAAGAGCGGCAAAATTAAGAAAATCGGGTTTGAATGTATCCCATGAGACCATTCGACAACATCTTCGTGCTCATGATATCAAATTCCGAAACACGTTGAAGAAATCTTTAGTGGGCGAAAATCACATCGCGAAGTGGCTCACTTGGGACTACGATAAGATACTAGAGTGTCCCTCATAATCGCCGGACGCCAACCCTATTGAAAACGTTTGGTCCCTTGTAAAGAGAAAGCTCAGAAGAACGACACTGAGGACTTTGAATTAGTTATCTCGTGAGATTCGAAAAATTTGCAGAGTACGCAGAAAAGCTCGTCGGCAGCATGCCTGGCAGATGCCAGGCGATTATTGATGCAGGAGGCGATTAGATAACTTACTAAGGTACTTGCGCCACTGTTAGCACACCAAAGAATACATAGATCGCAAAAATTTTCTCGAAACACATTTTTTCGGCAATACGAACGATCACCTTCTTACTTAACAGACTGTACTTTAACGGTTTATTAAACAAACTTTAAAATTTTATTTATTGAGTACTCTTTTACCAAAAATGGTCATAAATTAAAGGTAAAGTGTTACGATAAAAAAGGGTACGTTCAGTTTGAGTTCTAGGACACTTCTCAAAACGTTCAACATTTACAATTCCACAAAAATATTGTATTTGACGTAGTTAATGTTGATGCATTTACATGGTATTTGCAAAAATTGTTGCAATTTTAAGGTTTCTTCAGGTTAAAATTCCATTTGTTCTGTAAGTAAAATATACTGCACGTGATATAAATACGAGTGTTGCATGGTAAGCACCTAGCCTTGACAAGAAAAAAAACATTTTTTTGTATTAAATGTATTTTATTTTTCAACATAGTCTACTTTTAGCTCGATACACTTAGTCCAACGTTTTTCTATCTATTGTATCCCATCTAAAAAATATGATTTCTCCAACCCTTCCCGCCGAGCCATTTTTTCATATTCGGAAATAATCCCTGGGGGCTAAATCTGGCTAGTATGGTGGATGCGGAAGCAATTCGTATCCTAACTCATGGAATTTTGCCATGGCAATGACACAAGTGTGCATGCGTGCATTGTCTTGATGAAAGAGAATTCTTTTCTTTGCCAAATGCGGACGTTTTTCTTTCACAGCATGGTTAAAACGATCCAATAAGTTGACATAATACTCTCGTTTTGCCCTTTTCAAGATGATTGACTAGGATTATGCCTCGTGCATTCCAAAACACTGTGGCCGTGACTTTGTTGACCGATAGTCGCCTTGGCTTTCTTTGGAGCCGGTTAGCCGCGGAAAACCCACTGTTTGGACCGTTCTTTGGTCTCTCGTGTGTGGTAATGAATCTATGTTTCGTCAACAGTTAGGGATCGACGCCAAAAATCATTTCGATTACGCTTTAACATTGCCAAACATTCTCTTGAAGTTGACACACGTGCATGTTTATTGTCAGTTATGAGCAATCGCGGCACCCATCTTACAGAAAGCTTTCTCATATCCAAATGAGTTGTTAAAATGTTCTGCACCCGTTCAATTGAGAAGCCCACAGTCTCAACAATCTCACGCTATTTCACTCTCCGATCATTTACCACTATGGGGTAGATTTTTTTAATAATTTCTGATGTGATGACCTCATTTGGACAACCTGGACGTTCTTCACCAAAAATGCTTGTACGACCGCGTTTGAATTCAGCTGTCCAATATTTTATGGTTGATAGAGAAGGTGCAGAGTCCCCATAAACTTCGCCGAGTTCCGCTTTTATCTTATTACTCGTTTTCTTTTTCAAAAACAAACATTTTATCACAATTTTTTTCCGAATGGCTGTTACTCACAAACTAAATCATGCAGCGACTTGAAAATTTGACAGGATTCTTGTGAAAGGTTATGTTTACGAAAAATATAATTTTTTAAATAGTAGTAGCGCCATCTCTGGCCGAGACTAGGTACTTATCATACAATCCTCTCATTTGAAATATTGTTTTAAATGTATTTGTGCAAATACATTATTTTAAATATAGTATTTATTTAAAATTAGTATAAATCAATGCGTAAATTAGCAATTTAATGCAAATACATGCCTCAGTGGTCAAAATCGAAGCATCTTGACAGACTTCGTAGTAGCGACGGATTCCCATTTTTTTTATTTTTTGGTTTTTTATAGTAACAACGCTTAAATTTCAATTTAGAATACCTAAAGAACTTTCGGCCCGAAGTAAATATTTAGGTTTTCAAAATGCCTAAAGACATGTTTACAATCTCGGCGATAAGGTAGTAAACTTGCCGACAGGTGTCGCTTATTATCACATTCTACTTGGCGCCTAATGGAATTTTTGACGTGGTGACTAGTTATTTCTTTAAATAACGAATGTTAAAAGAAAGAAAACATTAAAACTTTTTCACGCTTTACAGAATAATGAGCAGAGTTCGATTAATTATTTGGTCTACATTTTCAGATTGTCCTAATTTCAATTGCCCATAGGCAACCAGCAATACAAAACGAGAAACGTCACCTAACCTCCTTCCAGCTGTCGATAACAAAATTAAACTACACGTCAACAAAACACATTTTACCAGAAAACATCAAGATTTCGACCGGAATTTTAAATTATTAATACGTTATTAGAAAATAGAACGTTGCAAATTCAAAATGGATTATTTCAAAAGTATTCCTTTCCATATGGTAAACAAGCAATCCAGTTATTTGTAATATTTCTTGGAAACGAGTTCTACTAAATCGTGAACAGGAAAAAAAAACATTGTAAAATTAATACTTTTCAACACTATTTTAGGACTTTGAAGGCCAATACAAGGCTGAAAGACTGTCAAGAATCATAATAACTCTATTTGGCATTGTCGGATTAATATGGGGCTACGTAATTCAGCAATTTTCACAAACTGTCTACATATTGGCAGCTGGATTCTTATTGGCTAGTTTGGTAAGCTTTAAACATAATTATTTAAATACTATTCATTATTTCTTCTTTAAACTACAGTTTTTTTCTAGAAATCTGTTTTATTAAATCATGTTTTTTGGTTAAAATTTTGACATCATTGAAAAACCTTATATTAAATGTGATCCTTGTTTTTAGCTAACCATTCCGCCCTGGCCAATATACCGAAAAAAACCATTGAACTGGCAACCAGCTCGAGATGGTGACTCAAATGGTGGCTCTAAACAAAAAAAGAAGAAATAATTTGCTTTAAAAAATCACTAATTTCAAGTTTTTTTAAATTAATAAAATAATTAAAGTTTGTTTTTTTACCTCTTTTTAAAATTAATTTATTTAATGAAATAAAATCCATATATTACCAAAGTTTATAGTATGCAGTTTTAAAAACCTTCGCAAAATTTAAAATTAAGGTATTAGAAATTTAATGCATTTTTTATATATAAGCTAGGTCCAAAAGTTGAGAACCAAAATAAATTGTAATTAAAACTAAAAAATACAAAATGAAAAATGGGTTTTTATCGTAAAATAACCTTACTTTTACAGTAACGTATTATCTATAAAAGCATACAATAGAGTGCAATTCAAATCTATGGATGAAGGTGGACACTCTGACAAAGGCAAAAGGTCTGATCTATTACAAAGACTGATCAAAAACTTCGAGTAATATCTCGAAGAAATTAACTAAAGTCCTGTATTTAACAAGAGCCCAGACCAAACCAGTAGTGTGACTTGACTTATACTTTCATGTTGAGATTTCTAAAAGAAGAATAAACTTCATTTTTGGGATTTAAATCGACCACTATTACCATAGGAAACATTTATAGAAAATTGGTATCCACAATGGTCCCACAATATATAGGCTATGTTGTGACTCAAAACAAACATCAACTGTTCGAAGACCTACATTGTGGTAATAGATTACTACACGAAGGGCTTGGAAGGAAGCTAATATACCTCAAAGGAACGGCGCTTACGTTAACAAGAGAGGGGAGCACAATAAGCCAAGAGGCTGCAGTGAGCGAACAGGCACAATCACCTACAACTAACTAGCAATCTTACTTTTATCATAATAACCACCTTTCTTTTCAATTATTGCCTCATAAAAGTTCAGTATTGTATTTACTAATGTATTAAAATACTCCAAGACCAACTTTTTCTATTCGTTTTTTGGATATATTGACAGTTGATCATCGCTCCAGATGATGCTAATATGGACAGCGAAACGGGCTTCGAATGCACAAAATAATCCGTTTGTTGTGGTGGTGATAACTGTTCTGCAGTGTCATTACGCCAAAAATTGCAACGCCCCAACGTAGGGTGGGTGAGAAAGTTGGGTTCTTAAAAAATGTATTACAAAGTATATTGTGTTGCCTAAGTCTCTAAAAATATACGTCATAGTAAGGTTATGTTTACTTGTCAAATTCGACTCAACAGCATCTAGCTCTCAAAAACAGCTGTTTGTCCCATTGTTGAGCCCCAAAGCACAAAAATAACATTTTTAATGATTCTTTCAAGAACAATACCCGGAGTCGTCTACATTTTCATTATTTCCATTACAGAAGTGAGAGATACCATTATTCATTCATTTTCCACAGCTGACAAATAGTTTTTTGTATTGATTTTTATTTTTTTGGTAGATTTTTGCAGACTATTGTGAATTTGGAACATGTGATGAAAACACGGAGTACTGCTGTGGAGAGAATAAGTGTTGCAAAAAAACAGTCGATGTATGGTACTACTGGTAAGTCAATCATTCAGTAATTATAACAACACAAATTAATAATGCTAAAAATGAGTCGTCAATAAAAGATCCCGGAAATACTAAAACAAAACTTAAAATTGTAGGTTCCAATATTTTAACTGAATTAAATTTTGTGATATTATTTACGATATTATTTACAATAAAATCAGTTGTAATGACGAAGATAAACTAAAAATTTTGAAATAAATGAAAAATGTTAAGCCCTGAGGTCTTGGTGCAAATAATCTTCGTCCTTACTGGCCCCTCTTTGGTGGCGGCGTCTCCCGCTCTCCACTGAACCTTTGACACCACCGAATTATGTCATCGGACTGCCGATAATATTCCGAATATAATGTCAATTTGGCCAGTTCAAATTGCTTCAAATTTAACAAAGAGAATCAATGAGAATAAAATATTTCAACAAAAAGAATTGAATCCACAGCTTTCAGTAATGGCTTGAACTGTGCGAGTCTTGTGGACTACGGATAGTGCAACAGCAAAGTTTTGGTTTTTCATAAATTCAAACATTGTTCTGTAACATTTTGGACAGACCTTTGGTAAACCTCTCCATTAATTATGGATCCTTTTTCTATTATTCAATAACCAAGACAAAATTTTCTTTGTAGTGTGAAAAAATTGATAAAATGATTAGCTATACTTTCCTTGCAAACATACAGTTCTAAAATAAATACTAAATCTAACTATCTCACACTAAAGAGTAATGTAATATAATACACTGTATGGTGATATATTAAAAAAACCTTGTCCAAAAAATCAAAAAAAGTATTTAATGATTAAAAAGGTATAATCCTTTCCTTTAAAAACAGATCAAACAAAATATATTATCTCTGCCAACAAGGTACATACATACATTAGAGAATAAAACAGATAAGAAAAATTGTCAGGCATGCTAAGAAAAACCTGTTGATATGTAAACACATACACACCTTCTTTGTGATGTGTGGCTAGATTATTATTTTTGCAATATTTAATATTGACTATTATAAAGTTGGAGCTTAAAACAAAATATTTTTCATGATCTAAAAATCAAAAAAAAACCATGATTTCATGTTACAGTAGCGAACAAAAGTATGGAAGCTTTTTAAATTCCCATCTCTAGTCTGAACATTTAAACGGTTTACAATTACAATATTTATTTATTAATCGTGTACATGCTAACAAACATTTTGAAGACTAAAACAGTTATTGTTTATTAGAAATGTGCTTAGTTTTAACGTAACAAAATGGAACAAAAGTATGGAAACATTTTTGTTATAAAATAAAAATTCCACTGAGACGACTAAGATGTCGAAAATATTTAATATTTAGTAGGATATCCTTTTGCATCAATCACTGCTTGACATCTTCTGCCCATAGAGTCAATAAGCCTAGCACAAAAATCAGGTGGTATTTTTTCCTATTCTTGTTTTAATGCGATCCAAAGTTCGTCCCAGTTTTTTATATTTCTTTTCCTAATTTGTTTTATCCAGATAGTGCCAAAGATTCTCTGTCGGGTTCAAATCAGGTGATTGTGAAGGCCAGCTCATCACCTGAATCCTGTGTTCAGAAAACCAATTCTTGGCCAAGGGAGATGTGTGTTTTGGGATATTGTCTTGTTGAAAAATCCATGACAATGGCAAATCTTCTTCATAAGGAATCAAATTATTTTCCAATATCTCAAAATACCCCCATACCATGATATTTCCACCGCCATGTTTGACAGTAGGTACAAAGTACTTTGGGTCATATCTTAGACCAACTGGTTTTCTTACATAACCAGTAGAATTACTTCCAAAAAGATTGAACCTACTTTCGTCACTAAAGATTACTAGAGACCACTGATTTTGAGTCCAGTCTTTATGTTCTGTAGCAAATTTCAATCTCTCTTTTCTGTGATGCTTTGTAAGGAGTGGCTTTTTAACAGCACGCCGACATGAAGATTTTCAGATAACAGACAATGCCTAATAGTCATGTCTGACACCAATACACCCTGATATTCCTGCCTTAGTTCTTTATTAATATCAATAGCACTTTTCTTGGGATCATTTTTCACTTTTCGAATTATAATTTTGTCTACTCTCTTACTTGGTTTTCGAGGTCTACGACTTTTAAATGCCGGACCAACAGTGCTCCTTCTCGAGAACTTCTTAATAATTTTGCTGACAGTGCCGCTATGTATGTTTAAAGATTTTGCTATTTCAGTTTGCTTCTTTCCACTTTGATACAGAGAAATAATTTTATGTTTCAGATCTGAACTGTAATATTTGCACTTTGGTATTTTGGCAAAAACTGCATTCTTAAGCAATGCTACTAAATTACTTTGTATCAACAATAACGTATTCTTAAAGCAGAATGATAAAATTATTTCAATGCTTTCGATAAGGACAAAACGTGTTTCTTAAAAACCTTATCTACCAGAAAAGATAAACAAAGTTTTTATAGTCAATAATAAAATTCTATAAAGAAATTGTCAACAAAACAAGACTAGTTTTTTTATTCCTAAAGGATAGTATTTTATATTTTTGATTAAGAAAATGGTTCCATACTTTTGTTCGCCACTGTATATTAATTAAGGCCATGAATGCTTCCATTCCATATATATATTTTTTGTTTTTTACTTCAGGGGAGCAGTTTTACTAGTAATAATAACTATCATTGTGGTAGCTTGTCTTTATATGAAGAGAATAAAAAGTAAATATACACCATACAGCAAACTGGAGCAACAATTTGATGAAGTCACCACATAACTTTATTCCATTCCGTGTTATAGGATTAGATTCATAGGATTTTAAATATTTTCTGTAAAAATACATGTCTGTATAACAGTAAACACCTTTTTTATATAAATATTAATCTAAATATATATATATATATATATATATATATATATATATATATATATATATATATATATATATATATTAGTATTTTTGTGTATTTTTACAGGAATCTCATGTTTTTTAATGTATCTCAACCAAATATGTGTGTTCTAGTCATTTCATAGTTGATAAACATGCTATCACCATTATACCTCTTCTATTTATTTTATGTTTATTAAAAATTTGGAAGTTACTTATTTTATACTATTTAAAAGACAATTTTTAATGTTTAAAATCTAATTAAAATATTTAAAAAACTTCTAGTTAATGGTCAACATGGCTCTCCATATACAGTTTATCCTGTATTATATCAAGAATTATCATGAAAACCTAATTATTAGATAAACTCAAGAATAAAATGCAGGAACAAGCAATTGTTTTTGTTGTTTAAACATCACTTTCATTAAGTTTGACTGTTGACTAAAAGACTAGTCCTTAAGCCCAATAAATGTTAAATGTTGTATATTTTTATAAATAAAAATAACAAATACAATGGTATAGTTTTTTTATTCAGGTTTTATATAAATCAATGGTAAAATATAAATAAAAGTCATTTAATCCTCCAATTTTTTGTCTTAAAACTATGTAAACTTAAAGCAGGTACATTTTGTCCCTATAGGGGCTACCATAGTAAGCTAAAAGTGAAAAGAACAAAATCAGGAACATAATAACTTTATTTAACAAAATTACATAATATTGATAGTTCAAAACTTGCAGCTCCAATTTCTGATTTTAAAAATTTAATAACTTACCTGGATAATGTAATTTCCGGCATTCCAGGATCAGCCCCTTTCTTAAACCCTAAAAATCAAAATAATAATGTAGTTCTCTTACCTCAGTACAAAATTTCTTTTAGGAATTCGACTACATACCTAAATAGAGAACTGTAGGAATAAATCCATAATGAAAAGCTGTTTTTCCGAGCTCGATAACGATGGACAAACGTTGTTTAACTCCGTCAGATAAAACCATTATTGTAAATTTGTAAAAATACACTGGAAATTTGGGAATTGATGAAAAAGGCCAGAAGTGTGAGGTTAGATTTCGCGAACGTCAAAAATGTGACGAACCTTTTCGTTGACATTGTGGATTTATGAAAAATAGGATCTTGTTTTAATGAACCGAATTTTTTATATCAGCTGTATATCAAAACTAGCTTCCGGATTTCAGTTAAATAAAAAAACGCAGGATTTTGTTAACAAGTTTGTTTTTGCATGTTTTCTAAATTATTAACATGAAGAAAATAATCTACTAAATTAATTCGTTAGTCCATGTTACAACAAAAGGAAAGAGTAAATAGAAATTATAAAAATAAAAAAAAAAACATCCTAGGGTTTTTTTGGTGGGTATACATGCATCCTAAACTTCATTATATAACATCGACCACACAAAATTACTGCCTTATGCCACTGCCATTATTCTTTAAAAAATTCCAAATAAACAAATATGCATGTATTATATTTTAAAATAAAATTAAACCTTAATAAAACAACTTTAAACTGGTGTTTTTTAGCCGCCGGCCGCCAACGACTAAAGCATAAGAATATCAGAGAATCCTCTAAATGTTCTTTGAACCCAAAAGGACACGCACAAACACCAATTTTCACTTAAAAATTCGAGAGACGCGCAATAATAGCCATCTTTTTTAAAAGGGGAATTAAATTCTTCTTCCTTTTCATGATTTTGAAAAAACCCAGGAGTTCCTTGGCCAGCTCACACTGGATATTATAAAAATTTGGCTCTTTTGTTTACGTTATGAAAAAGGATAATTATGTTTTAAATAATATTGTTTCTTTTAGACCATTTGATCAACTAAAATAAATTATCTTTTATTCGACGGATCTCGAAGGGCTGAGTCGACTAACATAGTATTTCATCCCTAATGGATGGAAATATATAATTTGTGTATATGTGTCACTTGACTTGTCAAGATCTATCAAATGAGAGTTTATTTGCTGATATGATCCAAATTAGGTTAATAATTATTAGTAATTGTCCATATACTTAACGTTAAAGGTGACCCTCCATATTTCGCCCCGCAGTGTATGGTAGCACGTAATTTTGGCATCATTCGATCCAGCTCGTTGAGATCTGTCAAATGAGGAGTCATTTGACCAAATTGGTGTGATCCAAAGCGGATTTTTAACAAAATAATTTCTCATGACAAAATTTTGATTTTTAAAAAAATTAATATTTGTTATTTATTTTCATTGTGATCCAGACACGTCGTACAACTTCGCCACCGGCCGAACAGCGCCGACAACTAATCAATGAAGGTGTGTTTCCTGAATTTGATCGCAAATTTTTATAAATAAATTCGTCGCTCATAAACAAACTGATTCTTGGGTGTTTACTTCCGAAAAAACGTTAGTTTCTCCTCAAATTTGTTCGATTTTAAGATGACATAGTGCAGAATATAGGGTGTAATTACTTTATTGTGTAGTTGATAAATAAAACTGTCAAAATGAGTTCCAGTGGACAATCTAAATTGAAAAAGAAACATTTTCGAGTAAAACATCAAAAAGTCAAGCTTTTTAGAGCTAATGAGCCGTTTTTAAGTGTGCTCATGTGGGGCATAAACCATACCGTAAGTATTTTAACTTGTTATGTTCGGAGATAAGTGGAAAAAACCAGTTTTATAGAGTATCTTCATCATGTCACAGTGACAGTTTTTCTGTACATTTTTATGATTTTTCTCAATGATTATGTTTATATTTATAAAACTTTAAGTAAACAGGCCAATTAAACCTTTTTGGGTTGGGAAATATTAATAGAAATGGTTAAAATAACACTTAGAGATGTACATAGTAACTATTATTATACATTTAATCTAAAAAGAAAACATTTTAGTTGTTTCCATTAAAAAAATTAACCAAAAACTCATTTCACCAATATTGCCATTATTTCTTTTGCCTATCAAGTGTCAGTATAAAAGAAATCCATGGGAGCTCCGTGCACCAATGGGTCTGAGGGAGGAATTATATATCCTCTAAAAAGGCAGTATTTTTTATTTCAAAACAATGAATTTTTCTAGTAAAAAACAGTAATAAAATATTACTGATTTAGTCAATTTATTTAATTTGTGTGCTTCATAAAATATATTACAACTTTAATTGTATTATTACAGTCAAGCAATTATACTGCTCATTAATTCTAGCCCCTGTCTTTAAACATAAGAAAGGCTTCTATTTGCAAATAGAATCTACCTTAATTTGAAACTTCTTGAAAATCACTGAAATTTAATAGGTCTTAGAAGATTTTATAACGGTATATGTGATTAGTTTAACACCCTCTTCCTATTAAATAGACTGAGTTTACATGTGCTTGTTCCACAGACTTATATACTTCAGCACACTTTTCCTATACAGAACAGACTGTGAGAGTAATAATTTTGGGATCAGGTTATATCTACTTGCCAACAGGTATCCTGGATCTGATTATTTTTCAAATTAAATGGTTTTAAAAAGTTGAAATGGTTTAATATTATTTAGAGCCTCTTTTTTTTCTATATGTTGTACTATTAATGTGATTATTACTAGTAACTGTTAATTATTTTTTATTAATTTGTAATAATCCTAATAATGTCTTCATTGCAATTTCGTGAGAAAGAATTATATATACTATCTTGAGAAGGGGCAGAGACTATTATGTTAATTTATTGGACCCTTTGATTGGTAAAAATCAAGAAAAGAAGGCCACATTTAGCTGAGAAAAAAGTGTTTCACCAAGATAATGCACCCGCTTACAACTCCAAAAAATCAATGGTAAAATTGTACCAATTGGGCTATGAATTGGTTCCTCACCCGCCATAATTACCAAAATCGGGCCCTACCGATTATCACCTCTTTCCAAATTTGAAAGAGATTTGGCTCAAATGAAGAAATGGAAAGGGAAACTGTCGCTTTTGAAGGAAACTATGTTGAAGAATAAAATCGATTTTTGGCATTGTTTTTTCTTCAAAATCTCGGGGCTTTTCACCTCATATAGTAAATAAGTTTATATAGTAAAGAATGGTTAAGCAGCTTTTAGCAGAATATACTTGTAATGACTGAATTAGCTTGTTTATTCTTATAGAGAACTCTGTATTATGCCCTTTGCAGTCTAGTCATCATGGCTCGATCCTCCGTTAACATATTCACAGAAATAAGTGGTCTGCGGAACCCCTTGGTTGGTTGCTTGGTTGTAGGCAGAGTAGATGGTTGTGCCTGTTTGTGCACTTTAGCCTCTTGCCATATTGTGCTTCCTTTTCTTGGTTATGTGAGCATTGTCCTTTTCAGATTTATTAGTTTTCTTTCAAGCCCTTCAGATGATATTAAGTGTTTTAAGGTTTTATATTGTTCATTTGTCAGATCAGTACTAGAGTATGCTTGTCCAGTATGGTCACCATGCTACAAGACATATGTAGATTTAATTGAGCGTGCTGTGTTGTCCAGGAGCTGGATGGCCTCAACGTTCACGTGATGAAGCAGCCTTTGTTCGTGGCTACTAGCAAATTTACTGATGGTCTGGTCAACAGTATCCATTTGGAGGTCCCTATGGATGTCTCTGTTCTGGCAATACCAAGGTGCATCAATGATGTTTCTTAGTACTTTATTTTGAAAACGCTGAATAACTTGAATATTGTTTTTACTGGCACAACCCCACAGTGGAATGCCATAAGTCCAAATTGGTTTTAATATTTCTTATAGAGAAGCAGTTTGTTATATATGGACAACTTGGAGTTCCGTCCAAGTAGCCAATACATTTTTTTTTATTTAAGGCCTAGTTCTTCTCGTTTCTTTTTGACATGGACTTTCCAGTGAAGTCTAGCATCCAGATTTATACCAGCTGAGTCTGCATAAGGAATCTGGCTATCGTTATTCTGACTGGTAAATGTTATTTCTGCTTGTTGGTAAAGTCTACGTGTACAGACTTATTTTCATTTAGCTTAATGCGCCAAATTTTGGTCCAGTTGTTGATTTTGTTTAAAGAGGTTTGAAGTTTTCTTGTAGCCTCTTCGAGATCTTTTCCAACAGCTATAACTGCGGGGTCGTTAGCAAATGTTGCTATTATTTCATGTTCGTGATTTGCGATATCACTTGTATACAGTAGATAGAGTACTGGGCCTACTACCTTGTGGCACCCCTGCTCTGATTTTTTTCAGTTCAGAATAAGCATCTTCTTGCGAACAGTTTATGTCTAGGGAACCTCTAGGAAAGGTTCGCGCAATCACGGTGTTCCGCGGAACACACATTTACTATTACTGTTCTAGATCGACAAATGACTCTGTTTCTACAGTCTGAAAATTACTGAATCCACTCTATTCTAGTAAATAACTTAAATTAATTTTTGTTTCAGATAAATGAACTTATGCATGTTACCATTCCCGTTATGTTATTGCCTGATGACTTCAGGGCCTATTCCAAGATAAAAATTGATAATCATTTATTTAATAAGTAAGTAAAAAGCAGTTTTATAGAGTTTAAGGGGTTACATACACCTCGAATTTTCAAAAATTCGATTTTTTTACGAATTTTATTCTCTATACTTCGAAGAATTATTCAAAAAAAAAAGTTAAGAAAATTTCATTCCATTACAAAGTTGTAGCATTAAATATGACCTAGAGTCGGATTGGGACTGCTACCGGTTTTGAGACACTGTCTGCAATATTACTTAAGTCAATTTTTAATATTTTTTTAACTTTTTTTTTTAATTTTAATAATTACTTTTTCTACAAAAAGTCGAGAAGTTTTTTTAAATTTTTCTAATAGATATTTTTTTATAAATAATTAAACATAAATTTTTTGATCAAAAATTATATATTAAAATTTGAAACACCGTACATTTTTTTAGTTTTGAAAAAAATCCCTTTGGCAATTTTTAAGTACTACATTATTTTACAAGATTACTTTTTATTTTGCAAATTAGATTATTTTGTGAAGTTATTCTGCAGCTAAAGAGGCGCCATAGTTTTCATCAGTCGTCCATTTAACCGGATAAAAAGTAATGTTAACATTTAAAACATATTTTTTTTAAAGTCTTAGGCCACTGTAGAGGTATGAAAATGAATCAACTTTTAAACATTTTTTTTCGGATTGAAAAAAATTTTTAATAAAAAATGAACTATACCGCATGGTTACATATGTGTTGAGGTAGAAAAATATATTTTTTGATATAATATATTTTACAAGATGGCGACACAGTGCAGCTTTTTAAAAGACATCTTTTTAAAAAAGGCGCTTGCAGCATATATTCAGTAAATTTGATCCTGTAACAAAAAAATTCTGCTTAATTTACACGTAAATAGCTAGAGAAGTATGGAGGATATTTTTAAAATATTGATTTTTCGAAAAATGGCAAACTTTTGAAAAAAATCTCAATTTTCGCGTAAAAAGTTCGTAACTAATATAGGAAATATTAAAAATTGCAAAAATGTATAACTTTTGCTATTTTTAATATTTCGTAAAAATCCTACGTATTTCTCCTCAGAATTTGAAGTCAATGGGATAAAAATTGAGTTATGTCACAAGCCGATTTGAAAATCCTAGTTTTGAGATAAACGCGCTTAAAGTTTCAACTATTGATTTCTAGCTTTTAAAATTGAAGAGTGCTATAATAAAAAACCGGTCAAGTGCAAGTTGAACTTGCACAATTAGTGTTCCGTACGTTGATTGCTTTTAAAATAAAAAATTTTGTTACAGAGGTATAAAATGATCAGTGATTTCACAAAACACACCCCAAATGAGTTTTCAATAAAGTTTGTTTCCAATCTTTACTAAAATCTGATGACCTTGAAATTTTTGTTTTTTTTATTTACCAGGTAAATTATTAAAGGTAAGGCACTCGTGATAATTTTCGTTCAATCTACACCCCGTGGAGAATATTCCAGAATTTTTTCAAAATTTTATGATAAGTACTTTTCGAGATAAGGCGGGGGGACAACGATTTTTTCGCGATTTTTTAAAAATAATACAAAGAAAAGTGCGCGCAAGTATTACATTATATATATATTTTTTACTCGTGTTTTCACAAGCTTTCATTTGACACCACACTTGATGACCTAGTAAAAAAAATTTTTTTTCACTTCCGATTTCGTCCCCCAAAACTAACCCCTTAAGTCAAAATTTAACTCTCAAAACTACATGGCTCTGATGAGGCCATCAATTCCTATATTATTACCAAATTTCAACTTTCTATGTAAATTAGTTTCGGAGAAAATCGGGTGTGACAGACAGACAGACACGGAAGTGATCTTATAAGTGTTCCGTACGGAACACTAAAAAAATTACCGTTACTCTGCGATTCCGGCACCATATAAGCGGCCTCCTAAATTGATATTTTCTTCGTTTTTCGTTCTTCTCGTGGAATTGGAGGAATTTATCGAATGACTTTAATTTTTACGCAGATGTGCTGTCTCCGTTCGACTCCGTCTTTGCCTCGTGTCTATTCAGCGGACGCCTCTTTAAAAGGTTGCTTGTTCTTGAGGACCACGTGGAGCTTTTCGTGCCTTTTTTCCACGATAAACTCTATTTTCACTCATTCATTTGATTATTATAAAAACAAAAAAGAAATTGCAAAATCTGTTTTTTACAGCGTGTATTCGTACTTGCAGCGCGTGCGTCGAACGTACTGTAACACATGGGCTGAAAAGTCCCGGGCCTAACAAAGAAAACACGGTTTTTTTGGTTCAAAATTAGCTTTATTCATCAACGTAATCTCCATCAAGAGCAACGCAATCATTCCAGCGCCGCTCTAACATTTCAATACCACTTTTGTAGAACGATTTATCTTTTGCCTCAAAATAGGCCTCAGTTTCAGCGATAACCTCTTCATTCGTGCGAAATTTCTTACCGGCGAGCATTTTTTTCAGGTCTGCGAACAGCCAGTAGTCGCTGGGAGCCAAATCTGGCGAATACGGTGGATGTGGGAGCAATTCGAAGTTCAATTCATGTAGTTTTGCCATTGTTTTGATTGACTTGTGACACGGTGCGTTGTCTTGATGAAACAAAATTTTTTTCTTTGCCATATGCGGTCGTTTCTTTGCAATTTCGGCCTTCAAACGCTCCAATAACGCTATATAATATTCACTGTTGATGGTATTTCCTTTCTCAAGATAGTCGATGAATATTACACCACGCACATCCCAAAATACCGAGGCCATAACCTTTCCAGCCGATTGTTGTGCTTTCGGGCGCTTTGGACGAGGTTCACCAGTTGCTGTCCACTCAGATGACGATCGTTTTGATTCCGGAGTGAAGTGATGGATCCATGTTTCATCCATTGTCACATATCGACGCAAAAATTCCGGTTTGTTACGTTTAAACATGGCCAAACACTGCTCAGAATCATCAACACGTTCTTGTTTTTGATCAACAGTGAGCAAACGCGGCACCCACTTTGAACAGAGCTTTCTCATAGTCAAATGCTCATGCAATATAAAGCCAACACGTTCTTTTGATATCTTTACGATGTCAGCTAACTCACGCAACTTCACTTTTCGATCATTCAAAACGATTTTATGGATTTTTTTGATGTTTTCTGGTGTTACCGCCTCATTTGGACGTCCACTGCGTTCTGCATCATCGGTGTCTCTACGACCACGTTTGAAGTCAGCAAACCAACGTTTTATTGTTGTTTCTGATGGAGCGGAGTCCCCATAACACTTTTCAAGCCATTGCTTCGCTTGAACGGTATTTTTTCCCATCAAGAAGCAGTGTAAAATTAAAACACGAAATTGTTTTTGATCCATTGTTTTGAAAATAACAAAAGTAGCGTCACTCTTAGCACAATAACTCACAAACTAATGAATAGAATATCATGAAATTTTAACAGCTGTCTTTTGAAGGTTAGTATTAACTGAAAAAAAGGTGACTGCAATAAAACTAGCGCCATCTATGTGTTAGGCCCGGGACTTTTCAGCCCATGTGTTAAATCGGGTGGTTTCAACGGTTGTACCAACACTATGGTAAAAAACTTGAATATAATATAATTACAGGCGCCCTCTATTATCACGTTCCAAAAGCACATGGTAAATATAGGTCTCATTTTTACTATGATAGTGAAAAATCCGAAGCGCACAAAATTAATTTCATACGTTCCGATACGGCACGACTGTCTTGACTTAAAATGTTCAAACATATTTTTAAAAATTTGTTTTCAGTATCAAACGATTTCTATTATATTTTTTGAGATGCTAGAGCATCGATTAAGCAAAGTTTTTTCAAAAAATTATAGTTGCCCAATGCCTTAAAGTAGAATAAAAATATATAATCGCTTTTCTTTTGTATTCTTCACTTGATAATTTTCAAAATATTTTTTTTTAATATACATACTTTTTGTAGCGCCCAGGTGTATGTAACTCCTTTAAACAGAAAGATGTTTGTTCATTTTTATATGTTATTTTATAGTGCTTGTTGTTTGTAGGTCTGTGTAAATATGGGTTAGGGTTATTTAGGGTTTAGAAATCCTGCACAAATTTTGATAAACACCTATATTTATGATACGGAATAATATTCTGACAGTATAAACTTTTGTTTTTAATTATTTATTAGAATATGTAGTATGTAAAAATGTCAAGAGTTGTAAATAATCTCTTATCACTGCGGATTTACAAGAGTTTTTGTCAGTAATCCATCGTCAGAATAGTTATTATCTATGATTTTTTTTTTAATATTTCGACATTTTCGTTCCGTTTGTGTATAATGAAATAACTACTCACGGATAGGCTACACAGGATTTGCACAGGTTGTGCCAAAAATGAAAAAATGTCACAAATAAAAAGTTTTGGAAGTGATTTTTTTTTAGCCAGGATAAAGAGCTCAGAACTAATATGAAAAATAACATTTTTTAATGTGAAAAGAGAGTTTTTTAGTAATCCGTACGGAACACTTATAAGATCACTTCAGTGTCTATCTGTCCGTCTGTCTGTTTGTCCGTCTGACTGTCTGTTCGTCTGTCACACCCGATTTTCTGCGAAACTATTTGACAGAAAATTGAAATTTTTCACAAATATAGACTCATCAGAGCCGTGTAGTTTTGGAAGTTAAATTTTCACTTAAGGGGTTAGTTTTGGGGGGTGACATCGGAAGTGAAAAAATAATTTTTTGTAAGGGCCTCATATAGGGTGTTAAATGAAAGCTTGTGAAAACACGAGTTTCAAAATGTATATGATGTAATACTTGCGCACACTTTTCTTTGTATTATTTAAAAAAAAAATAGTCAAAAAGCCATTTGCCCCCATTCTATCTCGGAAAGTACGGATCGAAAAATTTTGAAAAAATTCTGGAATATTCTCCAAAAGGTGTAGATTGATCGAAAATTATCACGAGTGCATTACCTTTGGTAATTTATCTGGTACTAGCCGTGCCCGCGGCTCCACTCGCGTGGACTTGATTCACTATTTTCGTCACTGCTTATTCCTTATGTTACCTAATGTAATAAAATATATCCTATAACCTGGCCAGAGAACATATTTATTGCTGTATGCTCAGAACAACATTTACCAAGAGAACTTTTTTAGACAGGAGAAGGTGGAAAATACGAATATTTAATTAAAAATATCATACAGAGTGGTATAAAAAAGTTATGACAGTGCAATAAGTGGCACCCCCTACAATTTACAACAAGACTGTGAGCTGATTTCGATTTCTCATCTCAGAAAACCCCTTAGCACCGAATCTTGTACAAATAGTACAATTATTAACCCTGCGGGCGGGGCGCCTAGCCTCTGAGACCCGACAATCAGTCGGCAATTTTCGTAACATCGTTGCAACCGCTTAGCGGTTCGTCTACCTGTTCATTTTTGGCCTCAATACCCGCATAACAATCGGTGGTTGTGTACGTATTTTAGTTTTTAAATTATTTTGATTTTGGTCTGTGAGACCCGGCGCCCCGGTTTGCGCTTTTCTTTTTACATTCGGCTGGTTTTACTTTACTAGAACCTATATCTGGGACTAATCGTAATCTTACGTGTGATAATTGGTTTACCAGTGTTGAATTGGTAAAAAAATTACTTGTGGAGCATAAAACCACGTACGTGGGTACAATAAAAAAAAAATAAAAGGGAATTGCCTCTAGAATTCTCCAACACAAGAGCTCGCCCTGAATTTTCTTCAATATTTGGCTTTCAAAAAGTTATGACTATTGTGTCATATATTCCAAAGAAATATAGAAATGTTAATCTTATATCCAGTTTACATCACGATGATAGGATTGATCCCTCTACGGCAGAAAAATGCAAACCCGATATAATTACTTATTACAATCATACCAAAGGAGGTGTAGATAATCTCGACAAATTGTCTGCTACCTATAACGTAGCAAGGAATACAAGAAGGTGGCCGATGGTTATTTTTTTTTTCAATTATGAATATGGGTGGTGTAAATTCCCAAATTATTTTTGCTTTCAATAATAAAACTTATAAGATTGAAAGACGATTATATCTAAGAGATGTTGGACTATCCTTGACAAAAGAACACTTGGAGCGACGTTCTTATGAAACAAATGTTCCAAGGTCGGTAAGGGAAAGAAGACAAGAAGTTGCTGGAACACAAGAACCCAATAGAAATGAAGAAGTCCAACCAGGTAACAGAAAAAGATGTTTTTTTTGTAAAAAAGATTCAAAAACCAAATATTTTTGCAAAAAATGTGGAAAATTTGTATGTCTTACTCATATCCATGCATGGTGTTCTGAGTGCTCAGAAATTGCAATGAATCAATAAAATCTGTTGATTTATGATATTTTTACAATGTTTTACTAAAAATTTTTTTTTTCATCTTCAAGTTATTTTGTTTGTAGTTTTTAGGAAATGTTTAATTTTTTTGACAACAAATATTTAAAAATTAGATTTTTGACTGTGTATATTTAAACCAGTTTTATAATATAAAGTTTTGTATTTAAAAATGTGTATTTTTTTTTCAATAAAATATTAATTTATCACTTTTTTTTTTTTTTTAACGAGATTTTTTATTGATGGGTTTGCGAGACCCGGCGCCCTGGTTGGAGATTTAGTCGGCGGCGCCCGGCCCGCAGGGTTAAGAAAAACAAAAAAAAAGTATAACTTTGGGTAAGTTAGATTAAATGAAACGTTGCATTTTATATATTGTATTCTTTGCTACATCATATTGTTCCATATTTAATGGTTTAGGCAGTGTATTGCAAGAGAACGCGCTAGCGGCAATCTTTTTTCCGACTTGATTCACTGTAATCGTCACTGCTTATTCCTTATGTTACCTAACGTAATAAAATATATTCTATAACCTGGCCAGAGAACATATGTATGTTTTTTTAAGAAAAAAAAGCACGTAAATGGGATAAGTGGTTCTCGAGTGACAAGTGCACTAACGGACAGACAGAAAGACGTTGCATTTTATATATATTATAGAAGATTATAGATAACCTAGCCGGAGAACAAATGTATGAATTAAAAAAAAAAACATGTAAACTGGATAAGTGGTTCTCAATTCGTAGCGCACTAACGGACAGACCGACAGAGAGACGTTGCATTTTATATGTATTATATTCTTTGCTAAATGATATTGTTCCATATTTAATGGTTTAGGCAGTGTATTGTAAGAGAACGCGCTAGCGGCAAACTTTTTTCCGACTTGATTCACTGTAATCGTCACTATTTGTTCCTTATGTTACCTAACGTAATAAAATTTATCCTATAACCCGTTGATAGAACATATGTTTGTTTTAAAAAAAAAGCTTGTAAATCGGATCAGTGGTTCTCGAGTGATAAGCAGACTAACGGACTGACAGACAGAGAGGCGTTGCATTTTATATACATTATAGATATAGAAAAAAAAAGAATTTTAAAGTCATCAGTTTTCAACAAAGATCGGGCACAAACTTTGTTGAAAACTAATTTGGGATGTGTTTTGTTAGGTCATTTTATACTTCCGTAACAAAAATTTTTATCTTAAAAACAATCAACGTATGGAACACTAATTGCGCAAGTCCGACTTGTACTTGGACGGTTTTTATATGTTATTTTATAATGCATGTTGTTTGTAGGTCTGTATAAATATGGGTTATAGTTATTTAAGGTTTAAAAATCCTGCATAAATTTTATAAACACCAAAATTTATGATACGGGATAATATTCTGACAAGATAAACTTTTGTTTTTAATTATTTATTAGAATATGTAGTTATGTAAAAATGTTTAGAGTTGTAAATAAACTCTTATCACTGCAGGCAGATTGATAAGGGTTTTTTGTTAGTAATCCATCATAATTTATTATAAAAAGGCAGAATAGGTATTATACAGGATTTTTTTTAACTTTTCGACATTTTCGTTTCGTTTGTGTATAATGAAATAACTACTCATAGACAGGCTACACGGGATTTGCGCAGGTTGTGCCGAAAATGAAAAAATGTCACAAATAAAAAGTTTTGTAAGCTGATTTTTTTTAGCCACGATATAGAGCTAACTAATATGAAAAATAACATTTTTTAATGTGATGAGAGAGCTTTTTTTCTAAAAGGTATCTCCCTCTCTCAATCCTTTTATACCAATAGGAGTATTAGGTGATACCATGCAGTTGCTGCCTCAATAGTCATTGTCCAGCTATCTCGATCCTGCGCGGCCTGGTTTGACCCGTGTAAGAGGTCTTACTTGGTCGGACCATCTTGTTGAAGCCGTTCCCTTAATCTTCTACCTGCTACCCTCCCCGTTACTACAAGCTTTTCCGTGGCATCCACTTTTTTCAAAATGTGACTAAATATTTCTAGAATAACCCACAGTTTGTGATCAAGTAAGTTCACAAATGGAATATCGGAAGGCCTTCAACTTTGATGATAGAACATTACTTTTTAGTCAATGTTATGTTGCCATAGCCTTCATTCTTCCTATTTTCTTTTATTCTTTCGTAAATATATCTTTTATACGCCTTATTTTCAAAATCTTCCTTAATATTTCGAGATATCGTGTTCGGAAAGAGCGAAGACGGCCTTGTCGCTATCCATCAACAATATTCTCAGTTTTTTCGTACCTTACAGTAATACGAAACACAAATCTTTGGGAAACAGATTTTTACACAATTTTAACAAACAAAATCTCCCGCGAACGTTTCCCCACTTTGAACAATGCTAAAACTGTAAAGTGGTTTTGGTACTTTGCACACTCAGCGTCAAAAGAAAAATTGAGCTCAATTGTATAGGTGGCTTAGGTACTCAAAAACAGCCAAATAACATGTCTACAGTGGTTTGTATGTACAATTTTCACAGCGCGTGATTGGTAGAATTTACGGTCAAACTGTGTATAATACTCACAAAGTTAAAGACAAAATAACATATCGAACACCCTTAAATTGTTATTTTATTTTTGTAGAGAAAATATGCCCTCACACTTTAAAGTGAAGGAATACTGTCCTATGGTATTCAGGAATATTAGAGAGCGATTTGGTATTGATGATTTAGATTACAAAGAATCCCTTACTAGGTAAGTAGCTCTATAACTTGTATCAGATAAAACTAACCTTAACTATTTAAATTGAGAGGATGTACAACTTATTTGTTCAATATAAACCACTTTTTTCACCAGTTTTTGACTCTTATCCGCCAATCCAGCCGAGCTAGGATCGACGGAGAAAGAGATTTTTTTTTATCAAGGAGAAATCCGCCCTATGGATTCTGGAGCAGTCTGCGTCACCATAAGGGTGCCCCAAAGTGCTCCAGGTTTGTGGGGGCTCTCCAACCTGAAGGGTTGGCATACCCACTAAAACTCCTTGTGAGCTAGGAAAACCCTTTACTCCTTTTACAATTTCTGAGCTTGTTACATTGTCTATATAACAGAGAAAGAGAATAAACCTTAAAATACTAATCGCAGTTCTAGCGCAAAGAATAAGTAAGATACAATCATTTGCACATCTGCCTGATGTAAGCCTAACTTTGATGGCGTGGTAGAACTCTATAAAGCGCTGCCAAGCGGTGATTGTTAGTAACTCGCTGAAGAATTGCTTTATTGGCTTGTCGCCTTAAACAACCTCCAACAGAGGGCAGATACGCGTTTAAAGTTAGGCTTACATAAACCAGAGGTGCAAATAGTTTTATCTTACTTAACTTGCTGCCAAACATTGATATCACGTCCCAAGTCTTTATATTGCAAATCTTAAACCCACCCTAACAGTTTGGTGGGGTGGGGTGGATACCCGAAGTCGGCCTTCGAGGACTGGGATCCTACCCGGACAGAAAACTGCCGACGGCATGTTGTTGGCGAACGGAACAGTTTGGTTAAGTCGGTTTCGATTTGCCCTTGCTTGCAGTGCCTCCATTTTACCCCTTCCACTAGTTGCTTTTGCACAATAAGGCAAGCATATGTTAGAAAATATAAAGAAAAATACCTCGGTGTGGTTTAAGCATTTATATATTTATCAGTACAGTACGATTATATCAAAATATTGCTGACTTACTAAAAATTTTAACAACTTATTTTTTGACGACACAGTAAGCCTCCGCCAAAGAAGCTAATATCGGTAGTGCAATCTTATTATAATTTCTCTGTCTTATGGGGATAGACTGACGATTTCAGAAGGAATACGGTGCTTGTTGAAAAATAAATCGAACTTCAGCTGTAAAAAGATTTAACAACAAGAAATATTTTTGAAAATGCTTTTATTTATTCAAGATAACCTTATTCAGCGTCAATAAAACGTTCATAACGACTGATTAACTTGTCAAGAGACTTTTGCAACTCCTGTTTTGGCACTTTGTTCAAGACGGTGATTATGGCGGCCTCAATGTGGGAAATGTCATCATAACAAGTCCCTTTCACCGGAATGTTTAATTTTGGAAATAGAAAATTGACAGAGAGAGTCATGTCGAGGATTAACGTAGATGGTCGAGGTTACAGTACCTTTTTGGGGCGAAAAACTTATCTACGATGGCGGCCTTGTGCGAGAGTACATTATCGTGTACCAGCGTGCAGTTTCCTCGCGCAACCTCTCCACAATACCTTAATAAGATTTTCCTAGGATGTTCTGGCAGTTTTGAACGAGTTTTTTATGAATGGTACCTTTTGAATTGTAGAAACAAAGATTTTTATGAGCTTCGGTACGGGCTCGTCAGATGATTTCCACACACGACTTCGATGTTTTGTGGATGGATCGTACTCGTGGCACCGTGTTTCATGAGCTGCGATGATGTTTTTCAGAAAATTTGGGTTGCGGCCAGCCGTTACTAGACCTTTTAGTCTTTGTTGTCTATTGGAACAATACTTAGTAACAGTTCGTGATATCCTAATTTTTTTTCGTAACGAAACCCAAAAGGTACTTTTTTAATCAGTTTGTTAACATTCATATATATACCATTTGGCAGTCGGTACTAATCATCATCATCAACATCATTAACTTATTTCATCCATAGTCGGATGTAAGCCTACCCAAGTTATCTCCAATGAGCTTGGTTGTTTGCTTTTTGCATCCAATCGTGTCCTGCTAATCTTTTAAGTCGTCCGTCTATCTTGTCTGCGGTCTACCTCTCCTTCTTTTGTGTTCTCTAGGCCTCCATTCAACTATACGGCGTGTCCATCTGTTATCATTTGTTATCACTGTTACTTAAAGCTTGAAGGACTGCCCATATCTCTACCGAATCAAATGCTTTTTCGTAGTCAACTGTTGCTGTAAACAAGGTGACCCTATATTCATTTGCTTTTTCCACTAGTAATCTAATTGTTTGAAGATGGTCCAAAGTGCTGTATAGTACTTCTAAATTCCGCTTCTTCACGTGGTTGATAACTATCTGATTTGTTCGTTAATCTATATGTTATAATTCTAGTGAGGATTTTGTATAGTACCGATAACAGGCTGATGGTTCTGTAATTCTCTAATTTAAATTTGTTCCCCTTTTTAAAAATAAGCACAATGAAGGCGTTTACCCAAGGGGTTGGTATTTTACTTTCTATTAGGCCCCTGTTAAATAGAGCTTGAAGAGATGGTATTATCGATGCCTCTCCATACTTTATCATTTCTATACTTATTTCATCATCCCCTTATAATTTAATGTCTTCCTTCTTTCATTTGTTTGTTTAGGTGTTTAAAACTTTTTCCCTTTTTCAAAGTTTCTTCTATTTTCGAGTTTCTGTACTGTCTGATGTATTCTCTGATCTGTTACTTTTTTTTGTCTCTGCCAATTCTAATCTGCCATTTGTAGGATCATTTCTTAATAGTCTTCCCCGTTTCATAAAATTTTGTGTCTCTATTTAATTTTTGTGTTTTTTCTTTTTTCGATGTTGCTATTTGTTTTGTAGTCATGAGTAGGCTGTTGGTTATTTGTGCGTTTAGTTCATCAAGTTCTGTTTGGTACTTTATGTGTTTTATATAATTTTCCATTGCTTGCGGATATTCGTCAGTGTTTTGCTCTATTATTTCTGATGGTGTCTTTATCTTTGTATGCGGAAAAAGAGACGTAGGTTGATAACGCATACAAAGTCGGTACTAATGCTTTGTTGTAAATCTGGAGTATTTTTTCAGCGTTCAAATCGAAGGTAAAGACGACGAGTCTCCCAGGACCTTTTCCCGAAAGACATCCCTAAACATGAATCTTCACAGGGTGTTTCGTGGTGCGCAAAACAACCAATCGGTTAGTGGAAATTGATCAAGCTCGTGGGGTGGTAGCATAGCCTCAAAACGCAGCTTCATTGGAAAAAATTACATTGCTCCAGTCTAGATCTATGTTTCTACACTTGATCGCCTAGACAGTTTTAACAATAAGCCATTACTGCGATGCAACGTTGCCGGTTTGCGTACGCCTTGCAATAGAATGTGCTCGGCATATACGCTTTATATGTCCACGATTGTACATATGCCCACATGACACAAATTGGTATTTATTTTGTAGGACACACCATAATAAGAATTTAATCACTGTATGTAAACTAACTTTATTTTTCTTTAAAAACAAGCGCTTTTTTTGTTCGTTTACTACTATATGTTACTTGTAAAACCAAATTTACATGCAAATGTAGTTAGACGTCTTAAATTAACTATAATTATATAAGTAAAATAAGAATAATTTCTATCCGCAGTAATTAAATACCTAAAAAAACGTTAAAAATAGACAGTTACACCTTATTAAAAAAAATAGGTTTGTTTGTGGTTTATTAGCTAAGATTATATATCACATATAAAGGTGATTCAAAATGAAATTTTTATGAATTGAGCCTAATTATATCATGAATAGATAAGTGGGCTTATCGCTCTCGTCGTCAGGTTCGTTAGTACTTGACTGGGATGATTAGTTTTACGAGAAACGGTCTGATTAGATTACCAACTTGTAGTATTCTTTGAAATTCTTTTATAACTTATTCATAAGAACAAAAAAAAAGGTATTTACAAAGTACTTTCACGATATAAATTTCTTTATCTTCAAATGAACTAAAAAAAGATCGCAAAGAAAATAGTTTAATAAGATACTAGAGAGATTTTGCAACGCTTATTTTGACAGGCCACCGTCTTTATCTTTATTTGATTTATCGACACTGCTGATATGCTTATTTTGCTGGACTTTTTCAACACTTTCATCAGCTTTTTAACTGATTGGACGACCAGAGCGTGACCCATCTTTCACATCAAAATTACCAGAACAAAAGCGAGCGAACCATTTCCGCGCAGCAGATTTTGATAAGGTACCTTCACCGTACACAGCACAAATTTTTTCACAAGCTTGCGCAGCGTTCTTCCCTTTGTCGTAATAATATTGCAAAATATAGCGCAATTTTTCATTACCTTTATCCATTTTCAAACGCAAACAACTTTCCAACCACTGCACCAATTTCGATGTTTATACACTCAGAGTAACGCTCGAAGTGTCACCTTTTCAACGAGCGTTTAGTGATGTCGCTGCGATCTGTCTTTCTTGAGTTATTTGCAATTGACGCCATCTATCGGGAAAAACGCCACGAACTTTTTCCCAGACCCAATACAAAAAAGAAAATTCATCAAACAAGACATGGTGGCACGTGAAAATAAGTTAAAAACTTTGAATAACGATACAAGGAATTGTATTAGATGGGTTGTAAGAAACTATAACAATGAGAAAATTGAAGAAACTCTGGAGAACAAGAAGGGTATAAAACTTTTAACAAATAACAAAATTAGTAAATAATAACTCAAGCGAATGAACTAAGAATGAATATAGGGAGCACTGTATTTCAGATGCAGATACGTTTTTAACTTTGAAAAAAATTTCTTTGATAGACAAAAGGCGCAACAAATTTTACCAGCTATTTAGAAGCAGTAACTTCGGTCTTTTTGATCGTGAACGTTCTGAACAACGCCGGATCACACACGGGGAAAACGACGCGGTATTTTGTCTTTTGTTTGGAATGATAAGTTAGTACACCTAATAAATAAATAAACGTAGATAGAATACCGAAACACGTTTAGCAACAAATCCGATCACAAAAATTGTGGACATGTTAGTCTCACTTGTATTGTATTCCTTCTAATGTTGAGAAACTGATGGTCTGCTACTTGAAAAAGGCTGTCCTAGCATGGTTATTTACCCAAGCAGTCTACCAGCTTTATAAATTGAAGTACAGTAGAAGCCCGGTTATCCGAGGTAACGTGGGGGGCACCGTCCTCGGATAACTGAAAACTCGGATAATCCGGATTTGTTTTTTTATTCATTCAAAAAATAAACACCAATACTTTAAACCGATGTATTAACGTTTTTAACATATAAATAGGTACATACATTATAAAACACTGAAATAGGTATCTATGCGCTTGTGTTTCATATTGCATCTTCTTTTTCTCGCTGCAATGTTTCTCCATCTATTAGGAAGAAGCAAATCCGATGGGGGTTGCCTCTGGTTGTTGTTCGATATACCTTAAAGCTTTTTCCAAAGAAGCAGAACCTGCTTAATGAGAGATCTTAATGGGAGACTGTTCATCCACCGCCGCTTCGTCATCGTCATCTGATTTTTCGGTTTCCTGAAAGACTTTCGTTGTTTCTTCAATACTCATTTCTTTTTCTAAATCATCTGCTGTACTCCATTCAACAACATCTTCTCTTGTCACATTTTCGCAACCTTTTAATTTTTGCATTAATTCAAATAAACTTTTTTCTTTTTCTTCTATCTCGCTGTCAAAATTTGAACAGGACATTTCTCCATGGCTTCTCAATTTCAAAGCTAATTCATTTAATGGAGTATCATCTTCACTGTCATTATAGTCCTCAAAATCAATAACTTTTGCTCGAGATTTTTGAATAGTGGTAGTACGCACAGAATCCTAAGCTTGACTTACCCAGTAAATAACATTTTTCAGTGTAGCCTTTCTCATCCCATCGATAATATCCTCCTTTTCTGTGTATTCTAACAGATGTTCAAGATATAAACGCCTATAATTTTTTTAAATGTTTTCGAGGATGTCTTGATCCATTGGTTGCATTATGCTGGTTACATTTGGAGGAAAAAATTTTACAACAATTTCGCCCACATGAAGTTCTTCTCCAGGGTGAGAGGGGGCATTATCCATTAACAAAATTGCGTTAATAGGAAGACGGTTTCTGTTCAAAAATTTAGACACAGATGGCACGAACTCTTCTTCAAACCAGTTAGTAAATAAGATCGCATCCATCCATGCGCTCTTCTGACTTTTGTAATAGACTGGTAGGGCTTTGGGTGAGATGTCTTTTAAAGCTCTTGGATGTGCAGACTTGCCAATCACCATCAGTCGGATTTTGTGCTTGCCAGATGCATTGGAACATACCATTACAGTTAATCTTTCCTTACTTCGTTTGTGCCCAGGAGCTGATTTTTCCTGTCAGGATGTCAATGTTATTGATGGAAGCATTTTATAATTCAGACCAGTTTCGTCACAGTTGTAAATTTGATCACATGTGTATCCACAATGTTCGATTTACTTTTTAAAGTTCTGCTTAAACTTCTCAATTGATGACACATTAGCAGAAAGTTTTTCCCCACATACAGTCAGTTGTCGTACACCGTACTGTTTTTTCCAACGGTCAAGCCATCCAGAACTGGCGGTAAACTCATCTATCTCTGGGAATTGCCTACTAATCATTATTGCTTTCTGTTGTAAAATTGGACATCTTTTGATCTCTGTTGGTTAAACCACATGAATAAAGCTTCGTTAACCTTTTCATAGTCGCCGGTTTTCATTGATTTTCTTCCTGAGGACGAGGAGGCATAATCTCGTGCAACAACTTTAATTGTCTCTCCTGCTTCAATTCTTGAGATGGCTTTTAATTTTTCCTCAATAGGAACGACGATTCTTTTACGCTTGTTTTGCTTCATTATAATACGACAAACAAAAATTCAAACAAAGCAGTTCGTATTAATTACACTTAACTACCAGAACTAAAACCAAATAAATTATGCGAGTATACTTCTCCGTAGTAAACGCTATAACGCACTGCATTCAAGCAAATTTACATGCTGAAAGAGTCCAAAAACATAAATAGGGAGTCCGAAAGATAAATAGGGACAGAAATACCACTTTTTAAATGCTTAACCTATTTCGGCAAACCAACGGAAAAACTGGGGAAATTTTTAAATCAAAAAAAATATCAACATAGCTTACAAGACTAACAATACTATAGGAAAATATCTTAAAAACTACAAACCACAAATCAATAAAGACAATAAATCGGGGGTTTATCAATTAACATGTGAGTCATGTCCTAAAACATACATCGGACAAACTGGACGTACATTTAGACAAAGAATTACAGAACACGAAAAAAGTTTTATCCATAGAAAATCTAATTCAACATATGCTAATCATCTTTTAACAGAAAATCACACATTTAACAAGAATTTCAAAATTTTACACACCCAACAAAAAGGTTTAAAACTAAACCTTTTAGAGACAATGCAAATAAATCGATTAAGGACTACAGGTACCTTACTCAACGACCAGGTAGATTTAAGCAATTCAAAATTATTGAATTTATTCTCCTAACTCCAAATCTGTGTGGATTTCCCAATACTATCAATGTAATTTAATTATGTGTAATATTATAATTAAGAAATTATATAAAACTGTGAATATTAAACCTAACTTGACAGTGTAAAATGTAGATCTGAAGAAGCTGCATCGACAGCGAAGCGCGTCATCGCAATTTAAATAAACCAGTGGAAATTGACTAAAAACAGTCTTTTATTATATATTTATAATGAATTTCCATCAAGTAGAAGCTACAACCATCCAAAATTTATAAATAGAGGAACCCCTCACTCGGGCCAGGGGGATTCCCCGAAGGCCCCAACGATTTTAAATGGAAATATGTACATACATATTTTAGAAGCTCGGTTAATACGCAGCATAGACGCGCGTACCTCGGATAATCAGGTTCTTAGGTTGGCTCGGTTAATCCGGAGCTCGGATAATCGCGACTCGATTAATCGGGGTTCTACTGTAGTTCGGTCTTGGAGAGAATTTATTGAAGTAGATTGAGGACTTCTTGACTGACAGCAGTAGTAAGACAAAATGAGTCATGTAAAGTGAGATATCTCAGAGTTTCGTACTTGGACCCATTCTATTTCATGTTTATATGTGTGATCCCTCCCATTCCAGGATATCCGTATTTGCTGATGATACAAATATTTATAGTTATGTCTTCTATTATGTTACCATGATAAGCCACTTTAAAAATATCGACAGTTTTTGTGCGGAATATTTCGAATCCGCCTGCGATGAAGATTTCCCAGCTTTTTTAGAATCCTGATAATCGAAGACTAATTTTTCCTTTCCGAAAATTTCCTTTAAAGAAAATATTAACTCCAAACTAAAAAGATATATAAAAGAAATGTAGAAAAATATTAAGTGAAAAACAGGACAAAATATAGTCGGATTGTTGTTAAAAATAAAAATATATTACACTTGTTTGCAGTAACAATAAAACTAATGCCAAGATATCATTTAAAGGAACAAACAAAATATATAAAAGTGATAATTATTTTTATTTGCTTTTTAATATTTTTAATTGATTCGCCTTAAACGGAGGTTATTTTAAGATAAAGGTAAATCGTTGTCAAGGTTGTGTCAAAGTTATTTTCCGTAATCACAGTTTACCTGTTAGTTGAAGAGAATGTACAGGGTTTGATATGAAGTTATGTTCTCCTATAATGATGGTGTTTCGAGAAAAATGTATAGATATAGATATATATATATATATATATATATATATATATATATATATATATATATATATATATATATATATTAGAGTGACCGGATCTCATAGAGGGGGAAAAAAATGTCGGAATCTTGTTCGTCTGGACCCCACAAAACGATTCCCCTTTCCAGATATTGAGATAGCCGAAATTTGAGCTCGATTAAAGGACGTTAACCCGTGCCGCTCGTCGCTCAAAGTTTGAAAAAATCCAAATTTTTGGCCAAAAAGCTGACATATAGAGCCATAACTCCAGAACGGTAAATAATAGAAACACGCTTAATATCTCAAAAGAAAGCTAATGTTGTTCTTCAAAATTTATATTCTATACATAATTGTTGTTATTTTAAGTCAAACCGAGTTACAACAGCCTTTAGCCCCAAAAACGTGACCTGGTACCACTAGGAGCATACTTCGTATATTTTGTTATTAAGTGATAAATTTTGCTTCTTTTTGGTATATTTTTGAGTTTAAAGTAGAAATATAATAAAAAAACAAGTAATACTGATAAGTCTAATGACATTTTTTATTTTAAAATATAAAAATTAGGTATATAATACATACAAAACAGACACAGAAAAGATATAGACGTAGTACCTACATGAGTTGATAATTTTACATAGTTATCTAATCTATTCTAGAGCTTTTGTTAAAGTAGTTTTTGAAACGTCAGGATATAATGCTCGGCATTTACTTACAAACTTGCAGGACATATTGCTTTTGGTCTTCATCTTTTGTCAGAAGGTCGTTAAAGTCGGTTATTAATTTAACTCCACGCTCAGCCATATCATTAACTACTTTTAATGTTTTGACAATTTTCAATCCTTCTTGGAAGTCATTATTTTGAGGCCAGGTGTTTGGATGTTGTCTTAGGAAATCTGTTTTTATATTAAATTGGTCAAAGAATGTAAAACGTTTTCTTTGGTAAGTAAATTTACCAATCCTCCATCAACTACCTCTTTTAAGTTTTCTTTCCTAACTTTTGGATTTACAACCCTAGCGTGCTGTGATGGTTCATCTGTGCTACTGAGCAATTTATTAGCCATTAACAATTTTCATCGTCTGTAATAGTGGGATCAGAAAACGATAATCCCACCAACTTTGCATTCAAATACCACAAAAGGTTCGAAAATTTGGTCAGGGCTATTTCTGCAATGTCGTTGTGACATTCTTTATAGTCTAACAGACGATGCAAAATACCTAAATCTTGCTTTGGTGCAAGATGAGCTTTTGGAGCATTGAACCAAGCTTTACAATAAATTTTAACTAGGAAAACAGAAATGGCACGCACAGAACTTTCTTCTTCTTTAGACATCTTAAATTGACGACGAAAAATGAACATTTTAAGCAGTAAATAGCCTTTGCCATCCACCTAGCGTGATGAATGGCTCCTGGAGTTCTAAAACCCACAACATTGCCGTCTAGTGATCCAACAAATACGAGAACCAACTGCAATAGCTCCTTGTAGTCATCTCTGGGGTGGCTCTCAGTTAATTTGGTCTCGAATTCAGCAGTAACATTTGCAATTACTTCTGGAGTTAGCTGCTTTTGTTAGATTGTCCCTGATACCTGTATCGTATTTTCCTTTGTCTATCTTGGGCCACGCAGTGAGGAATCTCTTGAAAATGTCTGGATGAAGTCCAGTGGTTGATCCCATTTTTGTGTCGAATACGCCTCTTAACAGAATTTCCAAGATATGGTGACGGCAAGCTAGGTATAACAATTCTCTTCCTAACATTTGCTCCAATATGACGCATGCTCCTTTGAGTCTTCCCGTGTTGGATGCTGTAGTGTCGAAGGGCATCGCCTTGACGGTGTTGAGAAGACCCCATTCATGTAGGCATTCATATACTGCTACGGCTTGTTCCTCTCCAGAGCTGTTTGCTGTTACAGGAACTCCCAGCAGCTGTTCCTTTTCGCCATATGAAATTGTTAATTTTTTAAAACACCCGGTAAAAGTTTACCGTCCCAATGGACAACCACGGGCTCTTTTTCAGGAATGTTTACATTATCAAAATTTTTTTTATTATATTGTTCTCTGAACATTTGCCTTCTATCATGTAATAAAGTTTTCGAGACTTTGTACTCAAGAGGGTCAAGGTTTAGTGCTTCTAGAGTAGCTATTAAAATTCTCGTGGCATTTCTGTCGGATACCTTACATCGATCTAATAAAATGGACAATTTCATGTTTAAAATCTCTTTAACGCCTCTTGCAAATGAAACTTTCATCCTCTTGCTCTCAGATGGTCCTGGATCTTCTGCAGCTTCTTCAGGGATGTCCATTTCCTCCAAGCCCTCAAGTTCCTGGTAGATGTTGTCCTTTTCAGTGTCTTCTTCGAACTTGTCTTCATCATCCGTCTCTAAGAAGCAACAAAAGAAAGAGAAAAAAAAAAGACCATAAAAACTTGTCGTTTTAGCAGAATAGTAATAATACATAGGTACTAAATTACCTACTTCTAATTATCAAAAGGTATTATTTAAAAAATATAAACTCAATCATAAAGATGCCAAATTATGCTCTCATGTACAATTTTCTTTCAATTATAATGAAACTATTTACTTATTTGTTTATCTATTTTTTAGAATACTAATAATAAAAAAAAACTCACCAATATCAAAAGTTGGATCCGTCGGTTCATTTTTGCAAGTTCCTTTTGCACCTTGATTTCTTCAGCTCGAGACAACTTGAGATCCACTCCAGTCATGGAACCTGGGCGGCCCTTCTGCCTCTGTTTCACGCGAAACGCCTTATCTTCTTCCGATTTCATCAGAGCCAAGGCATCTTGTTGAGCAATATCAAAGAGATCATCCAACTTTTCAACAAACTGTTTAAATTTGTTCTTGGCCGTTTTCGATGTTTTCTTCCGGTCTTTTTGAAGAGTTCTCCACTCGGCGTGAAGTTTTTCCAGCTTAGTAATTGCATCTTGCTCATGTTTAGTCGGGATTCGAGCTTTCTCCCAAAAAATGAACTCTTCTCGTATTGTAAGTTTTGCTGATTCTCTTACAGTTAATTTCACAGTACGTAAATTATAAAATAAAGCACACAAAACTTGACGATTTGAGGGTAGTTTACAACCGGTGATCTGGTGAATGGGATAGCCCACAAGAAATATTTTATCCTTGGTCCGGCTTTGTACACCTGATGTGGATGCCATTTCAGAGGCCAATAGGTAAATAACAGTTAACTTGGAAAATGAAACAAAATATATTGCAAACTTTAATTTCAATAAAATGTTTTCAAATGTCTTTTAAAATAATACTATAATAGTTATAAAAACAATAACACACACACTTGGAAAATTAAAAAAAAAAAAAACGTTAAAATATCTTCACTAGATAATTGTTCGATCTAACCAGCTCAAAGGCACTTTAGAAACTAAACTGAATAAATAAAAGGTCGGTTGTACGCTGAAGTAAAATCACCATCCCTAAAATAGAAATTAGATTCACCCTCCTTTTTACCTGTCAAACGGGTCTTTTTTTGGTAAACTAGTCAGGTAATCCCCATATAATAAAAGATTAAATTTGAACAAAAGGCTCTTTATGTTTGAAAATTGAGTTCCGAAATACTTTTTAACAAAAAAAATGTTAATTCCGAGACACATTATGTAAAAACCCGTAAAATTCTTAGAATACTCCCAAACTGGCTCCTACTGGTACCAGGTCACGTTTTTGGGGCTAAAGGCTGTTGTAACTCGGTTTGACTTAAAATAACAACAATTATGTATAGAATATAAATTTTGAAGAACAACATTAGCTTTCTTTTGAGATATTAAGCGTGTTTCTATTATTTACCGTTCTGGAGTTATGGCTCCATATGTCAGCTTTTTGGCCAAAAATTTGGATTTTTTTCAAACTTTGAGCGACGAGCGGCACGGGTTAACGTCGTTTAATCGAGCTCAAATTTCGGCTATCTCAATATCTGGAAAGGGGAATCGTTTTGTGGGGTCCAGACGAACAAAATTCCGACATCGATTTTTTGCGGTCACCCTAATATATATATATATATATATATATATATATATATATATATATATATATATATATATATATATATACAGTGGCGTGCAAAAGTTTCCGGCCAGTGACATTTCGTACTCTAATTTATTAAAAAAAAGACTAATGATTTTTAATCATTATGAGATGTGGGTATGAGATATAGGAAACAAAATAATATAGAAAAAGAATATTATTTATGTTTGTGAATATATTTATTATTATTATTCTTATATTTATATGTTCAAAAGTTTTCGGCCACTTTGTACTACGAGAAAAATTATTAGTCCATATGCTCTATAATAGACTTAAATTATATTTTTAAGTTAATATTTTGTAGCCATACCCTTTGCAGCGATAGCAGCCGCACAACGATGTGGCATTGACTCAATTAATCGATTAATACAAACAGGTGAAATTTTATCCCATTCTTCCTTCAATGATTTGAATAATGCGGCTTTATTTGAATATGTATATGTCTTCTATTGGGTTCAAGTCCAGTGATTGTGATGGCCAGCTTAAAACTCTCACATTTGAAGTAGAAAACCACTGTTTTAACAACTTGTATATATGTTTGGGGTCATTATCCTGCTGAAATATCCCATTCTGCGGCATTGTTTCTTCAGCATATGATAACAAATTGTTTTCTAAAATGTCCTTGTAAATATGAGCGTTCATATTTCCGTTGATCTCGATCAATAGATCGACTCCTTGTGCAGAGAAAATTCCCCAAACCATCACACTTCGTCCACCGTGTTTTGCAGTAGGAATTTGGTACCGAACATCATTTCTCGTACTAATAGGACGTCGTACATGTTGTCTACCATCGCTTCCAAAAAGATTAAATTTAGATTCGTCTGAGAAAGCTACATTTTTCCAATCTTTGATTGTCCAATTTAGGTGATCTTTGGCAAATTGTAATCGGGTCTTCTGATAAATGGTTTTTAATACCTATACGGCCAAAAAGTCCCACATCATGTAATCTTCGTGTCACAGTACTACGACTAACATTAGCTAGGTTTTCATCTTTTAACTCGCGTGTAATTTCGGCAGCAGTTTTCTTGACATCCGCAGTTGATTTGCGTTTAATGATACGATCTACTTTTTTAGACGTTTTTCTTGGTCTTCCACTACGCGGACGATCTTTTAAACCACATCCACAACGGTATTTTACAATAATAACGTCCACGGTTGATTTACCTATTGATAATAATGAACCAATCTCACGAGAAGACTTTCCTTCTTTTGAAAATTTTCTTACTCTCGCACGAATTAGGATTTGCATATGCCGAGTCATGTTTATGCTCCCACGACCTTTTATGAACTAAATGTGAACATTCAACGCGCTATTATTCGTAAATACGTCTTTGAACATCCTACTGCGTCGATGTATATTATGTGGCCGGAAACTTTTGCACATATAAATATAAGAATAATAATAATAAATATATTCACAAACATAAATAATATTCTTTTACTATATTATTTTGTGTCCTATATCTCATACTCACATCTTATAAAGATTAAAAATCATTAGTCTTTTTTTTAAATAAATTAGAGTACGAGAGGAAAATAAAACAAGTCACACTAAAGTTGTTATTATGTAGGTTAGTACATATACGAGTATAAACGAAAACATTACAATACGTAGTTTATACGATAAAAAGTAATTTTCGTTTGTACAATTTTATTTAAAAAAGAAAAGGTGTTTATGTAATTGTCAAGATCACAAAAAACTACTCCATATATGTTCAGGAACTTCACAAGATTCCAGAAAATTGCGAGTTTCAGTCATTTTCTAAGTCATTTCTGCAATGGATGAAACAATATTATCTCCTGTGAGTGTAAGGTGAAATCACAAATTAAATTTTGCATGATAATCGTTTTGGAGGCGATTTCTGAGAATTCCATTTGACGTAAGAACTGATTTCAAGTTTCTAGGGATTATGGAAATTCCTAGTGACATTTTAGGATAAAAAACTATGCTATAAATACCACTGCCCTTTTGGAAATTAATCATTCGCAACAGTACTTTTTTAATTAATCGATTAATAACATACAAGCAGGTGAAATTTTATCCCATTCTTCCTTCAATGATTTGAATAATGCGGCTTTATTTGAATATATATATGTGTTCTATTGGGTTCAAGTCCGGTGATTGTGATGGCCAGCTTAAAACTCTCATATTTGAAGTAGAAAACCACTGTTTTAACAACTTGGATATATGTTTGGGGTCATTATCCTGCTGAAATATCCCATTCTGCGGCATTGTTTCTTCAGCATATGATAACAAATTGTTTTCTAAAATGTCCTTGTAAATATGAGCGTTCATATTTCCGTTGATCTCGATCAATAGATCGACTCCTTGTGCAGAGAAAATTCCCCAAACCATCACACTTCGTCCACCGTGTTTTACAGTAGGAATTTGGTACCGAACATCATTTCTCGTACCAATAGGACGTCGTACATGTTGTCTACCATCGCTTCCAAAAAGATTAAATTTAGATTCGTCTGAGAAAGCTACATTTTTCCAATCTTTGATTGTCCAATTTAGGTGATCTTTGGCAAATTGTAATCGGGTCTTCTGATAAATGGTTTTTAATACCTATACGGCCAAAAAGTCCCACATCATGTAGTCTTCGTGTCACAGTACTACGACTAACATTAGCTAGGTTTTCATCCTTTAACTCGCGTGTAATTTCGGCAGCAGTTTTCTTGACATCCGCAGTTGATTTGCGTTTAATGATACGATCTACTTTTTTAGACGTTTTTTTCTTGGTCTTCCACTACGCGGACGATCTTTTAAACCACATCCACAACGGTATTTTACAATAATATCGTTCATGGTTGATTTACCTATCGATAATAATGAAGCAATCTCACGAGAAGACTTTCCTTCTTTTGAAAATTTTCTTACTCTCGCACTAATTAGGATTTGCATATGCCGGGTCATGTTTATGCTGCCACGACCTTTTATGCACTAAATGTGAACATTCAACGCGCTATTATTCGTAAATACGTCTTTGAACGTCCTACTGCGTCAATGTATATTATGTGGCCGGAAACTTTTGCACACATAAATATAAGAATAATAATAATAAATATATTCACAAATATAAATAATATTCTTTTACTATATTATTTTGTATCCTATATCTCATACTCACATCTCATAATATTAAAAATCATTAGTCTTTTTTTTTAATAAATTAGAGTACGAAAGGAAAATAAAACAAGTCACACTAAAGTTGTTATTATGTATGTTAGTACATATACGAGTATGAACGAAAACATTACAATACGAAGTTTATACGATAAAATCAGTAATTTTCATTTGTACAATTTTTATTTAAAAAAGAAAAGGTGTTTATATAATTGTCAAGGTCACAAAAAACTACTCCATATATGTTCAGGAACTTCACGAGATTCCAGAAAATTGCGAGTTTCAGTCATTTTCTAAGTCATTTCTGCAATGGATGAAACAATATTATCTCCTGTGAGTGTGAGGTGAAATCACAATTTAAATTTTGCATGATAATCGTTTTGAGGCGATTTCTGAGAATTCCATTTGACGTAAGAACTCATTTCAAGTTTCTAGGGATTATGGAAATTCCTAGTGACATTTTAGGATAAAAACTATGCTATAAACACCACTGCCCTTTTGGAAATTAATCATTCGCAAACAGTACTTCGTCATTGATACAGGCTCAATTGTTTTGTGAAAATGCCAAAAACGAAAGAAGTTTCCGTTGAAAATCGGGCTCTGATAATTGCGAGACATCAAAATGGTTACTCGAGTCGACAAATCGCGAGTGATATGCGGATGCCAAGGACAACGGTGGACTACATTGTAAAAAAATTTTCTGCGGGACATGTAATCCCAACCAAAAACGTTCAGGAAGGCCTCAAAAACGTTCAGGAAGGCCTCAAAAACGACTCCCGCTGAAGACAGAGCTATAACAATGTCCAGCAGACGTAATCGCCGTCTAACCGCACCAGAAATCACGGTTCAAGTAAACCATTCTCATCAGCGTGACTGGACTACACGGGAGAGTTGCAGTGAGAAAACCACTTCTTAGGCAAGTGACTAAACGTAAACGATTAGAATGGGTCCTAGAACATGAAAATTGGACATCAGAACAATGGAATTCCGTCCTTTGGAGCGACGAATCTAAATTCGAAATTTTCGGTTCAAATTGACGAGTTTACGTGCGGCGGTCAGCTGGAGAGAGGATGTTGGAAGCCAGCCAGTTGCCTACAATAAAACATGATGGAGGTTCAGTAATGGTTTGGGGTTATTTTAGCAACGGTAAAGTTGGAAAAATCCTTAGGATAGAAGGAATCATGCGAAAAGAACAGTATCAAGAAATTTTGCTAACTCAAATGCTTCCTTCTGAAAGGGGAAATTTATTTTTCAGCATGACAACGATCCTAAACGAAACTCTGAAGATACTACTGTACAAAATACCGAAACTCTGTAAAGCATCAATTAAAAACAAAGGAGTCACATAGATGAGAAAAATCCTGGAAAATCATGAATATTTTTCTGATTTTCTAGACTGTAAATAATGTGAAAATAAATAATAATTCACTAAAATTTAAAAATATATATATTATCTGGGTTTTTGTTGTCTTGGAACTGAAATAACTAGGTGGGCAAATACTTTCTGAGGGTAGTGTAGCTCTGTTCGAAATGGGTACCGTGTTTGCTCACAATGGTCCAAAAACAACAACGTGTTGATTATTCCGAGCGCTGTTTGGACCTGTTTAAACGCAATAAAAAGGATTTTTTTATGCGATATGTGACAATGGATGAAACATGGATCCACCACTACACACCGGAATCAAATCGGCAGTCAGCTAAGTGGACAGCAGCCGGTAAAAGCCGCCCGAAGCGACCAACAACACCACAGTCGGCTGGAAACGTTTGACCTCTGTATTTTGGGATGCGCATGGAATAATTTTCATCGACTATGCTGAGAAGGGAAAAACCATCAATAGTGAATATTATATAAAGTTATTGGTGCGATTGAAGGCAGAAATCACAAAGAAATGATCCCAAATAAACAAGAAAAATGTGCTCTTTCATCAAGACAGTGCACCGTGCCACAAGTCAATGTTTACGATGGCAAAATTGCATGAATTGAAGTTCGAATTGTTTCCTCATACACCGTATTCTCCAGATTTGGCCCCCAGCGCAGACTTTAAAAAAATGCTGGCGGGAAAGAGATTTGGCTCCGATGAAGAAGTTATCGCCGAAATTAAGGCCTATATTGAAGGCAAAGACAAATCCTTCTAGAAGAAAGGTATAGAAATGTTAAAAAAGCGTTGGACTGATTGTATCGCTCTTGAAGGAGACTATATTGATGAATTAAGTCGAATTTTGCAAAAAAAAATGTGTTTTAAGTAGCTAGACCAAAATTTTTCAGCCTACATCTTACAAATGTCAGTTAATGGTGATTTTGCATTTTATATTAATATATCTGAATTATGTTTCATCCAACGTTATAAATTTATTTATATGATCGGCTTCCTGGTATATCAAGTTTACATTTACTAAACTTTGTGTTGATTAAATCACCGGAAAAATACACTTCAAAAAATGTACAATTCTAGGATGTTACTTTTTACGACATGTAAAGATAATTCTTAATTTATTAAGGTTTTTACAATGAGGTACACTTATCAGCTTAAAGAAAACATATTGTTATGACTAATTTTTCGGTGGCCTTCGAATATTTTGTAGTACAAAAACTGCAGTGTTCACATCCTGGGGTAAAATTTATTAATTTCGACCAAATCTGTTACTACCTGGGGTGAAAAGTCCCTAGATTTTCCGAGAGATGGCAACAGAAACAGAAGGAATCATATGATTTTCACTAAGTTGGGAATGTGGAATCTTTGGCACAATGATACTACTCAGTATATATCACCATTACACCAAACACTTTATTTTTACACTCGACGCGCGTTTCGCTAACCATGTTAGCTTCATGAGGAGCGATAATTGATTAAAGCTAAACTACAGATCTACCCTATTTATACTTAGCCTAACCCTTGAATTACTCAGGCGGAACTAATGGCATAAGCAAGGTCATCAATTCCGATCAAGTAACCAGTAGAGGGGGCTATAAGGAATAGGCCCTCTGTCTTTATTTAAACTACTCTTACATTTTATAATTTCGATACTTTCGTATGCGTTCAACAATCTCCTATCAGATACATTTTTTATTAATCTTAGATTATCTAATGTTACAATATGATCAGCTTCAAGGGCATGTTCGGCAATGCTAGACTATTCTGTTTTACTGTATTTTAAGTGTGCTAAATGTTCTTTAAATCGTGTTTTGATTGACCTTTTAGTTTGCCCAACATACTTTTTGTCACAATCATTACAGGAATCATTTAGGAACATGTCCATGTTGTTTTTGACTAAACCATTTAAGGAGTCCTTTATCGACTTGGTCATGTATAGATTTTCTTACTTTTTTACGACTAAAATTTCTTTTATCATAGATTGTCTCTTGCCTCTTCTTCCATATGGTAGAAACCGTAGATTTACTTAAATTCAGCTGTTTGAAAACATCACTTTGTTTAACTCAATTTTCTGTTTTCCGATATATAATATCGTGTTTGTCTTTTAAAGTAAACTCTTTACGTTTTTGTGTACTCATTTTAAAAAAAAAACTTAAACATTCACTTTGCTAGGTTGATCAAATATGCATTAGAATCGCATAATACAACGAGTAAATTGAAACTAATACTGCTCAAACTAACGACGCGGCGGAAACAAGTAGAATAGGGGTTCCCAGCGAGTTTCAGTGCATTCCCTAAATCAAGTCGCGCGACATCGAGCACAGGGAGTGGCAAGTTCGTTATAAACGGACATAAAGCATCCAAATTTAGTTCGCTTTATTCGGAAGTTCGTTATAACCGATAAAAATTTGCATTGGTCTTATGGAAGTTTTTTCGTGCATTATAAAATAATTCGTTTTTTGGCAAAAACATTGCTTTTCTTCAAAAATCTCAGCACTTTTCACCCGATGTAATAAATCTTTTTCTTACTATTATCAGGACGCCAATTACAACGCTTGTTGGTGCATTATTTTGATAAGGTCTCAACTATACTAAATCATGATTTTTGAGATTACAACGTGTGAAATAAGAGTAACTGTCCAACATTTCATCTTCGATTGCAGGAGACTTCTTCATGGATCTTTACTTTTAAACATTAGGACACTTATTAGCCCAAACTAAAATTACTACCTATTTATCATCAATACTGGGGCTTTCGCCCCTTTCCGTTTTATTCACTAAACTGTTATAAACATATTTTTTTTTACAATCGTAGTTTTAAACTAATGGTACCAGATTTTGAGTTGTGAATCCAGTCTGTAAGCAGCGTCGTGCTAGAAGAAGTCGGACAGGCTGGTTGTAGTTGGTAGAGAATGTTTCCAAAAACTCGTCCTGCTGTTGGCGTTCGTATTTCTAATTGTTAGCATATATAGGTTCCTGTGCAGTTTCTAGGTCGTATACTATATGGCTTGGATGGTAGGGGATCTTTCTTTCAATAGCTGTGCCCGACTTATAATAGTGCAGGACTTATAGCGGTCCTATAAACCAGGGGTGCTCAAACTTGACTGCTGGCGATCTACCTCAATATTGTTAGACTACGATCGATCGACTTTGAGAGGCTGCAAGTAAGCAGGATTGTCGTCTGGGTAGGGTGTATCGTGGCATAGATATTAGTTTTCCGGACAATATGTATTTTTTTAGTCAAGGTGAGTGTAGGTCTGCTCTAAAATGTCAATGAAAAAACTCATAATTATTCAAAATTGCCAGTTTATTGGTTCTTACAAAACAAACGAGTTCTAGTGTCTAAACTTAACTAAAGAGTGACTTTGGATGTTGAAACGTGGCACTGCATGTCCTCAGCATACTTTTCATAAGATAGTACGTAATTACCGAGTGCTAATCGCAAGCATGGTGACATATGTTCGTCAGTTAGTCGATTGCGATATTTTGACTTAATTATCTTCATTTCAGAAAATGCAGACTCGCACAAGTAAGTTGACCCAAACATTGCCGTCAGTTGAAGGGCGATTTGCCTTAGATTCGGATATTTATCTTCAGATATAAAACACCAGAATTTTGTATCAGATGCTGTGGTTTTGAGATGTATATCTGATATAATCTGCACTAACTCATTTTCAACAGAACATGAGTCCATGTTAAACTGACTTGCTATTTCAGTAGCTAAGTCCTCAATGTTTTTACACGAAAAAGGATAACTCATAAATGATGCGATATTTGCCAGTTTACTGAAATCATAAAAACGTATTTCGAATTGGCCCAAAATATTTGATAATTCTGCCTCATAAATATCATAATTCAACTGAGGAATCCTTGCTTTCAAAGACGGAAAATTTTTCAGATCCTTTCTTTTCAGTTGATCTATCATAAGTTGCAATTTACTTTTGAATGCGTTTATTGCGCTAATCATCTCAATAATAGTTTTTCCTTTACCTTGAAGCTCCAAATCAATGGTGTTTAAATGCATTGTGATGTCTGTCAAAAATGCCAAATCAGTCAGCCATTTTCCGTTTTTCAGCATCTGAGTGTCATCACCTCTTTCGTCCAGAAAAGCTATTATTTCGGGCAATAATTCTTGAAACCTTTCTAGGAATTTTCCGCGACTCAACCACCTGACGTCCGTGTGAAGAACTACATCAGTGTTTTCAGCTGACTCACTATCTTCCAACTGCAATTTAAAGAGCCGTCGTTGCAAGCTACGTGCACGGATAGAATTCACAATTTTTATTGTAATGCCCATAATCTCCTCCATGTTTAGAACTTTTGAACACAAAACTTGTTGATGTATAATGCCATGGAAGGAGAAAAATGAAGGGAAATCATCATTAGCTCGACACAATGCCACAAAACCGTTTTTGTTTCCAGTCATTGCTGGTGCTCCATCGGTTGTAATGCACACTAGTTTATATATTAGTAGCTTGTAGTTTGTTACAAAATTGAAGAAAACGTCATATATATCTTCGCCACGGGTCTTTCCTTTCAGAGGAATCATTGTCAAAAACTCTTCCTTAGCCGACATGTCATTGAATACCATTCGAATAAAAATACGCAGCTGGGCAGTGTCTGTCATATCTGTGGATTCGTCGAACTGTAAAGAAAAGTATGTACATTCCATGATATTATGTTTTAGTTTATCTGCCATGTCCTGACTCATGACTTCAACACGCCTTGTGACAGTCGGACGAGATAACTGAAGTTCTCTAATAGCAGACATAATCTCTGTTTTATTTTTAAAATCTCCAAATAAAGTCTCACCCGCTTGAATAAATGCTTCCTTCACAACCAATCCATCATCAAAAGGTTTCTTGTGTTTCGCCAATATATGAGATATTTTAAATGATGCGATCGTTGCAGCTTTTGATTGTTTGGCTGGTCTTGTGAACATGGTTTGTTGTTTTTTCAAACAAGTTATCAAACCACGTACTTTTCGTTTTTCTTAATTCACTCTGTGACGGAAAATCCTTTTCATAGTTTTTATGAACCGCTTTATGATGCCTCTCTAAGTTCCCACGCTTAGGTATTGCAACTGACGCACGGCAAATGAGACAAATGCACTTATCTTTTACCATACAAAAGAAAAATTCTTCCTCCCAATCGTTATTAAAATGATAAGTTTTACTTTTCTTCGCCGCACTCATTTTGGATTATTTATTAATAAACTTCGTATCGATGTATCGCCTTCAAGTTACAACTCAGACTGACTCCTATTCCTGCAGGCGCAACATTTATATCGGCGCGAACGAAGTCTCGAATGTTCCCGTCAAACACGCCACCGGAAGTTTCTAGAAAAATCGGCGGGAATCAAAAACGCGGCTTTTCTTTGACAAGTACCGCGCGTTCCTTTGATAAAGCCGCCTTTTGCCGCTAGCAGGGGGTTATTACGATAAAAGAAAGTGATGAGGGGGTTATTCTGGCCTAATTGTGGATCGAATAAATTTTAGTAGTTTATTCATTACATTTTGTTTTAGTTACCTAAAACAAAATCTGTGAATAGTTCTATATCGGAATTTTTTTCTCGAGATCAACCACTCAACCACTCTAGTGGTGTATCATTGACTAATGGATGCTGGTACAGTATAGTAGATAACTTGACTGGGTTTGCCTTGATCTTCCGATTGTTAAACCAGTATTGTAATAGGTTTGGGTGCTTCTGAAGCTGCCTGGTAACAAGTCTGCGACATGTTGTTATAATAGTATCAACCGCGTACAGTGCCCACTTGGTTCGGTCGTGATATGGAGAATGGAGAGATCCTTTGGAGAACCACGCATCGATGGCCCTTTTGCTTGATAGTTCGGCGTCGGTCCTGGCATTAAACCTCCTGTTTTGGTGGATGCTTTGAGCCAGGAAGTCGTTATGCCAGACTTTATCAAAGACTGTCCCCAGCGCGCTTATGTTGTAGAAAGCCGCCATGATTTGTTGTTCCAGCCTGGAAAGTGAACGCAGAGAGGCACAAAGTTGTACTTTTGATATATTTTACAATAATAGCCCGTTAAAAAGGACCCAATTCAAAATCCCATCCGCTGTTCCTATTTTAATCGTTTACTGATATGCTTAACCTACTCATTAAAGATTTATTATCAAAATTCATATTTCGAGAACTATAAATTTAGAAATCTATTTTTATCGTGATAAGGTAGTGACAAATAATTTGAATTATTTATTAACCTCTATTACTGGGAACAGCGCGAACTTTTATAAATTTTAAATACTAATTTTTATTATTTATTCAAAGTCCGTTGAAGTCTTAATTTATATGACATCCACGCATTAAATTTACTTCATTTAGGTGAATTTTTGAATAACAGTAATAAAGATAAGGTTAACAAGTAGATAAGGGAATGTAGGATTTTTTATAATTATGTTGTCGTTGAGGAATAAAACAGGTAACATGCGAGTTCTCTATCCCCCCTCTCTCTCTTTATCACTTTGGTTACAGTAAACCCAATATAGCAGTGAAACTCAGGGTTAACCATATAGGAAAATCAGATCTCGGTTTCCAAGAGGTCACGTGGCAGTCCGTTATGTTAAAAAGGGGACCAGCGGGAGATTTTGAATATTTACTGTGCGAAGTTTTATCATTCAAAATCGTAGATATTATAGAAATGTTTGAAAATTTTTGCCAAAGCCAAATCTTTGGTCTGTAACCAAAAAAATATCATAAGAGAAATAGCTGCTCAGAATTATTCAATTTATCCGCGTACGATTTCTTACTCAATTGATCTGCTTTAATTGATTCATTCAAGAAGAAGAAACTCACTCCCGATGTACTTTTTGAATTATTTTTACAATTGTCAACTGCACAATAAGAACCTCCTTTCCCCATGATTATATTTATTGTTTATCAACCTTCTCGATTCTCTTCACTTACTAACTCTCTTCTTTCTGTCTTTAAATGCTTATAAACTGCAGTAACATCAAGAAACAATCGACAATACATTTCAAAAGACACATTTGGAGATCAGATGTAAACATTGAGTGGCCATTTTGAAAGGCACACGTCGACGCAGGCTCTTTAAAAAACTCGTCACCAACTTGGAGCTCACTTTCACCACTGTATTGGGCTTACTGTGCTTTGCTGGCCGTGTACTACTAACACGTAGGCTGAAAAGTTTTTGATCTGATAATAGATGTCGCCCTTTTTAAAAAATCCATATGATTTTTAGGAAGTACCGACCTTCAAACGATACGTGTCAAAATTTCATGACATTTCGACAATTAGTTTGGAAGTTACAGTGGTTTTAGCGACCCTACTTTTGATATTTTCAAAAATCGAATTTCTTGGGTTCATTAAACATTGTTTTTTGATGGGAAAAAATACCGTTCAACAAAACAATGGCTTGATAAGTGTTACGGGGACTCTGTTCCTCGAAAATCACTCATCATTTACTGGTATGATGAATTTAAACGCGTTCGTACAGATACAAATGATGCTGAACGGTGTGGACGCTCAAATGAGGTTTTACACCTGAAAACATAAAAAAAATCCACAAAGTTGTTTTGGATGACCGTAAAGTGAAATTGCGTGAGATAGCTGACACCCTAAAGATATCAAAAGAACGTGTTGATCATTTTTGGCATGAACATTTGGGCATGAGAAAGCTCTGGTCGAAATGGGTACCGCGTTTGCTCACAGTGGACCAAAAACAACAACGTGTTAATGATCTGAGCGCTGTTGGGACCTGTTTAAGCGCAATAAAAAGGATTTTTTCATGCGATATGTGACAATGGATAAAACATGGATCCATTACTACACACCGGAATCAAATCGGCAGTCAGCTGAGTGGACAGCAGCCGGTGAAAGCCGCCCGAAGCGACCAAAGACACAACAATCGGCTGGGAAGGTTTTGGCCTCTGTATTTTGGGATGCGCATGATATAATTTTCATCGACTATGCTGAAAAGAAGAAATGATAGTAACGAATACCTTCTACGAGCTTCCAAGACGACACATGGAGATCCCCACAAGACAGCGATCAAAATCCAGTAAGAAACCTCTTAATAAAAGCAAGATATAGAAACTGCATCAAGTCAGTTAAGGCTTACCCGGGCGTTGATGTCTCCTCGGACCACAGTCCCTTAATAACCCAGATGCACATCAAACTCAGAAGAACACAAAAGAAAAGAGAAACAAGGATAAATGTAGAGCTTTTAAAAAGCCAAGACATACGAAATGAGTTAACAGAAATAAACAAAAATCTGAAAATACTTGAAAGCAAGGAAGAAATATCGAAACTGTAGAGACGTAAATGAAAAATGGTACGGCATCAAATTAGCCCTGTTGGAACCCTCAATAGCCGTTTTAAAAAAAAGAAACATCCACAGGAAAGAAAGAATGGGTGTAACTACCGAAATTCTAAATCTGATGGATAAGAGAAGAAGCTTTAAAGGAAAAAATGAGCAACAATATAAAGTAACACAACGAATACTTCGCACAAAGATTAGAAAAGCAAAGGAAGATTATCACAAGCAGAAATGTGAAGAAATTGAGGAGCAAAGCACGACAGTTTCAACATACACAAAAAAGTGAAAGAACTTGCCGGCACCAACAAACATAAACAACTAAATATATTATACGATAACAACGTGAAAATAGTCATAGAAATAGAGCAAAAACTGGAAATATGGAAGAACTACATTGCACAACTCTTTGAAGATGAGAGACGACAAACAAATTTTGAAAATATAGAAGGAAAGTTGGGCCCAGACATAATTAGGGATGAAGTGATATATGCACTGAACACACTAAAGAGCAGAAAAGCTTCAGGGCCAGATCAACTGCCAGCGGAAATCCTTAAACTGATAGAGGAGGACCAGATTCATATTCTGGTAGAATTAATTAATACTATAATTTGGAATAATTCCAAATGAGTGGTTACTATCAATCATAACGCTTCCAAAAAAGAAAGGCGCCAAGTATTGCTCAGACTACCGTACAATAAGTCTGATAGCTCACACAGTGAAAATCTTGTTGAAGGTGATCCATAATAGAATATTCAGCAAACTAGAAGCAGACACCAGTAATACTCAGTTTGGATTCCGTAAAGGCTTGGGAACAAGGGAAGCATTGTTTGTACTCAATGTCCTGTCGCAAAGCTGCCTAGACATGAATCAGGACCTACACGCGTGCTTTATAGACTATAATAAGTCCTTTGATAAAGTTAGACATGACCAACTCATAGAAACGTTAATAAAGAAAAGAATAGACATCGGAGACATAAGAATAATTTCTAATCTTTACTATGGCCAAAAACCAGCAATACGAGTGGAAGATATAACATCTAAAGAAATAGAAATCCAAAGAGGTGTTTGCCAAGGGTGTATACTTTCGCCAATCCTCTTTAATATGTACTCGGAGGACATAATAAGTAAAACACTGGATGATCAAGACATAGGCATTAAAATAAACGGCACGGCAATAAATAATCTGAGGTACGCTGATGATACAGTTCTCCTAGCTGAAACACATGAAGACCTACAGACGTTAATTAATAAAATTGTCACAGCGAGTGAAGAGTATGGACTATCACTGAACATAAGCAAAACAAAAATATATGCTAATAACAAAAACAACTCGGGAAGATCGTAGGATATATGTAAATAATCAACCTATCGAAAGAGTAAAATAATACAAATATCTAGGCACAACCATCAATGAAAACAACGATAGCTCCAAAGAAATAAAAAATCAGAATTGAACAGGCCAGAAGTACATTTATAAGAATGAAGAGGCTTTTCTGTTGTCGAGATCTAAACCTTGAATTAAAAATACGAATGATGAGATGTTATGTAATGTCTGTACTATATTATGGGATGGAAGCCTGGACCATGAAGGCGATTGATGTGAGGAGACTGGAGGCATTTGAGCTATGGATATACCGGAGAATGCTAAAGATTTCATGGGTGGAGAAAGTGACCAACATGGAAGTGATGAGACGTATGCAAAAAGAAAGGGAAGTAATTCTAACGATTAAGACGGGAAAACTGTTATATATGGGTCACATCTTGAGAGGAGAGAAATATCGGTTGCTCCAGACTATCATGCAGGGAAAGATCGTAGGAAGAAGATCCATAGGAAGGAGACGGAACTCGTGGCTGAAGAACCTTCGAGAGTGGTTCGGCTGTAGCAGTCGCGAGTTATTTAGATCTGCCGTCTCCAAGATAAAAATCGCTATGATGATTGCCAAACTTCGCAGTGGAGACGACACTTAAAGAAGAAGAAGATGCTGAGAAGGGAAAAACCATCAATAGCAAATATTATATAAGATTATTGGTGCGTTTGAAGGCAGAAATCGCAAAGAAACGACCCCAAATAAACAAAAAAAAATGCTCTTTCATCAACACAGTGCACCGTGTCACAAGCCAATGGTTACGATGGCAAAATTGCATGAATTGAAGTTCGAATTGCTTCCGCATCCACCGTATTCTCCAGATTTAGCCCCAAGTGACTATTATCTATTCACAGACCTCAAAAAAAATGCTCGCTGGAAAAAGATTTGGCTCCAGTGAAGAAGTTGTCTCCGAAACTCATGCCTGTTTTGACGGCAAAGGCAAATTCTTCTACAAGAAAGGTTTAGGAATGTTAGAAAAGCGTTGGACTAATTGTATCGCTCTTGAAGGAGACTATATTGATGAATAAAGTCGAACTTTGCAAAAAAAATGTGTTTTAAGTAGCTATACCAAAAACTTTTTAGTCTACGTATAATTTTTAACTTTCATAAAATATTTTAGCATTATGGCATAGGACTGAATTACTAATTTGTTCATTTTTAAGGAATTTTTGTAAATGTTTTACTACCTGCTTAGGCGATACGTTAAGTTTGTGGGTTTTTTATTATATATTTTTACACACAACATCTCTTAATTGTTATTTTACAGATCCCAACCATTACCCGATGATTCTGCTGGGAAAAGTGGCGCCAAATTTTACCTAAGTTACGATAAGATTTTCATTATTAAAACCCTAACTTCCGAAGAAGTTGAACGAATGCATTCTTTCCTTAAACATTACCATCCAGTAAGTAGAGGAATTTTAATAATATGGTTTAATTTTATTAAATTTTGCTGGTTGCAAATATTAAGTTGTAATAATTATTTTTTTACCATAAACTAGATTGTAATTTATTTGTAGAAGAACCTATAAAAACTAACAAGATCGTAATTAAAAATTCATTATACGAGGCGCGTTTTTTAAGTAAGTACCGTTTTGAAATGTGGCGGCTGCAGCGTTGCGGTGGCCGTTCCACGCACACGCGTTGAATACCTGCATCAATTAGCTAGCCACAGATGCCATTACGGATTCATTCGCCCTAGTTTACGTCGTGCGTGTTTAAAATGCCTCAGGCCATTAAAAATACCGCGGATTGTGAAACACGCGCTGTAATTCGTTTTTTAAGTGCAAGAGACGTGATTTTTTCTGTATAGATTTAATATGTTGTATACGTCGTTTTTCTACTGAATATCTTACGTTTCGATGGTGGTGTCGACTTGAAATATTTTTTTTTGTTTTTTTAGTATATTGTTGAAAGGCACGGAAAAACGTTACTTCCCCAGTACCTTGGAATGTACAGGCTGACGGTCGATAATGTGGAACACTACATAGTCGTTTCAAGGAATGTTTTTTCGAATCATTTAAGTACTCACAGGAAGTTTGACTTGAAGGGTAAGAAAAAGATGAATTTCGTAATTTTTTTCCTTATATTTATGTTTATGCTTTTTAGAGGTCTTTCAACCAACAGTAATGATTTAAAGTTACTTTTCCCCTTCAAATATGTGTAATGTTTAAAGATGACTATTTAAATTTTTATTCTCATTTTTGGTAAAATGTTTTTTAAAGGTGGGAAAACTATGAATAAGAGTCGAAAGAAATTGATTAGGCATAAGGTTCCACAGACCCTAGAAATACTGCATTTAAGTGAATTTTCGTTTTTAACATATCGTTTTTTTTATTCATTGAAGGCTCTACAGTGGACAGGGAAGCTTCCGAAAAAGAAAGAGAAAAAGAACTGCCTACATTAAAGGATAACGATTTTGTTAACGAACAGATGAAGGTAAAAACTGGTCATTATAATTCAATTATTTCTAAACAATTATTAATAATATGTAAGTAATATGTATACAGTGGCGTGCAAAAGTTTCAGTGACATTTCGTACTCTAATTTATTAAAAAAAAGAGACTAATGATTTTTAATCATTATGAGATGTGAGTATGAGATATAGGAAACAAAATAATATAGTAAAAGAATATTATTTATGTTTGTGAATATATTTATTATTATTATTCTTATATTTATATGTGCAAAAGTTTTCGGCGACATAATATACATTGACGCAGTAGGACGTTCAAAGACGTATTTACGAATAATAGCGCGTTGACTGTTCACATTTAGTTCATGAAAGGTCGTGGGAGCATAAACATGACTCGGCATGTGCAAATCCAAATTCGTGCGAGAGTAATAAAATTTTCAAAAGAAGGAAAGTCTTCTCGTGAGATTGCTTCATTATTATCGATAGGTAAATCAACTGTGAACGATATTATTGTAAAATACCGTTGTAGATATGGTTTGAAAGATCGTCCGCATAGTGGAAGACCAAGAAAAACGTCTAAAAAAAGTAGATCGTATCATTAAACGCAAATCAACTGCGGATGTCAAGAAAGCTGCTGCCGAAATTGCACGAGAGCTAAAGGATGAAAACCTAGCTAATGTTAGTCGTAGTACTGTGACACGAAGACTACATGATGTGGACTTTTTGGCCGTATAGGTATTAAAAAACCATTAATCAGAAGACCCGATTACAATTTGCCAAAGATCACCTAAATTGGACAATCAAAGATTGGAAAAAAGTAGTTTTTTCAGACGAATTTAAATTTAATCTTTTTGGAAGCAATGGTAGACAATATGTACGACCTCCTATTGGTACGAGAAATGATGTTCGGTACCAAATTCCTACTGTAAAACACGGTGGGGGAAGTGTGATGGTTTGGGGAATTTTCTCTGCACAAGGAGTCGGTCCATTGATCGAAATCAACGGAAATATGAACGCTGATATTTACAAGGACATTTTAGAAAACAATTTGTTATCATATGCTGAAGAAACATTGCAGCAAGATAATGACCCCAAACATACATCCAAGTTGTGAAAACAGTAGTTTTCTGCTTCAAATGTGAGAGTTTTAAGCTGGCCATCTCAATCACCGGACTTGAACCCAATAGAACACTTATGGGAAACGCTAGATCGTCAAGTTCGAAAGCATACATATTCAAATAAAGCTACATTATTCAAATCATTGAAGGAAGAATGGGATAAAATTTCACCCGCTTGTATTAATCTATTAATTGAGTCAATGTCACATCGTTTTGCGGTTGTTAGCGTTGCAAAGGGTATGGCTACAAAATATTAACATAAAAATATAATTTAAGTCTATTATAGAGCATATGGACTAATAATTTTTCTCGTAGTACAAAGTGGCCGGAAACTTTTGCACATATAAATATCAGAATAATAATAATAAATATATTCACAAACATAAATAATATTCTTTTACTATATTATTTTGTTTCCTGTATCTCATACTCACATGATTAAAAATCATTAGTCTTTTTTTTTAATAAATTAGAGTACGAAATGTCACTGGCCGGAAACTTTTGCACGCCACTATATATATATATATATATATATATATATATATATATATATATATATATATATATATATATATATATATATATATATATATATATATATATATATATACAGGGTGGCCCAAAATTACCGAAGGGGTTTGAGTTCATTATAACTTTTTATTTAAGACATAATTATAATTTCTTTTTTTTAAATACAGTATATTAATGGAGAATATTTTTAATTTAATTATGAAAAATTATATCTCGCAAGTGGGTGGCCATTTTCTGCTTCGCATATTTGTTCTCTTTCCAAAACATTTTCCATACCCTTTCGCAAAACTTCAGGTGTTATGTTGATGATTTCGTCGCGTATATTGTTTTTTAATTGCTGGATGGTTCTAGGCTTATTAATATAGACTTTTCCTTTCAAATAACCCCAAAGGAAAAAGTCTGGAGCGGTTAAATCCAGTGAACGCGGAGGCCAATTAAAATCGCTTGTACGCGAAATAATTCGTTCACCAAAGATGTCGCGTAAAAGAGCCATTGTGTCCCTCGCAGTGTGCGCTGTGGCTCCATCCTGTTGGAACCATACTTGCGGATGGTTTTCCACGGCTGGCCTTAAAAAATTTTCCAACATTGTCCGATATCGAACACCAGTGATGGAAACGGCGACACCGTGTTCATTTTCAAAAAAATATGGGCCAATTATCCTTTCCGACGAAACACCGCACCAAACAGTACACTTAAGTGGGTGTAATTGTCGCTGTTGAACTACTCTTGGATTTTCCGTAGCCCATATCCTGCAGTTTTGCCTATTAACGAACCCATTTAATTGGAAATGAGCTTCGTCGCTCATAATTAAATTATGAATAAAATCATGATTTTCTTCTGCTTTTTGCCGGAAATAAATTGCATAATCAAGTCGCTGCTGGTAATCTGTCGGTTTCAATTCTTGGACAAGCTGAATTTTGTATGGAAACATTCTTATTGTATGCAAAATTCTCTGCAGCGACCCTCGTGAGAGGCCAAGTTGTGTCGAACGTCTCCTGGTTGATGTTTCTCCATCTTCCCGAATACTCTCCTGTACCCGTTCAATATTGTCATCCATGTGCACCGTTCGTCGTCTGCCGGCACCAGGAAGGTTCCTTACTGCCCCCTGTTGTCGAAAATTTGCAACCAGACGGTTTATTGTTGACTCTGAGGGTCCAACCCGCACATTAAAATAACGACGATATGCACGCCGAGTCAAAACAATGGACCGTTGATTTGAGAAATAAAGTTCAACGATTTGGGCACGTTGTTCAATTGTGTACTGTTCCATTTTAAATTCCCCAAGTCTTCTTTATAAAATACTGAAAATAAATAAAAAACAAAATTATAATAAAAAAGTTATAAGGAATTCAAACCCCTTCGGTAATTTTGGGCCACCCTGTATATATATATATATATATATATATATATATATATATATATATATATATATATATATATATATATATATACATATATACATATATACATATATACATATATACATACATACATACATACATACATACATACATACATACATACACATATATACAGGGTGTCCCAGTATTCCGTGTACATAGAGTTACTGTAGATATCTGGGATGAAATTATGACCATTTAACCCAACATACCTTAGAACAAAAATATTTTTGAGATACAGGGTGTCAAAGTTATACTTTTATTTTGGTTTTTCTTAAGTAGCTTTCTTAATAACCTGAACTAACCTGAATTAAAATAAAAGTATAACTTTGACACCCTGTATCTCAAAAATTACGAATTTTTGGATTAAGATAAGTCGGGCTAATGCTCATATATATATATATATATATATATATATATATATATATATATATATATATATATATATATATATATATATATAGAGGGTGTTATGAAAATCGTTTAATATATTGAAATGGGTGACTCCTTCGTCAATTGGAGACACTCTCAATACTTATTTTTAGTAAATTTGTACATAGTTGATAATTTACAAAATTACTACGTAGATTACAAAAAATCATTGCGCTGCGTCCTACTGTGCAACTCAAGCTGCCTTTCAGTTTTTAAGATAATACATTAAATTTTTTTTTAAATACTCGTCAGACATAGCGCTTCAACTGGTACCTGCAAGTTTTTTATTAGATTTTTTTTTAAATTTGACTGAAAAGTGAAGGTCTCTTTTTTTCTTAAAAAAAAAAAATAATACTCTTTTGGGCGATTAACTTTTTACGGTGTACTTTTAAATCTCGATATTTTGCTTATGGTAATATGTGTTTCTGAGGTCGCTAATTCCTAAAATAGTCATTTTAACAAAAATTTTGAAGATTTTAAGTTATTGGCCAATTTTGGTTATTTTCCGCTGTTTTTATAGTCTTTTCAGCGGATCAGGAAAGAACGGGCAATTTTATCATCAATTTACGTTGGTTGTTCATGGTTTTATAGGAAAGAAATCTTGATAATCATAGTTGCTAGTGTAATTCGTTATATATATATATATATATATATATATATATATATATATATATATATATATATATATATATATATTACTTTGGAATGTATTCTGGTAGGTTTATATTGGTGAAGAGGCAAAATCAAAACTCATGGAAACCTTAACGGCCGATGTTGAATTTTTGACTAAACTACATCTTATGGACTACAGTTTACTACTTGGTAAGTGTTTTAATCAATATAGCATTAAACTGTAATATGCAGAGTTAACCACATTCGATTATAACTACCGTAACTGGAGGAAGGCAGGCAATGCTAAATGGTGAGCATTGTGGTGAACGAACTCGTGCTACTAAACTTTACCGTGACTTATGTCACTAACATCTAGCAAAGTCTTGGAAATATTACACTCACACTTATATCAATCAATGTTTTTATTATTTGCTTCATAATCTGGTGTTGCATGTTTACAGATCAGTTATTAATTAGATTTTTGTGACGTATTTCCTACAGGAATTCACGAAGTCGAACGCGGCGAACAAGAACTCCAGCGCCAACGAGAACAGGAAGCCGAGAATCCCCAGGAATCCGACGAAAGTGAGTCCGGCTCCGGATTGGAGAATCGAGGGGGCCAGATGGGTTTCAATACGCCCCCCGACTCGCCTAATGCGGTGACGCAATATTTGCGAGAACATAGTCTGCAGTACGAAGGTAAATTTAGTAAAATTTACCAATATATTAACACAGTTTCAGGTGAGAAAGAGTGAGGTTTTTTTTTAATTTTTTGGGGAAATTTAGCTTTCTGGGGGCTTACAGCGCTTCGATTTTGGGGTGTTTTGTTGCTCAATTTGCTTTAATGCTCATTTTTTGTTACGAGTTTTTTTGCAGTGACGCATTAACCATACATATATCTATATATATTTCCGCGCGTACATCTGTTGGTCAGTGTTGTTTCTACTGGGAAATCGCAGACGTTTCGACAAAGTCTCATTTGGCTTAAGGGATACTTACTGGTCAATAATTGAGAGTTTGTGAGTTATGTGTGCTATTTATATGATGTCAGGACTGGCGATTGATCAAGTGCGTACCGCATTCAGCTGTTATCAATACCTCCAAAAGTTTCTGTGTTATTACATAATACAGTTAGAACATATCGCCTATAACTGGTAGTCGGTAAAAGAAATTCCTTTTTTTTTTTGAAATTATTATTGGCATCCCTGCAAACAATGCTTTGTAGAAAGCACACAGAAAAACGATTCACATGGCTAGAGGAAAACATAGATCGAGACTGGAGCAATGTACTTTTTTCCGATGAAGCTTCATTTTGGGATTATGTTATTACCTCACGAGGCTGGTCAATTTCCACTAACCGATTGTTTCAGTGCACAGTGAAACACCCTACCATGTTGGTGGATGTCTTTCGGAAACAGATTTTGGGAGATTCTTCATATTTACCTCCAATTTGAACGTTGAAAAATGCTTCAGATTTACAACAAGGCATTAATATCGACTGCCAAACGGTGGTTGGTTGATAAAAATGAGGAGTGGATGCTTCAAGGGCATAACTACCCAAAACATCGGACTAAAACGTGTGCCAGTGGAAAGGGGAACCCGGTATCGTCATACCAGATTGGCCACCGTAGTCGCCCAACGTAAACCTATTCGTTGACCATTATAACCACGAAATTGATCAGGAAACATTCATAATAATGAATGCGCCAGTACATCAGATCCATATTGAGTTGCTGTTACTATTCTGTTTAACTGATTTTAACATAACTTAACTTCCACACAAATATCTATTACGGTAACTTTCGGTAAAAAAGCACTTTAAAAAAGACTTCCCCAAAAATGTATGCCCATTTTTAGTGTTCCGTACGGAACACTTCGGTGTCTGTCTGTCCGTCTGTCTGTCACACCCGGTTTTCTCCGAAACTATTTGTCATAGAAAGTTGAAATTGGGTAATAATATAGGAATTGATGGCCTCATCAGAGCCACGTAGTTTTGAAACTTAAATTTGGACTTAAGGGGTTAGTTTTGGGGGGTGTAATCGGAAGTGAAAAAAAAAAATTTTACTAGGTAATGGAGTGTGGTGTCAAATGAAAGCTTGTGAAAACACGAGTAAAAATATATATATATATATATATATATATATATATATATATATATATATATATATATATATATATATATATAATGTAATACTTGCGCGCACTTTTCTTTGTATTATTTTTAAAAAATCGCGAAAAATCGCTGTCCACCCGCCTTATCTCGAAAAGTACTTATCAAAAAATTTTGAAAAAAATCTGGAATATTCTCCGCGGGGTGTAGATTGAACGAAAATTATCACGAGTGCATTACCTTTAATAATATATCTGGTATGTAAAAAAAAACAAAAATTTTAAGGTCATCAATTTTTCAGTAAAGATTGGAAACAAACTTTGTTGAAAACTCATTTGGAGTGTGTTTTGTGAAGTCACTGATCATTTTATACCTCCGTTACAAAATTTTTTATTTTAAAAGCAATCAACGTACGGAACACTAATTGCGCAAGTTCACCTTGCACTTGACCGGTTGTTTTGCTGTGAAATACTTTTTTTATTTTAACTTTTCAAAATAATTTTTCGTGATATCTTCGCAAAAACACCAGCACCCATTTTGATGTAAATAAGCTTAAAATCTGTGCATTCCTTCCTTAGCTGTTCGTATGGACCCTGACAGGCAAACAAACAACATTTCAATTATCTCTATGCTTTTATAACATATATGAGTGTGTGTCTGAGTGTGGTTTTTATTGACACAGCTTTTTCTGAGCTTTATGTTTTTAAAACGCTTGAAGGGCTATACCAGTGTAATTACTTAAATATAAGGATATTTTTCTAGAATTTTCTTAAAGAAAACTACTGCATAAAATATTTTAAAATGTTGGGTACATATTTATTATTTGTTCACAAATACACACAAATTGTTTCGGTCCAAAGTATTGAAATTTACGGGACTTATGTCCCAGTAACGGGACGAGTGAAAAAAAAGTAGCTCCACTGCTGCCTGATTGGCGCCTCCACATTGCCTGGAATAAAAAAAAAAAAACAAAATGATCATTAAAATCGATATAATTTTCCGTACCATCAACCATGGATTTTAAAAAATATTGAAAATTATAAGAATGGTAGCGTTTAGAAAAAAAAGGATACAATTTTCGCCAAAAAAGTGTCCATTTTTTGCATGCCAAATTGACATTTTCGGTCCAATCAAAAAATTCATGGTTCACAGTACGACAAAACATGTCCTTAACATGCAAAAAAAAAATTAAGTTGATACAATAAATTGTTTTCGAGTTACAGCTGAAGCAAATTTAAAAAACGCGTTTAACGATTGACTAACATGTAACACATAAATAATGATCTCTTGCTACGTACCTACTTTGCGACTATTGTGAGTTCACTGAAGTATTAAATGTTTGACTTTCACTTACGTGATGGCATCACGGCATTGGAATTTTAATACCTGCTCCGGTTCGCGTTACGCTTCCAAAAACGAGCAGGAGCAGCTGTGCCTGGCGATAGCAGTATTTTCAAAAATAAACGTAGGCCAAGTTAGATACTTCGACCTTTTATTCTATACATATAGAAACATCGAAACATGTAAAAAAACCAACCCAACCTAACCCAATAACAAGGCCTCGAATCGCTTCGTTCAGCTTTTAAGAACGAGTCACGATCAGAAAAGACTGTTTACAATTTTTTGAAGAATTTCGTCATGGTCGCACTTCCGTCAGCGATGAATTTCGTTGTTCCAAAAAATATCGATGCTGTGCGCAACATGATTGAAAAGGATCGGCATGTGACTTGCCGTGTGATAGAGGCATTTTTAGGCATATCGAAGACTGCAGTATATTCGATTTTGCATGAACATTTAGCGGTGAAAAAGATCTGTTCCCGATAGATTCTGCATAATTTGACCGAACCTCAAAAACAGGCTCGTGTCAAAGGAAATGCTCAAAAAATTCGACCGAGAACTTGCAAAATCCGAATACAACATCGTAACAGGAGACGAAACTTGGATGTATTTGTACGACCCGGAAACTAAACAACAATCAACTGTTTGGGTGTTCCAAGATGAACTGAATCCAGCAAAAGTAGTTCGTTCGCTAAGTACTTTCAAGAAAATGATAGCTTCTTTCTTTGGTTTTACTAGACATGTTGCAACCATTGCTTTAAAGCAGAGGTTCCCAAACTTTTTTTTCTCGTAGACCACTTTCAAAATTTTACTGGTTTCGGTGGACCCCCTGCTGCTATATTTGTACCATATTCCCAAAACTCGTCAAAAAATGTGAAGATTAGATCTAACGATGGAAATTTGCGCCGTGGCTGAGTTCCAACCCTAAATTCGGAGTGGTAAAAATAAAATGAAAAATAATATATTTTCTTGTGTTCTATTTATTAAAATAATATGATTACAGACTTAATAGAATTAAAATTAAACATTAATAACGTACCGTAACTTCAACAATGCAAATCAACAATTAAAAAAAAAAATAGTCATAATTTTAATGGGAGGGATGTACTTGATGGATTGACAGCAAATTATCAATATTTGGCTTCAGTTTTGTAAGGAATAACCGCAAATCTCCTCGTTCTGTGATGTTCAATCTGCTCCTTTTTTTTTTTGTTAATAGGTTTGTAACGACACTAAAACTTTTTTCGACAAGGTATGACAAGGGAAACGCTATCAAAAGTTTTCTCGCAATTTCCCACAGCCCAGGATATTTTTCGGGTATTTCTGCCTGCAGCCAAAATGTTTGATAGCCTTTTTTAAATTTCACTTTCAACTCCTCATTGGTGCTAAGCTCGAGCAGCTCCTCTTGTAATACCACATTCGCCACTTCCGTTTCATCAAATGGATTTATGATCCATGGTGGTATTTCCATCTTCAGAATATCTTCAAATCTATTGAAGTCATCATGCAGGGCATTTAAATGTTGAACGTATGTCTGAATATCCTCATCAAGACATTCTGCCTGTGACAAGTTTGGAAACTGGGAGAATTCGCGCCGACTAATATTTTGCTTCATAAATTTCAATTTTCCAAAAAAAGCCGAAATTACACCCTTTGTTTTTTTTCTAAATTTAGGCTGTCCCCTTGTAACTGCAAGTTAATGTCATTAAATTTTTTGAACAAATCTGCCAAATACGCGATGTCTGCTTTCAATTTGATCAGGTTTTCTTTTAAATCTGGATCTTTACTTTCCAGAAACTCTAAAACTGATTCAAAAAGTGAGTAAAATCTTGTTAAACATGCACCTTTCGACAACCAGCGTACTTCAGTATGTAAGAGCAATCGTTGGAAGTCTTCATCATTTTCGTCGCACAATTGTGCAAATAAACGGGTATTCAACGCATTGCTTCTTATTTTGTTAACTGCTTTAATCACAAAATTGAAGCGATTGGTGCAATCTATCACTCAAATTTTTCACTACCAGGTGGTCTCGGTGGATGACACAGTGAATTGCAGTTACTCCTTGTATAATTCTTTTAATATGGCTTATAAACCCACGATATCGCCCGAAGATGGCAGGAGCTCCATCTGCTGCCACCGAAATAATGTTTGTAAATGGAGTCGTACTTCGTCCCTTTGCACGTCTGAACGGGTTGCGTTGCGGGCGGCGCTTTGTAAATCTCGACGCGCGTTGTACTGAATATCGAATATGCAAGTTTTTACAAGTAACAGTCGCTGATCTTCTTAAAATACATTACTCAAAAAAATTAAGGAGGTTTTAAAACAAAAAAATTAATGCTAAATATGCCGGCCTAACTGAAAAAAATTTTTTCAAGCCCGTGGACCAAAAAGAAAGCAAAATATTTGCAATATTATTTTTTCGCGCTATCTGTTAGGATTGCATGAGAACCGTAGCTCCTAAAAAATTTTAGCCAAAAAAACTGAAAATTAGAATCTTAAAGCTTCAAAATGCTTTTTTTTTAAGTCTCAATACGACCATTTTTCACCGAAATACAGCGTGTCAAAAATCACCGAAAAATTTGGAATTTTTTTTGCTCCCTTAATTTTTTTGAGTAGTGTATTATCTGCCTACATTGATAGGTAAAGCCAAGCCAACATTTATGTTCTTTACTATCGAAACCAGATAAATTTTCGTGGACCCCCATTTTTTTTTTCACGCCAACGTAGACCCCCGTCGAGTCTCCCGTGGACCCCTGGGGGTCCACCTGAACCACTTTGGGAATCACTGCTTTAGAGGAACGAGTTAATGCTGAATGGTATACAACAGTTTGTTTGCCAGAAGTCATCGATGAAATCAGGAAAAACAAGCTGTTGAATCCTTTCAAAACCATGTTATGAGGTACCAACTTCAGAGTGGGAAAAATGTTTCGAGAATTGATTCCAACACATGCAAAAATATACAAATCTTAAAGTGAATATTTTGAGAAAAAATGAAACGATTTCTACCAAAAAAATTCTTTTCTTTCGTTGTTTTTATAAAAACTTAAAAAGTACATTTCTTATGGAAAATGGCTTTAGGTAAAATCGGTCAGAAATTGGATATGGTGTAGGTTTTGACCTCCAGATCAAAATTTCTCATGGACCAACGTTCGAAAATGGACAGTCCTTATGGGGATATTCTTTCGGTACTGGTTTGAGGTGATTTGCAAACCCTTTCCACATATAAACGTGGTTATTCATGCATGATATACTTAAGTGACATGCAAGCACATGCCTTCGAACATGTACACACATGTAAATATTTATATATTTCAGAAATATCTGTATGTAAAAAATATTCACTATTTGTGTCAAAGGTAGAAACAAGCTTCTCAAAAATCTATGAATGCTCTAAACTTTTTCAGGTGGCATCATCCCCGAGCTAGATATCTACGCTATCCCAGCCTCAGAAAACGCCCCCGTCAAGGAGATCTACTTCGTAGCGATCATCGACGTGCTCACTCACTACGGCGTCAAAAAGCAAGCAGCTAAAGCAGCCAAGACTGTCAAATACGGATCGAACGTAGACGAATCAGTACGTGCGATCCCGAACAGTACGCCAGGCGGTTTATAGATTTTATCGGGAAGGCTATTGAGTAAGGGGTGAGGGAGGCGGGGAGGGATTAAAGATTGATTTTAGTGAGGTGTTTGGTGGTTACGGTAGGATACAGTTTATAATTGGCTCAAACATAATTTCAAATTAAGTCATTCAAGGAATTTCCAAGAAAATCATCCTATTTGCAGAGATTTAAGATCAACGTGCATCGCCTTTTCCGCGCACGCGCCGCTTTTGTAGAGCCGCAGGGATTTCCTTATAATTATTGCGCCGTGCCTGATTGCAGATCATCACAATCGCTGGTCCTATTTTTCTCGTGTAGATTTTAAGGTCATTCGCGTAAAAAAGTAATTGAGAATGTCGAAAAATTCTTAAAAATATTTATGTTATGAATATCTCATCTAGTTTTCGCATTGATTTCCGGTGGTGGAAGAATTCGCCATTGTTCTTACGGGCAACGTTTCCACGAGGCGCCGGCATGTTCATATTTTTCTGCTTTCTTTGTGTGGATATATAGAAAATGTACATGTGGGGCTCCTTCCTTGTCCCCCTCCAATTCGAAAAATGGAACATCTCTTAATATGCGCAAACTGCCCACTGTACCCTCGACGACAAGTCCGAAGCAGTGGACCTGATTATAGGCGGAGAAACTATAGAATAATCCGGACACAGTAAAGTAAAAAAATCTCATCTAGTACCAGCAGCCTTCACAAGCTACTCACACCCACTTCGGCCGGTCGATTAACGGGTAATAATGATCAATTTTTTGCAAAACTTTGCGGACTGGGTACCATCATTCATGCCCTTGGTTTGGCATGGATGGGTAAAATCCATATTGATGTAATTTAATTTGATTTTTTACTAAGATAACTAAGTACGGATAATTGACCTTTTCAAAGACCTTGATAAATCCGCAAACTTTGGAAATAGGTCGATAATTATACACCAGATTTAAAAATAGATGCCGAATATAAAGTTTTGCTATCGAATTTCACGTTGATATTCCATTGTCACGGTTATTTTCATTTTTATCTCTACCAATTTCAAAATCGTACCTATTTTAATCACCAGAACACTCCATTCTAGTTAGATTAGATATTTAGTTTTCGTAATTAATAAGGTTGAAAGCTTAAAAAAGCCGAAGTCAATAATTTAGATGTTTAAATCAATTTCAGAATAATTTTTTTAAAAATAGCCGTTGTTTATGCATGGAGGATTGTTTGAAATATTTTAAATGGCTTTGTTAGCTGTGACTTGTTCTTTAGTCGACCGTATGTTATAGTCTAACTTTCAATATAAAGATCGGCCTTAGAATAGCACAAACTTTTTTTCAGTGGAATGTTTTATACTGTTGCGATTCTATCGTTATTTTTTAAACAGTTTCGTTTTATTATTTAGTCGTTAAGAGTCCTAAAATGAGTCAGAATGTGGAGTTCTTAATACTGGCCGTTTTTGTCCCTCGTTTACTGTGAATCAAACTATGTAGCCCCCTAATTCTTAGATTTTTGAACCGATTTGAATAATTTAAGTATGTGATGCAACTAAATGAGTAGATTTCTGATTTCACGTCAGTTTTTTCCAACGTAGTAAGTAAATGGGAAATCTTAAGAATATACGTGAGATAAAACAATGTTAATTGCAATTTTTGGTCCACTCCTTACGTAGGTTTTTGGACCGTAACATTTGGGGTACCCATAGTGACTTCCACCGTTTTAGTTTCTTAATTTTCTGTGTTTTTAATTGTCTTTTACTTAAGCGGGGTAGCTTTTTCCATACTGGCGAAAATTTGGTGAATTTGCAAATTTACTTACATATGTTAATCCATTATGTTTACGTCAAAAGGGTAGTAGACTTTTTATGCTCTTTATCTACACCTCGTCGCTAATTGTCCTGATTATTATGAAAAATCTGCTTCGTATTACGTATTGGCCCATTGCTCACCATACAAGATATTTCCAGTGGAGATTTCCGATGCAGAAATAATCTCTCTTTTAAATACAGTATATAATCGAGTACCGGCATAGAAAATATAGCTATCGCTACAGACAAACAAACACGTGAAACAAAATGTCGCCGCAAAACGAAGCCGGCTGACTAACGTCGCCACGTTAAAATGTATCTTGTCGACTCTTCAAAGATGCCGCTCAAGTAGAAGCGGTGTTATGTGTAACAATAAGAGGCAACAATATGCCCAGCATCTCTGAGAAACTCGACGAGGTACATTTTAACGATCCGGCAGTGTCCAGCCGGCTTCTTTTTTGCGGCGCCGTTTTGTTTCACGCGTTTATCTTTCTATAGCTATAGTTTTTATTCCACAAGTTTGTCTTTCTGTAGCGATAGCTATATTTTCTGTGATAGTTCGTAATGCCGAGAAGTCTTCCAACAGCTACCTATATTTTCTCTGATATAATACGTCTACTTACGCGGTATCTCTGAGAACCTCGACGTGGTACATTTTAACGATCCGGCGGTGGCCAGCCGGCTTCTTTTTGCGGCACCGTTTTGTTCAACGCGTTTATCTTTCTGTAGCTAAATTTTTTTGTGGTTTGGTCGTTCAAAACCAGACATGTTGGTACCCAGTCAATTCGTACAACTTTCTGGAACTTTTCTAATGCTTTCCTGCTGAACGACTTTGTCACTTTTTGTTTTCGATATATCTTTAAAATAGCTATTTCTTCTGACCTTTGCACTGTACCCGAAGTAATTTTTAAATTTTTTTTTCCAATATCACGAACTAGCATCGCTCCATTGCGAGTGATGTTACTACTTTATGCAGCGACACGGCGTTCTCGGGTATGTTAAAGTTTGCAGATAGCGATTACTGACAGACTTGAAAGTAAATCTTGACATTCTTAGCTTCTTTACAATGAAATTCTCTTTCATTGTGGATTTTCAAGTAATTTGTCAGTATTTTTTTTTTCTTTTCCTGATTCATTTTTACGCGCAATTGATTTGTTTTTTTTTTTTGGACAATAGATGACTATCGTCGAAGTTTTAAAGAACTGACGTTTCTAAATAAACAAGAATCGAGACTGTAATGTTATCCTGAAATTTATCGCGCAGATTTCAATTTTGCAAATGATATTCGGTTCAATCCCTATTACAGGGTCATCCTACTCCAGGCAACGGAAATTTCGAGTTTTCTTTTGAGATTTTTTTGCAAAAAATATAAGATATAATTAAAAAAAACTTTAGATATTATTTATTAAACTTTGGAGTGCATTCATAATTTTTTTTAAGTCTGAACTAGAAAGATAAAAAGATTCTTAAAATATATGAGTGTATTTCTCGACCAGACTACGGAAAAATATTTACCATGCGAAATAACAAAATGGCGACTACTCCACATTTCAGGTTCGATTTTCGCCAAATTTTCTGGTCAAAAATCGTTAAAAAAAAATTCAGAGACAACATTTTGTCCATAGTTCGACCGAAACTAGTTTGGAGATCCTACTTGCAGCTAATCAGTAACCCTTCCAATTCTTCATAAAACTCATATTGTTCAGTATTAAGCATTCTCCGAGCTATTCTTGGTTCTTTTGACTGAGCTTGCGATCTTAGCTCTGCATGCGTACGCCGATTGCGTATGCCTGAAACCGAGCGTTGCCCGCGCCCTCCTTAGACATGTAATATCTTTAAAATTAACACGATATCGAATAACACACTTATTCTTGAAGGTTCAAACTATAAAAAAATGCAAAAAAAATCGAGTTTTTGAAAATTCTAGAGTAGAATGGCCCCTTAATATCGGTGAAAACATGCTAAAGATATAGCTTTAAAATAGGGGCTATTTTAATAGGGTCTATACTGTATAACCTCCCGTATACAAAAAACTGTCCTATGCCGAAAGTGTAACAATAAAAAATGAGTATAAATTAGCTAGAAGCTAGCCATAGCTTAGCCAAACTAAAAATATAGAAAATATTCGATGTCCTAAATAAAGTCATAACTTTGATAGTATAAAACATATATTATAACATCTGAAAGATAAATATGTATCTTAAATTGAAACCTTTTTTACATATAAATTAGTCGGATAAAGTTAGACGTTGGTTATTTTTTTTTTTGTTGCTTTTTGGATCTGTTAAATACAAAATTACATCTTAATACCGTCATATTAGTTTCATACCGAGAGTAAGAGGAACAACTCAAGAAAAAAAAAACAACCATAATTTGTAAGAAAAATATAAGATAAGAACTATTACATGAAAATTAGTCAATGTTGGTAACTGTGGATTTACGAGCGTTTTAAATACTCTGAAAACTGTTGTTTTTTTCTTTAACAATTGGCTATCGGAATCATTCATACCTCCACACCTATAAGTTTCCCAATGATTTAAAAAACAATGCTGATTATTTTTCTAGCACAATATATTGGGTAAAACTGAAGCAATATTTTTTTCTAGTCTCTTATACATTTTCGCCAAAAATATATCATAATAATGTGCGGAAAAATGTATATGTATATATTTTTTAATATGGGGGGAAAACCATGGATTTTTCCAACATTTTAGTTTTATTTTATTAATATTTGCTCAATGGGCATGTGTTATGGAAGAGAAAAATTTTCAGCTAATATTTTTCCAAGGTGTCCGTTTATTTTATTGCGTCAAACAAGTTATTTTTGATATTAGCGAAATAGATTTTGAAACACGCAGAAGCTTTCAACAATAAAGAAATATTTTAGAGTTTTTTACTTATAATAAGAAAATGTATTTATAAATAGGAAAGCATTTATCGCTGGTGAATTATTAAAAACGAGAGAAACTGTGGGTAACTAAAATCTACTGTATTAAAAGAACTGGGACGTCGAAAATGACGCGACCATTACCTAAGCGCCAGTCTATAACCCAGCTAGATATAAGCACAAAAGTATCGAGAGTTCTGCGACGATGAAAGGATAACACTGATGCCTAATTCGGTACAAGCAATCAGTGACACACGTGAGAGAAACAAGAAATCACTCTAAAGCAAGCATATTTTCATGGTTTTGTGAGTTTAAAAAGAATCACATTTACGGAGGCGCCACAGAGAAAAGAAAAACAAAAAGATAGTCGTTAACTCCGTACAAAAACTGTGCATTAAGTTTACCTTTCCTGCATACTAGCGTCTAAGTAATGTTATAAACCAAAGAATTTAAAATATTAAATGCTAAAATACAATGATAGGTTCTAAAATGTATGTTTTGTCTTCGATACATTTTTTTATTTGCAGTTCAACTCTGTAACAATTAAACATAAAAAATTATGTTTTGACTTTCATTTTATAAAAGTCATACCCTCAAACGTACCGCCATTTCTCATAGTTCAACTTCAATGCAACTGGTGGCAGTGACATTATTATTAATCGAGCTAGAAAAACTTACTCTTTGTCTAAAAACCACTAAGTTTTTAACTATTTTTTTCATGGTATTACATTGATATTGCAATGTTTATAGCAACGAAGTTCTAGGGCAATTTTAAATCAAAAGTATGGGGAGGGAAAGGTGATTGTGGTATGCCAGCGCGGTAGGACGACACAACGACAACCACCAACTCCGTAATTTTGCGAACAAGCCACTTTGCGCTGTTGTTTTCTCGTCGTATTTAGAGTCTTTTCTCTTTATTCTATGGAAATTCCAATACAAGACATGCTAGTTGGATATAAGCAAGGTGGTATCGAGCTTTCTGCTGCGATGATTTTTTACAGTTTCCTCTTAATACAGTAGATAAAAGATCATTGACAATCTGCGTCTACCAAGCCACTTTTTATTATATTTACACCCTATATAAAATAATTTATACAAGCAGATATGAAAGTAAAAAAAGTCAACTCTAAATTTAAATATGTTGCCAATACACAATAAGGCGCCTGTAATTTCACATTAGAAGAGCAGAAAAGGAGAAATCTATTTTTATAATAAATATTTCTTATAAAACTTCAGTCACGTGGTTCAATAGCCCGCTTTCATATTTATTTCGAAACTTCATTTCAGTATTTGTGTTTCTTGCCTTATCCACTACTTGATAAACAATCAATGGACACCTTGTTTTTTTTCCTACCCTGTATAATATTAGAAATGTAAGTTTTTTTGATAATGTTAATGGTATGTTGTATCTAGGTAGTGTTTTGTAAAAAATATATCAATTTAATAAGATGTCTTAGGTATATGAAAGGTATTCTTGGTATTCCAGAAATTTTTTTTAGCTTTATAAACAGATGAGAGTCAAAAACACTTCATAAGCTGTGCTATTATGCTTTTTTTATGGTAGGCCTTTTTGTTAGGTTTTCGCCCCCATTGATCACATAGTAATACGTTAAATTTCAAAGTAGAGAAACCAACAGAGAACAGACATTTTTATACCTTTTTTGGCTCTTTCTGTATAATGTAAATAAAAAAATCTAATATTTAAATAATTATTAATGTACATAAAATTTATCAAAACCTTTTTATTGTGATGTATTTTTTAACATTTTAGTTCTTTTTTTTAAATGATATTTTATGTTAATTTTTATTATATTATTTTTTCTTTGTTACGTCATTATTTTTTTGCTGTAATAGTGATTTATTACATCCCAAATATATGATTTTCAATATTATTTTAGTTTTTTTTGTTATACTTTTCTATTTTCGTGATTTCCTATTTTTTTCCTTGGTTTCAATATTATGCTTAAATTAATTTTTCGTACAAGATGTCCCGTAAAAAAGTTCACTTTCAAAATATGAAAATTAAGTGCGAGAACATCGTTAAACTTGAACGTAATTAATTAAAAATATTACTCACCTCAGACTCACGACTTTCATGTGCATTTAAGATTGAGTACTATTTGCTTAAGAAGCTTTGAGATTTCGTTTACCGGTTGGTATAGATGTGAGATCAGATAAATTTTAAGTCTAATTTGACCAGGTTTTTAGACAATTGAATACCCGGGGCTTCACTCTATGTTAAATGCGAAATTTGTACAAAAAACTTTCCATAGAAACTAAACTTCCAACTGCCGATGTTACACTCAGTGTTCGCAATTCCGCTTGTTGCGTTCACGCAATAAGCCAAGCAAATTTGAACCTATTTATAGGACATCCTGTATACAAAGATACAGGTATTATATCTATGGTGCGTTCTAGTTTTAGAAAAGTAAAATCGATGGCTGAAAATCGCCGATATTTATGAAGTTAGAATGAAATATAAAATTGGTTTTAAAAATTCTGAATCAACAGTAACTAAATAATTCTTTTTAATTCTGTTATTCAATTCCTTAATGGCATGTTTTTTCCATATATCTCCAATAATTTCTTATAGTAACATGGACAGCTTGCCCCAAAACCTGGTAATAGGATTTAAAACTCTATTTAAAAAATACATTTAATATTTCTGGTAATATAGGAAAGTTATGGTTCTAATAGTATTTGTAATCTTTTTGTATTCTTGCTAAATTTTTCAATGTTTAGAAAACGTTTTTAATAAAATTTGTGAGAAGTAATATTTTTTAGTGTTATTTTTTAAATATCCTTCGTATTATTGGCGTTTCATCTTTCAGGATATCAAATGAGTTTTCCATTTATAGAATTCCCCTAAAATGACAAATGGGAATTACAAACTAGAATGCGATCTCTGGTGACCAGAATGTAAAACTAGAAAACGAGTAATCTATAATTGAACAAATGCCATTATCTTGTAGGTAATAGTATAACCGGATAACTATTGCCTTTCCAAAATTTTATACCAACGAAACGGCTTAAATACGAGTAGAATTTTACTTTTTTACAGTTTAAACGCTCCAAATTAATAACTCGCTTTCTTGTTTCCTTAAGCAATCTTCAGCGCCCCCAATCGATTTGCTGGATTTGACATTAATTAGGATATGGGAGAATGAAACTCCATACTGCTTCAAACTATCAAAATTAATTTCCGATCTCCACACACAGCTGTTTTTGACAAGTTGGTGACCCAGTACAAATAAAATCTAAACAAAAAACTACCAAAAACCATGTTTTTGTAGAAAAATATGTGAAAAAGATACCGACTTATATAAAGTTTTTCTTTACTCTACTATTTTCTAATAAATTTACCAAAGATAAATTCAAACGAACTCCAGTTTTCTTTATTTTAAAATAGGTTAAATAAGACGGTTAGTATAAATCAATATTGTTTGTTTGAATTTAGGGCAGGTCCTGGACCCTGGAAAAGGTTTTTATTTATTTAGGCCTACACTCTATTTAATTAGAAGCGTACACTCCTATATATTCTCACATGAATTAATAATTATGTTTTGTATGGGCTACAATATTTTTCTTACAAGGTGTGGTCAAGAATGTAGGATAGGGTTCATCCTATTTTAAATAGACTATTTCTGATTATTACAGATACATTTTTATAGTAAGAGTTTCTTATTTTTGTTCAACAGTATTTTTAGTATGACTAAGTTAAAGGGTTTTCAAGAAATATAATTTAAATTGCTCCAACACTTCCATATCTCCATTGTCTTGAATCTATCTAAATCACTAAAGAATATATAGAATTTTTTGTATATAAAATCTATTTATGGAATTAAGTTTTCACTAGCAATTGTATGTTGTTTTCTTTATAACTGTATTAATAAATTCAAAAACTTTTTTTGGTTTTAGAAACAAATAATTTAAACATGGTGCGTGTAATTTCTGTACACCACTTTGCTAGCCAGAATGTTCAAACTGTAGAACAGCCTACAGCTTGTACAGTTGCTCCTCCAGACAGATTGTTGCTAGCACTTACAAGTAACTGTATCGAGGTGCGAGATCTGAAAAATGATTCTGAAGTTCAGTTTAGTTTTCCCACAGTTGATGAGGCTATTCAGATCGTACATTGTCTAAATGGTAAGTCATTTTTAAAGTGATATTTGTTTAGCTGTGGTATTGGTCTTATTGTTGAAGTAATAACAAACTGTACTATATTCACTACCAGCCAAAAGTGTGGAAACTCTAAGGAATTTTAATTTAAGTTAATTCAGTCAAAGGAGTTTATTCCATTGGTCCAGTTTCTGTCTTGTTTAGCCCATTGCATTCCATATTGCTTGTTCCTGATTATTAGTGTTTTCTCGTGGCAGCTTCACATCCCTTTTGGCCTGTAGACAGCCATCTTCCCTTAATAGTTGTGTAGTCAAGACTTGTTCAACACATGTTTTCTTTAAAACAATGGTACTTTAAGAAGAAATTAAATGTCAATTTAGTTTAGACTTTACTGTGATGAACTGACCTTCACATTCTGTTGTAGCAGACCTTTATCTATGTCCATTTGCTCCTGCTACTGTTACTGTGAGGGGTGTAGTGTACACCTTTATTTAAAATACCAAGTTTTTTTGGGATATATTACCCACTGTAGAGTATAGATTGTATTCATCTGCTTTATTGGTATCATTTTGGAAACAAAGTTTCAGGTTGACCACTGCCTGAACACTTTGAGGCACAATAAATTTAAAAATTGCAACTTACCCTTAAATGCTTGAGTAAAACTGCTAAAATCTTACTAAATATGAATGTGAATATTCATTTAATACAACATATATACATCTAATAGAGTAAGAAATGATGCAATACCCCAATAGTTAACTAGTAAATTTCAAATTTTAGGTGACTATGTGGCCTCTCTTGAGACCAAATTCAACAGACAAAATCGTGAGACAAACTTTGTGAGAGTCTACATTAACTGGGACAGTGTGGCAACCTTGCAACAGTCCAAAATGACATCAAGTAATGTTAGTTTGGGAGCATCCGAATGTGGAATGGTAAGTTAAATATATTAGAGACAAAGATCTGTGTAAAGCTGGAATTTTGAATTGTATTAGTAGTATTATACAAATGAAATCAGTACCCTTTTTACATTAATAAAATGTTTATTTGTTTACAAAAAGTATATAAATGGATCAAGCAGTATATTCACCACTAGTTTTCACATATTTTGCCAAGTTTTCAGGCAGCTGGCGGATTTCCTTTAAGAGAAAAGATGGTAGTTTCAAGTCGATGAATTCAGGCATGCTTTTTTTTGAGTCCTTCATGAAAGCTAAGTGGGAATTGGCAAGATGATGTTGCAGCAACCGAAACAGAAAGTAATCAGACAGTCAGTGTCTGAAGAATAAGTTACATGAGGGAGAACTCATTCCCAAAAAAAAAAATAAAATCTCGTGATGTTTTTACGGTGTGTGGCCTGACGTTGTCCAGAACGTTTACGACCTAAAAATCTCCACTTCAAAATCGCTAGTACCGTATTTGCTTCAGAGCACCTTCTTCCATAGTTGAACAAATCATTTGTGCTGCTTAAGATGCATTTTTTAGATTTGAAATGCCTCAAATATTGCTTGTCGAGGGAGATTGCTTTATATTGTCGTTATGTGAATAGCAGCATCGCATAAAGCGGTAATTTTATTTCGTCATCATTACCACCTCCACAAATAAAAGTGGTGAGAAATAGTTTGAATTTTAAACTGAATTTTAAGGTACTTATTTCAAAGACTTACTTTGTACTCTTAATAGTAAAAGTTAAATGCAATGAAGTCAGCAAATCAAAATTCAATTATTAATAAGTATTATTTTGATCACTAAATTTTGCCTCATAGTCCAAAAGATGGTGACACTTTTTTTGAGTATGATATTTTTATTATTTTGGAGAAAAATGAAAAGCATTTCTATAATACTGTAAAAGAATCTTTAAAGTTGCCAAAAATGGTACAAAGCAGCAAACATTTGGTGGCATAGTATAAACTCGAGAGGACGAATTTGCACTTATTTCTCTTACCTTTTGTATTTTGCCTAGGTTCAACCAATGAGAGCTAGAATAGCTGGTCGAGTGACCCCAACCACTAACCAATCAGAACTAGGGTCTCTAGAAATGATTGAAATTCCCGTTAGGAGAAATCCAAATGCCATAGCTTGCTGTCAGGTAAAGTAATGATAATTTAAAAATTCGCCTGAATGCCACTAATTAAAATTTGTTAAAAACTGTTTATATTTGGAAAAATTGACATCGCTATAGAACATTAGGACCGAGAGTTAAATTTCATTATTTTAGGTTTCTGGTAACTTAGGTATACTTTCAAATAACTACATAAACATGTATAAGTTCCAAGTACGAACTCACGACATTTCTAAGCTGAAATTCGTTGATTTTGAAGAACTGTCGATTATGATCGAGCTCTCATTTTTACCGCATAAAATACAAATGTGTGAAAATTACGTCGCGGCAATGGGACGAGATACTTTGCATATGTTCAGGATTTTGACGACGAATGAAGTTTCAGAGGTTCATAGTGGGATGAAGAGGGCCAGTACAGAGAACGAGTTTAGTTTTTTATGTAAGTGAACATTATTATTATTTTTTAATTATTAGTTTTTGGTACCATCATACATTGTAGTATTTGCAACAACACATATGTTTAGTCAAATTAAAACTGTTCACTATTTAAATGTGGCACTCTATTCAGAGACTGGGAAGGTAACTTTGGAGGAGATTTTTCTTTTTCCCAAGCAAGTTACTGAGCAATTTGCTTGTTTCATTATTGATAATAATAGAAGCGTCTTCTAAGATTGATCAGCTTTCATTACCCGAATTTGTTTGAGAGAGTGCTTTTATATTTTCAGCTGCTTTAAATAAATGTTCGGGAAAGACGTTTTTGTCCACGGGCTAAACTCCAGCCGCTTTAAATCCATTCATAATGGAGCCAGTGATAGCAGCTCTTTGGTAAGCTTCTGCAAATAAACTTACAACTTGGTATTGCGTTACTTGACGACCTGGATTTGTCCTCCACCATTTTTATATTGCTTAAATATAACAACTGCTCATAGGTTTAAAATAAGAGACGTCCATTTGCCTTTGCTATGTTCAAGGCTTCTAGGTTCTTTGAATGTGTTGTATTTGCAGGATTTTGTCTCATTCTTTTGAATATAAGCATTGGTGGCATAAACTATCCACCCACATTGGCACAATACAAGGCTGTCATAATAACTCTTCTTTCTCCGCTTGTGATTGTGCCGATTTGTTTCTTCATTTTTAATTCCAAAACTTCTTGCGTTTTTTTTATGAATGGTGGACAATCCACTTTCATCAACGTTAAATATTTTTGTAGACGTTAATGTATTTTTATCTACGATTTTTCAAGCTAAGATTCGTTTTGCCCTACTTTCCTCTGCATGAAAGTGGCCAATTGACAACGCCCTCTACCGAAATGTCAAATTCACTTTTAGTTTGATTATTTACAAATTTCGCATTATGTCGTGGATAAAGTGAGGTAAATATCAATGTTATTGCAGGTTTATTAAAGTTATCCCTAGACTAATATAGTGGTGTTAATTAAGAAATTTGTAGAAAGTGTAGTATAATATAGCAGCAAGTATGATAGTTCGTGTCGTTCGGTACAGTTGGTTATATCACGCACAACCTAGGTTATTTTATACGGAGAGCGATTGCACATGTAAGGTGAATAAAAATAATAAAGAAATACGTTTTTAAACCTACTTTGCTTTTCTCCTTTGGCACTAAAACAATCTTACATTTTTTACAAGAAAATCGTTTACCATTTCAGTATTAATTTTGGAAAAGCTAATAGAAAAGCCTATTTTAAATTCTGTTTTTATTTTACCGAAACAGCGGAGATTACCTGAAAAGTCAAAACCAGCTGTTAAGGGGCAATTACCTAGGGAACGTTGCGCTTATTTTCGTTCGCGCGATACCAAGGAATTTCTTAAATATTATTTTTACTAGGTGTTATCTGTTATTGTTTTGATTTAGTAGGTGCCTAAAATTTGTTGAAGAAAATACTATTTTTGGCAACAGATAAAAAAATTCGTCTGCGCCTGAACTAGTTCGTACAATGGCGACCTGCCATGGTTGGGTTGGTTGGGTCAGTAAAATCCAGTTGTGTCCCTTTCAAAAATTTTTAAATTTGAAAAAGAACATGGCGCTATGAGTCACTCATTTAAGAATATGCAGTGAATTTTATAATATCCTATATATATATATATATATATATATTATATATATATATATATATATATATATATATATATACGAGGCTGGTTTAAAAAGTCCGTGCAAAAATAAAAACTACTTATGTGTTTGGGGTAAACCTTTTTTATTTTTCGACATAGTCTCCTTTTAGGCTTATACACTTCGTCCAACAATGTTCTAGTTTGTTGATCCCTTCCGAATAATAGGATTTGTCCAAGTCTGCAAAATATCCATTAGTCTCTGCAATCACCTCCTTGTTTGAATAAAATCTTTGTCCCGCCAGCCATTACTTAAATTGGGGAACAAATGGTAGTCCGAGGAAGCCAAGTCTGGAGAATAGGGGGATGTGAAACGAGTTGGAATCCTATTTCCATTAATTTTGCGACCACAACTGCCGAGGTGTGTGCTGGTGCGTTGTCGTGATGGAAAAGGACTTTCTTGTAGGCCAATCGCGGGCGTTTTTCTTGCAGCTCGGTTTTCAAACGGTCCAATAACGATGAATAATATTCACCTGTAATAGTTTTACCCTTTTCCAGATAGTCGATGAGGATTATCCCTTGCGAATCCCAAAAGACAGTCGCCATAACCTTTCCGGCCGAAGGAACGGTCTTCGCCTTTTTTGGTGCAGATTCTCCCTTGGTAACCCATTGTTTAGATGGTTGTTTGGTCTCAGGAGTATAGTAATGTATCCATGTTTCATCCACAGTGACGAAACGACGCTTAAAGTCCTCCGGATTCTTCTGGAACAGCTGCAAACCATCCTTGCAACACTTCACACGATTCCGTTTTTGGTCAAGCGTGAGCAATCGCGGCATCCATCTTACGGATAGCTTTCTCATGTCCAAATGTTTATGCAAAATATTATGTACCCGTTCAGTCGAGATGCCCACAGCACTAGCAATCTCACGCACCTTAACTCTTCTGTCATCCATCACCATATCATGGATTTGATCAATGATTTCTGGAGTCGTAACCTCCACAGGCCGTCCAGAACGTTCAGCGTCACTTGTGCCCATATGGCCAGTCCGAAAATTTTGAAACCACTTATAAACTGTTCTAATCGAAGGTGCAGAGTCACCATAATGTTTATCAAGCTTCTCTTTAGTCTCCTGAGGCGTTTTGCCTTTCATAAAGTAATGTTTAATCACCACACGAAATTCTTTTTCGTCCATTTCTTGAAAATCACTCGACTTCCTTGATTCACACGAATGTCAAACACACAAAGAAATAGACCAATATGGCTGAAACTTGGTGTGCGTTCATTCAAGAGATGCTACTAACTAAACATGACCTCGATACGCGCCTGTGGTGCCATCTCTCGGACTTTGCACGGACTTTTCAAACCAGCCTCGTATATATATATATATATATATATATATATATATATATATATATATATATAAATATATATATGAGAGCATCAATAGTAAATAAACTTTTACCTTACGAGGACGTTGCAATTTTAAATTGTTTGATATTTTATTATAGATACTAATTGTTAGATATCCTGTACTAACTATAAAATTGTTAACTTTTTATTTTTCTATTTTAGACACTAATGATGACCCAATTGATTTTAAAGAACTTGAAAGGAAAGAGAAAAATAAGAAACAGAAAATAACAGTAAATCTCCCGAGTATCGTTAAAGAAAATAGCCTTATACATAAACACAGCCCTTTTACATTTACGGATAAAGATTTAAAAAGCTAGCATCAAACCTAGTTCATGTCTTGAAGTAAGTACAATTGTAAAAAAACCTGTGGTTTTTGCGTGTTAGGCAGTATTACGCTATTATTTAAGAGGGGAAATCGGTCAACATGATTTGATAAACATATAACAGAGTTTAATATGGATTTTACACCGCCAATTCATTATCATATGTTTAAAAAACATTCCCAACGCCTCTCTAGTCTTTAGTAAAACAAACTTTTTCTCTAATCTTTCCATTCATACCAAATTTTGCACAATTTTTTTTTTGTTAAATTAATTATGAATAGATATTGAAAAATTAACAATTTCGCATTTTGCAGAACAAGACTCAAAGTTACAAACTTCAAGACCTAATACAACTAAAACTACTACCTATACTGATAGAAAATCATCAAAGACAAGTGTCCGAAGAGTTTAAAAGCTTAGTGGTGAAGCCCTGTATATCGATGAACATTTTAACAAAACTTTCGACCGCGAAAATACAGAACTCAGGAGTAGTTATAGACAGTGTTTGAATAGTGTCGCGTGTATGATCGCGACGCAACAAGAGGGATATTTGTATTTTTTTGGGGATTCAGGTAAATTTATCAAAGATTTTAATTTTTGAGTATATAACGAGACAAAAAACATAACATTTTTTTTACCTTATCCTCTGTAGTGCTCAGTGTCGTCTTAGACTCTTTCCTATGTATTGAAATGTGTTGTTCACCTCAGTTGCCCACATTTAAACGTAACATGTTTTGTACATTTTCCTGTTTTTGTAGATACATCTTTGGATAAAGATAACTGCATAGCAGTATATCCTTTTACTTCTCCTGTATTTAAAATAGTCATGGAAGACTACTTTTTGCACGCTCTTACAGAAACCGGATTAGAATCTTATACTTTAAGAATAGGACATCAGCTTTGTAGGAATTTTGATAATATTGACAGTACACATGTTGTAAGTATAAGATAAATACCTATCTAAAGTTCTGTGTAAAATAATAATTTTTTGATTGACCCTCGTACGAGTAGTAGTTCAAATGCATCGCGTTTACGAGGGCACTCTTAGAAGTAGTAGGTTACTTTCAATAAAACATTTTGTGTTTTCTAGGCGATTCCATCAATAGAAGATTCCATTTGTTTAGTGGGCTTACGGCCGTTTTTAGGTGTGGAGCAGATTTTATTATCAGATAATTTTTTAGTCTTATTTGCTAATTCTGATAGTTCACCAGCACATTCTGTTAGTTCAAGTGGAAGGTAAGTTTTCATTCTAAGATACGTATGAAGTTGTAATAGATTGATTTTTGTGTTTTATACAGGGTGTTATGAAAATCGTTTCATATATCTCATCTCTCAAATATGTCCTTAAAGTGAAGAAATATACATGCCATTACACTTGTTATAAAAGTACATAATACCAAATTAAATTCATATTTTTAGCTCTACAGCTTCATTTTTAACCCTATACTCCTTAGAACTACCATCACCAAAAGTAGTGTTCAATGACATATCGATAGTAGCCAACGTACATCGATTCTCATCGTCGCAAACTTACTGTCACCTCGTAAGCGAGGCGCACATGATTTTACGTATGGCCCTCATGTTGAAAAAATGGTGTATGACGGATGATTCGATGGTCAAATTGATCTTGGAGAAACGTACGGGAATTGAAGATTTTGTCGATACGTATAGGTTGTCTTGTGCGTTATTAGGAGACCATTATATTATGTAAGTATTATAAGCGTTGCTTGTCAATATTTAGTAGATGATCCATCTCTTGTCAGAATGGAACTTGATGAGCTGCCTATGGTTTGTGAACGTGTGCTGCCAAACCTGTGTAACTGTGTGGCCAGTTTGACTTCCTTTTCTTAATTTAGGGGGTTATATACATCTGGGGGCCTGCAAAAAGTATGTATATTTAAAAAATATATATATTTTAAAAGTTATTAAGTGAATAATACAAAAGAATGGCGATTATATATTTTTATTGTTGTGTGTTAAAATAAAAAATTTATGGTGTTTCAAACTTTAGAATGCATTTTCGACCTAAAAATATATGTTTAATTATTTATAGAAAATTGTCTATTAGAGAAATTAAAAAACCTCTCAACATTTTGCAGAAAAAGTAATTATTAAGATTAAAAAAATAAAGTAGAAGTATAGAGAATTTTTGAAAATTTGAGGTGTAGGTAAACCCTTCAGAAAGTATTAGAATTTGACTGAATTTTACGATATTTTTCCAGGTGCTCAAATGAAGAAAACTATACTTTAGCCATACCTTACTATAAAATGGCGGTTATTAGCCCTGTAGACGTTTTGAAAAGAGTGAAAAAACTACGAGAACAAAGTAATAGCCAGGTAATAAAACGTTTTTTTTTCTAGCCTTTATTGTTCAACAGTGTTTACAATGTTATTTCAATTTGTGAAAAATATAAAAAACGATTGTAAAAGAAATTTTTAGTTAAAACTGATGCGTGAAATTTAAATTCAATTATCTATAATATATATAAAATGCAACGTCTCTCTGTCTGTCTGTCTGTCCGTCCGTCCGTCCGTTAGTGCGCCTATCACTGAAGAACCACTTATCCGATTTACGTACTTTTTTTTTAAAACATACATATGTTCTCTGGCCAGGTTATAGGCTATATTTTATTACGATAAGTAGCATAAGGAATGAGCAGTGACGTAAAATAGTGAATGATGTCGGAAATAAGTTTGCCGCTAGCGCGTGCCTTTGCAATACACAGCCTAAACCATTAAATATGGAACAATATTATGTAGCAAAGAATATCTGTAATGTATAATCTATAATATATATAAAATGCAATGTCTCTCTGTCTGTCTGTCCATTAGTGCGTTTATCACGCGGGAACCACTTATCCGATTTACCTGTCTTTTTTTAAATTTATACATATATTCTTTGGCCAGGTTATATAATAATAATAATAATCTATATCTATAATATATATAAAATGGAATGTTTGTCTGTCTGTCTGTCTGTCTGTCCGTTAATGCGCTTATCCCTCGAGAACCTCTTATCCGATTTACGTGATTTTTTAAATTCATACATATGTTCTCTGACCAGGTTATAGGTATATATTTTATTACATCTATAATATATATAAAATGCAACGTATTTCTGTCTGTCTGTTTGTCCGTTAGTGCGCTTATCACTGGAGAACCACCTATCCGATTTTCTTACTTTTTTTTTTAAAAACACATATGTTCTCCGGCCAGGTTATAGGCTATATTTTATTACGATAGGTAGCATAAGGAAGGAGCAGTGACAATAATAGTAAATAAAGTCGGACAAAGTTTGTCGCTAGCGCGTTCTCTTGCAATACACAGTCCAAACCATTAAATATGGAACAATATTATGTAGCACAGAATATCTATAATATATATAAAATGCAATGTCTCTCTGTCCGTCTGTCTGTTTGTTTGTCCATCCGTTAGTGTGCTTATCACTGGAGAACCACTTATCCGATTTACGTGCTTTTTTTTAAACATACGTATGTTCTCTGGCCAGGTTATAGGATATATTTTATTAGGTGACATAAGGAATAAGCAGTGACGATAATAGTGAATCAAGTCGGAGAAAAGCTTGCCGCTAGCGCGTTCTCTTGCAATACACTCCCTAAAGCATTAAATATGGAACAATATCATGTAGCAAAGAATACAATATGTATAAAATGTAACGTCTCTCTGTCTGTCCGTTAGTGCGCTTATCACTCGAGAACTACTTATCCGATTTACGTGTTTTTTATAAATTTATACATATGTTCTATATAATTCGATATAAGCCTAGATAATGGGAGATAAGGTGAGATAATGGGAGATAAAGGAGAAATAATGGGAGATAAGTAGAGATAAGCCTCGATAATGGGAGATAAGGTGAGATAATGGGAGATAAGTATAAATAATGGGAGATAAGGAGAGATAATGGGAGATAAGCAGAGATAAGTCTAGATAATGGGAGTTATGGTGAGATAATGGGAGATAAGGAGAAATAATGGGAGATAAGTAGAGATAAGCCTAAATTATTGGGAAATAAGGTGAGATAATGGGAGATAAGGAGAAATAATGGGAGATATTTTATTACGTTGGGTAACATAGGGAATAAGCAGTGACGATAGTAGTGAATCAAGTCCACGCGAGCGGAGCCGCGGGCGCGGCTAGTTTGTCATATAAATAACACAAGACAAGTTTAAAAGTAATTTAGAATGTAGAGATAAGATAGTATAAAACATGTCACAGTGGTTTACCGTTTATCAAGTAAGAACGTGACCGCTTGTATTCTTGAAAAATGTGTTTCAAGAACAGTTTTTGCCTTCAGTGTATTCTTTGGTGTGCTAACAACGGCACAATTACCTTAGTTGTCCAATCGCCTCCTGCATCAATAATCGCCTTGTATCTTCGAGGCATGCTGTCGACGAGATTTTCTGTATACTCTGCCAATTTTTCGTATCTTGCGAGACAACTGAGCCAAAGTCCTCAGAGTCTTGTCTCTGAGCGTTCTATTTACAAGGAATCAAACGTTTTTAATAGGGTTGGCGACCGGCGATTGTGAAAGCCACTCTAGTATCTTATCGTGGGCCCAAGCGAGCCGCTTCGCGACATGATTTTCGCCCAGCAAAGGTCTCTTCAACATACTTCGGAATTTGACATTTTGAGCACGAAGATGTTGTCAAATGGTCTCATAGGACACATTCAAACCGGATTTTTTAAATTTTGCCGCTTCTTGACACGATGCGTTTCTTGACTTTCGGAGTGACTGCCTACCGAGCCACGTTTTGACAAGTCGTTGAAATTTTTCGTCTTGTTCAAATGATTTCCTCACAAATAATAATATATTTAGCGGCCGCGGAAACAAAGAAAGACTGCCTCGAACCAACGCACAAACATTTTGGACTTTACGTGATTTCGACGAAAGTTCGGACTCGACTGATACTTTTACTAAAATGCATTGTAGACGAAGGTTTCCCCTACTGATTTTTTTTTTCGAATCGCCAGAATCGCATCTACGAAAAATGAATTATCGCGGACACGTTCTTACTTGACAGCCTCGATATTGATGCAAAGGTTGTTGTTCGGTGGTTTGGTATTAGTTTGGCAGTTTCTATACACCCTACCGCTCACGGAAGTAGGAACACCTGGTTAAAATTCAGTTATACAATGAATAACTATTCGTTTCGTATTAAATTTTGCGTTGTTTAACCCTCTACCATTTTCCTAAGACAATATTGACAATATGAATAAACATTATTGGCCACTTGTAAATTTTTTTGATAAGTATTTGTTGCGTCGAAAATTAGAATTAAAAAATCGTAATACTTATACGTCCTTGAACTGTCACTCAGCGCTTCGAATCTTGCTTTCTGTACCCAGCCTTTGTTTTAGATGTTTGTTTACACTAAAAAAAACTGTCTGTCGCCAGAAGCTACAACTTCCGAGTTCGCCAGTGTTTCATCAGATTAACTTGTGTTTTTTTTCACGTTTCTTCTTGAATTTGAATTCATTAGCCCGTGGTAAGCCTCTCTTCATAGAAACTCGTTCAGCCATTCTCCCTTTATATCGAGAAAGGTTATTAGTGCGAAACATCGCGAAAAAATTAAGGATATGTGCTTCGACGGTGATTCAGAGCCAGGAAGTCTTAGGGAACGCTATCGACCTCAGCCTCAGCCATCACAAGTAGCATCCAACACAGATCAGCTCATCAGACTGATGAGTAAGCGAAATAGAGGTTTAATTGCCCCAGATATTGCTACGGAGTTTAACCGGGGACGCGATAAAACAATATCAGTCATTAGAATAAAGCGGCGTTTTCAGGATGGTAATCTTCATGGTCCTATTGTCTTTTAGAAAAAACTGCCGACCGGATTTTTGTATAGTTAAATTCTACTTGGTTACCGTCATGCCAAATACGGTACAACCGCTGGAGATTCTCCAAAATATTCAATTGGGTTACTCCAAACATGTGTTACATAAGATCTCCTGTTGATTTTTACTTACGAAAGCCATATGGATAGTCGCTAATAATATTGATCTTTCTAGATATTTTAGAAGATGTTGATTAATACCCGTTATTAGGTATTAGCTGAATTGTTCCCGCAGGAAGAAAACATTCCCTTTCTGTAGGATAGATTGAAGAGTCTAAAGAAAACTGACGTTAGTCCGTTCGCGCGTTTTTCGAGTACTACGGCAGGTATTCCATCAACGCCAGAAGCTTTATGTGTGTCTGCCTTCATTAAAATACATTTTATTTTATGACACGCTGTCTGAAGACAATATCGGGCATCCTTGAGTACGCTATGGGACTAGTTGGTGGTGTTTTTCCTTGGAAATCGACAGTAGAATATGAAGCCAAAAGGACATGGAATTGTTGGGGCACGCAAGAAGCTTGTTTTTAGTTCTTTGATTGAGTGTCTCCTTGGTTTGGTTGATAATTTCTTTGCATCTGTTCCAGGTACGAACAGCAACATTAGGCTTTTTTTACATCATTGTCGGCAAGATGTTTCGAAGTAATAGCTCTAGTAAAACCTCCTTAGCGCAGTCAAATGGGTCGCCGGGTCTAAAACAAACGTCTAACCAAGGGAAAGTTCGAAAATATTAACAGATGCGCGGTTTAGGCGCCTCTCGGAGATTGGCCTGTAGGGTACTCGATGTTGAAAGCAGTTTATGGTCTGAGGAACCTAAGGGCGGATTTACAGTGATAGTGTAAATCTCTGGATTGATGTTTAAAAATGGGTCAAGAAGACTGGCGAACTCTCCTTCTTGGTCAAGGATCCGTCTTGGTTCATCTATAAACTGAGTAAAGCCAGTGTGTATAAATATACACATGTGAATGAAGTATATCTTTTTTTATACTGATGATACAGCTTTGGCACGGACTTTAAAAAGAAATAAACTATGTGAGAACTCACTGCTTATCGTCGATATTTATGAAACGTGAAAGTGAAGTAATCACTGTGAAAATACTTATAAATTATCATTTACTGACAGTTGTGTAATAGTAACTATTATTTTATATCATATTCGAATTGTTTTATTAAATTTTAGGTTACCAAGGGTCTGATGCACTACCTCAAGCACACGTTACTAGACATCAAGACGAGTTACGATGCCGATAAATATTTCGGTTCGAGTTCAAAAAACAATTTTTCCGAAGCCATGTTAGAATTGTTGGAAACGCACGGTTTCAGCGATCTTCCGAATTTGATATTGAAAAGTAGAATTCTGAGGGAGTACTCTACGGATAAGTTGATTAATATATTGGTCGAGAAGTGTTCAGAGTACGTATTAGTCCATTTTTTTGTGTATCGTGATCAAGTAGCTATATTTACTTACACAGCCGTCTTCAATCCCCTTAAAAAGTAGTTCCGCTACAATTCATAATTGCTGTAAAAAGTAACCGAAAATGTGAACTACCAATTAGCGTTAATTTGAAAAAAGTAACTCAATTTTTCATCATTGACAAACAGCAATTTATTCAGCAATGAATTACTCTGCCATAATTTTAGCAACAGCTTTGCTTGCTTACTTTAAATATTATCTACATTCTTAATGCTCTTCTCGAGATTCATAAAAACAAACATGTATTTGCTCTAAATTCCGATTTTTTCATCATTACAATACAAGAAGTGCTGAGCAGATAAGAGCATCTCAATTAATACTGTAGAAGTCAGAAAACAATTCTCTGCCTGTCAATCTTTATAATAAATTGAAATGTACTACGCGAAAGTTAAATCTCAAAACCCTAATAAAGAATATACTCTTAGAACATGGTTTTCTACAGCATCGATGAATTAATGTCTACGCCTCTGCCTGTGTTTTTTTTTGTATTATATAGCTTTCAATTTCATTTTGTATTGTATATCTTTTATGATTTGCTTTTTTTTTCTTCTTTCTTTTTTTTTTTTTTTTTTCATTTCGTTGCTTGTGTTTGTTGAAGTTTTATATATAGACGGTACTGTAGTAGTTTTTCTTTTTTTTTTTAATATTTTTTTTTTAATGCAATATTACTATATGTTATAAGTGTACATTACGATTTTGTTGAGATTATGGTGATATGTGTAAGACTGTAAAGTTTTTTAACATGAATTAAGTATCTATCTATCTATCTATGAAAATGAAGGCCCCATTTGATCCGTTTAAAGTATCCGGTAGTATTGCTTTGATTAAATTGTCTTTCTATATAAAAAAGTCACACTAGGTATTTATTTTACAACTTATGTTTATGGCGAAAGGTTTATTTCGGTTAAGTACATTTGCCATTCATTTTAATTATTTCTAGTTCAACAAATCTCTCAGAGAAAAACCTGGCCCTCGCAATCCTCTACAACCAAAAATGCAACACTCCCAAAGCAGAAGAACATCTCCGAAAGATAACTAAAGAGAACCTAATTGATTTACTTATAGAAAACTGGGACCTGCTTTTTGAAACCACCTATATAGCGCAGAATAATCCGAATAGAGTGCAGAAGGGGACCATGAGCTTCTCTGATCTTAGCGTCGTTCTGATCTCGGTGTGTCCCGAGATACTTTCTGATATATTTGTGATATTAATTATGGATAAGAAAGTAATCGGTTTGAATAAAATGATAAAGGTGAGAATTTATTACATGTTTGGCTTCTTTAGGGAGAAAGTTTATAATATTTATTAAACGCAGGAGTATTATAGCTATTAATAACTTCATGTACAATCTGTCAAGTAAGAACGTGTCCGCGATAATTCATTTTTAGTAGATGCGATTCTAGCGATTCACGCGCCGCCGCCGGACGCCAACCCCAATGGAAACGTTTGGTTCCTTGTAAAGAGAAAGCTGAGAGATTCGAAAAATTTGCAGAGTATGCAGAAAATCTCGTCAACAGCGTGTCTCAAAAATGCCAGGCGTTTATTGATGCAGGAGGCGATTGGACAACTTACTAGGCTAATTGCGCCGTTTTTTAGCACACCAAAGAATATGTTGATGGCAAAGAATATGGTTCTTACTTGACAAACTGTATTTTAGATAATGTCATGTCAGAATTACACGAGCAATGACGTAGCAGCCCCTTTTGATTTATCCTTTGTGTCTCCTTTGAGTCATATTTCACTAAAGGAAAGCTGAGCTTAGCGCGGAACGGCGCCGTTGAACCGCCTTTGCCGTAGATATACAAGTTGTTTTAAAGATTGGTTTCACATTACAGACTTAGGAATAAATGTTATTTAGGTGTTTATTAACGGTATCTACGTGTTTTTTTGCAGATTTTCCTGGAGTATCTACCTTCGAGCATAGGAAAAGACAGCAGTTTTGCTAGCACCGTTCTGCAAAACACCCTGGAGACTTTTTTTCATGCGTTATCTGTCAAAACCGGAAAATGTCGATGTGGCGAAAATTATTTATGAAAAAGGTGCCACCGAAGCTATGAAACTATTAGTACGTTCTTATTTGTCACAATTGCAGATGTTGCAGTTGAAAAAGGAAGGACATATTTCCAGAAACGAAAAAGAAAAAGATAATAGGTATGTATTGTTTTTCTGTAAGTGATGTACGAATATAGTAAAAAAACAAAATATTGTCATTTTTGCTTAGTTCAAATAAGCAAATGGTTCAAAAAAAGTGCCAACGAGAAAAAACGCCTTAAAATATGAATAAATAATATACAAATAAGAAAACATATTCATTTGGTTTGGCTGGTAAAGGGTCTTCCATTTGGGACTTGACAACTTTGAAATTTCACTGTGAACGCACCCTTAAGCCAATCACCGAACTGTCAACGTCAAAACATTCAGTAAAGTCAACATTTTCATCATGGTGAAGTACACGAACGAACAACGTTTACAAATAATTAAAATTTACTACCAAAATTTGGAGTCGGTGACTGCAACTTTAAGAGCGTTAACGCCAATTTTTGGTCGTAATTCTCGTCCCAGTAGGCAAGCAATTCATAGGCTAGTGAAAAAATTTGAGTTAACATATTCGCTGCTGGATGTTCCCGTGCCAGTGAGACAACGGGTTGGTCGAAGTGGCCAGAATATTGCTGCCGTTCAAGCCTCCATCTCAAACGAACCAAAACAGTCGATTTCACGGCGTTCTCAAGAATTGGGCATCGCTCAGACCACACTATGGCGAATTTTGCGAAAGGATCTTGGCCTGCACCCTTATAAGTTAAAGTTAACTCAAGAACTAAAGCCACTCGATCATATGAACCGACGTACGTTCTCGAATTGGGCTCTAGAAATGTTGGAAGAAGATGACTAATTTCATCGCAAAATCATCTTTAGTGATGAAGCGCATTTTTGGATAAACGGCTTCGTCAACAAACAGAATATGCGTTATTGGTCAGGTGAAAACCCTCATGTGCGTGAAGAAACATCACTTCATCTACAAAAAATTACTGTTTGGTGCGGTTTTCATGCCGGTGGTGTCATTGGGCCGTTCTTTTTCGTTGATGAAAATAACCGTCACGTTACAGTCAATGGAGATCGCTACAGAGGCATGTTGCAACGTTATTTCTTTGATCAATTGCATGGGCTAGACATTAATGATATGTGGTTTCAACAAGGCGGCGCCACAAGCCACACAGCGTAACAATCGACTTACTGCAATCTAAATTCGGTGAACGTGTTATATCGAGAAATGGTCTCGTCGAATGGCCGCCTAGATCGTGTGATTACACACCTCTAGACTTCTTTTTATGGGGGTACGTTAAATCATTGGTCTATGCTAACAAGCCTGCGTCGTTAGAGGAGCTCAGAGCCAATATTGAAAGAGAGATAGCGGCCGTTTCCGTCGAAATGTATGGCCGAGTCATCGAAAATTGGGTTCAACGAATCGACCGCTGCAAACGTGCCCGTGGTGGACATATGAATGAAGTCGAATTCCATACATAAATGTTTTGATTGTACTTCAAGCTGATACTAAAATTTTCGAAATGTCTCAAATGGGTTGCGTTTTATTTCAAAAAAAAGTTGTCAAGTCCTTAATGGAAGACCCGATATAATACAAACAGTAAAGTAGAAGACGGTATGGAGTCCTGGGGTATACCTGAAAACACTCTGAAGATGAGGAAGGAAAATTTAATTCCTGTTGGATTGAATTCTCTACCTCAGTTTCAAAATAAACCGTTTTACTAAATTATAAAAACACTGTATAACTAGTAGGTACAGAACCTTCATTCTAACTCCAACTTAGCTAACAGTTAGAGATGTAAAGGATACCCGATCTACCCTGTTGATTTTGCCGGATATTTTATTACTTGACCGGGGACCCTGCCAAATTTTTCGAGCAAAATAATTAAAAGTAACATCTATTTCAAAATATGCACAAAACATAACAGTAACAAACCTAAATTATTTATATTAGTACAAAACTTACACATAGAATAGGAGTATCGGTGATATTATGCAGTTGCTGCAGTTATTCTCCAGGCATCTCGATCCTGCGCGACCTGGCTTGACTCGTGCATACCCATACCAAGAAGAGATCTTACTTGGTCGGACCATCTTATTGGAGACCGTTCCCTTGATCTTCTATCTCCTACCTTCCCGGTTACTAAAAGCTTTTCCATAGCATCCACTTTCCTTAAAATGTGATCAAAATATTTCAGGTACTGTCTATGAATTGTATTTGAAAGTCAGTCATTTATATTAAGCTCTTCGAGAATAGATACATTAGGTATATGATACTCTGAGGATTTTTCAATATGTCCACATCTCAAACGCATCGATTCGTCTTTTGTTTACTTTTTTAATGGTCCATGTTTCCGATGCGTAAGTCGCTATGAGGAATATAAGGCTGAATGGCAATCTTAACTTTGTGTTTTTTGTGGCAGCTGGATTTTTCCAGACCTTAGTGAGTTTGATCGTCGAGTTTCTAGCCATAGTCAAACGTCTTCTTAGTTCCGCTTCACAGCCACCATTGTTAGTTATAAAGCATCCCAAATAGTTGAAATGGCCTATAACAGTGAAACCAGCAATTTCATTTATGTGTGATAGATCCTCATACTGTTTTCAACAGTACTTGTAACGACATTGACGTGAACAACCTGTCATTTGCGCAATTTGCCAAATGCTTAAAAAATAAATTGTTGCATGTATAGGTATTTTTTTTTTATGGGTCTAGCACACGTGCTACAGGGAAGTCCCTAAAGCGCTACAGGAGCGACACGTGTGCGGAGAAAGCGATTCACGTTGTTCTTGAATCGCTGTAGATTGTACTCGGTGGGAAACAGTCCTGGGCAAATTATTCCAAAGGTATGATGTTCTCCATATAAAAGACTGCTTGAAAAGCGTTGTACGAGGAGTAACAAGCTGAACCTCATACGGATGTGAAGAATTAGCGCGACGTGTACTTCTAACATGCACCGCTCTGGGAGGAATTAAGCGGGCCGAACACTTTCCATGAAAGTACTTGTAGAATAGGCTCAAGTCGTCAACCGTTCTTCGATGTTCTAGCGAATCAAGGCCGGCGGTCAGTTCCGGGTCTCTAATCAGACGAACAGCTCTTCTCTGAATAGAATCCAACAAATGCAGTGTATGTTTGGGAGCGGAGCTCCAAACATGGGAGCAGTATTCCATAGTTGGTCGAATTTGAGCTTTGTAAAGAATTAACAGTTGTTGTGGAGTGTAAAGCTTTCTGGTTCGAAATAATATTCCCAACTTTTGAGAAGCTCCCCTTGCTATGCCTGCAACAACATGCCAGGACATATTTGCTCCCAAATTAACGCCCAACAAATTGAGTGACGATGTTAGAGGAATGGAGTGCCCCGACATAACTATGTCGGGTTCAACAACGTTAACTTTTTTAGAAAAAACTGCCGCCTGGGTTTTTTTTGTAGCGTTAAATTCCACTTGGTTACTGTTACCCCAAGATAGAATTTCTTCCAGGTCTTTGTTAAGTTGAATAACTTCCTGCTGTCTGCGGATATTCGTCTGAGTAGCCGATGTCCGAGCGTTCAAAGTGAATGAAGAGATAAGTGTACTGTCATCTGCAAAGCTGTAGATTGGATTCTTGGTCTTTTCCAGCAGATCGTTAATGTAAATGAGAAAGAGAGTAGGAGACAGTATGGAACCTTGTGGTACACCGGTGTTGATAGTGAAGGTGTTAGAAAGAAATCCGTCGACTGCCACTCGCAAAGAACGCTCTCTGAGGAAACATGAGAGCCACAAAAAAAACAGAACTTTTCCGACATACCATAAGAACGTAGCTTAGCCAACAGCCCATCGTGCCAAACACGGTCGAATGCCTTGGATATGTCAAGAGCAACCGCTCGAGATTCTCCAAAGTGTTCAATTGCATTGTTCCAAACATGTGTTACATAAGTCAGAAGATCTCCTGTTGATCTATTTTTACGAAAGCCATATTGGTGATCGCTAATAATGTTGAATCCTTCAAGATATTTTAGAAGATGCTGATTGATAGCCTTTTCCATGACTTTCGATATTATTGAAAGCAGTGCGATTGGTCGGTAGTTATTTGGCAAGGTCTTTTGGCCTTTTTTTAGGTATCGGCTGAACTGTAGCACATTTCCAGCAGGAAGGAAATATTCCCTTTCTGTAGGATAGGTTGAAAAGTCTACAGAAAACTGGTGTTAGTTCCCTCGCACAGGTTTTAAGAACTATGGCAGGTATTCCGTCAGCGCCAGAAGCCTTTTTGGTGTCTAGCTTCATCAGAATACGCTTTATGATACGCTGTCTGCAGACAACATCGGGCATCCTTGATTGCACTATGGGAGTAGTAGGTGGTGTTTTTTTCCTTGGAAATCGACAGTAGAATGTGAAGCAAAGAGTTCAGCCAACAAGTTCGCTTTCTCAACAGGTTTCGTTGCAATAGAATTATCTGACCGTGTGAGTGGTGGTATGGTGGATTTGGTAAAATTTTGACTAACTGTCTTAGCGACCGACCAAAAGGACGTTGAATTGCCGGGACAGGCGAGAAGTTTTTTTCTAATCCTTTGATTGTGTACCTCCTTGGTTTCGTCGATAATTTTTTTGCATCTGTTCCTGGCACGAACAAATGTGTTACGATTTATGGTGTTAGGATTTTCGCGCCATTGTCGGTATGCAAGATGTTTAGAAGCAACAGCTTCTTTGCATTTTCGGTCAAACCGGTTGGAAGGGCATTTCTTCGAAAAAGGGATGTAAGCCTCCATACCATCCATTCCAAGTGTATCATTTTAATTTTAATTTTCCTGTTTTATTTAATTTTTATGTGATTTTTATGTTATCTGTCTCTTTTGTTCTATACTAGTACTTTACTTTTCTTTTTATCTCTATCTCCTTTGTATTATGTTATTTATGCTTAATTGTCTTGTAAATGGTATATCTGTTAGAGAATAAAGATTATTATTATTATTATTACGACTAACAATTAATATTTTCGTTTTTGTTCTATTAATTGTCAATCCATAGTTTTCGCTAGTGATTTCAAGGCGCTTCATAATTGATTGTAAGTTTCGTATTGACGTTGCAAGTATAACAGTCTCATCCGTATGTCTAAGTTACTTAGCTTTTTTCTATCGATTGTCACACAAGTTCTGCTAACCTAGGAAAATTCTTGAAATGCATCTGCCACATCATCAAAACAGAGCTCGTTTATGATCTTTCAGTAGCATACTTAAATAAGAACTAATTTTGAAAAACTGTTCCACGATGTTCTTACGGAACTACTTTTTCAAAAAAAATATATATTTCTGGAGAAATTACAGGTTTCCTAGCATAAAATTGGCCTTTTTAAACTAATTTTGATTTTCACGTCAAAACGCTCGCAGGTGTCATGGCGTCTGCTCGTGACGTCACGCCTTTGTAAACTCCATGTCAACAACAGTGAAGAATACAGTGTCTATACAATAATTTTGTTATTTTGTGTGTTTAAAATGAATTCTAAAGTGGTGTGCGGTCCCTCAGTTTAAAAACACATCGATAAAAACTCCTAAAAAGTTATTTGTTTACGTTCCAAACAAGAAAACAATATGAAATAAGTGGCTAATTTTGCACAGCGAGACCTAACAGTTATTTCTCGAAATTCTTCAAATTATCTGTGTGAGGACCATTTTGACGTAAGTTTTAACTTAATATTTTATTATTATAAATGAGGCGTGTCGTAATAATCTTGTTTGAGAAATTGTTAATTATCTAAATAATACCTTCTTTAATGTTATCATCCATTACTGTTTATTTAATGGATACTTTATTCTTGTTCCAGTTGCCAAATGATATGAAGAATTACATTCAGTATATATCAACATTTTCGTAACAATCATAACCTAACCTAAAACTAATAAAACCATGACGTAGAAATAAAGTGCAGTTTTTATGAGTTTTTGAGTTTTAAATTGTAGTTTTAATACAGATTACTTATATACTTACATAGAAGTTTTGATATTTCTAAATTCTGTTGAGCCAAAGTCTTTGTTTAACGCAAGAAACTCTCCAAGCAGCAACAAATCAATTCTAGGTAAATTAGAGCTATTTGCCTTGATAAATCCGTCTTCCATCGCTAACGTTTCTTGGTTCTAGTTTTTGTAACACAAAACTAGGCTACTCAATAGTTTAAAACCACAAATTAATTGATAAACGATGCAGAGATTATCGTTAACACAAGAGAAGTTCGGCCGAAATAATGTTTACTTAGCCGTGACGTCATTTGCTCTGTTTGGTGTTCCACATAACGTGGCGCATTGCTGTATTTTGCATTTTTATTTTAATAAAAATAATATTAATCTCACTTTTAATATAAAAATAAGAACATTTTTTAGAAACTTTTTAATGTATTTCATTATTTAAAGTCATAATTTCGGTGATTCATTGTTACTGTCATCACGCCTATTCCCTTTATACCTCTTCCATTCCATGGGAAACCTTTTTATTATCTCTGGCTTGACCAATAATACATCTCAAAATATCTGATTCTATTTCTTACGTTTTTCTGATACCGTTAAATTTTTTAAAATTCTGAATGGGACATCGTCCGAAGAGTCTGATTCCGTTGCAAGTTTGTTTTAATATTGCCGGATCCTACTCGGCCGGGTACCGGTTTTGTCGGATCCTACATAGCCGGGTAACCAGTTTTGCCTGATCCTAAAAAGTACTACCCGTTACATATCTAAATAAAGTACTATGTAACTAGTAAGTACAGAAACCTCATTCTACATCGCACTCAGCTAATAGCCATATTTATTTCAGTGAAAACCTAATAGAATCTACGGGTCTTTCAACTCCAAACCTAGACGAAATTGAAAAGGACAAGGACCAAGAGAAACTGCAGTACAACCGCATCTACAAAACCTATTTCAACGAGAATTCCAAAAAACCAAAAGGCGACTATCTATTCTCTGAAGTGAGACACGAATATTTAGACAAGATGCTCCCGTTTCAAATTGAAATCACCGGAAAGTTGTACGAGATGTGCGTCGAGGGGTACGTCCCGAAGATGGAGTATGGTGAGAATCTGGAAGCTGATTTGGTGTTAAAGAAAATACAGGCTTTGTTGTGTAGTAAGGTTGTGCCCAAGCAGGTTATAGTGGAGGTAAGAAACTAATAAATAGAGAATTGTAATCAACGTCCCTAATTATTGATACAATAACGTTATACCTACGGAATTACCAAATAAAAGTTTAGCTGAACTCTTCGTAAAATGACGAGCAATTGTCATCGTAAAACTTCTATTTAAACACCTATGCAAATCATCTCAAGACTGACTTTCAAGAAATAAGTAACCTACTTAAGTATTTAGCCTAAATTTAATTAAACACCTGTTTTTCGATCTGACAATTAACTGACTACCTACTTACCTTATCTTATTAACAGTCCTCAATTAAGATAACAGTTGAAGATCCAATATCTACACCAAGAAAACGATAAAGATCCACGATGGCGTTTGGTCATTAAATCTGGTTTTTAAAGATGACAAAGCATAATGTGGTTTCAAATTATAATTTTGCGCTCTAGTCACATGGGCCCTGCCGTGATTCTCGTTTTTGGTTAAAGAGGTTTTTTACTGGAATGCCACCTAAATGGACTTTATTGTATTTATTTGAGAGCCCCTCGTATATCGGTAGTTCATTTGCCTCGTACTTACCGGGTCTGTTAAAAAAATATCAACAGTTTTTTATTTTTTTTAAAAGGTTAATGGATTTTTAACAGTAAACGAAAATCTGAGAGGGGGAGATAGCTTGAAAACGATAACTATGGGAATTAACGATGCCGTGTTACTTCTGATTGACGTGTGCCCGCAGTGTTTGTTGCAGTTTGCAAAGGTAAGTTTTATTTTTATTAACTATCGCCATAATCAAATATTTTTCAGTGGGGGTTTATCACAGTTCTTATACATGAACGAAATTTATTTAGTGTTATCCTTTATATGTAAGTACATTTTGAAGACGGAATTTTGTGCGTCGTAACACGATTAAAAGTTAGCTAATTTTTACATTTGTCCCAGCTCAACAGATCGATTCGAAATTAGTCCTGAGTTGCGCTGACTGCTTTTTAGCATTTTGGGGCAATAATTTAGAGATGGGCAGAGCATCAGTATATCTGAGTCATTTAAGGCTCGCAGACGATATTGTAGTCATCAGCAGTACTCCTCATGAGTTTAAAAAAATGATAAATGAGTTGAATTACCACTCAAAGATAGTTGGTCTTAAGATGAATAAAAGTAAGACAAAAGTATTAACCAACGCTCATAACAACATAGTTATAAATTTAGAAAGAACAGCTCTCGAGAATAATTAAGTGTATTTGGGGCAAAAAATTATTACGACGAGAGAGTGTCTTGGATGAAATTTCAAGAAGAATTACGCTAGGATGATGCGCATTCGCGACATTAAATTATATATCCAAAGATAAAGCCATGCCAAATAAGTTAAAGACCAAAGTTTACGATCAGTGCATCCTACCCGTAATTACATAAGGCGCTGAAACTTGAGACACTGAATAAGGCCGATATACAAAAACTAGCTCGGACCCAGAGAGCACACAAAATACAGATGATCGGGGTAAAACTTAACGATAGAAGAAGAAGGATACGTGAACAAACGAAATTAAAGGATATTATAAAGTACGTAGCAGAAAGCAGGTGGCAATGGGCTGGACATTTAGCACTCACGACCGACGATCGATTTACCAAGCGAACATTAGAATGGAGATCACAAGAACAGAAAAGGACCGTAGGACGTTCCAAAACGAGATAGTGGGATGATGTACAGAGGGTTGCGGGCATTGGATGGATGACAACAGCTGCAAATAGATTGAGATGGAATTTCACGGAGAAGGCCTACATCAGGGGTGCTCAAACTTGAACTGCTGGCGATCTACCTCAATATTGTTAGACTACGATCGATCGACTCTGAGAGGCTGCAAGTAAGTGTAATGCAGGATTGTCGTCTAGGTAGGGTGTATCGTGGCATAGATATTAGTTTTTCCGCACAATACGCATTTTTTTAGTCAAGGTAAGTGTAGGTCTGCTCTAAAACGTCAATGAAAAAACTCATAATTATTCAAAGTTGCGAGTTTATTGGTTCTTACAAAAACAAACGAGTTCTAGTGTCTAAACTTAACTAAAAAGTGACTTTGGATGTTGAAGCGTGGCACTGCATGTCCTCAGCATATTTTTTATAAGATGGTACGTAATTACCGAGTGCTAATCGCAAGCATGATGACATATGTTCGTCAGTTAGTCGCTTGCGATATTTTGACTTAATTATCTTCATTTCAGAAAATGCAGACACGCACAAGTAAGTTGACCCAAACATTTGCCGTATATCTGATATAATCTGCACTAAACTCATTTTCAACAGAACATGAGTCCATGTTAAACTGACTTGCTATTTCAGTAGCTAATTCCTCAATGTTTTTACACGAAAAAGGATAACTCATAAATGATGCGATATTTGCCAATTTACTGAAATCATAAAAACGTATTTCGAATTGGCCCAAAATATTTGATAATTCTACCTCATAAATATCATATTCAACTGAGGAATCCTTGCTTTCAAAGACGGAAAATTTTTCAGATCCTTTTTTTTCAGTTGATCTATCATAAGTTGCAATTTACTTTTGAATGCGTTTATTGCGCTAATCATCTCAATAATAGTTTTTCCTTTACCTTGAAGCTCCAAATTAATGGTGTTTAAATGCATTGTGATGTCTGTTAAAAATGCCAAATCAGTCAGCCATTTTCCGTTTTTTCAGCATCTGAGTGTCATCACCTCTTTCGTCCAGAAAAGCTGGTATTTCGGACAATAATTCTTGAAACCTTTCTAGGAATTTTCCGCGACTCAACCACCTGACGTCCGTGTGAAGCACTAAATCAGTGTGTTCAGCTGACTCACTATTTTCCAACTGCAATTTAAAGAGCCGTCGTTGCAAGCTACGTGCACGGATAGAATTCACAATTTTTATTGCAATGCCCATAATCTCCTACATGTTTAGAACTTTTGAACACAAAACTTGTTGATGTATAATGCAATGGAAGGAGAAAAATGAAGGGAAATCATCATTAGCTCGACAGAATGCCACAAAACCGTTTTTGTTTCCAGTCATTGCTGGTGCTCCATCGGTTGTAATGCACACTAGTTTATATATTGGTAGCTTGTAGTTTGTTACAAAATTGATGAAAACGTCATATATATCTTCGCTACGGGTCTTTCCTTTCAGAGGAATCATTGTCAAAAACTCTTCCTTAGCCGACATGTCATTGAATACCATTCGAATAAAAATACACAGCTGGGCAGTGTCTGTCAAATCGGTGGATTCGTCGAACTGTAAAGAAAAGTATGTACATTCCATGATATCATGTTTTAGTTTATCTGCCATGTCCTCACTTATGACTTCAACACGCCTTGTGACAGTCGGACGAGATAACTGAAGTTCTCTAATAGCAGACATAATCTCTGTTTTATTTTTAAAATCTCCAAATAAAGTATCATCCGCTTCAATAAATGCTTCCTTCACAACCAATCCATCATCAAATGGTTTCTTGTGTTCGCCAATATCTGAGATATTTTAAATGACGCAATCCTTGCAGCTTTTGATTGTTTGGCTGGTCTTGTGAACATGGTTTGTTCTTTTTTCAAACAAGTTATCAAATCACGTACCTTTCGTTTTCTTAATTCACTCTGTGACGGAAAATCCTTTTCATAGTTTTTTATGAACCGTTTTATGATGCCTCTCTAAGTTCCCACGCTTAGGTATTGCAACTGACGCACGGCAAATGAGACAAATGCACTTATCCTTTACCATACAAAAGAAAAATTCTTCCTCCCAATCGTTATTAAAATGATAAGTTTTACTTTTCGTCGCCGCACTCATTTTAGACTATTTATTAATAAACTTTGTATCGATGTATCGCCTTCAAGTTACAACTCAGACTGATTCCTATTCCTGCAGGCGCAACATTTATATCGGCGCGAACGAAGTCTCGAATGTTCCCGTCAAACACGCCACCCGAAGTTTCTAGAAAAATCGGCGGGAATCAAAAACGCGGCTTTTCTTTGACAAGTACCGCGCGTTCCTTTGATAAAGCCGCCTTTTGCCGCTAGCAGGGGGTTATTACGATAAAAGAAAGTGATGAGGGGGTTATTCTGGCTTAATGGTGGATCGAATAAATTTTAGTAGTTTATTCATTACATTTTGTTTTAGTTACCTAAAACAAAATCTGTGAATAGTTCTATATCGGAATTTTTTTCTCGAGATCGACTCAAAAAGCAACCGCGATCGACTTGTCGATCGCGATCGACCGTTTGAGCACCCCTGGCATACATCCAGCATTGGATATAACCAGGCTTATAGTCATAGTGTGATAGTGCAGACCAGCAGAATTTAGAGTGGACTTTGAACTGAGAATTCAATTCGTTTTGGAACAGACCTGTGATAATAATAGTAATATTTTTTCCCAAACATTACAAAATGTACAATTTTAATCATTAAATCATTAATATACTGGAAGCAAAGGTACTGACCGTGAACTTTTCTAATATTGGATACATCTTTCTACGCTTTTAGTGGGTTTAGCACCTACTTGTGGGCGATTTTACGTCGCTGTTGACGTACTCGTCATTCTACGTGACTGAAGTTTTGGTTTCGACGATAACAAAAACCAAACTATTTATAAAAATATATTTGTCTTTTATTGAGAATTTTTGATTTCTTATAGAGATTCTTGATATCTAACTACACTACTCAAACTATTTGGCTTCATTTAACACGGAGCCTAGAATTTAGTGTTCATCTATTTTTATGGATTTTGGTGTCATTTGAAAGCCCATTCTATGATACCAAATTCCGTAACATACTTCATGCTTTTTACCGAGTAAAATGATTGAAAGGGAAAACAAGGAGAACAAGGATTGAAAATAGAGCTAAGAAAAAGGAAAAATTAAACAAATTGTAAGTTTAACAATTAAATTTATTAATAAAAATCAAAATCAATATTTTGTATTACCCCCCTTCCCCCAGCTCTTATTACTGCTTCCAGCCGGTTTTTCATGGAACGGGTGAGCTTATTCACCTCTGTCTATGGGATTCTTCCCCACTCTTCTGCCATCGCAACCTTTAAGTCCCTCCGCGATGCAGGGGCTGGATTTCTGGCTAGAGCCCTTCTTTTGAGCTCATCCCACACGTGCTTCAGTCTAATGTGGGTATTCCCATTTTTGCCAGTTATTGCCGCTCCGATGCAGCAGCATGTTGCCTCGCCTTGTCGTGCATTAGCACGAAGCTATTGCTAACAAACCCAGTGTAAGGAACGACGGGTTCCTGCAGGATCTCCTCGATGCTCCTGGCGAGCAGTTAATCCACGGATCAATCACGAAAACCAAATCGGTTTTCGCATCCAGTGAGATACCTCCTCACACCATGACAGAACCTCCTCCGTAGGTGACCGTTTCAGTAACGCAGCAATGCGCATAGCGCTCCCCAGACCTCCTATAGACTCGTCTTTTTCCATTATTGTCATGTAAGCATATTCGAGACTCGTCGGAGAATAAAATGGAGCGCCATTGCTCTAAGGTCCAGTCGACATTTTTCGGGCAAATCTGAATCACGCTTGTCGATGGGCTGCTGTCTATTTGTCTCTGTTAGCTGGTCTCTTCGAAGTTAAGGTTAGCTTCTTTAAGTCTTCTTGTGACTGTCCAATGACTGGCAGCCCGACTACGAACTTGTCAGAGCTCCTGCTGGACTTCAACGCCGGTCAAGTGACGATTTCTTAGAGTTGTAGTGACAGTGAAGCGGTCGTCTCGCTCCGAGGTACACCTTCTTCTTCCTGGCCTGGTCTCCGTTTAAAGGCGCCAGTCTTTTAGTAACATCTGTAGACTCTGGAGACAGCTGACTGGCCCAGGTGCGGTTGCGCAGCGACTACACGTTGGCTATGCCCTTCTTGCAGTAGGGCAATGATTTGTGTCGTTTCTTCCGGGGCAGTATCCATTTTCTGATGACGTAATTAGTGAGCAGCTATAGCAGAGATGTTGACGGCTCAAGTTCCGATAAAGGAATAATAGGAAAATGCAGTCGCATGTGTTTTTAAAGGGATGAATAGCGCGCAACGAGTACCTTGCTGAGCGAGCAAAAACGGTTCTATTGAGTAAACCCGTTTTAATTAGTAAAACTTTTTGGAAATCCAAATGTGTTTGGTATTATTGAAAGAGTAGAGAATCAGCATTCTAATGATATCAAAAATAATACAACTGTTTGAAAATTAAATTCAGGGATCGGTGTTAAATGAAGCAAAATCGTTTGAGTTTTGAGACGATTTTTTTTTGCTCACCAGTTTATTATGGATATATTATACGTAACATTTAGTATTCGCGGAAAAATGGAATTATTGTTTTCTAGGACCGTTTCGTAAGGGGTGAGGAATGGAAATTTTTAATAGCGACCGTTCAGAGAAGAATTTTAAAATTATCTCAGAATGAAAACCTTAAAAGGATTTGTTTCTTCCACAAGAAGATACTTAAAGGTGAGTGCAAATAATTTAAGTTTTATTATTTTATGCTGTTAAGAATACTGTAAATTTCAATAAGTTCGATAGTTTTTTAACGGATATACAGTCGGTCAAGTAAGAACGAGTCCCCTATAACTTGTAGTCGGTAAAAGAAATATCTTTTTTCTTGTGGTTATTATTAGCACCCCCGCAAACAATGCTTTGTGGAAAGAGATTCATTTGTAACCATAACACATAGGCTGAAAAGTTTTTGGTCTGACACATAAATGTCGCCCTTTTTAAAAAAATCCATATAATTTTTAGAAAGTACCAACCATCAAACGATACTTGTCAAAATTTGATGACATTTCGACGATTAGTTTACAAGTTACAGTGGTTTTAGTAACGCTACTCTTGATATTTTCAAAACAATGAAAAAAATGGAGAATATGTGGTCACACATCAAGTAGAAGCTTTGTAGTAAAAAGGTGTACACGGTGAAGCAGCTGTCACGGCAAATTCGGGCAATTTGCAAATTTTTTCCCCAAAAATACGCGGAAAATCTCGTCGAAAGTATGCCCGAAGATGCCAGGCGATTATCGACGCTGATAGGGACTGGACGAACCACTGAATCAATAGCATTTTAATGGCACTCCTTTTTCTCCTTAATGATGTAAAAAATTCTAAATAAATACATTTTTAGTGTAGCGTACGGAACACTTATAAGATCACTTCGGTATCTGTCTGTCTGTGCGTCTCTCTCACCCGATTTTCTCCGAAACTATTTGACATAGAAAGTTAAAATTTGGCACTAATATAGGAATTAATGGCCTCATCAGAGCCGTGTAGTTTTGAAAGTTAAGTTTTGACTTAACGGGTTAGTTTTTGGGGTTGAAATCGAAGGTGAAAAATTTTTTTTTTACCAGTTTATCTAGTGGGATGTCAAATGAAAGCTTGTAAAAACACAGTTCAAGAATATATATAACTAGCAGTGCCCGCGGCTGCGCTCGCGTGGACTTGATTGACTACTATCGTCACTGCTTATTCCTTATGTTACCTAACTTAATAAAATATCTTGCCATTATTTCCCCTTATCTCCCATTATTTCTCCTTATTTTCCATTATCTCCATAATTTCCATTATCAAGGTTTCTCCCTGCTCATCTCCCATTATTTCTCCTTATCTTCCATTATTTCCCCTTATCTCACATTATCTCACCATAACTCCCATTATCTAGATTTATCTCTGCTTATCTCCCATTATTTCTCCATATCTCCCATTATTTATACTTATCTCCCATTATCTCACCTCATCTAGACTTATATCGAATTATATAGAACATATGTATAAATTTATAAAAATACGTAAATCGGATAAGTAGTTCTCAAGTGATAAGCGCACCAACGGACAGACAGACAGATAGAGAGACGTTGCATGTTATATATATTATATTCTTTGCAACATGATATTGTTCCATATTTAATGGTTTAGGCAGTGTATTGCAAAGAGAACGCGCTAACGATAACCTTTTTTCCGACTCGATTCACTATTATTGTCACTGCTTATTCTTTATGTTACCTAACGCAATAAAATATATCCTATAACCTGGCTAGAGAACATATGTATGTTTTTAAAAAAAAAGCACGTAACGCACTAACGGACAGACAGACAGAGAGACGTTGCATTTTATATATATATTATAGATAACCTGGCCAGAGAACATATGTATGTTTTAAAAAAAAGCACGTAAATCGGATAAGTGGTTCTCCAGTGATAAGCGCACTAACGAACAAACAGACAGACAGACAGAGAGACGCTGCATTTTATATATATTATAGATAGAAGATTATAGATAACCTGGCCAGAGAACAAATGTATGATTTAAGAAAATTAAACCCGTAAATCGGATAAGTGGTTCTCGCGTGAACGCACTAATGGACAGACAGACAGAGATACATTGCATTATATATATTATAGATATTCTCTGCTACATAATATTGTTCCATATTTAATGGTTTAGGTTGTGTATTGCAAGAGAACGCGCTAGCAACAAACTTTTTTTCCGACTTCATTCACTATTATTGTCACTGCTCATTCCTTATGCTACCTATCGTAATAAAATATAGTCTATAACCTGACCAGAGAACATATGTATGTTTTTTAAAAAAAAGTAAGTGAATCGGATAAGTAGTTCTCTAGTGATAAGCGCACTAACAGATGGACAGACACACAGACAGACAGAGATACGTTGCATTTTATATATATTATAGCTGTAATAAAATATATATCTATAACTTGGTCAGAGAACATATGTATGAATTAAAAAAATCACGTAAATCGGATAAGTGGTTCTCGAGGGATAAGCGCACTAACGGACAGACAGACAGAGAGACGCTGCATTTTATATATATTATAGATATAGATTATTATTATTATTATTATTATTATATAACTTGGCCAAAGAATATACACTCTTGGACAAAATTAACGCAACAATATATTAAATCATACAAATATCTATAATGAATTAATTTTAATAATTTTTTATGAACATTGGTTACACTAAAAGTTAGAAAAAAACTTATTCGGATACTTTAAAAGTGAATGAGCTACCAAATTTCTCTATAAGATTCGAATTAAAATTATTCTTAAGACCTAATAACGTTGAAATCGTTGAAATTATGTAATAATGAAAAAAATAAACTGGGACACTAGTAGCCAAATTAATGGTGTAACTGGGACACTAGTAGCGTGTGTTGCCTCATCTACTTCGGATGACAGAGGTTATGCGCCTAGGCATGCTTCTAATTAAATTTTGGATAAAATCTTGAGGAATTTGCTCCCATTCTGTGATAACTGCATTTTCAAGTTCCCTCAGGTTTCTAGGTGCAGGTATATGACGTTTCACTTTTTTCTTAAGGTGATCCCATACATGTTCTATCGGATTCAAATCCGGGCTTTTTGGTGGCCATTGCGTAATCGGTATATCAACTTGATTAAGATAATCGAGTATCTCCCTAGTCACGTGAGGTCGAGCGTTGTCTTGCATAAACAGGAAATTGGGCCCCACAAAATGACCGAAAGGCATCACATGTTTTATTACAATATTCTCAAGATAGTAGTCAGCATTCATGGATCTCGTACGGACAGGAACTAACTCTGTGCGAGCATCAAAGCAGATGCCACCCCAGAACATAACAGAGCCACCGCCGAATGGAATCCTTGCAGCGATATTGCAAGGAGCAAACCTCTCTCCTGGTCTTCGCCATACTGGCTCACGACCATCTGGATGTTTTAGACTAACCCTAGTTTCATCTGTGAAGAAAACTTGTTTCCAATCATCCACAGACCACTTTTCGTGATTTCGAGCAAAACGTAACCTGGCAACTCTGTTTTCTCTAGTAAGCAAGGGCGCAGTGGCTGGTCTCCTACTGTTTTTAATCCAGCTTCATTTAACCGTCTTCTAACTGTTTTAGAAGAAATTGTGACATTGCGAACAGCTTCGAGTTCGTTTCTTATTATAGAACTAGTGACAGTCCTGTTTCTTAAAGCATATTGTCTTATAAAACGTTCATCTAGGTCGCTAGTGCATCGTTTTCGCCCTTGCCCTAGCCTTCTAGAATAAGTTCCTACTTCATTCAAGCATCTTACCATACGACTTATTGTGGAACGATATTTGCCTAACAAATTGGCAACATAACTCTGACAATATCCCTCGTCCAATAAAACTGAGGCTAGCACTACCTCGTGTTCAGTTAAATTCCTTGTTCGATTCATTTTTCTAATTCTTCGGGGTCAAAAATAAAACAGTCTACCACAAAATCGTATTACTTTGAAAAAGGAAACAATTTATAAGCTTACTTTTAAAGAAAATCTATCGCAATATTACAGAAAATTGTTTATCTTCTAAAAAATTCTTTAAAACTGTAAATCTAAACGAATTGTTTTGATTTCTGTCATGAACAACGAAACAAAATATGTATAGCCTACTATTCAAATACTCGATAAACTTTAAAATTGACATAAGAAAAAGATAAATTAATTTTCAGATTGTTGCGTTAATTTTGTCCAGGAGTTTATGTATGAATTTTAAAAAAAAATACGTAAATCGGATAAGTGGTTCTCTCATGATAAACGCCCTAATGGACAGACAGACAGAGAGACATTGCATTTTATATATATTATAGATTATAGATATTCTCTGCTACATAATATTGTTCCATATTTAATGGTTTAGGCTGTGTATTGCAAGGGAACGCGCTAGCGGCAAACTTTTTTGCGACTTCATTCACTATTATCGTCACCGCTCATTCCTTATGCTACCTATCGTAATAAAATATAACCTGGCCAGAGAACTGGACGCGGACTAACGGACAGACAGACAGACAGAGAGGGAGAGACGTTGCATTTTATATATATTATAGATGTAATACTTGCACACATTTCTCTTTGTATTATTTTTAAATAAAGTATGAAAAATCGCTTGCCGTCACGTATGTATCTCGAAAATACGGATCAAAGAATTTTGAAAAAATTCAGTAAAATTCTCCACAGGGTGTAAATTGTACGAAAATTATCACGACTGCGTTACTTTAATAATTTATCTGGTATATAAAAATAACAAAAATTTCAAGTTCATCAGTTGTCAGTAAAGATCAGAAAAAAACTTTGTTGAAAAACCATTTGGGGTGTGTTTTGTGAAGTCACTGATCATTTGATACCTCCGTAACAGAAAATTTTATTTTAAAAGCAATTAACTCACGGAACACTAATTGCGCAGGTTCGACTTGCACTTGGCCGATTATTTAATGAACAATGCACTACCGTTCTTACTTTACCGACTCTATGAGCCAAATTTGTGCTTAGATGTTGATGATATTGTTTTGCTAAAGAAAAGCAATTTATCTAAGAGAAATAACCTCAATTAAAAAAAAAAAAACATCCTATATGTGAAAGTCAAGTTATACCTACGCATTCCTTTCCAGACATCCTCACATACGCAGCATCGTCATTCACCTTAGATCAGCTCCAGCTAGTGTTTCCTCAACGATTCAGCCAATCGAAATCGGTCGATTTCGACAGCTGTCACGACCAGTACGACAAATTCGACAGCTTCGAGAAGAAATGCCAAATAGAGGGCCTCCTTATACAGGAAGATATTGAAATTGGTAACGATGATTTCGAGATATTGAACGAGATACAGAACTACGAGCCTTATATCAATATGTGCAAGAATAATCAAAAAGCGAACGAAATTAACAAAATGTTGTCGAGTAAGGCTCAGCAATTGTTGAACACTTTGAATCTGTAGAAGTTTTGGGTATCATTTTATTTTTAAGAGGGCGCCAAAGATTATTCTAGTACTATGATACAAGGGCTGCCTTTTAAGTTTTTACAAGCGACCACTAGGTGGCGCTGTTGAGATGTGACATTACCATTGTTGTAAAATTTAACATTTGTTATTGTTAAAACAGTAACAGCGCAGAAATTGGCCGAGTAGTTTGTTTACAGTGAGTGTTTAAAAACAGTTTTGTAAACAAATGGAAGGTTTTCGTTGGATGATTTTTTTACGATTTTAGCAAAGGCAGTTAGGCCTAACTCAACAACAATGCCTCCAATAGCTTCCGTCAACTTTTGATAATGAATCACCATCAGAAAAGACTGTTTGCAATTGCTTTACAGAATTTCGTCATGGTCGTGCTTCCGTCAGCGATGAATTCCGTGAAGGTGCGCAACTTGATTGAAGAAGATCGGCATATGACTTACCGTAAGATAAAGGTATCCTTAGGCATGTCGAGGACTGCAGTACACTCAATTTTACATGAACATTTAGTTGTGAAAAAGATCGTTTCCCGATGAATTCCGCATAATTTGACCCAAACTCAAAAACAGGCTCGTGTCAATTGGTCTAAGGAAATTCTCAAATAATTCGACGGAGGACATGCAAAATCCGTTTGCAACATCGTAACAGGACACGAAACTTGGTTATATTCGTATGAGTCGGACACTAAGCATCAATCAACTGAGTGGGTGTTCCAAGATGAACTGAATCGGACAAAAGTGGCTCGTTCGCGAAGCACTATCGAGAAAATGGTCGTTTGTTCCTTTGGTTATACTGGACATGTTACAACCATTTCTTTAGAGGATGGAAGAATAGTTAATGCTGAATGGTATACCACAATTTCTTTACCGGAAGTCATCGCTGAAATCGGGAAAAAAACAACCGAAAACATCGCTTCATTCTTCATCATGACAATGCCAGCTCTCACACAGCACGTCATACAGTTGATTATTTGACGGAGAAAAACATCTAATTAATGTCTCATTGTTCGTATTTACCTGATTTGTTGCCTAGCGACTTCTTTTTGTTCCCGAATGTCAAAAGAAAATACGTGGACAGCGATTTTCATCATCTCAAGAAGCTGTTGAATCCTTCCAAAACCATGTTTTTGAGGTACCAACTTCAGAGTGGACAAAAAATGTTTCGAGAATTGGTTCGAACGCATGCAGAGGTGTATAAATCTTAAAAGCGAATATTTTGAAAAACAATAAAACGGTTTGTACCAAAAAAAAAGTTTTTCTTTCATTGTTTTTGTAAAAATATAAAAGGTAGCCCTCGTACAGTGACGCATGTTAATTGATGTGTTCTTCCATTCTTTTTTAAAAGAAAGTTATTAGTCAATATGGTAATAGGAAAACAAATATAGGATTTTTAGGCAATTAGTAATAAGTAATATCCGTGTGATCATTATATGCCTGTTTAGGTTTAATTTGTTTTATGTAAATACCACTCGGTATAGACTAAAGGTTCTCTCAGATGGTCTCTTAATTGACAAACATATTAAGAAAAGCCCGATAAAAGTAATGTGAATTCAAAAACGCAATATATTGTCGGTTACAGTGACGCATCAGACTTAGCATTGCCTATTGATAGTACACTCGTTTATCGCCGTTTGATCCGATTATCACGGCTATTTTGTTGATAAGCGTTGGAGATGTTTCGTTTACATTTTATCAGTGGCGTAGCCTGAGTCAAGAGGCGGAGGGAGGGCATGTGAATATACAGGGCGTTTCTTTAGGCGAAGTTGCTCATAGGAGGGACGGGGGTCAAAACAAAAATGAACTTCTACCTACATAGGCACTCTAAAAGCTCATCACGTAATACCAATGACTCCGAGTAATCGGAGATCCGTTTCATCGCTTCCTCCACCTCAGTTGAGAACCAGTACATGAACCGGTGACGTAAAGGGAATTGAAATTGCTTTTCGATTTAGGTGAGGGAGGCGACAAAACAGATCCCCGAGAGGTGTATACCCTAAGATGGTTGGTTCGATTCTCACCGACACCGAGAAACTTTTTTTTAATTTTTATGTGGTGGTGTCTTTCAAATATTATTGACACCGACTCGTCAGCAATCTACAGCTTACTGAACAACATCTAGACCACAGTAAACCCAATACAGTAGCTAAACTCAGGGGTAACCGTACAGGAAAATCAGGTCTCATTTTTCAAGAGGTCATGTGGCAGTCCGCCATGTTAAAAACGGGACTAGCGGGAGATTTTAAATAGAAATAATGTTACTGTGCACAATTTTATCATTCCGAATCATAGATATACAAATGTTTAAAAATTTTTTGACTTAGTAAAATGTCACGTTAATGCAGCATGAGTAATATAAAATAAAATTAAAAAAAAAATGGCGCGCTTTGTTAGAAAAGAGATGAATACAAGTGAAAAACGTGACAGGAAGGCATTTTCAGGAAAAATGTTGCAGACAAAAGTTTTAGCATTTTCTGCAGGAACTTGAGTAGGCATATCAGATTTTGGGCCCAACGCTTTGTTGGGACTCTATAAGGCCCAAAAGTGAAAGCTGCAACTGGAACCCAAATTTTTAAATATATATTTCAATTCAGTAAGGAATTTTATGTCCGAATACAAATTGAATGTTTCTGAGCCTGACTGGGCCTCATTTTAACTACAATAAAATCCTACTCTTAATAGGGATCTTTACTTGTGGTATTTGCTGTTCACACACGGAGTATTCTTTATCTGATCCTATATTAACGTCTGGATACGCACGGTCGAATAAAAGATTTTTGGATTCTCTTCACTTAAAAACGTTCTTAATTCTCTTTTTATACAAACTATCTCTGTCTTTAAATTCATATAAACTGTAGTCACATCAAGAAACGATCGAGAATACATTCCAAAAGACACATTCCGAGATCAGATGTAAACATTGTGCTACCTTCGACGCACGCGCCCCCAAAATCTCGTCACCAATTTGGAGCCCACTTTCACTACTGTAGTGGGTTTACTGTGCCTAGACCTTCCACGTACCAACCAATCAACGCTAGAAGCTCCGGTCCTGACAACATATAAATAGCACGTACAACTCACGAACTATCAATTTACCAGTAAGCGTCGATAATGGCAAATAGGACTTTGACGAAACGTCTGCGACTTTCCAGTCAAAGTAACACTGACCAATGGATGTGTTCTCCTGCGTTTTCTCATTCCCGATCTCCACTCGTAGCCGTCTTATAGCTTTTTTTTTTGAATTGCTCCCGACCATATCACGCCGTTCTTTTTTCCTTTCTAGTTTAATTGGACGATACGTTTTTGATTATTTACCCGTAGTTTTTGCTGAGCGTGCTGGAGATGCACCGGTAGTTATTGCAATATTTCTGACTTTTAGTGTAATCCAGGCTTGGCCAGAACTCTATCGGATCTCTTCTTTATTTGTATATCTTTTAAATAAGTTTTTTAGCACAGAATATAGTTTAGGGATCCTATTTTTATCGTTTTTGTTTTTTATTCTTCATTTTTTTGTGTTCCGTACGGAACACTTATGTCTGTCTGACTTCGGTGTCTGTCTGTCTGTCACACCCGATTTTCTCCGAAACTATTTGTCATAGAAAGTTGAAATTTGGTAATAATATAGGAATTGATGGCCTCATCGGAGCCGTGTAGTTTTGAAAGTTAAATTTTGACTTAAGGGGTTAGTTTTGGGGGATGAAATCGGAAGTGAAAACACATTTTTTTTACTAGGTCATCGAGTGTGGTGTCAAATGAAAGCTTGTGAAAACACGAGTAATATATATATATATATATATATATATATATATATATATATATATATATATATATATATAATGTAATACTTGCGCACACTTTTCTTTGTATTATTTTTTAAAAATCGCGAAAAATCGCTGTCCCCCCACCGTATCTCGAAAAGTACCGATCAAAAAATTTTGAAAAAATTCTGGAATATTCTCCACGGGGTGTAGATTGAACGAAAATTATCACGAGTGCATTACCTTTAATAATTTATCTGGTATATAAAGAAAAAACAAAAATTTCAAGGTCATCAGTTTTAAGTAAAGATTGGAAACAAACTTTGTTGAAAACTCATTTGGGGTGTGTTTTGTGAAGTCACTGATCATTTTATACCACCGTAACAAAAATTTTTATTTTAAAAGCAGTCAACGTACGGAACACTAATTGTGCAAGTTCAACTTGCACTTGACCGGTTATTTTCTGTTTAAATCGTTGCCACATCGCAAGTACTTTCCACTTTCAGTGTTTACAAACGATGATGCTTGTTGCCAGTTATGCAAAGCCAAGTTGCGACGTTGTTACCCCCGTTTGTATTTCTCGAGAGAGATTTTCGTATTTTTTAATTTCCCCAGTAAAAAGCGAATAATTCTGGAAGGATGAAAACGTACAATTGTTTTTTGCTGTTCTGTCTAAAAGGGTAAAATTAAATGAAATACCCCATTATGGCAGCTATTAATGTTACGCCTATCAACACGACGTTTATGACCGTGCATCTCCCAAAAGTTTGTCGTTCAAAACCGACCGTCTAAGAGAGCTTTCAACGAGTAAGGCATACAAATTTGATAATACCAAAGTAGTTAGAAATAACCAAATATGTGATCTTCCTTTAGAAAACATGTTTTTTGCTGTCACTATATTTTGCAAATCTTTAAGTTGAATTAATATAAATTAGGTTAGTATTAGAAAACGATAGATCTAGTAAATTTTGAAATCTCTGGGCACAGAAAAATTATCTCTTGTGATATTTAAATTTTTACGCTTAAATTTTTATTTCGTTTAACGCTAAAACCCAAAATTGTGGTGTACAAAACTGAGCAAGACCTTCATCAACGGCTAAGCCTTCCTGTTTGGCTGCCCGATCTCATAAAACGGTGTTGGAGAGAGGTTCCAGGACCAGAAATCTACTGACTAGGTGGACAGTGTGGAAGGTATACCTGAGGTCGCACTAGGCAGATCAAGAGCCAACTCTAACAAACATAGTTCCATCATAAAACCATGAAAATTTTTAAACGTATAAGATCATGTAGTTTGGATGGTAAACTCTACGTCCCGTCTGACGTTAATTGAAGACACACTCTTAAGTTTTTTTACTAGGTTATAAGTTTTCCCAACTGAACTGCAACTATCATAGGCGCTTACGGTCAGACTCGTCACAGAAAGTCGATATAATTGTTTAATTTCCTAAGACATCCACGACAAAATCCACAGCAAAGATCTACAAGAAATAACTAAGATCCAAGAAATATCGAAAGGAATCAGAACCAGAAGAAAACAATGGAATAAACACGTAGATCGGATGGACGACAATAGACTGACAAAGAGGGCCAAACTCGATAAACTTTGTGGTAGAAGAACTACTAGGGGCAGGCCTCCTAGTCCAGTCACTTTATACAAAAAAATGACTGATCTTCTGAAAAAATCCAAGCGGAGGATTTTGTTTCTTTATCAGAAATATTGTGTTAAAAGTTCATTGCGAAATCGTGTCGGCAAAAAAAGTTATCGAATTTCAACGGTCGCGAAAATAAATTTTTCTCAAATATCTCGTAAACTATTGTTTTACGTAAATTTTGGTTATTATTAAAATTTGTTCATCATCAAAATTTGCATAAACAAGGTCCTATACAAAATTTACGTGGGACTAATAGTTCTCGAGATATGAGGCTGAGAAAACTTGGGCGTTACGATGTATTCATTTCCACACCACCTTTGAGGTAGGATACTTAGTCGATATTTGTTATTCTTTTTTCGCTCTACTTTCTCACTAGCTAGTTCATCACAAAAAATACACAACGTATCAAAGTCAAATGAGGTTGCCTACGAGGAGAGCGTTGAGACGTTGAAGGAGAACCACTTATACTACACTTCTTGTATGATTCAGTGTTGAATTTTTCGTCATTGTCTTTATTGAATTTAAGTTAGGCTATGCCTCTTACTTACATTTATGATAGATTATATTCCTATACTACTTAACCTAGGTTCTATACAGTAATCCTAATTAACTTAACCTAGGACATTGGGATTTAATTACATTCGTTGACTAATCTAACTTAACTAGAGCTTAATTCTAAACTAACCTAGAACTTAATCCTAAACTTAATCTAGGTTACAATCTTCATGGGGGTGGGGGAGGGCCATCGTCTTCGTCGGATATGGGGTCAGAAGGTCTTGGATAGTGATGGCGGGCGTTGGCGGGCACGTGGAATGCGCTCCTTATGGTGGCGTTTTGGTGTTGTAGCGCCTTTGCGAAGAACTTGATGTTGGTGGACCTCATGTGTGCCTTGATTGAATTTTTTTTCGTATAGTTTTTACGACACTCAACATGCACAGTCACAGTATTTACGCTTTGTAAATAATCGATATGTTCATCACCCCTTTCAACACTCGCATTTCTAATTGTTTCCCACTCAACAAAATTTCATTACAAAAGGAACAACTGTTATTAGCCATTGTAATAGAATTACAGAATGTTTCGATATGAAAAAAAAAAATATTTAAAAAGGGAGACCGTAGAAAATGCACAAACTATAGAGGCCTAAGCATAATATCGAGTATGGGACGTTTGTATGGAAAAATTATTAAAAATATCATGGAGGAAAATATAAAAGGAAAAATTGGAGAAGACCAAGCAGGCTTTACGGCCGGAAAATCATGTACAGATCACATATACACTATAAAACAAACAATGGAAAAAAAAAAAACGCAAAGAATAGAGAAGTTCATCTAGCCTTCATAGACATAAGAAAGGCCTATGACTCAGTACCAAGACAAAGATTATGGAACGCAATGAAAGAAATAGGCATTGACAAAGAACTAATATACGCAGTAAAAGCTCTCTACGAAAACAACACAGTGAACATAAAAATAGGACATAAAATAGGGAAGAGACTCCAAACATCAAAAGGCCTATTACAAGGATGCTCTATATCCCCAACACTATTCAAAATATACCTCGAACAAACATTAAAAAAAATGGAAGCAAAAATGTAGTGGAATGGGAGTCCCAATACGAGAAGATTACTTATATACTCTAAGTTTCGCAGACGACCAAGTAATCATAGCACAAGATGAGGAAGACCTCAGTTATATGGTAAGAAAACTGAAAGAAGAATACACTAAAGCAGGATTAGCAATAAACTTTGATAAAACGGAATATCTAACAACAAAGGAGGGAAACGTGGAGAATCTAGAAGTAGATAACGAAACAATAATCAAAGGAACCGATAGATTTAAATATCTAGGAACCATCATTTCAAAAAACGCAACATCAGAAGAAGAGATTAAAGCTAGATTAGGACAAACGCGAACATGCATAAGACAATTAAATTCGATCCTGTGGGACAAGCACATTACAAAGAGAAACAAAACACGCATATACAAATCAATAATACAAAGCATAATGACATACGGGTCAGAAACATGGACGATCAACAAAAGAAATAAATCTAAAATTAACGCGGTAGAGATGGAGTATTGGAGAAGATGTTGTAGAGTGGCACGTATGGAGAGAATAACAAATGAAGAAATAAGAAGCAGAATGAACATCAAAGAGAACGCAATAAACACCATTGAGGAAAAACGATTAAAATGGTATGGACACATAAGACGAAGCGAAGATAATAGGTGGATAAAGAAAATAACGGAGTGGAGCCCTATAGGGAGAAGGAAAAGAGGAAGACCCAGACGATCGTGGAGAGACGATGTGGACGAGGCTATGGAGGACAGGGGTCTAACAGATGGAGACTGGGAAGATAGAAACGGATGGAATCAAAGGCTGAGAGAAGGAAGACAGCGTCAGCTGTAGAAAATCCTTGTTATATATATATATATATATATATATATATATATATATATATATATATATATATATATATATATATATATATATAAAAAATCCGAACTCATACGTAGCCTTAAACTGAGTTTTAAAAGAGAAAAAAATGTTTCGTCAAATATTTTCAGGTACACATTGACTTGTAAGATTTCAATGGAATTCTAAATAGCCGCAACTCAAGGTCGTTACTATCATTATTATGAAGAATCTCAGAGAGGAAGAATGATGGGTGTGTGTGCTTATTAAACGGCTTTTTCCACATGCGTCATATGCGTAAACGTATAGTGGAGTATGCGCTTTTCCCCAAAATTTCTTAGTCTCATATCTCGGGAACTATTAGTCCCACGTAAATTTTGTATAGGATCTTTTTTATGCAGATTTTGATGATGAATAAATTTCATAATAGCCAAAATTTACGTAAAACCAATAATTCGTGAGATATTTGCGAAAAACTGATTTTCGCTGCATTTGATCTTCGATAACTTTTTTTGCTGACCCGATTTCGCAGTGGACTTTTGATACAATATTTCTAATACCGAAACAATAAAAATCCCTAAGGAAAATCTTCACTTGGATTTCTTCAGAAAGTAAATGCTACAATGACTGGATAATCCGAAAAGGTGAAAAGAATGCTGGACATCCACATCGGAAGAGACCTAATGAAGATAAAACAGGTATTTGCCTACTTATATGATACACCATATAAGAAAGAAGAAGAAGAAGAATTTCCTGAGGTTTTGTACATCAAAATATATTTTTCGTATTTTTATATTTTTGTAAGTCACTTCGATTTGCTTAAAAATTTAGCACCAATTTCTCGAAAACCGGGTGTGAATAATAATAAGGGTTTTCCATTAAGAGCGTCCTAACTTTAAAATTGAATATAAAACAAAGAGTTTTTAAGCAAAATTCATTCTGAAACTTTTATTTAACGGGAAATTTTATGCCATTTAAGATTTAAACAAGATATCGCCCAAATGGCCGCTTCATCTCTTTTTGCAGACACGAATCCGCTTACAACAATTTTCCATGACTCGGGCCAGCATTTCCGCTATGGCACGACGAATGTTGACTTCAAATGCATCAAGAGTTGCTGGTTTGTTGCTGTAAACTTGTGATTTAACGTAGCCCCAAAGACGTTAAATCGCACTACCTCGGCGACCAAGCGGTAGGACCATTTCGTAAAATTAATGACTCACCGAACTTGGCGCGTTATAAAGCCATGTTTGGGCCGGAAATATGGGGCAGTGCTCCATCCTGTTGGAACTAAAAGTCGTCTGCGTCCATTTCGTAATTCTGGGAAGAAATATTCCTGCAACATCAAGTTATAGCGCTGACTATTCACGGTAACGGTAGTCTTCCTCATTTTTAAAGAAATAATCCACACCAAACTGTGATTTTTTGCGGATGTAAAGGAGTCTCATGAATCACTTGTGGATTGGATTCGCTCCAGTAACGGCAATTTTGCTTATTAAGGAAGCCATTAAGCCAGAAATGGGCCTCATCGCAAAAGATGATTTTCTCATGGAATGGGCTGTCAGCTTCGATCATCTCCAGAGCCCAATCGTTAAATTCCCTGCGCAAATGATGGTCCGTAGGCTTTAGTTCTTGGGCCAATACCATCTTATACGGATGCAAATCCAAGTTCAATCGCAAAATTCGCCAAGTTGTCGTCTGAGATAGGCCCAACTCTTGAGAACGGCAGGGAATCGACACATTTTTGTTCTCACGAACACTGGCTCGAATGGCGGCGATATCCTCTTCATTGCGAGCGTTTCTTACACGTTGAAGCACCTTTTTATCGTGGAGAATAGTGAATGATTATTTGGAGCAGAATGACGACCGCGTTTTGATCAAGTTGCTCTTTGCATAGCGCGCACTGAACGCGAATTTGCATAGTAATTTTAGACAATTTCCAAGCGTTCTTTTAACGTGAAACGATTCATGATTGAATGGCAAACCTTACTAAACACAACTGACATCAGATGTAGAACATCAGTCAACCAACATGGCCGCTATTAGCTGTCAAAAGTCGGACATCCCTAATGGAAAACCCTGTACATTGTGTTATGGAAGTATTTTGTTTAAAACCAGGAAAAAATAAAAACATTCTTATTTTGTCTGGGTACGTAAACATGTACGCTTTACCGCACTTATTTGAAATAAGAAGTAGTACAAGGTGTTCTATAATAAGTTTATGTTTACAGCATTTATAGTAAAAAAAACATAGGGATAATTCTTTCGGATTTTTTTGTGTGTCGATTGAATATGTGATGCTTAGCTTTCGCCTAACATCCTGCCGACTTATTCAGAGCTCGTTCCGAGAACTGAATTTAGCTCGCAAGGAACGGCGACCGCAACGCTGTGGCGACCATATTTCAAAACGGTACTTATTTTAAAAACGCGCCTCGTACTACTTTGGGATTTTAGAATTTTTTGTTACAATGACAGTTCATGACAGTTATCACAATTACACTAAATGCTTCATACTTCATTGATTCAGTCAGTCATAGCTTGACTGAATCAATCATCGCTCCTGATGATGCTAACATAGTTTGCGAAACGCGCTTAGCGCAAAAAATAGAGTGTTTAATGTAGTGACGATAACTGTTGTGTAGTTATAATATACTACCTATCGAATCAGAAAAGTGAGGTGTAGTGCGCATTGATTAGTCGGAAAGAGATATCTCAATGTTCAAAAAAATACACCTGGTATACTACATGGGGTGAAAAATATCGAGACTTTTAAAGAAATAACAATGTTTTTGTTAAAAATCGATTTTATTCTATAACACAGTTCTCTTCAAGAACGATATACATATTCCAGCGACCTTCCTGCAGTTGAATACCTTTCATACAGTACAATTTGTCCAGCTCTCTAAAATAGCCTCAGTTTCCCATTCGACTTCTTCATTTGAACCAGATCTCTTTCCTCGAAGCTACCTTTTCAGATTTGGAAAGAAGTAATAATCGCTGGGAGCCAGATCTGGTGAATACGGTGGATGAGGAAGCTATTCGTAGCCCAATCGGTCCAATTTCACCATCGATGTTATAAAATTGTGAGCTGGTGTATTAACATGATGAAATAAGATTTTTTCTTTGATTATCTTCTTATTTGTATTCCTTTCATTAGCCCTCTCTTCCGTTTCCTTTATCTTTGCCAGGGTTGTCGTCAATCTACCTATCTCTCTCTTTTTTCTCAGTCTTTTGACTTGATGGTCGTAGTGTTCGTTGTTTGTTCTTTCAGTTTTTCTTCCTCAATGTCCCATTTATATTATCTTCCTTCGATTATGATTTTTTGATATCCTATTTTCACTCTTTTTCCATCCTTTCTCTCGTTCTCTGCTATATGCTTCAATTTCTTTTGAATTTCCCGTTCATCTTTTGTTAAATCGTTGTTTATGTAAACTCTCTCTTTCTGTCAAATTGTCTGTCTTATCTGCTCTTTCGTTTTTCTCTTTCTGTGGTGTTCTTATTAGCTTTTTACTCTTCTTGAATTTGGCTCTTCTTTTTCTTCGACTCTTCCTCTTTTCGAGTCTCTTGATGTATAATCATCGCTATCCATTATTCTTTCTGTTATAAAAACTTTATGTGTTCTCCTCGTATATTCCATTTTCAAACACGGGAGAAACAGAAAAAAAAAAGAAAGAGTTGAATTTCGGATCGAGAAGTGTGTGCATGTGAATCGAACGCCCGGCAATAGTCAACTCGTTCAACGAGCAGTATTACGGGAGTGTTTCGATCTATTTAAGTATTTTGTCGATTGCAAACGAGCGGGACTAGAAATAAAGCAGAGTGTAGTGTTAGAATTAAGATAATAAGTAAAAAGGTTTATGAGAATAATTCTGTGAAATTGTATGAAGCTAACAAAACGATAAACGACGACCTTGAGCGTTTTACTGCGTATAAGGAGCACCGGAGAACGGTGATAAGAAGTATAAACAACAGTCTCTGATCCATAAGGTCTAAAATGCCATCAATCATCCAACTCTGATTCTTCCTTCCCCATCCTCTTTTAGCTCACGCTCCTGTGTTTCTCTCAGTATGTCTCTAGATCTGTCCCACATGGTTTCCACATTATTTTGTTCCTCCTCAAAGGATTTCATTCTCTCTTCTAGAATGTGAATCTGCTGTTTTCATTTGTCAGTTTATCTCTATCATTGTTTTGGAAAAATCAAAAGTAGCGTCGTTAAAACAGCTGTAACTCGCAAACTAATAAACAAAATGTCATAAAAATTTTACACGAATCTTCTTAGAGTTGGCACTAACTGAATATCATATGTTTTTTTTTTTGTTTGTGCTGTCATTTCTCGGAAAGTCTCGTGATCGTTCATCCCATGTAGTAGTTGGGAAGAACAATGTACGTTGATCAATATTTGTTAAAAACTATATATTTATTGTTGTAATTTGGATATAATTTATCTAGTAAAGACGTACAAAAAAATGACAAAGTTTTTTTTTTTCAAAATATTTTATTGGCAAAAATATACACACCTTGCAAACTTTGTACAAAAATACACTTTTTGAGACCTATACCTACATACTAATCAACGCTGTACGGTTATGGGTATTCTAAAGTTTCTGTTCATTATTAAGCAATCTAGCTTTCACAGTTTTTAAACGAAGACTTTATAGAACCCACGACTATACGTATCTATTTTAGTAAAAAGTCATTTTTTTCTAACTATATATTTGCAATAATAATTTATATATTATACAGAATTTTTTACAATGTGATACGAGCAATCCGTTATACAGTTTCGCAAATTATAAATAACTTTACAATAAATAAATGTCTGGGTGGCAGTTTACGACTTCGAAAAATGAGACTTTCATTTGAGACACTCTGTACGCTCTGTTTAGACGCCTGGCCCCGATTTATGGAAAATTGTTGGATATTCATTTTTTTTTTAAATTTAGAATGGTATAGTGCATGTCAAGGAGCATATTAACGTATTTGACATTTGGTAGTGAAAACGACGCTACGCGCCGCGACGCCAAATAACTTTTTTTTTTCATCGAAATCGTAAAATGGCATTGAAAAGCCCTAATTTTTTTCTACATTTTTTCTCAAACTGTTTTTTTCTAATTTATTTTGCAAAAAAGTTATGCATATTATTTTTAGGTCATCGCTGTTGCCATGGATCGTATGCCACGTTTGGCGGTTTTCAAACAATTTATCTAGTAAGCAGTTGTCATACTTTAATTTGACAGCTCTTGTTTGCACACCTATTGAATTCAGTAGAGTTAAATTAAGTAAACGGTGTGTTAATAGCGTCTGGTTGAAGTGGTTTCCCACGCTGAAAAAGTAGGTATTCTTATTTATGGAGAAGCAAGAAGACTTCTCAGGAAGCCGTTAGACTGTATTGAGAACGTTACTTCGATAGGTATATCCCGGATCACACTATGTTTTGTCGAATAGAACGAAATTGAGGGGCAATATGGATGCATTTTCTGTGCAGAAAGGTATTTGTAAACGAAAAACTGTTTTAACAGATGAAAAAGTAGTCGAAATTATGCAATATTTTCACAACCATTCATATAATTCAGACAAGCAAGCAGGAAATTGAATGTATCTTATTGGGTTATTCAGAAAAATCAACTACAATGACTATAAAATTCATAATCTTCAGTTATTAACACAATTTTATTTAGAACGACCACTAAGTTTTGTAGCAGAAATGACGATTAAATATGACGAAGACTGTTATTTTCTGAATTATATATTATGGACAGATGAAAGTCATTTTGTCAGCAACGGCAAACCTAACATTATTATTATTATGTTCAGGCAAATTTGTCTAAGATGAAGGCTTGGTGTGATAACAAACTGTCCTTCAATATAGCCACGACAAGGATTCTGAACTTTAGATGCAATATAGAGAATGTTAATATTGAGAATGAGATCATTTCTGTAGCTGATAAAAATTTATTTCTCGGTCTAATAATTGACTCATCGCTGCGGTTTGAGGATCACATTGGCAACATCTGCAGCAAAATTTCTTCGGGCTGCTATGCCCTTAGGGTTATTACAAGTAGCCTGGGGCTGGATGTGGCTAGAACCTCTTATTTTTCACTAGTTGAGGCTCATTTGAGGTATGGGATCTGTTTCTGGGCTTGCGGCTCTCGAGTTCATTTTGGTTCCGTTTTTGTATTGCAAAAGAGAGCTATATTTCAAGAGCTGGGTTGCGAGAGTCATGTCGACCATTGTTTCCGAGGTTAGGGATTCTTACTTTTTGTGCCCTATTTATCCTGGAAACTGCTATCATGATCTTTAAAAAACATCGTCTTGAGGCAATGCCAGTCAGTCGACACGGCACTAGGCGAGCGTTCGTCCAGCCATTGCCGGTCCCGAAATCGGGGCTGATTAAATCTGCAATTGTTTATAATGGCAAAAAAAATTACAATCATATACCTCTCAAATTGAGAGGACTGAATTGCGAGAGGGTCTTTAGAAGAGAGTTTAGAGCCCTGCTTATAAAAAAGGCGTACTATGCACTTGAGGAATTCTAAAATGATAGACTGGAATAAGCATATAACAGTAGTTGAGTGGTTGGCATTTGAGTTGACTTATGTGTAAATTTTATTTCTTTTATTTTGGATTTATTGCAATGACTACTAATCTTGTTCTGTTTCTTTATTTTTTCTTTCTTTGCATTTGTGTTTGTATTTACTAATATAATAATAATTTAAGTTTGCTTTGTCAACAAATACGTTGTATTTTAGGACAATAAAGCATATTTCTATTCTATTCTATTCTAACAATTGTCATTACTGGGCTGACGGAAATCCATACAACGTTAAGCAAATTTAGAATCAAGGCCTTTATGGCGTTAATGTATGTTAGATAATTGGGAGACATTTGGTTGGACTATACTTTTTTGAGGGAACACTAACCGGAAATAGATAACTTCTTGGTTAATTCTCTACTAGTGTTATTAGAAAATGTTTCCCTTATTTTAAGAAGGCATATGTGGTAACAACACGACGAAGCACCACCTCATACAACTGCTGCTGTTAGAGAGTCTTGGAATGAACGGGTTTAACGAAGATGGATAGGAGTTCGCAGCTCAGTTATTCAGTGATATTGAGCACTTAAAGGCAAAAACATCAGATGCGTGTAATAGTACATCTGGAGAAATTATTTACAAAGCGTTAATGAAAAGAATGGAAAAAAGGCATGACAGAAGAAGGAAGACATAAAAAATTTATTTTGATGTTCTTTTTTATTTTTTAGGTTTCAAACATTTAATTTTATATGTAATAAGTTATGTAATGTTAAAAGTTTTATAGTTTTTTGTGGTTTTAATAAAAATACTGTATTCTTGTTTTTTATTAAAAGTAAAGCCGCAACAGCATAGTAACTAATATTATTAAAATTACTGTCAGAATAAAGTATGCCGGCCGCTTACTAGATAAATTGTTCGAAAATCGCCATACGTGGCATACGATTCACAAAATAATATTTTAGATAGTTTTTTCTGCATAATGTCCAACGACGTTTTACAAAGGGTTTAACGACAGAGAAAAAAGATGTTTGGCATCGCGGCGCCCAGGGTCATTTTCACTACCAAATGTTAAATACGTCAGTATACTCCTGGACATGCACTATACCAGCCTACATTTAAAAAAAAGTAAATATCCAATAATTTTTCATAAATCGGGGCTGGGCTTCTAAAAATGATCACCCTGTACGAATTTGCAAAAATTTTTCTCTGTATTATGAAGGGCGTAATACACTAATTTTTAAAAAATAGTTACAGAGCTTGACAAAAATTACAAGTAATGAAATATGAAGCCGTATTTTACTATTGATTGTGGTGTTCACAGTTTTATATTTTTTCTTACATTTCCTATTCATATCCGGACACTCCCTGTAAAAGTTAGGGCCACTTTTGTACCTCTGAATTACTGAACACTTTTTTTTTTTTTCGTTTTATTCTATTCGCACTTATTTGAAAATAAAATATCACTGGTATCGAGTACTATTTACAGTTCTTAAACTGGATGACTACGACGATTAAATTACGTGCTTAATCTTACGCTAACTAACACACGGCAGGCGGTCTGTATACACACCCCATAAACTCACCTATTTAATATTTTAGAAAATTATGTATAGATATACAGGGTGGGCCAAATAATATCCGTCTTTATGCTGGTTTAACATCGAAAAATTTTGGATTTTTATGAGGAAGTTGAATGGGAGGCAATTTTTGAAATTCTTGCTTTTTAAGTCATTTGAAAAAGGAATAGGAAGATAGGTATTGTAAAAAAATCTGGAAAATACTAGATACGTTCAAGTTCTAAGGTCTCCAAATATTTTTTTCGGAACTGAGAGTTGGCAAAAAGATGCAATTGAACTTACAATGCACGGTCACTCTTTTTGAATACAGTCCGCCAACTAAGAAAAAGGTAAAATAAATTCCTTTGTTTTGAGGTCATTGTTGGCAGCCCTGCAAAAATGGTTTGAGAAAAGAGGTTCGTTCTAACCTCATTTATTGTTAAATAGTACATTATCGGACATGAGTGCTTCGAGACGTGTTCCTATGTATCCAAACTGTTCGAAAATGACGCTTACACCGGCTGTTAAGTATAAGGGTAAGTCGAGGGCATTCATTAGCAAGTGGGTGAAACGACACTCTAAGTTAAAAAGTGTCGATGATCGACCAGAACGTGGTTCAAGAGGAAAAGTATGGGACAAGGACGAAAAAATGATTACTAGTATGTTTTTCCTCAATTAATTTTGCTCCAAGGGGCGCAAAAACTAAAGCAGAATGGTTTGGATATGTCTGAAATGAAATAGTTCGCACTCATAGACATAGAGGATGTACTGAGTGTTCCGTATCTCACTGTGAAGTAAATATGGACGCAAAAGTATGAGAGAGACAAATCGAATGAGCGGCCAGTAGTTGTCTCTTTCTAGAATGCCGTGAAGCTACGGCGCCCTTGAAAATAATATTTTTAAGTGTGCTATTTGAACTAAAATCGGGTGGGGGCTTTTCTCGCTTTGAATTCCGTCTCGGGGTACTGCGCCTTGTTTATTACAGGCCTAGAGAAAAGAGACAGGCATTGGCTGCACAATCGCTTTGTCTCTTTCTAGAGAGTGGTCAATTTTGTGAAGTGAATGCTCACTCTATCCTTTATGTCTATGGTTCGCACTCATCTCCGAGCTCATGATTTGAAGTGGCGGAGTACACTCAAGAACTCATTGCAGAGCGAAAAACAGAGAGAGATAACTCGCGTGGGTGAAGGAAAACATAGATCGAGACGGAAGCAATATAATTTGTTCTAATGAAGGGTCATTTTGGGGTTATGTTATCACCCCCACTTGCCCGGTCAATTTTCACATCGAGAACGTGTGGTCATACATCAGGCAAAAGCTTCATACCAAACAGGTGTAGACACTGAAGCTGCTGTCACGGCAAATTCGGGTAATTTGGAAATCTTTCCCCCAAGAATACGTGGAAAACCTCGTCGAAAGTATGCTCCGAAGATGCCAGATGATCATCGACCCTGATTGGAACGAACTACTCAGTCATTATTATTTTAATGGCAAACCTTTACCGTTGAATGGCTTTAAAATAAATACATTTTTTAATAGACACTGCGCAACACATTCTGACTTGACTGACTGTACTTGACACATTTAGCATCGTTGTACAGCGCACAGGGATGTGTTTTATCTCCATTAGTATTCAATACTTATTCGGACACTACTTATACCCAAGGAAGCTCCAAAAGGAGTCGCAAGCGAAATCAGACTCACCGACAAATATTAGCATATGCAGATATGCAGACGATACTGTGGAGCTAACGAAATATGCAAGTCCATGTTGAAACGTACAGTGCAACGTGGCCAAAGTTTTGACCTCCTTAGAAAAACAGGGGAAATCAAAAGTACTATTTTCCTGAAGAACAGGTAAAACATACGTTCAAATATCGTGGAGTCGTGATGCTCTATCAAATTAAAGGCGACTCAAAAAGCATTTACAAACATGAGAAAAACTCTTTCTGTACTATCCGGTGCTCGAATTTCTCCACATTCAGCTAGCCGGTTTGCACAATCTAGAATATTGGACCCATTATGGAAAAGAAAATAAACGCGTTGAATCTATATATATCGTCGCATTTGGATGGCCAACTTAATAATTTTAAATCCTTCCAGTTGCTTTTTTAAAATAACGATGTTTGGAAGGATCACATCCAAAATTCAGTGAGATTATTTGAATATTACAAACAACGTTATGCTTTGAAGCGGGTCTCAAATTAATTCGGCCCACCATGTATATACATATAACAAAAAAAACTACACTAATACCAACTATAGAAAGGTTGGTAACCCTTATGTCCGTGGTTCGGATAACCATGATGCATATTCTGCCCGAATCCTCCCAATGACTGCCCGAGCGTTTGGCCGATACCGCCTGGCAGCGTTTGGTGATTGCTTACCGGGCTCAGGTTGCGTATTTGGTGATTCGGCGACATTTGCCAACTTGACAGTTGATGTTGCATGTTGGTCGATTGATCTTGTTGGGTAGGAGTTTCCGTGCTGTTGGAGCTGTTACCTGTAAGAAAAAAACTAGTATTATAACAGGCTGTAATGGTAAGACATATTAAAAAAAACCAGTAGAATTAATCTGAGAGTAGGGTATTCGAAAATTTAGATTGATTTATTAATCTTACGGTAATAAAAGCCCAAGGTCGAAACAAGAAATTTGGTTTCTTTTACTGTGATAGTATGTTGTGCAGAGTGTCATTGTTCAATTATATTTAATTGTATAATTGAAATATTCATGTACTTATTTACAGGTACAAATTTTGAGGATAACCTGCTATTAAATTAATTTGTTCGAGACCCAGGCCCTTCTAAAACTGGGAAAAACCGGGACCTAAACACGGGCTTACTAAGCCTATTGGAAAAAATGCACTGAATATTGAGGAAATATTCGGACGGTCTGCCAGATTTATTATCGCTGTATTATGTAATATTGTTCATTATATATATATATATATATATATATATATATATATATATATATATATATATATATATATTATATATATATATATATATATATATATATATATATATAATATATATATATATATATATATATATATATATATATATATATATATATATATATATATATATATATATATATATATATATATATATATATAATATATATATATATATATATATATATATATATATATATATATATATATATATATATATAAATTGCTCAATACGTGGAAAACGATAATTACAAAGAGAACTATCAACCGACAAGTACGCAAGCATCAGAAACGACGGCCAGGGAGGCGGGACCAACTATGACCAATCCGAGTTACGACAACTTTTGGGGAAGATATAAAATAGTTAGCGGTAACGTAATCTCGCAGTAAACTTCGTAACGCTGACGAGTCACCATTGAAAATGCCAAGACCTTTGAGTAATAAGAATTAACTTACATCTCTTACGATGTTCGTTTAGAGTGATAATTGCGAAGAGTTCTGTTGCTAATTATATTTTTTTTTTTTGAGGAGGCAGGTATAAACTTTTTAAGGAAGATATTATTTTGTACTTTATATCATTCTTTTTTAACCCTTAGCATCCACCATGGGGTCTCGGTGACCCCAGACAATTTCGACGGCAGTTTACTGTGATTCAAAACGAAAGAATTGAATTTATAGTGCCATGTAATATTAGTTTACGGTACTCTCTTCCCGCCCGAGCTTTATTCGTTACTCGAAAAGCGTCATGGTCATGGAGATATTAGAATAGATAAGGTAAAGTATAGAGCCTGCTGTAAGTGAAAACGTGGTGTCGTTAATCTCTTACTTTTCGTTCTTTTCCTTGTTCTTCGTTGGCTCCGGACGAAATACGAATAACATTCTCGCACGGGGCGTGTGCCGAGTAAGAGAGACAGAATGACTTATTCTTTCTTTCTCTTTTTATGAACGCCACGCTTCTCGCAAGAACTTACCTCCCCTATTCTAACATCTCTATGGTCAGTATGCCTTTGGCTTTTAAGTAAAGTTGACATTTTGATTCTTGGGATCAGATTTACCGGAGTGTGCACGTTCTGATATTCTAGTCAATTTGTTTTGATTTATTTTGTGTTTTTAAAGTCGGTTCATTTTTAATGTTCCGTACGGAACACTTACGGGATCACTTCGGTATCTGTGCATCCGTCGGTCACATCCGATTTTCCACTAAGCTATTTGACATAGAATGTTGACATTTGTCACAAATATAGGAATTGCCGGCGCAATCAGAGCCGTGTAGTTTTGGAAGTTAAATTTTGACTTACGGGGTTAGTTTTGGGTGGTGAAAGCGAAAATGAAAAACAATTTTTTTTACGAGGTCATCGAGTGGGATGTCAAATGAAAGCTCGTGAAAATACGGGTTAAAAAAATTTATATGATGTCATACTTTCGCGCACTTTTCTTTTTGCTATTTAAAAAAATTGCCAAAAATCGATGTCCCCTCCTTGTTTCGAAAAGGACTCGTCAAAAAATTTTGAAAAAATTCTGAAATATTCTCCATAAAGTGTCGATTGTGTAGTTTTCATAGTTTTTTTTTTATACCAGATAAATTATGTTTCTTGACGTATGGTGGAGGTAATTGTAACTGAGTGGCAAGTCGCTATTGTACCGAGATATAATTTTATTTTATTTTAAAAGCAATCATCGTACGGAACACTAATTGCGCCGACTTGCACTTGGCCGTTTTTTTTTTTATTTTAATTTTATTTAGCGTCCATTTCTTTTGGCTTCGTAAATAAATTAAAATATTCAAACAATATCAAGAAGTTACTCGATATAATCACAAAACTATTGTCAGTATTCAATAGCTTACTGACTTATATTATATTGTGATAATAGGTAAATAAAAAACAAATAACATGATTCTAAACTAGCAGAGCGTAACCAATTCCGCTATGGCAATAGCCGAGTCAAAAACTTCAGCCATTACCCGATCTAAGTTTAATTATGTCATTTTTCTCGTTAAACTTTCTCTTGGCCATTATTCTTATTCATAGTTGTCGTTTTTTGCTGTTGAATATAACCGCTAGTCTCGATTCTTGCAAAAGCTAAGCTTTGTCTGACTTTTTTTTTAATGATCTGGGTTCTGTTAGGTTTAGATAATGGTTTTTAGTAGATAAATTGGTTATTCAGCAGAATTTTTATTAAAGAATTGATTATTTTTAACATTTTTAAGAAGTAGAGTAATAGAAAAAGTCGCGTAAGTACTGAGTGTCTCAATTAATTTTAAACATGGTATAACGTTAAAACGTAAGTAAAAAAATGAGTTCTTTTTAACAAAAAACCAAGGAATTTGCCTCTTTTACCTGAATGTGACTTTTTTGTGCGGAAGCGTAATTTAATTCAATTTGGTATTTTAAGGAAAATAATGGGAATAATAACAAAATAACTCATTTTTTAAATCTCGTCTCTCACTCTCTTCATCCCTTGTATAGTTGACTATAACTAATAAGCCTGAAATTTGTTTATTTTTTACTCAAAAATTAGGAAAAATTCTCATAACACGTACGCTGAAAAGTTTTTGGTTTGACACATAGATGTCCCCCTTTCAAAACATCTATATGATTTTTAGGAAGTATCAACCTTCAAACGATACGTATCAAAATTTCATGACATTTTGACGATTAGTTTACTAATTACAGTGGTTTTGGTGACGCTACTTTTGATATTTTCAAAACAATGGAAAAAATCGAATTTCGTGTGTTGATTAAACACTGGTTTTTGATGGGAAAAAATACCGTTCAAGCAAAGCAGTGGCAAGTTATACGGGGACCCTACCCTTGGAAAAATCACTCATCATTTACTAGTATGCTGAATTTAAACGCAGTCGTGGATGCCCAAATGAGATGGTTACACCGGAGAACATCAAAAAAATCCACAAAATTGCTTTGAATGACGTGTGAGTAGCTGACACCCTATAGTTATCAAAAGAACCTGTTGGTCATATTTTGCATGAATATTTGGGTATGAGAAAGCTCTGTTTGAAATGGGTACCGCGTTTACTCACAGTGGACCAAAAACAACAACGTGTTGATGATTCTGAGCGCTGTTTGGACCTGTTTAAGCACAATAAAAAGGATTTTTTCATGTGATAAGTGACAATGGATGAAACATGGATCCACCACTACACACCGGAATCAAATCGGCAGTCAGCTGAGTGGACAGCAACCGGTGAAAGCCGCCCGAAGTGACCAAAGACACAACAGTCGGCTGGGAACGTTTTGGCCTCTGTATTTTGGGATGCGCATGGAATAATTTCCATCGACTATATTGAGAAGGGAAAAACCATCAATAACGAATATTATATAAAGTCATTAGTGCGTTTGAAGGCAGAAACGGCCCCAAATGAACAAGAAAAAAGTGCTCTTTTATCAAGACAATGCACTGTGTCACAAGTCAATGGTTACGATGGCAAAATTGCATGAATTGAAGTTCGAATTGCTTCCTCATTCATCGTATTCTCCAGATTTGACCCCCAGCGACTATTATCTATTCGCAGACCTCAAAAAAATGCTCATGGGATAGAGATTTGGCTCCAAAAAGAAGTTATTACCGAAACTCAGGCCTATTTTAAAGGCAAAGACAAATCCTTCTACAAGAAAGGTGTAGAAATGTTAGAAAAGCGTTGGACTGATTGTATCGCTCTTGAAGGAGACTATATTGATGAATAAACTCGAATTTTGCACCGCCCCAGTAAGTTGCTCCCCCGGACCAAGCTTCTAGTTTACAGCTCCATCGTGCAGGCAGGACTCACGTACGCCTGCCCCACCTGGTGCCAGCTCTCCAAAACAAGGAGAGCTTAGCTTCAAGCAGTGCAGAACAAGGCCCTGAGGATGATCACGGGAGCCCCGTGGTTCATGAGGAACCGTCAAATTCACAAGGACCTCGGTGTGCCTGCCGTAAAGGCACACATGAGACCTTCCGACTCCCACCTCAAGCTAGCCGCCAGTTCCCTAGACCGTCGGACCCGCTGCTGCTCTCGAACGACGACGATGACCCCCCCTCGCCCGCCGTGACAAGAAGAATGTCATTCTAGGTTAAGTTTAAAGTAGTCCTAATTTAAGTCTCGTTACTTCCTAGTTTAAGTTAGCGTAAGTCTTAGTCTAAGGTAGTTTTAGTCTTAGTTCTAAGTCCTAGCTTTAAGAAACATCATGTATATACCAAACACATTTCCTAGGTTAAGTTAGTATAGGATTCCTATTGTAAGAACTTAGGTTAAGATAGAATAAGTTTACATTTAGTATTAGAAATTATATATTTATACTTTCACAATTATAAGAAAGAGGCTTTGCCTAGCGTAGAAATCAATAAAGACAGTGATCGAATTTTGCAAAAAGAATGTGTTTTAAGTAGCTAGACCAAAAACTTTTTAGCCTACCTGTTAATATCATTGACACAGTGTCTTTTAAGGTATAAAGGAAAACTAAAAGAAAATTGGACATACTAATATTGGCTGAAAAGTTCCTAGACTATCCAAGAGATAGCAGCACGAACAAAAAACCCATACAATTTTCAGTTAATGTCAACTCTCAGAAGATTCGTGTAAAATTTCCATGACATGTCTATTAGTTTGCTAGTGACGCAACGCGTAATTTGAATAGAACAAAAAGACCTTCGTATGTCAATTAAACGTTGCTTTTTGATGACAAAAAATACAGCCAGAGCCCAAGAATGGCTTAAGAAGTGTTATGGCACATCTTGTTCGTGGAAAGCAACTATATGTCGATGATTTAGTGAACTAAATACAGCTGTACAAGCACCAATGATGCACCCTGTTCCGGCCGTGACGGTCGGGTCGCACAAATGAGGCAGTATTTCCAAAAAATACAAAAAAATCCACCATAATGTTCTGAATGACCGTAAAGTGAAAGAGATAGCTGTCATCGTAAAGAGCGTGTGAGGTGTATTTTGCAGAGATATTTGCATATGAAAAAACTATGTGCTCGACGGGTGTGCCGCGCGCTCTCACAATTGATCAAAAATAGCAACATGTCGAAGATTCAGGATGCTATTTGTCACTGTTTCGTCAAAATCCAAAGGAGTTTTGCGTCGACTCGTAACAATAGACGAAACATGGCTCCACCACTACACGCTTTAGTCTCTTCAACCTCGTCATAGACAGAATAGTGCAGAATCTTCCAGAAACTAGAGGATACAAAATGGGCAACACACAGTTCCACATAATCTGCTACGCCGATGATGCAGTCCTCATCTCTGATTCTGAGGATAACCTTCAGAAGATCTTTCATGCCCTTAATTTGGAAGCGAGAAAACTAAACATGATTATACACAACCATGACAAAATGTATGGTAGCTTCAAAAGAAGTATTAAGAGGCAAATTGGAGATCCGAGAAAATATTATTGAACAGGTTCATAATTTTAAATACCTCTGAACAATGATAACAAGCCACGTAGACAGGGAAGTAAAGCAACAGTCAATGAAGGCATCAGTAATAGCAGGTTGCTTGGCGGATATAGTCTGGAAAAATAAATACCTCACAGTGGCAAGCAAAATAAGAATATACAAGACAACGATGAGACCGATCCTTACATATGCTGTAGAAACAAGAGCTAACACATGTAAAACAGCACAAAAGATGAGGACAACAGAAATGAAGGTGGTTAGGGACATACGAAAATGACAAAATCCGCAACAAAGATCTACAAGAACTAAGTAAGATTCAGGAAATATCTAAATAGACCAGAACTAGAAGAAAACAATGGAATAAACACGTAGATTGGATCCACGACAACAGACTGGTAAAAAGGTAACCTTGCGGAAGAGGAACTAGGGGTAGACCTCCGAAAAGGTAGAAAGAATGCTGGACGTCCACATCGGACGCACCATATAAGAAAGAAAAAAAAGAACAAGTACTTACCGCTATTTGGACCTAACATAGTAACAATGCTCGTAGGCGTTGGAGGCATATTAGCATATCCATGTCCCGTTCCTGGACTCACAGAGACGCTCTGGTGAATATTATTATCATTTCCGTCTTTGTACTCCACACTACCGCCACCACTCGGGCCCTCCAAGCTTTGTAATGACGTGGTTCTAGGCGCCATATTGCTATTCTGCCCGGCAGCCGCCATATTACTCACGGCGACAGACGTCTCCATATTGGTGTTATTGGTCGCCATGTTGTTATTTGAAGATGTCATCGTATTATCACTGGGCACCATGCTTGGAGAGGATGACGTCACGTGTGACGTGGGAGGGGTCATCGCGTGGTTGCTTTGGTTAAGTGGAGAGATCGGCATAAGATTTGTGGGGTTAGGGGATACATGGGATGTGTGGGGAAGGGGTTGTGTGAGAGAGGGTGCTCCCACTTGACTTCGGCGAGGGGGAGGTTCGGGGAGGTGCTATGAGCGTGCGCTGGAGTATAGAGATCTGACACTGAAAAGAAAAGAAAATATTTAGTTGTGAAGTATGTTTTATTGGTGCCATAAAGTCAAAGCTGGTCACGCTTAAAACAAAACAAAACAGTAGGTCGTTCGAACTCGGACAATAATTAAAAAATATATATAAGAGATGAGAACGCTAATCTCTGTAACAAATTGTTCGAAGAAATTGTAACGCCTTGGCATAAAAATTCCGGTAGTTTTAAGTTCACATTTTGTTATTTTTACAGCCTTTATAGACAGTATATAGCCCTCCGCCATTGGTCCGGCACTGTTTCTTTTCTATTTCGGATTTCAATCGTCTCTATAGTGGCCAAATATATACGTTAATTTTATTCGCCCTTCAGGCAACCCTATATGCTCACATGACGTAATATTTATCCCTTAACTTACTCTGATTGGCTGATGCCCCGTTAAACCCTCCCTCTGATGAGGTCATCCCTTGGCCATAAGGGGTTGTAGGCGTGCTGTAACCCATCCCCATGGGGGTGTATGATGACGTACTGGACAGTTGTTTTCTCAGTCTCGCGCGCCGATTACTAAACCAAACCTGAAATAGAAATATGAAATAGAGATTTAATTTTATCTAAAATTACAAGTGAGATACATATAATTCGAGTTTAAAGACAAATATTGTAATAATTATGTATATAATACTCTCAGACATCTTCAAGAAGTTTTAGATCTATAACCATCATCAGTATTTAACAACTAACCTGTATCCTTGCTTCGGTTAACTTCGTTCTTTGCGCTAGCTCCTCCCGAGTGTAAATATCGGGATACTGCGTTCTTTCAAACGCCTTTTCTAATTCGTCCAGTTGATGGGCTGTAAAAGTAGTTCTCGAACGGCGCTGTTTTCTTTTCAGGGGAATCCCTGGCTCGCTTTCGCAGTCTGACTGGCCTTCGTTGTCGGATGATTTGTCTGGAAAAAAAAAGCTCGATGAAGTTTCGAACTAACACAGCGAACACGGTCTAGCTAGTTAAAACACATTTTTTTTTGCAAAATTCGACTTTATTCAACAATATAGTGTCCTTTAAGAGTGATACAATTAGTCCAATGCTTTTCTAACATTTCTATACCTTTCTTGTAGGAGGATTTGTCTTTGCATTCCAAATAGGCCTCAGTTTCAGCGATGACTTCTTCACTGGAGCCAAATCTCTTTACCGCGAGCATTTTTTTGAGATTTGCGAATAGATAATAGTAGCTGGGGACCAAAACTGGAGAATACGGTGGATGAGAAAGCAATTCTAACTTCAATTCATGCAATTTTGCCATCGTAACCATCGACTTGTGACACGGTGAATTGTCTTGATGAAAGAGCATTTTTTTTGTTCATTTAGGGCCGTTTCTTTCCGATTTCTGCCTTCAAACGCACCAATAACTCTATATAATATTAGCTGTTGATGATTTTTCCCTTCTCAACATAGTCGATGAAAATTATTCCATGCGCATCCCAAAATACAGAGGCCAAAACCGTCCCAGCCCACTGTTTGTGTGTTTGGGCGCTTCGGGCGGCTTTCACTGGCTGCTGTCCACTCAGCTGACTGCCGATTTGATTCCGGGATATAGTGGTGGATCCATATTTCATCCATTGTTACATATCGCATGAAAAAATCCTTTTTATGTCGGTTAAACAGGTCCAAATAACGCTCAGAATCATCAACAGGTTGTTGTTTTTGGTCCACTGTGAGCAAACGCGGTACCCATTTCGAACAGAGCTTTCTCATGCCCAAATGTTTATGCAAAATATGACCAACAGGTTCTTTTGATATCTTTAGGGTGTCAGCTATCTCATGCAATTTCACTTTACGGTCATCCAAAACAATTTTGTGGATTTTTTTGATGTTTTCCGGTGTAACCACCTCAATTGGGAATCCATAGCGTTCAGCATCATTTGTATCCGTACGACTGCGTTTAAATTCGGCATACCAGTAAATGATGAGTGATTTTCCAGGGGCAAAGTCCCCGTAACACTTATCAAGCCATTACTTTGCTTGAACGGTATTTTTTCCCACCAAAAGAACACACGAAATTCGATTTTTTCCTTTGTTTTGAAAATATCAAAAGTAACGTCACAAGAATCACTGTAACTTGTAAATGAATCGTCGAAATGTCATGAAAATTTGACACGTGCCATTTGAAGGTTGATACTTCCTAAAAATCATATGGATTTTTTTGAAAAGGGCGACATCTACAGTCCCTGGCCGAATTATTAGACGCACTGCAAGATTTCATGTAAAATATTAATTACCGAGTGGATATTGTACCGTTTTATTATTTTAAATTGATTTGTTTTTTATTTTTATATTATCCAATCAATTACCTATTTATTTGACATAAATAAAACAGCATTAATTTAGAAAAGCGTAAGTTTATTAAGTTTTAAAGAAAAGTGAAATTAATGTTAGTAAAAGTCAATATTTAGTTGAGCCACCTTTAGCCGCTATCAAAGCTTTAATTCTGCGCGGCATGCTATCAATGCAAGATTGTACTGTCTCCTGCATTTGAGGATGATGATTCCACACATGAATAATCTTTTCTAGGAGCTGGGTTTTGTTGGTAATCACATCTTTAGCCACTTCTCTTTTCATCAGCTCCCACAAATTTTCAATGGGGTTCATATCAGGGCCAATCCAACAGAGGGATATTTTTTTCTGCCAAAAAAGCTTTAACAGAACGAGCAGTGTGGCAGGGAGCTCCATCTTGCATGAAAGTGAATGGTTCCCCATTTGGAAACCATTCTCTGAGCTGCGGAATCAACCGATTTTGTAATACTTCTTTGTACTGATCTTGCCTCATTATTCCTTTGACGACGTACAGACGTCCAGTGCCCTTGCCGCTGATGACTGACCAAATCATCACTTTGGTGGGATGTTTAACCGTCGGGACGACACAATCAGGATGAAACTTTTCTCCATGACGGCGACGCACATACTGAGCTTTATTCTGCAAAATTTCGAATGTGCTTTCGTCACTGAAGCAGACCTGTCAAAAATAGGAAAAATATATAAACTTCCATGTTTATTTGCTTTATTTAACTGAAAATGATAATAATGTATCAATTATTGATTAAATTGCTGTATCTTACCGATCTCCAGAAGTCCACATCTTTGTCTTGCCATTGTTTGGCCCACTTCAGGCGCTTTGCTTTCATTGCAGCTGTTAACTTGGGCTTCCTGGCGGGGCGACAGGCCTTAAAATCTAATTCTTTCAATTTTCTTCGAACAGTGCGCTCAGAAGCATTTACGCTAGCATCCTGGAGTTGTGATTTTATTACCTTTGTGGTAGCAAATCTGTTTTCTACACAAATTTTCTTCAAACATCTCTCTGACCGTGGAGTCAAAATTGGTTTTTCTACCGCTTAATTCCTTCCCTGACTCAATTTTCTTTTTTATGCGTCGTACACTAGCTTCAGAAACCTCCAATCTTCGTGATATTTCTCGGTTTGTAAATGTTTTCGCAATCACAAGGGCCTTCACTTCAGCTTTTTTACGTGGTGAAAGATCGCCTTTTCTACCCATAATGAAAATAGTCCAATTACTTTTTTAAAACACTGCATACAAAATAAACTAATAACTGAGTAGTATAAAACTGTTAAACAAACAATCACAGTCCATAAAGCCACAGAAACACGTCCGTACCTGACTCGATTCCGATCGCGACTGATACAGGTTTGTACTTCTTTATGTTCATGTATCACTTTGTCAACACAGTGTTGCCATATGTTAACAATAAATACAAATATGTAGTCTACAACTCTTAAGAAACATAAAATTACTAAAAAAATACAGTGCGTCTAATAATTTGGCCAGGGACTGTATGTGCCAGACCAAGAATTTTTCAGCCTACGTGTTATTTCATTTTATAAGCGGGTAGTTACTAACTTATTAAAATTTAAAAAAAATATATTATTTTGTATTTTTTCACTTTTTTTTAAATCAGGAAGAAATAATGTTAATCGGAATCTGTGAAGAACAGCAAGGGTTTAGAAAGAACAGGTCTTCTATAGACGCCATATTTATAATCCGCCAAATTACCGAAAAAGCCATAGAGTTTAATAAGATAGCCTTTATGTGTTTCATTGATCTTACCCAGGCATTCGATAGGGTACTGTTAACTGATGTCATAACCCTACTACAAAAAAGAGAAATTCACCCGAATATAATAAAAACCATCGAAGAGTTGAACAAATAAATTAAGCAATAAAATATCTATGACAACCGGAATCAGACAAGGAGATAGCCTAAGCCTAATCTTATTTAATATCATAATGGATGAAATTAAAAACGAAGTAAAGAAAACTAGGAGAGGATATCGATTGGGAGACAAAGAAATAAAAATAATATGCTACGCTGATGATACAGTAATCATATCAGAAGACGAAGATAACTTACAGAGACTTCTACATAAGTTCCAACAAACAGCAAAAGTGTTTAATATGCAAATATCTGTAAAGAAAACAAAATCCCTTACAATATCTAAAGAACCGAAAAGATGCAAACTCGCGATTTATGATCAGAGGAAGTAAAAACTCAAACAACAAAGGCATCATTAATATCAGGATACTTAAGAGATTTAATTTGGAGAAACAAAATATATGAGCACCAGGAGCAAAGTAAGAATATACAAAACGTGCGTAAGACCGATCATGACGTACGCGATAGAAACCAAAGCGGAGAACACAATAACAAAACGGACTCCCAAGAACAACAGAAATGCGAACACTTACAGTCCCTGGCCAAATTATTAGACGCACTGTATTTTTTTTAGTAATTTTTTATGTTTCTTAAGAGTTTTTATGCAATAATGGTATATTTAAACTACAATATTATTGATTTTTATTTAAAAGAATTGTTGTAGACTACATATTTGTATTTATTTTTAACATATGGCAACACTGTGTTGACAAAGTGATACATGAACGTAAATAAGTACAAACCTGTATCAGTCGCGATCGGAATCGAGTCAGGTACGGACGTGTTTCTGTGGCTTTATGGACTGTGATTGTTTGTTTAACAGTTTTATACTACTCAGTTATTAGTTTATTTTGTATGCAGTGTTTTAAAAAAGTAATTGGACTATTTTCATTATGGGTAGAAAAGGCGATCTTTCACCACGTAAAAAAGCTGAAGTGAAGGCCCTTGTGATTGCGAAAACATTTACAAACCGAGAAATATCACGAAGATTGGTTTCTGAGGCTAGTGTACGACGCATAAAAAAGAAAATTGAGTCAGGGAAGGAATTAAGCCCGAAAAGAAAGAAAAGATGCGGTAGAAAACCAATTTTCACTCCACGGTCAGAGAGATGTTTGAAGAAAATTTGTGTAGAAAACAGATTTGCTACCACAAAGGTAATAAAATCACAACTCCAGGATGCTAGCGTAAATGCTTCTGAGCGCACTGTTCGAAGAAAATTGAAAGAATTAGATTTTAAGGCCTGTCGCCCCGCCAGGAAGCCCAAGTTAACAGCTGCAATGAAAGCAAAGCGCCTGAAGTGGGCCAAACAATGGCAAGACAAAGATGTGGACTTCTGGAGATCGGTAAGATACAGCAATTTAATCAATAATTGATACATTATTATCATTTTCAGTTAAATAAAGCAAATAAACATGGAAGTTTATATATTTTTCCTATTTTTGACAGGTCTGCTTCAGTGACGAAAGCACATTCGAAATTTTGCAGAATAAAGCTCAGTATGTGCGTCGTCGTCATGGAGAAAAGTTTCAACCTGATTGTGTCGTCCCGACGGTTAAACATCCCACCAAAGTGATGATTTGGTCAGTCATCAGCGGCAAGGGCACTGGACGTCTGTACGTCGTCAAAGGAATAATGAGGCAAGATCAGTACAAAGAAGTATTACAAAATCGGTTGATTTCGCAGCTCAGAGAATGGTTTCCAAATAGGGAACCATCACTTTCATGCAAGATGGAGCTCCCTGCCACACTGCTCGGTCTGTTAAAGCTTTTTTGGCAGAAAAAAATATCCCTCTGCTGGATTGGCCCTGATATGAACCCCATTGAAAATGTGTGGGAGCTGATGAAAAGAGAAGTGGCTAAAGATGTGATTACCAACAAGACCCAGCTCCTAGAAAATATTATTCATGTGTGGAATCATCATCCTCAAATGCAGGAGACAGTATAATCTTGCATTGATAGCATGCCGCGCAGAATTAAAGCTTTGATAGCGGCTAAAGGTGGCTCAACTAAATATTGACTTTTACTAACATTAATTTCACTTTTCTTTAAAACTTAATAAACTTATGCTTTTCTAAATTAATGCTGTTTTATTTATGTCAAATAAATAGGTAATTGATTGGATAATATAAAAATAAAAAACAAATCAATTTAAAATAATAAAACGGTACAATATCACTCGGTAATTAATATTTTACATGAAATCTTGCAGTGCGTCTAATAATTTGGCCAGGGACTGTAGATTGATAACAGGACATACCTTATTTGACCGGAAGAGATGTGAAGAAATAAGGGAAATGTGCGAAATATAGGATGTGGTGAGATGGGCAAGGAAGAGGAGAAGATAATGGAGAGATCATGTGGACAGAATGCCAAATGACCGGTTGGCTAAGGTTGCAAAAGAGAAGCGACCAAACACACCTCGACCGCTTGGAAGACCACCAATAAGATGGTATGAGAGCTGGTCTTCATCATCGCAATTGTTTCTGGGAAACCTTTGAAGTGAACACAGGACATGGTCCTAATGTAGGAAGAAGAAGAAGAAGGTTTTTTTTTAAAATTTTAGTTTTATTAAATCAGTTTTAGTATTTTTCACTTTATGGCCCCCTTAATTTCCCAGTCCTACGTTACCTAATTCCATTAATTGTAGAAATAATTCTCTACATTATAATACCCATCATTATAAACGTTAAAAAATATGACAAAGCAAAATATAATAGCCTACAATTAAACAAATTGAGGAATATTCTCCTGAAAAATGGGGAATATAATGCCGCGTGACGTTACGGTGGGGGGTGATTTTCTAAATTAGGTGTAACAAATACGATATGGAGACCTGGTATCCATTAAAAATTATTATTTGTTGTCTGAATGGTTGAATAAACAGGATATGACTGGGGAATTGTGTTAGAGGTGGCACGGGGGAAGAAGTCATATTTTTGTTAGAACTTTTTACAGCTGTGTGGTTAAAAAGTAATAAAATTTCTACTCCCCTCGCGTATTTAATTGTATTCGTTACAAAAGGATGATATTTTAGAGAAGACAGTGACGTTCTTAAATATACGAAGCCAAACTACAACACTGGGCGTTTTAACAAGCCCCGCGTCTTGAAGAAAACGTATCGTTGGTTGGCGAACAATTTATCGTATTTATGGCGACTGAAGATTGCTCTTCTGGAAGTCCAGAATTTAATCGTTTTTATTATCGATTGACCGTTTAAGAGGAGAGGGTTTTCTCTAAATATTACTGCAATATCACTCTTCAAACTTTTTATTTTGCTACTTGCTATATTTAATTTGTATAAAATTAGCCGTACCTGCGGCTCCGCTCACGTGGACTTGATTTACTACTATCGTCACTGCTTATTCCTTATGTTACCTAACGTAATAAAATATCTGCTATTATTCTCCCTTATCTCCCATTATTTCTCCTTATCTCCCATTATCTCTACATAATTTACATTATCTAGGCTTATCTCTGCTCATCTCCCATTATTTCTCCTTATCTCCCATTATTTCTCCTTATCTCCCATTATCTCACCTTATCTCCCATTATCTAGGCTTATCTCGACTTACCTCGCAAAATTTCTCCTTATCTCCCATTATTTCTCCTTATCTCCCATTATCTCACCATAACTCCCATTATCTAGACTTATCTCTGCTTATCTCCCATTATTTTTCCTTATCTCTCATTATTTATACTTATCTCCCATTATCTCACCTTATCTCCCATTCTCTAGACTTATATCGAATTATATAGAACATATGTATAAATTTATAAAAACACGTAAATCGGATAAGAGGTTCTCAAGTGATACACGCACTAACGGACAGACAGACAGCCAGAGAGACGTTGCATTTTATATATATTATATTCTTTGCAACATGATATTGTTCCATATTTAATGGTTTAGGTAGTGTATTGCAAGAGAACACGCTAACGGTAACCTTTTTTCCGACTTGATTCACTATTATCGTCACTGCTTATTCTTTATGTTACCTAACGGAATAAAATATATCCTATAACCTGGCCAGAGAGCATATGGATGTTTTAAAAAAAAGCACGTAAATCGGATAAGTGGTTCTCTAGTAATAAGTGCACTAACGGACGGACAGACAGACGGACAGACAGAGATACATTGCATTTTTATATATATATATATATATATATATATATATATATATATATATATATATATTATGGATGTAATAAAATATATATTTATAACCTGGTCAGAGAACATATGTATGAATTTAAAAAATCACGTAAATCGGATAAGTGGTTCTCGAGGGATAAGCGCACTAACGGACAGACGAACAGACAGAGAGACGTTGCATTTTATATATATTATAGATATAGATTATTATTATTATATAACCTGGCCAAATAATATATGTATGAATTTAAAAAAAGACACGTAAATCGGATAAGTGGGTCTCGCGTGATAACCGCACTAATGGACAGACAGACAGAGAGACATTACATTTTATATATATTATAGATTATAGATATTCTCTGCTACATAATATTGTTCCATTTAATGGTTTAGGCTGTGTATTGCAAGGGAACGCGCTAGCTGCAAACTTTTTTCCGACTTCATTCACTATCGTCACTGCTCATTCCTTATGCTACCTATCGTAATAAAATATAGCCTAAAAAAAAGTACGTAAATCGGATAAGTGGTTCTCCAGTGATAGGCGCATTAACGGACAGACAGACAGACAAACAGACAGACAGAGAGACGTTGTATTTTATATATATTATAGATTATGCAGTTGGCACGTAGCCTAGTCGACAGGGGTTTTGAGCTCCCATTAATTGTTAATAGGCTGCATTTTGGCACACCTGAAAACAAAAACTGCATCGTTACACGACGTTCCCCTCCGAAAACTCTGTTGTTCCTTTGCCAGTATAACTTCTGAGTTGATTCTATTGGTTATTACCTTTGTTGTTAATTTTAGGACTGTACAAAGTACATTTATTCCTCTATAATTTCCTGTTACTCTTTTATCACCTTTTTCAAACATCAAGATCATAAGTACTAGTGCGCCAGCTGTTGAGGATTGTGTGACAGGCTATAATAGTTTTTTAGAACTTCGTTTGGGATTTTCTCCTGTTAGGGAGATTTTCTGTTTTTCAGTTTCGTAAGGGCAATCCCCACCTCTTCTGTTGTTATGGTTACTTTTTCTGTTATTATTTCAGGGGTTTCCGGTGTAGTGTGTTCATCTTTGGTTAAAAACAGTTCTGTTAAATAGGTGGTCTAGGTGTTCATATCTATATTGTTATGTTCTGTTAGTGTTCTTATTTCTTTCCTTTGTATATTGATGAACCTCCAGATCTGCTTTTGGAGCCCATAGAAGTCAGTTTCTATTCTTGAGGAGAATGTCTGCCAGTGTTTCGTCTTTTACCGTTTTGAGCAGCTGCTTGGTCTCATTTCTTATCCCTTTTGTATTCCTCGAGCGATTCTGGTGTTTGTAGTGATCGGTATTTTAGAAAAGCTTGTAATTTCTCTTGACATTTCGTTTTTACCTCCCTACAGAACCACGGTGTTGTGGTGGATTTTTTCTGTCCGACGTTTATTGTTTTGGTCCCAAGTGCCCCTTTTGCCGCTAATAGTATGTTTGTGTTTATTTTTGTCCAGCAGGTCTCCACGTTATCCCCCTCTTCTATCATGTATTCCTCTATCTTGTTCTTCAATGTATTCCGGTAGAAATCTTTGTTCGACTTGTGAGATTCGACGTTTTTCTTCTCTTCCCTCATTACTGGCTCTTGCTTTCTGTCTGATTTTATTCTCAGTTTTATTTTTCCTAAAACCAGATTATGGTCATTGCCGATGTTTGCGGATGTTAAGGCTCTGACATGGTGGGTATATTTTTCTATTGGTGACTATATAATCTGTGATAGATTTTTGTCCTCTTGAGATCTGGAAGGTTCATTTGTGTTACTCTTTATGGTAAAAAAATGTATTATTAATTCGTAGTTCGTAGTGGGTGCACAGGTTGACCATCAGTTTACCGTTCTCGTTAGTAGTCTGTTCATTAAATCTCTGCTTGACTCCGGGGATGCTGTTGTTTCTGATGCGGGCGTTGAAGTCCCCTATGAGGATTAGAGGGTCATTCGTGGGAATGCTGTCCAGGGGGTGTTGTAACTCTTCGTAGAAGCCCTCTCTCTCCGTCTTTTGTCTACAGTCTTCTGGGCTGTAAACACATACCATATGTAGTTCTTTCTGATATGTATAGACATTCCCGTATGTTATTTTATCCACAACATAATGGGGTAAATTAATGACGTATATGAGGAATAAAGGGGGCTTCAAAAAAGAGTCCTGAGGAACTGTCAAATTTTTCTTACTCTTTTCCCTTCACAAGAAGTGAATCATAAAAAATTCTACACACATTTTCACTTTTCCTGTAATACCCGCACCTTCCAGACTGTCCATTAGGATCCTTTTGTTTACTAAGTCGAAAATTGACAGTGACATTCACAGTACCTCGTATATAAATTCATTCTTAATAATAAAATTAGTTAAAAAGCAAACAAAAAGAAGGAAAGATTATCTTCGCCCTCGGCATCTCGTAGCCGACAAAAGATTTTTATATAATTATCTCCACGAAATTAGCAAAAATACAACAAAAATTATTAATGATACGTACACGAACAAACGGCGCGCCGCGCCACCTGTGGTGCCTAGCTGTCAACAAACTGTCATTTATCACTCGCAATCTTGGCACTTTTTATTCGTTATATTAAGAAGCAGAAGCCATTCTCGATTTACTCGGAATTGGGGGTTTTTGTTGTTTTTTTTTTAGTGTAATTATAAGGAAAAAATGAATTGGATTTCGGGTTTAGGGTAAGAAATTAACTTTTTAATGTAATCTTAGTAATTGACCAAAAGTCTTTTCTTTTCATTTCTTTCTATACAGGGTTGTTTCACGATGTTATTTATTATCTTGGCATTATTGAGGTTGAAAATACGTGTTAACCATGACACAGTAACTAGAGACCATGTGTCTTCAATATGTTCTTTTACTAAGGTATGTAGAGACAATGAGGTAAAAACGTACGCGGTTAGGCAGAAAAGTAACGAAACTACGTTTTTAACAATTGAATTTATTTTTTACAAAACAAAGTTTTCTGGAGCAGCTCCACAACAACGTGGGCATCGTTCGTAGCAGTGCTGGAAGGCTTCTGCTATTCAGTTCGTTAGTTATGTTTTTCTGAATTTCAAGTTAGAGTCGATCAGCCTCCCTCCGAAATAAGGGCGAAGCGAGCCGGAGTCCTCTCCGCTCACTTATTCTATATCTTCACCGCCGACATTCCCAAGTCAAACTATACCTCCATAGTCATGTATGTCGATGACACCGCCACCACCAAGTCCACCATAATCATCACCAGTCGCCTCCAACACCACTTAGACTTGTTAGTTCCTTGCTTCGAACATCGGAGATTCCAACTGAATCCAATCAAAACCCAAGCCATTATCTTCCCGAAATCCACCAGATTCATTTCATGGCACCAAACTCCATGGACCAACAACAACTACCTGGGCCTTCTCTGCTACAAGCGACTAGTATGTAAGGATCAGGTCGCAGCCGAAGGTTACGGCAACACTTTTTGGGATTACAAAGGTGTTTTGTTGATCGATTATCTTCAGAAAGGTAAAACAATTAACTCTAAATATTATTGTAACCTTCTGGATCAGTTGGATGCAAAAATTGGTGAGAAAAGACCTGCTTTATAGAAGAAAATAATCATTTTTCATCACAACACTACACATGTTCACATAAGTATTTTGCCGATAGCAAACTTCAACGAATTAAAGTAGGAATTACTAGAACATCCAGAGTATTTACCAGATTTGGCTTCCTCTGACTATTATTTGTTTTTAAACCTGAAAAAATTCCTGGCTGGAAAGTTGATTAGAATCGACCAGAGTTTGTTCCATTGTATGTAGTCGAAAGTTTCAAGGTAGTCTATAAAACAGATATAGGTCGTTATTTGGAATTCCTCGACTTTTTCTATTATCTGGCGTATGTTGAGAATTTGTTCTCTAGTCCCTCTTCCTGGAATGAAGCCTGTTTGTTGGGTAGATATTTGCTGCCGCAGAAAAGTTGTGAGTCTTAGGATCCAGAGAAACATCTTAGCAGCGTGTGACACCACAGAGATTGTTCTATAATTGCTGCAATCCAAAGGTTCAGCTCGTCATCCCTCGTAAAACCCTTTTCAAATAGTTTATATGGAGAACCTCATCCCTCTGGAATCATTTGTTTTTGAATCGCTTTTTTCGTTCATGCGTTTCTCCTGTAGCTCGTGTGCTTTGCTCATCAAAAAAAATGGTACAATTCGAGTTGTTACGAGATTTTGGTTGCCGTTCTGCGAATCGTGGTATGAGGCTCCAACACCTAGTTGTGGGCCCCAGGGGAAAATCAAGCATAGTGAGAGGTCGGTTACTAATCCTAATTTTTCGAGTTTTTATTCCGCCTCTTAAACAACTTGCACTTTGAAGAAATAGGTTAAAATGGCGTAATTGCCTCAATTTTCTTGGGGTATTATATATATTAAGTATATTTATTAAACAATAAACGAAAAAAAAGAACTTCTCTTTGATTATATTTAAAAACACTTATTTTCCAATACAAGTAACGACTCTTTTGCTTAAGATCACCTTGCAGGACCGGCCGTAGCTTTTTTGCCGCCGTAGGCAAACTCAAAAAATGCCGTCGCGCCCATGCTTAAAGAAAATTATGTTAACCAGGAAAATGACATATAATTGAATTTAGACAATAATACTATTACAGATTTACGAAAAATTGTTTTATTGAAAAACAAAGTTTACATTTTTAACGAGCTAGCGACAACGAATTTACAAACTAAAACTAGTACCTACTATGTTCAGAGATAATTTAAATATACTTTTAAAACAATGAACAAAACTAGTACTATAATATACAAAGTCGAAACCTAAATTAAAACAATTTTTTCGAAGTTTCATTTCTGCAAAATCGCGAATAATTCCTTTCAGTTCTAATTTACTACTCAATTCGTGTTCAATGGCCAACATTGCTAACCCATTAAGACGATTTTGTATAGTTATAGTTTTTAAATAATTTTTATTATTTTTAATTTAGAAAAAGTTCTTTCGCCGGTAGCGACAGTTATGGACAGCGTTAACAAAATTCTTAAAGCAATGCTCAAATTTGGCCCAATTTTAAGGGAAGTGAATTTAAGAACGTCAACTGGATCTTTCCTAGTTAAAGGTGACGAAACAAGGCCTATTTCGTCAGCCAGACGACGAATCACCAGCTTGTTGAATCCTGTCTGCGGTGCTAGCTCGGGCGCATTTCACAATATACGTAGAGAAATATCCAGAACTTCTGGGTATTTCTATAGACAGGAATAGACTATGTCTATTCCTGTTGTATTAGATTTTATTACTTATTTATTCTCTAGATTCAAGTAATCAAAATATATTTTTGTGGGTTGTGTTTATTTTTTTTTGCTTTCCAGTAGTTCAGGCGGTTTTGCTGCCCCTAAATTTTGTCGCCGTAAGCAGTTGCCTACCTAGCCTACCGCCTAAAGCCGGCCCTGCACTTAGATATGACTCTTTCTTATTTGTATTCTAAAGGCTCCTTGAGACAATCCATCTTGATTAGCAAATTCAAATCAAACAAGTTTTATCAAAATTTTTACATAAAGCGTCCAGCTTCATTAACAAACGACGAGTTCGCCGAAATATTTGACATTTCGTCAACAGTAACCCTCCCATGTATGATGCGTAACGTAATTGATTCGGCAAAATTGACCGTACGACACGGCCTTAAGTAGGTACCGTCGGTACCTCGGCAGTCGAGTGTCAAGGATAGATAAACACAATACCGCATTGTTTAGCTTTTACGGGTGTTGGGTTTCGTGGGTACGAAAATGGCGGCCGCGGCGAGGACATGCAGTGTAACAAAATGGCGTCATTTACACGGTGGAGACGAAAATTGTGTATTTGTAGCTTGTTTTAGGGTGTCAAGTTAAAATTGAGTTACAATTTTAACTCTTTGTTACAATATTTGTTTTTGCTGTTTTGCAGTTCTCATGATATCAATATTTTTATATTGTTTATGAGGACGGGTCATATGGTAGTTAAAAATATCAACCAATCTACCTATTTATGAAGGTACAATATAACAATAATACATGGTATGAAGCAGAAGTTCCCGGTATAATGCAATAGAGGAAGAACGAGAAGTAGTCTCACCTTGCGCCGATAGGTGGTGGTGAAAGCCGACAACCGTTCCCAAAAGACCTTCGACTGCAGCCACTCCTGAAACCATCGCCAAAGTCCAACAAATCCTTCGTAAAGACCATCGTCAAATAATCTGAGCATCTTAGACGAACTTTCAATAGGTTAGAAAACACGGGCCAGATGAGTCTCCTCCGGCATCAAGACAATGAACCAGCCCATGATTCGGTCTGTACGCAAGAGTTTTGGGCCTGAAATTCTATGACTATCATTCCTCACCCTCCGTATTCTCATGATTTGGTACCCTACGACTTCGGGCTGCATGAAGATAATAAGGGTTGTAACTTCGAGATGGTAGATGGCAGACAGCTTCAATCCTTCCTCTGTTCGACATGAGCAATTTGGATGCAGGGGGACTACTTTGAAAATAAATATTTTGGGAACTTTTATATCGCACCACGTATCTGCCTTATACTCTACTGACCTTATATAAAGACGTGGACCACAATTAACCGCCACTTAATAGAAATTAAAAATTACTAGAAGAAGTAAAAATTCGAATTTTAATATCATGGCTTCTGACAAAATCTGCATACTATTAAAATACGAAATATCACCTGGCGTCCTCAGTTATTGCTAGTTACCTAACAAAGCTCTTATTGCCCTTTAAGTGGTCGTAATAACCGTGTAACTCTGTATAATTTATACACTATTACAGAAAATATTGTTTTCGTCTATGGTCTCAGTACCTGTGCCTGTACCCCATTCATTAAAGAGGAACGCGAAGCGGTTGAGGTCGTCCTTCAAAGTATTCCGTTTTATTTTGTTCGAATGATTCAATGACCATCTTGCAGAAATCACATAATAGCACACGCTATGAAGAGATGGGGCAACGCTTGTATATTTAGTAGGGAAACTTGTTGTTAAGCACCTCCGGTATCAAAAGACAAACTGGTTCGGGGAAAGAAAAATCCGTACTCTGGGGGATTCAATTTTCCGGCACTGTTTTCTATGAAAAACGAAAGAACGAAATTATCTCTTATAATAAAACTTTGGCACCTTCAAAAATCGATGACCGAGGAAGAAAGCTCTCCGAAGAAAACAGACTCTTTCTTACCACCTCACAATGAATGAAAATCGGGGAGGGTAGGGAAGAGATTTTCAAAGTTGAAGACCCTCCCTTATAATAAAACTTTACCTTCTCCATCTTCAAACATTGATGACCGGAGGAGAAGGTATCTGAGAAAAGTCTCTCTCACCATGAAACTTTTCAAGTTCAAACCTTCCCCCAGAACCTTAAAAAAATTCTCTGACCAGGAAAGGAAACAAACGAAACAGGACCCATCTTGAAAAAACCAAGCCTTTGAAAGACCGAGATCGGGGAAATCTCCCACTACCTTTTAGACAACGCGACAGTACTTCTGCGGGCCTTATTGCATTTCTGCAGTAAGTACTACCTATTTATGTGACCAAGCCAAATATACTTGAATAAATCAATAAATTTTTACACTGATCTGCTGGGATTTAAACCCGAGACACTGTGTACCGTAAGCCGGAGGAATAGCATAATATTACGAAAAGCATTCGCTCTAAGATAAACATGAATTAACCAAAAGTCTGAGCGTGAAATTTTTATACATGATCAGTTATACCCATATTCTGCCAAATAAAAAAGCACGGCCTATATGTGTCTATTCAATGCACGAGACTTGGAAGGGAAGAAAATTACGTGAGTCTTCGCCGGATTGACTTTGATCCTCCTATGACGGAACCAGTCCGAAATCTTACCACCCAGAAATCAGTAAATGCATCATCTCACTCTGCCGTAAAATTTATTACGACAGTACGTCTTTAAAGGGCGATATAATACCAATATACATGAACATTCAAAGTTTAACATTTTCAAACGCCCATGTGTTAATCACCCAAACAAAAAAATCAATTTTTTTGTACCCCCGACGGCCACCTAATTAAAAATCCAAAACAGGTAGCCGTCGGTTCGATCGTATTTATAGTAGTTCGTAAAACGAATCGATATTGACGAACCCCTCGCTGGTACCCAATCTGGTACGTCATTGTGTAACTATTAACTCGGTTCTTTTGATACGCGGTACCGGCCGAGTCGAGTCTCGGTCTTTTGTAATCTGACACCATCGCTTTGTAGACGTACCGACGGGATGTAACACTTATAATTGGTCTTCTACAAGTGAGCCGTTTTTAGTTTACGTAGGTATACTTTTTACTGTGTTACAGAACAGAGAAAACTTTGTATTTTGTCTCCTGGATTTAAATTTAATTTTTTTAAATTAAAAGTTAATATGGTTGTCACCTTTTAATACACTAGCCGGGCCCGCGGCTCCGCTCGCGTGGACTTGGTTCACTACTATCGTCACTGCTTATTCCTTATATTACCTAACGTAATAAAATATGTCCCAACATTTCTCCTTATCTCCCATTATCTCTACATAATTTCCATTATCTAGGCTTATCTCTGCTCATCTCCCATTATTTCTCCTTATCTCCCATTATTTCTCCTTATCTCCCATTATTCCTCCTTATCTCCCGTTATCTCACCTTATTTCCCATTATCTAGGCTTATCTCGACTTATCTCGCAATATTTCTCCTTATCTCCCATTATTTCTCCTTATCTCCCATTATCTCACCATAACTCCCATTATCTAGACTTATCTCTGCTTATCTCCCATTATTTCTCCTTATCTCCCACTATACTTATTTCCCATTATCTCACCTTATCTCCCATTATCTAGGCTTATATCGAATTATAGAGAACATATGTATAAATTTATAAAAACACGTAAATCAGATAAGTGGTTCTCGAGTGATAAGCGCACTAATAGACAGACAGACAGACCTTACATTTTTTATATATATTATATTCTTTGTTACATGATATTGTTCCATGTTTAATACTTTGGGCAGTGTATTGCAAGAGAACGCGCTAGCGGCAAACTTTTCTCCGACTTGATTCACTATTATTGTCACTGCTTATTTCTTATGTCACCTAACGTAATAAAATATATCCTATAACCTGGCCAGAGAACATACGTATGTTTAAAAAAAAAGCACGTAAATTGGATAAGTGGTTCTCCACCGATAAGCGCACTAACGGACAGATAGACAGACAGAGAGACGTTGCATTTTATATATATTATAGATATTCTCTGCTCCATGATATTGTTCCGTATTTAATGGTTTAGCATGTTTAAAAAAGAAGCACGTAAATCGGATAAGTGGTTCTCCAGTGATAAGCGCACAAACGGACAGACAGAGAGACGTTGCATTTTATATATATTATAGATATCCTTTGCTACATGATATTGTTCTATAGTTAGTGATTTAGGTAGTGTATTGCAAGAGAACGCGCTAGCGGCAAACTCACTATTATCGTCACTGCTCATTCCTTATGCTACCTATCGTAATAAAATATAGCCTATAATCTGGCTGGAGAACATATGTTTGTTTAAAAAAAAAAGTACGAAAATCGGATAAGTGGTTCTCCAGTGATAAGCGCACTAACGGACAGACAGGCAGGCAGACAGAGATACGTTGCATTTTATATATATTACAGATGTAATAAAATATATATCTATAACCTGGTCAGAGAACATATGTATGAATTTAAAAAATCACCTAAATCGGATAAGTGGTTCTCGAGGGATAAGCGCACTAACGGACAGACAGACAGACAGAAAGACGTTGCATTTTTATATATATTATAGATATAGATTATTATTATTATTATTATTATATAACCTGGCCAAAGAAAATATGTATGAATTTAAAAAAAGACAGGTAAATCGGATAAATGGTTCTCGCGTGATCAATGCACTAATGGACAGACAGATAGACAGAGAAACATTGCATTTTATATATATTATAGATTATATATTATAGATATTCTCTGCTACATAATATTGTTCCATATTTAATGGTTTAGGCGGTGTGTTGCAAACGAACGCGCTAGCGGCAAGCTTTTTTCCGACTTTATTCACTATTTTACGTCACTGCTCATTCCTTATGCTACCTATAGTAATAAAATATAGCCTATAACCTGGCCAGAGAACATATGTAAGTTTTAAAAAAAAAAGTACGTAAATCGGATAAGTGGTTCTCCAGTGGTAAGCGCACTAACGGACAGACAGACAGAGAGACGTTGCATTTTATATATATTATAGATAATTTTAACAGTTTCATACCAACCTTCAAACGGCAATATTAAAATACATGTGAGCAATTAAAAGAATAGTGTGATAAAAGTAGAATAGGGAAAGTATCTGGGAATGTTTTACTGGCATATTTTGCGGGAAAGATCAGGAGAGTGTTATCTTTTAAATTATGGCTTATGCTATCCTTACTCCACCTTCATTGTCTTGATGAAAAAGAAAGCTTATATTTTTAGTGTTCCGTCCTTATGGGATCACTTCGGTGTCCGCCTGTCTGTCTGTCTATAACACCCGATTTTCTCCAAAACCATTTTACAGTTAAAGTTGAAAATTAACACAAATATGGAAATTGAGGGCCCTATCGGAGCCGTGTAATTGTAAAAGTTAAATTTTGACTTAAGAATACGAGCAGAAACACATGAATTAGTCAGAAGAACAAAAACGGAATACTGGTGGAGATACACAAAAAAAGTTAGAATCAGACTTCTATGGTCAACAAAAACAAATTTGGACATTCATAAGATAGCAGAGAACTGAGATGAAAGAACTAATAGAGTATCCACACGTGAAGAAAGGAACGTGTGTAACATATCTTGCACAATTATATAAAAGGGAACAGAGTATCACACTGCCACAAACACCAGAGATAACGATAAAGGAAGAAACATATATAACGGTAGAAGACGTAATAGAAGTACTGGAAGAATTAAAAAACCGTAAATCTCCCGGCGGAGACCAAATAGCTAATGAACTACTAAAATATGGGGGACACTCTCTGGTTAAGCAACTCCAGACACTTATACAGAGGATTATAAGATCGAATAGAACCCCAGATGAATGGAGAACAGCAACAGTTATACTAATGCACAAGAAGGGAGAAAAAAGAAGATCCAAATAACTATAGAGGCATAAATCTAGTAAACTGTACACTGAAATTAACAACAAAGATTATTACAACAAAAATAAACGCGAGAATGCAACTGAAAGAAGAGCAGCAAGGATTCAGAAGTGGGCGCTCATGCAACGATGCCGTATTCATTGTGACACAGGTGAAAATACAAATTAGATATGAAGATATATACATGTTAGGAACCTAATTAACTTAACCTAGGTAAGGATTTTATTTTATTTTAAAAGCAGTCACCGTACGGAACACTAATTATGCAGGTCCGACTTGCACTTGGCCGATTTTTCTTTATATTAGGAAACCATCTTAAGCAAGAGACACAAACATAAAAAGTATGTCATTTATAGTGGGTTGAAATGGAAGTAGTCCGCAAAAGTGGACGAAACAACTGAATATCTAAAACGAGCATTGTTCTAGGATGGTTGAAAACATGTTGACTTCTTCCTTTTTTTTTATGGGTCTAGCACACGTGCTGCAGGGAACTCCCTAAAGCGCTACAGGAGCGACATGTGTGTGGAAAAAGCGATTCACGTTGTTCTTGAATCGCTGTAAATTATAGTCTGTGGGAAACACAGTCCTGGGCAAATTATTCCAAAGGGATGATGTTCTCCATATAAAAGACCGCTTAAAAAGCCTTGTACGAGGAGTAACAAGCTGAACCTCATATGGATGTGAAGTACTAGCGCGACGCGTATTTCTAACATGCACCGCTCTGGAAGGAATTAAGCGGGCTACATCCTTCGAACACTTTCCATGAAAATACTTCTAGAATAGGCTCAAGTCACCAACCGTTCTTCGATGTTCCAGCGAATCAAGGCCGCCGGTCAGTTCCGGGTCTCCAATCAGACGAACAGCTCTTCTCCGAATATAATCCAACAAATGCAGTGTATGTTTGGGAGCGGAGCCCCAAACATGGGGGCAGTATTCCATAGTTGGTCGAATTTGAGCTTTGTAAAGAATTAACAGTTGGTGTGGCGTGTAAAGCTTTCTGGTTCGAAATGATATTTCCAACTTTTGAGAAGCTCTCCTGCAACATGTTCATGCCAGGACATATTTGTTTCCAAATTAACGCCCAAAAAATTGAGTGTCGATGTTAGAGGAATGGAGTGCATGTCGGGTTCAGCAACATTAACTTTTTTAGAAAAAACTGCCGCCTGGGTTTTTGTAGCGTTAAATTCCACTTGGTTACTGTCGCCCCAAGATAGAATTTCTTCCAGGTCTTTGTTAAGTTGAATGACTTCCTGAGGTCTGCGGATACTCGTATGAGTAGCCGATGTCCGAGCGTTCAAAGTGAATGAAGAGATAAGCGTACTGTCATCTGCAAAGCTGTAGATTGGAATCCCGGTCTTTTCCAGCAGATCGTTAATGTAAATGAGAAAGAGAGTAGGAGATGGTATGGAGCCTTGGGGCACACCGGCGTTGACAGTGAAGGTGTTAGAAAGAAATTCGTCGACTGCCACTCGTAAAGAACGTTCTCTGAGGAAACATGAGAGCAACAAACAGAACTTTTCAGACATACGATAAACGGATATCAGTAAAATAAACAAGTAGCCAAGTTGAATTTAGCGCCAAGCTGAATGTGGCATGACTCGCCACCTGGCGACAAATTCCAGTACCCGTATAATATTTATTTTATTACTTATAAAACTACAAAAACACGGAAATAAGATGTGTATAAGATAAATATAGTAAAAATAATTGTAACAGTACGAGCAACACATACAAAAAATAACAGTTAAGAAAAAATAGCGTAGGTATGCGGTGTGTGTCAGATATAAGGTAGGTAACAAGTATTAGTCGCTACTGGTAAAGGTTTTTAATTAACCAAAGAAGAAGAAAAAAAACTGGTAGTTAAATAATAATAGTAGGAAATGACTTGGTGGTTTTACATGAAAACGTTATTATGCAAGTTTTGAAAATAATTATAAGCTCGATCTATTATTTACGTTTAGATCGAATACTATAAATGGTATGCTGATAGATTTTATGTTGAACGTATAGTTTTATTATAAAGTTTAGACAGACCTTGGTTGTTTAGAAGAAAATGTATCCAAAATTTTATAGGCTATAAAATGACAGGGAATATATACGAGGCTGGTTTGAAAAGTCCGTGCAAAAATAAAAACTACTTATGTGTTTGGGGTAAACCTTTTTATTTTTCGACATAGTCTCCTTTTAGGCTTATACACTTCGTCCAACGATGTTCTAGTTTGTTGATCCCTTCCGAATAATAGGATTTGTCCAAGTCTGCAAAATATCCATTAGTGTCTGCAATCACCTCCTCGTTTGAATAAAATCTTTGTCCCGCCAGCCATTTCTTCAAATTGGGGAACAAATAGTAGTCCGAGGGAGCCAAGTCTGGAGAATAGGGGGGATGTGAAACGAGTTGGAATCCTATTTTCATTAATTTTGCGACCACAACTGCTGAGGTGTGTGCTGGTGCGTTGTCGTGATGGAAAAGGACTTTCTTGTGGGCCAATCGCGGGCGTTTTTCTTGCAGCTCGGTTTTCAACGGTCCAATAACGATGAATAATATTCACCTGTAATAGTTTTACGCTTTTCCAGATAGTCGATGAGGATTATCCCTTGCGAATCCCAAAAGACAGTCGCCATAACCTTTCCGGCCGAAGGAACGGTCTTCGCCTTTTTTGGTGCAGATTCCCCCTTGGTAACCCATTGTTTAGATTGTTGTTTGGTCTCAGGAGTATAGTAATGTATCCATGTTTCATCCACAATGACGAAACGACGCTTAAAGTCCTCCGAATTCTTCTGGAACAGCTGCAAACCATCCTTGCAACACTTCACACGATTCCGTTTTTGGTCAAGCGTGAGCAATCGCGGCACCCATCTTGCGGATAACTTTCTCATGTCCAAATGTTTATGCAAAATATTATGTACCCGTTCAGTCGAGATGCCCACAGCACTAGCAATCTCACGCACCTTAACTCTTCTGTCATCCATCATCATATCATAGATTTGATCAATGATTTCTGGAGTCGTAACCTCCACAGGCCGTCCAGAACGTTCAGCGTCACTTGTGCCCATATGGCCAGTCCGAAAATTTTGAAACCACTTATAAACTGTTCTAATCGAAGGTGCAGAGTCACCATAATGTTTATCAAGCTTCTCTTTAGTCTCCTGAGGCGTTTTGCCTTTCATAAAGTAATGTTTAATCATCACACGAAATTCTTTTTCGTCCATTTCTTGAAAATCACTCGACTTCCTTGATTCACACGAATGCCAAACACAAAGAAATAGACCAATATGGCTGAAACTTGGTGTGCGTTCATTCAAGAGATGCTACTAACTAAACATGACGCGCCGGTGGTGCCATCTCTCGGACTTTGCACGGACTTTTCAAACCAGCCGTATATATATATATATATATATATATATATATATATATATATATATATATATAAATATATAAATATATAAATATATAAATATATAAATATATAAAATATATATATATATATATATATATATATAATATATATATATATATATATATATATATATATATATATATATATATATATATATATATATGGTAATGATTTTTTTCTTGACTCTAAGGTTATGTGAATTAAAACTTCATTTTACATGTATGTTAACGTTTTCGATCAACCTAGTGATCGTTTTCAAAACATTTAATTTCATTAATATAACCAGTAACAATGTCGATATGTATCGAGTACCATAAAAAACCAAACTATGATTACCCATGCAATAACAATGTTATAATTTGGCTTACCTTAGGATGTAGAGTTTGAAAGATTTTTATTTTCTTGTCAATAATTAAAACATTCAAGAGTCATATACACAACACACTATTTACATTTTAAAACTATGCACACATTTAAAATTATATTTTAAAGCAGGGCTGTCAAGGTCATGCACAGTTCGAGCCAATTTCGGAGGTAACGCCTCCCGCCGCCCCCACCACTGCTGCTGCCTCCGGTCGCGCAGTCTCAGGAGCGACTATGAGAGACATAGGAGGAGCGCATTGTGTTTGGTAAGCGGCCGAGCCGCGATCGGCGGCTCGGCCGCTTAACGTCTAGCAGTGGTGGGGCAGCGGGAGGCGTTACCTCCGAAATTGGCTCGAACTGTGCATGATCTTGACAGCCCTGCTTTAAAGAACTGAAAAATATATTCGATTCAGATTGTTAATTTCTTTTTTGTCGTTTATGGCATTTTGGTTTTTGTGGATAAGGATGGATTCTAAGATTTCTCTTTTTTTAGTATGATTTTCGAAACTGTTTTCGTAATTAAATGTGTGTTTTTTTTTCCTTTTCATGTTTATTTAATGAAGTTACGTTATTTTTATCGTACTTGTAGCCTTTTATACGGTTTTCCAAATATTGACTGGTTTGTCCAATGTATATTCCACTACAATCATTACATGGGATTTCGTAAACAATGTTACTTTTTTGTTTTTTTGGTGTTGGTGCTTTTAATTTTGAAAAGTTATTACCAAGGAGGTTATAGGCTTTATGAGCGATGTTGAAATTGTATCTTTTGAAAAGTTTTTCAATTTGATGTGAGAATTCATTTAGATATGGTAAAACAATATATTTTTTAGTGTGTTTTTGTTTGTGGTTTACTGTTTCGGTAGAATTGTAAAATTTATGAATGCGCTTTTTAAAAAATCTTTTTGATTAGAGATAACGGGTATTTATTTAAAATTAAAGCGTTTTTGGCTTTGTTTATTGCATCTTCTCGATATTCTGGATCTGATAAGGAGATTGCACGGTCTGCCAATCCTATTACGACCGATTTCCTATGTTTTAACGGATGGTTAGAATTATAATTTAAGTATCTTGATGACCACGTTTTTTTTTTGTATACCAAGATGTTTTTATGTTTTTTATTTATGTGAAATAACGTTAAATCGAGATAATTTATTTTATTGTTCTGTTCTACTTCTGCTGTGAATTGTATTCTTTGGTGATAATTATTAATTTTATTTAGGAAATAATTTACTTGGTCTTTTGGAATGGCTGTTATGCAATCGTCAACATACCTGAAGAAAAATGGAATTTCAAATTTTATATTTGAGATAATATCAGTTTCTAGGTCTTCCATCACTATTTACGCAATAACGCTAGATATAGAGGAACCCATTGCGCAACCGTTTATTTGACGGAATAATTTATCTTCGTATTGAAAGTATGTTGAATTCAGAACCAGTTCGACTGCCTCAACAAAAACATTTATTGGTATATCAGTAAATAGTTTGATTTCGTTCCACCCCCCCCACCCCCATTTTTTTTTGATGATATTGCTTGCTAGGTTCAATGGTATACTGGTATATAGTGACACCACATGCAGTGATATTAGTATGTAATCATCTGGGAGTTCCACATTTATTATTTTTTCTTTGAATTGGAATGAGTCTTTAATATAGTAATTATTTTTGTAAATTACATTATTAAGAATGTTTTTAAGATATTTGGATAAACTATTAAATGGGTATTGGACACACGAAATTATTGGTCTTAGGGGTTTACTTTCTTTATGTAGATTTGAAAGGCCATAAATTTTTGGGGGAATAGCATTTCTGATTTTTAATGTTATGGCTATTTCGGGTAAAATATATTGCTTTTTTTCCCATTTGTCTATTAATTGATTGTTTTGTTTTTGATATACACTGGCTGGATCTCTTTTAATTGGTTTATATGTTTCATTGTCATTAAGTAGATCATTCATTTTATTGGTATATTCTTCAGCGTTCATTATAACAGTGTTGATAGTTTTGTCTGCTTTGAGTATCTTGAATTCGGGATGTTTTTTTTGGAATTTCTTTGTTTTGAATATTTTTTTTTGGAAACTGAGTATTTTGTGAATTGTTTTTAATTTCATTTTTGTAATTAGTGAAAATATTATATATATATATATATATATATATATATATATATATATATATATATATATATATATATATATTAAAAATTGAAGACGTTTCTTGAACCACTTTTAGATATTCTTTTTTTTTCTTCTTGGGAATGTGGTTCTTGATTAATTTAGGCAAAAATTGATTTTGGTAAAATTATATTTTCTGCCAAGTTGGTGTTGGTTCATTATAATAAAAGTTTCGACCACATTTGGTCTTCATCATTATTTACCTATCCTGCGAACAATTACATTCTATAAAATATTCTTTTATACATTAGAAATGCAATTACTAAGTTACATTTTCGTTTGTAATAGTTATATCTTAAAAACTTACCTAAAAATGGGATTTCATCATAATTAAAAGTTTAAAAACATGAATAGATAAAGCACTTTCAAGACATTCACATTTTTCTCACTAAAATCAGATTAAAAATCTCATTTATTCTCTGCAGTACATAGCTGTACAGAGAATGTACAGCATCAAAAATAGTAATAAGTTCTCTATGGGGTTTAAATCGGGGCTGTTTCCTGGCTATGGCAATGCTGAGATCATATTTTTCGTTAAAAACTGCCTCACTTATTAAAAAATACAACCATACAGAAAATAAAAAATGTAAAACTTTGTGGTGGTAACATTTTTTCAGTCAATAAATATGAGTATTTACAGATTTGGTTCTGTGGCATGGAGTAGAATCATCTTGAAAAACGAAGTCTTTTCAGTGTGTAATATAGTTTGAGGAAATCAAACTCTTCCAAAATTTTTATATATTTTGGTGCATTAACAGTGCCAACTATAAAGTGTATTTGACCGATCCCAAAGTAGAAAAACATCTCCAAATCTTGCCTCTTATTTCACTGTTTTTAATACCTACGACGTCTTACATAGGGAGCACCATTAGAACTAAAGATGTAAATTTGCTTTCATCTGAAAACATTTTTCTCCAGTCTTCTGAAATTCACGTTTCATATTGTTTCGCCCATTCAGGCGTGATTCTTTCATTTTTATTGTTCCGTAGGTAATGGAATCACTTTGGCATCTGTCCGTCGGTCACACTTGATTTTCTTCGAAACTATTTGACATAGAAAATTGAAATTTTGCACAAATATAGGAATTTATGGACCAATCAGAGCTGTGTAGTTTTGAAAGTTAAATTTTGACTTAATGGATTAGTTGTGGGGTGGGGGGGGGGGGGAAATCGAAAGTGAAAAAAAAAATTACTAGGTCATCGAGTGTCAAATGAAAACACTAGTTCAAAAATATATATGATGTAGTACTTGTATTATTTTAAAAAAATGACCAAAAACCCCTGTTCCCCCCAAATCTCGAAAAGTACTGATAAAACAATTTTGAAAAAAATTCCGTAATATTTCTCATAAAGCGTAGATTGAGCGAAAATTATCACAAGTGCATCACGTGTTATGAAAATCCGTTATTCTATTTAAACTGGTAAACTCTCGTATCAAAAAGAATTGTGGAAAAATAGAGACAAATGGCGCCTAGCTACAACTAGCGAGAAAATAGTCAACAGAGACATCCAAAAACAATATACGCTTAAAATTAACAGCTAGTTCTGAAGTATTAATTTAAAAAAAGAATATTTACTAACGAAACTAACATACATCAACAATTTCCCATCTGCAGCTGAAATATTTTCACACCCACTTTTAATCATTACATTTCCGGTAAAAATATTTTATTGTAGTTTCATTAAGGCGCAATGTAAAACGATACAAAATATTTTTTTTTTATTGTAACAAAAAAACGTCCGTTTCAATAAATAATTCGTTCACGTGTGGCTTTTATTTGTTTTTCTCGTAACTGGATACTCGTATTGGCTGAAGCGTTGCTAATGAGCTAATCACATGCCAAACAGCAATAATATTATCGTGTGTTACTACCACCTTCTAGCCTGTATTTTAAGACGAGAAAGCACAATTGTGTTTGGAGTGTTTGTGTCGGTAGTACATCGTGTATTTTCTTAATATTTAGATTAGAGAACAATTTTTTAAGCCTGAATAACATATCTCATTTTATTTGATATATTTTTCTTCTTGTGGTATCTATTCGTTCTGGATGTCGGCGATCAATCTAGCAATCTGAACTTAATTTACAGCTGTTCGAAACAGACTTGTTGTGGATTTATTGAATCACGTTCTTACGTTCTTTAGCCAGGATATTCTTCTTATTCCAGGCTCTCTCCTTACTTTCACCTGCCCTTGCAGTATTTGTTGCAGCAAGCCGCGAATGACCTATTCAAAGGCTTTCTGCCCAAACGCTTTTGAGGACTTGTTTCTCTTTTTAGCGACCAGCAATAGTCTGCCATCATATGGTCATCCCATCGTCCTTGATACCGATTTTCTATGATTTTCAGATCTTGGTGAAAACGTTCCCCTTGCTCCTCACTGTAGTCACCAAGATTATCTGGGAAATCATCGATGTGGGCGTCCAGGAAATGTAATTTTAGATTCATTAAGCAACCTAATGTTTGAAAATTTTTTACCATTTTCTCGACTATTTCTTTGTACTTAGGACTTTTATTATTTCCCAAAAAGTTTGTTGCGACTTCTTTAAAATTAATCCAAGCAGCTTTTTCAACTTTATTCATTTTAGTAACAAATAATGAATCTTGAAACAATTTTCTTATTTGTGGCCCGTCAAATACGCCTGCCTTAATTTTAGCTTCAGAAAATTTCGGAAATTTTTTATGCAAATATTTGAAACATGGGCCGTTTGTATCTAATGCTCTCGTGAATTGCTTCATAAGTCCAAGCTTAATGTGAAACTCATGACGTGTCTAAGATAATCCAACTTCGTTGTCTTTATTGTCATCATTATCTCCTTATCTTCATCTTCCTGCATGACGCCTCCGTCGATGTCCACGACTTCATCCCAGACAACACGGGAAAAAATAGGATATTAGTATCCTATTCTTTACCGGTAATGATAACTCGTGGCATCTAAATAATTTGTTATTAATTGATATAGGTAGATTTTAATATTGTGTTTCGGTTTTAATAACAACAGGTTGTCTGATGTATCGAAGTACTTTGAAAATCAGTTTTTTTTTTTTTTAAATTTTAACTCGGGAAGTGCAGTATTCTCTGCTTGTTACTGAGACGTCGAAATTTAAATGTAGATAAACATTTGGCAACACTGTGTTTTTGGTGATCGATTCTTGGGTTTACAGTCATAGATAACGAAAATACAGTTATGTGGTCATAGCTTATTTACGTTTCAGCAGTACATTGCCTGCGTCTTAGTTCTAAATTCATTAATATAGTTACAAATTATAAATATTTTTTCTAACCTTAAATACATTTATAGGGTGGCAGAAATTTAGAAGAAAAGATTCCGTTTTTATGACACACAGCTGAAACGGCTCGGGTACTAAACTCACGTGTTTAGTACCCGGCGTTTTGGATTTTTAGCAAAGAATAAGCGAAGGATTATTTATATATATATATATATATATATATATATATATATATATATATATATATATATATATATATATATATATATAATATATATATATATATATATATATATATATATATATATATATATATATATATATATATATATATATATATATACACTCCTGGACAAAATTAACGCAACAATATATTAAATCATACAAATCTCTATAATGAATTAATTTTAATAATTTTTTATGAACATTGGTTACACTAAAAGTTAGAAAAAACTTATTCGGATACTTTAAAAGTGAATTAGCTACCAAATTTCTCTATAAGATTCGAATTAAAATTATTCTTAAGACCTAATAACAAAATCGTTGAAATTATGTAATAATGAAAAAAATTAACTGGGACACTAGTAGCAAAATTAATGGTGTAACTGGGATACTAGTAGCGTGTGTTGCCTCTTCTACTTCGGATGACAGCGTTTATGCGTCTAGGCATGCTTCTAATTAAATTTTGTATAAAATCTTGAGGAATTTGCTCCCATTCTGTGATAACTGCATTTTTAAGTTCCCTCAGGTTTCGGTGCAGGTATATGACGTTTCACATTTTTCTTAAGGTGATCCCATACATATTCTATCGGATTCTAATCCGGGCTTTTTGATGGTCATTGCATAATCGGTATATCAACTTGATTAAGATAATCGAGTACCTCCCTAGCCACGTGAGGCCGAGCGTTGTCTTGCTTAAACAGGAAATTGGGCCCCACAAAATGACCGAAAGGCATCACATGTTCTATTACAATATTCTCAAGATAGTAGTCAGCATTCATGGATCTCGTACGGACAGGAACTAACTCTGTGCGAGCATCAAAGCAGATGCCACCCAGAACATAACAGAGCCACCGCCGAATGGAATCCTTGCAGAGATATTGCAAGGAGCAAACCCTCTCTCCTGGTCTTCGCCATACTCGCTCACGACCATCTGAATCTTTTAGACTAACCCTAGTTTCATCTGCAAAGAAAACTTGTTTCCAATCATCCACAGACTAGTTTTCGTGATTTCGAGCAAAACGTAACCTGGCAACTCTGTTCTCTCTAGTAAGCAAGGGCGCAGTGGCTGGTCTCCTACTGTTTAATCCAGCTTCATTTAACCGTCTTCTAACTGTTTTAGAAGAAATTGTGACATTGCGAACAGCTTCGAGTTCGTTTCTTATTATAGAACTAGTGACAGTCCTGTTTCTTAAAGCATATTGTGTTATAAGACGTTTATCTAGGTCGCTAGTGCATCGTTTTCGCCCTTGCCCTAGCCTTCTAGAATAAGTTCCTACTTCATTCAAGTGTCTTACCATACGACTTATTGTGGAACGATGTTTGCCTAACAAATTGGCAACATAACTCTGACAATATCCCTCGTCCAATAAAACTGAGACTCGCACTACCTCGTGTTCAGTTAAATTCCTTGTTCGATTCATTTTTCTAATTCTTCGGGGTCAAAAATAAAAGAGTCTACCACAAAAACGTATTACTTTGAAAAAGGGAACAATTTATAAGCTTACTTTTAAAGAAAATCTATCGCATTATTACAGAAAATTGTTTATCTTCTAAAAAATTCTTTAAAACTGTAAATCTAAACGAATTGTTTTGATTTCTGTCATGAACAACGAAACAAAATATGCATAGCCTACTATTCAAATACTCGATTAACTTTAAAACTGACATAAGAAAAAGATAAATTAATTTTCAGATTGTTGCGTTAATTTTGTCCAGGAGTTTATATGAAGGGTTTTAGTTCAAAACTGAACATCTCCAAAAATTCAAAAACGTATTTTAAGTACCATCTGTTGGCATACAAGAAGTACTAACGGACAGACAATTCATTTCTGTTCAAAGCAAGAATAGTCCTAGGATAGGGCTTCTAAAAGAAATGCATATTCGGTTCAAAACAAGATATATCCAGAAAAAAAAAGAGTTAAAAACTGAGCATGTCCATGATAGCCTGATGTGGAGTGCGACAAAAACATGGAAATTATTAACATCAACACAACAATAGAGACTCTTGAGGATTTGGGTGGAGAATGTCAAGACAGCAAAGGCCACACCTAATCCTTTCAAGGTTATTAATGTCCAGCGGCGGCTGGTTGAAAGTTGGACAAACTTTTTTAAGGACAAAAAATTCGAAGGCAAATGCTCCTTTCCAATACAAAAAACAAGGGAGCTCCAAGTTGTGTCAAATTGCAGCGGTGTTTTTTTAAAGAAATAATTATATTGGAGTCCGTTGTCAAAAGTCACTCAACCCAACCAAGCAGTCTAGTCCAGAAGAGTAGCATATGCCAGGCCAGCAATCTTATTTCAAGAAAATTCCCATCCCTGCAGAAAAATTCAAGGACATTATTCACTTGTCTAAATTTTGTAGCGATAAAGTTAGGCAATGGTTAACAAAATTCCTGCAACGTCAGAAAAGTCACACGCTTATTTTTTTTTCAACATTTTTACAAAAATATAAATAATTTACAAAATTTTGGCTAATAGTTTGTACTTATTGACTTCATTTTTTTTTTAATTTCTTTTAAAATTAAATAATTTACAGAAAAATAGTAAAGGTACTGAAAAATATTGTAGTTTTATAATGGATATAACTTATTTTGAAAAATTTAAGAATGCACAAATTCTGTTTTGAACCGAAAAATGTTGACATTTTTTTTTTTATTTTAATGATTTGTCATTTTTTAATTACATATATTTGTTGAAACAAACATTACTTTTTGGTTTTTTTTTAATAACCCGTTTTCCCTCAGTTTTGAACTAACAAACTTTAAAAATTGATTTTCTCAAAAAGTCGATTTCTGGACATGTCCAGATTTAAACTAAAACCTTTCATCTATAATAATATATATAAAATGCAAACGTCTCTCTGTCTGTCTGTCGGTCTGTCTCTCTGTCTCTCTGTCTGTCCGTTAGTGCGCCTATCACTGAAGAACCACTTATCCGATTTACGTACTTTTTTTTTTAAAACATACATATGTTTCTCTGGCCAGGTTATAGGCTATATTTTATTACGATAGGTAGCATAAGGAATGAGCAGTGACGTAAAATAGTGAATGATGTCGAAAATAAGTTTGCCGCTAGCGCGTGCCTTTGCAATACACAGCCTAAACCATTAAATATGGAACAATATTATGTAGCAAAGAATATCTGTAAGGTATAATCTATAATATATATAAAATGCAATGTCTCTCTGTCTGTCTGTCTGTCCATTAGTGCGTTTAACACGCGGGAACCACTTATCCGATTTACCTGTCTTTTTTTAAATTCATACATATATTCTTTGGCCAGGTTATATAATAATAATAATAATCATAATTTATATCTATAATATACATAAAATGCAATGTTTGTCTGTCTGTCTGTCTGTCCGTTAATGCGCTTATCAATCGAGGACCACTTATCCGATTTACGTGATTTTTTTAAATTCATACGTATGTTCTCTGACCAGGTTATAGGTATATATTTTATTACATCTATAATATATATAAAATGCAACGTATCTTTGTCTGTCTGTCTGTCCGTTAGTGCGCTTATCACTGAAGAACCACTTATCCGATTTTCGTACTTTTTTTTAAACATACGTATGTTCTCTGGCCAGGTTATAGGATATATATTATTAGGTCACATAAGGAATAAGCAGTGACGATAATAGTGAATCAAGTCGGAGAAAAGTTTGCCGCTAGCGCGTTCTCTTGCAATACACTCCCTAAAGCATTAAATATGGAACAATATCATGTAGCAAAGAATACAATATATATAAAATGCAACGTCTCTCTGTCTGTCTGTCTGTCCGTTAGTGCGCTTATCACTCGAGAACCACTTATCCGATTTACGTGTTTTTATAAATTTATACATATGTTCTATATAATTCGATATAAACCTAGATAATGGGAGATAAGGTGAGATAATGGGAGATAAGGAGAAATAATGGGAGATAAGTCGAAATAAGCCTCGATAATGGGAGATAAGGTGAGATAATGGGAGATAAGTATGAATAATGGGAGATAAGGAGAGATAATCGGAGATAAGCAGAGATAAGTCTAGATAATGGGAGTTATGGTGAGATAATGGGAGATAAGGAGAAATAATGGGAGATAAGTCGAGATAAGCATAGATAATGGGAAATAAGGTGAGATAATGGGAGATAAGGAGAAATAATGGGAGATAAGGAGAAATAATGGCAGATGAGCAGAGATAAGCCTAGATAATGGAAATTATGTAGAGATAATGGGAAATAAGGAGAAATATTGGGAGATAAGGAGAAATAATGGGAGATATTTTATAACGTTGGGTAACATAAGGAATAAGCAGTGACGATAGTAGTGAATCAAGTCCACACGAGCGGAGCCGCGGGCCCGGCTAGTATATATATATATATATATATATATATATATATATGTATATATATATATATATATATATATATATATATATATATATATATATATATATATATTAAATTCTCGGTTTCAATCCGTTTGTCTAACAATGAATTTGCACGACGTTTCGCCAAAATCTCATTTGGCATTTTTAAGTGCTCCTGCTGCTACTGCTACTCGTACTGTGATCTTGCTGCTGCTGTTGCTCGAAGCTAACGAGTTGGTATTACATTCCACCATCCGTGAAAACCTCTATTGTAACATATTATATATATATATATATATATATATATATATATATATATATATATATATATATATATATATATATATATATATATATATATATATATATATATAAATATCTGCTTAGTAAAGTGCATTCTATGTATTGGACACTGTATTACACCCACTACTTTTCCCTTTAAAGCGTCATCATTCAGTAATCATAAATTTTCTTTTACTTTAGTAAGACTTACCATCACAATCGCCTCCCTTTCCTCTGAGGAGTCTCGATATAGCTGAAACGCTCGGCGCAGTACTCCTATCACATATTCCCTCCTTCACCAGTCTGTCCCTGATTTCCCAGCTGAAGATCGAGGGATTTTCACGCTTGTACTGCTCAATTTTGGATTCAACGTCCGGCGTGGCCACTCTGGGTTTTGATCCCCCTATAACGCCAGGACGAATCGAGCCAGTTTCCTGCAAAAAAAAAGAAGAAGATAATAAATAATAAAAATACGTTATTTTCCAAGAGTTTATGTATGACTTTTAGAAATTTAGATCACTGTATCTTTAGTAAGAATTTTAAAATAGAGGAAAAAATTCCGTTAATCGCAAAGTGTTATTAACTTTTTTATTATTATTAAAAGCAATAAGTCAAGTAATCAATTTTCTTGCTTGAAAATACTCACATTCCTTCTTAATAATATTCATTTCCGAGAAATGGAATGAAGTTAAAAAATTATAACCAACGGCCTTAAATAATAAAATCGCACAGGTGTAAACATTTTAACTGTGAGAAAATGCGACACAATGGGAGAGAACGAAATTCGCACGGGCGGAACATAAATTGCAGATAAGGTTACCAATTAAGTAAATTAGAAGATTATTGCAGCTGGGGCTTTTTTTATGGGGTATGGCCACTCCAGGTCCCAGGAAAAAAAGGCTAATTTCGGGAATTTTTTTCAAGAGCATAATAAAACTGATGACAAGAAAACGGTTTGAAGATTGTAAAAACAGGGGTTTAACAGTTGACCGTAAAAAAATCAAATGTTTATGTACAGGAAGAAAACGGGGCAGTATTACTCTAAATATCGGTGAGTTAATGCTTGTGAAGAATATATATATTTCTGAACTAACATAAGTAAAGACGATAGAACGGAAAAAGAAGTGGAGAGTAGAATAAGTGAAGGAAAGGCGGTCATAAGACGACTAAACTCTGTTCTGTGGTCGAAGAACATCATAGAGAAAGCACTTCATTTATAGTGCAGTATTTAAGAGCTTCGTGTTATGCAACTGACGAAACGATTGGAACAGAAACTAATGGCACTCGAAATGGATTACTGGCGAAAATCGGCTAGAGTATCAAGGATGGATAAAGTTAGAAATGAAAGAATAAGGGATGTAAAAACCACGATTATTGAAGAAATTCAACAACAACGGACACGTGGAAAGACTGGAAAAACACCGAATATCAAAGGTGATTCTAAAGTGGGTATCAAGCTAAAAGAGGAGAAGAGGAAGACCAAGAGCCAGGTGTTTTGGAATTGTTCAGAGGGCAATGTCAGAGAGAAATCTAAGACCCGGCGACTGGGATGATCGAAGAGTTTGGAAAGTGGGAACAAGGCGAACAACAACAACAAGGCGAAGAATGCTATAAAAAAAGCGGATTGATGATAATGATAATAAAAGCAGTCGAAAATTTATTTGAAGTACTTTATTAAACAAATATTTAAGTATTCAGAAATATATCTTTTTATTTCAAAATCCTTCAGAATCCTTTTATGCGAGGCCTGAAACGGGCCATGATTGCTCCCGTAGATTTCAACCTAGAATAAAAAATCAAAAAATTTTCATTAATATATGTCAAAGACGTACCGAAATTTAAAGATATCGTTTTTTCAAAAAATGATGCAAATTTTAAAAAAAAATGTTTTTCACCAAAAAATTTCACGAAAAATTGTTAATAAAATAGGAAGTTTGTGACTTATCGTAAAATCCGTACGTTATCCACTCGTTTTTGACCTATATTAATAATAAAAAATGTTTTGAGTTTTTTATTCTAGATTGAAATCTACGGGAGTAACGTTTCAGGCTTAGCATAAAAGGTGCTTTGTCCTTTGGAATTCTGAAGCGGACATTTTGAATTAAAAAGATAAAAAAAATAATTTTGTGAATTTATATATTTGTTTAATAAAGTAATTCAAATAAATTTGCTGCCTTTATTATACTTTTGAAATAAATTCCCGAAATTAACCTTTTTAGTGTTCCGTACTGAACACTTATAAGATGACTTCGATGTCTGTCGGTCTGTCCGTCTGTCTGTCACACCGGATTTTCTGCAAAACTATTTATCATAGAAAGTTGAAATTTGGTAATAATATAGGAACTGCTGGCCTCATCAGAGCCATGTAGTTTTGAAAGTTAAATTTTGACTTAAGGGGTTAATTTTGGGGGGTGAAATCGAAAGTGAAAAAAAAAATTTTTTAGTAGGTCATCGAGTATGGTGTCAAATGAAAGCTTGTGAAAACACAAGTAAAAATATATATATGTATGGTAATGTAATACTTGCGCACAGTTTTCTTTGTATGATTTTTAAAAAATCGCGAAAAATCGCTGTCCCCCCCACCTTATCTCGAAAATTACCGATCAAAAAATTTTGAAAAAATTCTGGAATATTCTCCACGTGGTGTAGATTGAACGAAAATTATCACGAGTGCATTACCTTTAATAATTTATCCGGTATATAAAAAAAACAAAAATTTCAAGGTTATCAGTTTTCAGTAAAGATTGGGAACAAACGTTGTTGAAAACTCATTTGGGGTGTGTTTTGTGAAGTCAGTGATTATTTTACCAGGTGTACATGTATGAAATGCGGATTTCAGACAACAGATGGTGCACCAGTGCAGTTTGTGCTATAAAGATTTGACACTGCGCCATTTTGTTGTGTCATCAACAAGTGTCCGACGCGCATGAGTGATAAATTGGAAAAGTGTGTGCATAATGTGTGTCGAAATTTATACCGAACAAAGAGCATTCGCGGACAGCATTAATTTTTTGTTTTCATTTGAAGAAAACTGCTGTTGAATCATACCGATTACTTCAAGAAGCTTATGGTGAACATGCTCCATCGCAAGATGCGTGTGAACGATGGTTTCGGAGTTTCAAAACGGGTGACTTCGATGTTGCAGACAAGGAACGTGGAAAACCGCCAAAAAAATACGAAGATGTCGAATTGCAAGCATTGTTGGACGAAGATAATGCGCAAACACAAAAACAACTCGCTGAGCAATTGGGCGTTAGTCAACAAGCTGTTTCCAATCGGGTACCAGAGATGGGAAAGATTGAGAAGACCGGTAGATGGGTACCACATGAGCTGAACGACAGGCAAATGGAAAAGCGCGAAAACACGTGTGACATTTTGCTCGCTCGGTACAAAGGGAAGTCGTTTTTTGCATCGCATAGTTACAGGGGATGAAAAGTGGATTTATTTTGAGAATGCCAAGCGCAAAAAATTATGGGTAGACCCAGGCGCACCATCCACATCGACTGCAAGACCGAATCTCTTTGGCAGAAAGACGATGCTCTGTGTTTGGTGGGACCAGATGGACGTGGTCTATTATGAGCTGTTAAAACCTGGGGAAACGGTTAATACTAAACGTTACCAACAACAATTGACCGATATGAACCGTTCACTACTTGAAAAAAGTCCAGAATACCGAAAGAGGCCACACAAAGTCATTTTTTTTTCATGACAATGCTCCATCACATACGGCAAAACCAGTTCGCGACACGTTGGAAGCACTCAGCTGGGAAGTTCTACCCCATGCGGCTTACTCACCAGACTTGGCTCCTTCCGATTACCACTTGTTTGCATCGATGGGTCACGCAGTTGCTGAGCAACGCTTTGGTGCGTACGAAGATGTGAAAAAATGGCTCGATGAATGGTTCGCAGCAAAAGGGGAAGATTTTTACTGGCGTGGTATTCACAAATTGCTCGAAAGATGGGAAAAATGTATAACAAGCGAGGGAGCATACTTTGAATAAAGCACTTGTTATCATTCTTCCGAATTTAACATGTTTTTTTTAGAAAAAAAATCCGCATTTCATACTTGTACACCTGGTATACCACCGTAACAACATTTTTTAAATTTTGGATTGTTGTAGCTTCTACTTGATGGAAATTCATTATAAATATATAATAAAAGACTGTTTTTAGTCAATTTCCACTGGTTTATTTAAATTGCGATGACGCGTTTCGCTGTCGATGCAGCTTCTTCAGATCTACATTTTACACTGTCAAGTTAGGTTTAATATTCACAGTTTTATATAATTTCTTAATTATAATATTACACCTAATTAAATTACATTGATAGTATTGGAAAATCCACACAGATTTGGAGTTAAGAGAATAAATTCAATAATGGTGAATTGCTTAAATCTACCTGGTCGTTGAGTAATGTACCAGTAGTCCTTAATCGATTTATTTGCATAGTCTCTAAAAGGTTTAGTTTTAAACCTTTTGTTGGGTGTGTAGAATTTTGAAATTCTTGTTAAATGTGTGATTTTCTGTTAATAGATGATTAGCATATGTTGAATTAGATTTTCTATGGATGAAACTTTTTTCGTGTTCTGTAATTCTTTGTCTAAATGTACGCCCAGTTTGTCCGATGTATGTTTTAGGACATGAACAACATGGTAATTGATAAACCCCTGATTTCTTGTCTTTATTGGTTTGTAGTTTTTAAGGTATTTCCCTATAGTATTGTTAGTCTTGTAAGCTATGTTGATATTTTTTTGATTTAAAAATTTCCCCAGTTTTTCCGTTGGTTTGCCGAAATAGGTTAAGCATTTAAAAGTGGTATTTCTGTCCTTAAAACGTGGGTATATTTCTGAGATAGCCTTGTTTCTAAGTTTTTTCTTAACGATACTATTGATTAAAGTAACCGAATAACCGTTGTTAACGGCTACTTGTTTTATGTAGTTTAATTCTTTAGTAAAATTATCTTCTGATAAGGGGATATTAGTTAGTCTATGTATAAAACTATGATAAGCGGCAAGTTTATGATGGTTAGGGTGGTGAGAACTATTGTGAATTGTGGTATCTGTATGACAAGGTTTGTGATATATTGCAAATTCATGTTTTTTCCTGGCTTTACTGATTGTTAAGTCTAGGAAATTGATTTTCCCTTCGACTTCTTCTTCCATTGTAAAACTGATATTTCTATGTAAAGAATTAATATACTGTAAAAAGTGAGTTAATTTTACACACCCAACAAAAAGGTTTAAAACTAAACCTTTTAGAGACTATGCAAATAAATCGACTAAGGACTACTGGTACATTACTCAACGACCAGGTAGATTTAAGCAATTCACCATTATTGAATTTATTCTCTTAACTCCAAATCTGTGTGGATTTTCCAATACTATCAATGTAATTTAATTAGGTGTAATATTATAATTAAGAAATTATATAAAATTATGAACATTAAACCTAACTTGACAGTGTAAAATGTAGATCTGAAGAAGCTGCATCGACAGCGAAACGCGTCATCGCAATTTAAATAAACCAGTTTAAATTGACTAAAAACATTTTTTATTTTAAAAGCAGTCAACGTACGGAACACTAATTCTGTAAGTTCAACTTGCACTTGACCGGTTATTTTCCTGGGACCTGGAGTGGAGTGGCCTTACTCCTTCAGCTATCTTTCTAATTATGAACGAAAATTACCTTTACTACATCTTATGGAACGTGATGAACTATAAAAACATTATAATATACGTTAAGTTAATACAAAGAGGTTGCGGTAATATATACATAAATATATAAAATGAACTTAAAAATTCGTATTGTGTAACGCATTAGAAAATTTCGTTATTAAAAATAAAATTTTTTACAAGGGATTCAAATATAGAAATAGTGTAATACAATTATATATATAGCTTCTTTAGATATGTTCTTAAACAATTTTATATCGCTGTTCTGTGTGGATACATACATTTAAATTAGGTGTATCCATTTTAAATCACATTTTTTTTGTAATTTTCTCATGAATTTTTTTGTTGCAATTATGTAGATGATAAAAATTAGCCTTTTTCCCTGATACCTGGAGTGGCAAAATTCAGGTGGCAATGGGCGGGGCATGTGTCTAGAACGAATGATGGTAGATGGAGAATAAAATTAGTTGAATCGAGACTTTGGGAGAGCAGACGAAGTATCGGAAAACCAATGAAAAGATGGGCTGATGATATCAGGTTCATAGCAGGCAGTAGATGGCTTCATCTTGCACAGGATACAGACAACTAGAAGAAATTTGAAGAGGCCTATCTCCTTCAGTGGAGAAGCTGTGGCTTATAAAGAAGAATTATACCGCATATGCTAGTGTGACTGTAGCAGTTCACCCTTATTCTCACGGTAATTCAATGTTTTAAGAATTGCTAAAGATGTTTGGATATTTAAATAATCTCCACGCTGATTTTTCAACTTAGTCTAAAAGTTTTTTGAATTGCCCTTCAGTTCAGTTATAAAACTTCTTTTTTAATTTTCTTTTATATTATTTGAGCTTTCTTTTCCCTTACGTTTTGCTGTACTATACTTGCAAGATACGCCGGTCCCACTCATTCTTAACGGAGTTTTTCGTTACTTGTAAAAAGGATCTAAGGTTAACCGGCGTGCAGCAAATCATATCCGCAAAAATAAAACTGTATTGTTGAATCGGCTGCACCGAAACCGATTTTACAATCAAACTGAACTGTTACGGATCGATTTTTCTTCCATTTTGTTTTTACCTTGATTGTTTCTTGCCTATGGAAACCGTGTCGAACATACATAGCAAAAAGCAATATCAATGACTGCGATATTGTGTACAATGAATGTTTTCACCAACAAGGCCGAGGAATTAGCAAAAACAATTTTAAACGATCGGTTAAGTAGTACTGCCCCCGCAAACTCGCGGTTGTAAAGTAAGTACTTAATTCTTGATCTTTATAGATCAGCTTTAACATTTATTTATAAAAGAATAATAATACCAACTTAAGCTTAAAGGCAATTTCCTTCGTTCTTTACACATTTTTCATCATCAGCCCGGTTTTTTTTATAGCGTTCTTCGCCTTCCAGTTTCCAGTTTCCATCCTCTTCTATCTTCCCGATCTCCGGGTCTTAGATTTTTCTCTGGCATTACCCTCTAAACACCTCCAAACCATGTCGCTCTTGGTCGTCCTCTTCTCCTCTTTTCGCTTGGTACCCACTTTAGCACCATTTTTGGTATTCGGTGTTCCTTCATTCTTAAACATTGTAGATGATCGTTTGTACCGAACCCAGAGGGGAATCTGCTTGCTCCTGGGGTTGGTAAAAGTCAAGTTTTGCCTCTAATCTTGTCGCTACTCGTATAATTCGGGTGTACAGTTTATAGAGATGGTTAAAAATGCTGATCAGTCTGTAATTTTCCAGGTGTGCTATATTTCCCTTACCACGTAAAAGTATCATTGTTATTTCACTAAGCTGAGATATTCTAATTATATAGAAAAGCGGTTGTGTTTTGGCCGTTAGTAATAATCATCTCATCTCTATCGCCTCCTCAAGCACACCATCATCCACAGGAACTCTATTCTTTTTCATCTTCTTTAGGGCAGAGTAAATATCATGTAGAAGAATATCCGGTACATTTTCAGAACCTTATTTTGGATCATTCTCTGCCGGTACTCTTCTGAATCCAGGGTGAACTGCTTGGTATATAATGTTTCATAGTACTTTTCTATAATTTGTAACACTTTTTCTCTGATCGCTGTTTTGTTGCCAGTTGTGTCCCTAAGTTTGACGATTTCTTTTTTCCCGTTTGTAAGTTTGCTTCTCATTACTTTCATGCTTTTATTTTCCTCAATAGTTTTAATAATTTTTTCGTTTTTGTAGTTTCTTATGTCTTTTGTTATTGCTTTCGAAATTTCCTTGTTTAGTGTGTTTATCTCTTCTTGGCTGGCGTTTTCATTGCTTCTTTGTTCCACTTTGTGCTGTATTTGCAAACTAATTTTTTCTTCTTTCGGACTATTGTTTCCACTATCATTTCGTTGAAGATGTTTGTCGTTTCTCGATGTTCTACTTTGATGTGATTTTGGAAATCCTATTCGTTTTTTGGATGTGTCCACATTCTTGTTTTTTTTCTTTTTCAGCATTTATGCCGTTCACATCTGGTGTTCTAAAGGTCGAAATAGGGTTCCAAATCTTGAGAATACGCTGCGTGAGGGGAATTTCCTAGCCTAAAAGTAAGATAGCTTCTATGGTTGTTTTGCTGTGTGCGACCGAGCCTTATCCCGCTACTGGTAAAAAGTCATTACTCATATAGATCAGCTGTCATTGGTAGACTTTAAAGTGACGGTCTAGCTAGATCTTTTTCTTCAACTTGGAAACGGAAGAACAGTTTTGTAGCGTCCGCTTGAGGGACCCACAAGGACTCATTGCAAGTCCTTCTCAGCTTCATAGCTGCCAGCGCGGTCGCGGGTTGTGTTTACATCTGGATTTTAAGAAGATCTTTTTTATAAAGTGCTCCAAAATTCATTATTAATAATTTTCCCATAAGTAAATGACTCAATTGACGTTATAATTGAAAATAATTATAAAAAAATGCCAAGAGGAAATTTTTTTGTACGGTTAGTGCTTGTAAAAATGTATGTGGTATCTCCAAAGGAGTTAGTTCAGGTTCAGTCGACTATGGATGGAATAAGTGTATATATATATATATATATATATATATATATATATATATATATATATATATATATATGTATATATATATATGTATATATATATATATATATATATATGTATATATGTATATATGTATATATGTATATATATATATATATATATATATATATATATATATATATATATATATATATGTATATATGTATATATGTATATATGTATATATATATATATATATATATATATATATATATATATATATATATATGTATATATATATCAGGTTATTTCACGTTTTTCGGGGCGCGCTAGTTACGAATCCGATGTCACATTTTAAAATTTCAAAATGGCGGATCCAATATGGCGGCCAAAAATTTTACAAATAGTTAAATTGCTTTCTCTTCAATTAAATATTCTGGAAATTGGTATTCAGGGGTTTTTTGGGGTGCTAGTTCCCCAGATAATAGCCAGTTTAGACAAAGTTGTTCTAGTTTTAAAAATTTGGCCAATCTTGTTATGCTATCGAATTATTATACTATTTCGAGGATATATTACGCGAAATTTTCTCTTTTTAACAATGGATATTAATAGTCATGATAACTTGCCATCAATTTTTGAGGAATTTAAACTCACAAGTAGTCAAAAAGGACAATTACTAACTTCTAAATAATTTTGCGCAAAAATATAATAAACCTGACCTAACTAGGCAGGCTAGCAGCCTATACAACAGAAAGGTAAATAATCTAACCTAACTATGGTAGGCTGCCCTGTCTTAGCTTTATTTCCTTTCTGTGGTATACACTGCCTTTATTTAAGTTAGGATTATTTCCTTTTTGTTGTGTACGTTGCTTTTTGTTAGGTTAGGTTAATTTACTTTCTGTTATGTTGGCTGCCTTTAGTTTGGCTAGTTTTATATCCTTTTCATTGTGTAGGCTGCATTTTGTTATGTTTGGTTTATTTCTTTTCTTTTGTGTAGGCTGGTTTTGTTAGGTTAAGTTTTTCCCTTTCATAATTGATTCTAAAGAATGTCGACGATCTTTGAACCGATTTGAAAAACTTACGGAAGTATCTAAATATATCCAAGATTGATTAATTTCTCAAAACTAGAACATTTTTGGCCGAAGTAACTAATTTTTACATACTTAGCAACCCAAAAAACCCGTACATTCCATCTTTCAGAATATTTAGTTGAAAAAACAGGATTTAACCAAATTTAAAAATTTTCGCAGCCATATTGGATCTGTCATTTTGAAATTTTAAAACCTAACTTTAAAAACATAATTAGTAACTCAAAAAACCCCTGGATACCAAATTTCAGAATATTTGGTTGAATAGGAAAAAATTAAACTAATTTTGAGTTTTCGCCCGCCATACTGGATCCGCCATTTTGAATTTTTAAAATGTGACATCGGATTCGTAACTAGCAACCACAAAAACGTTAAATCGTTGAAAAAGTCGTTGAATATGAATTAACATAAGAAACGAAATATAACTGTTTGTTTATAAATGTTTATATACATATATATATATATATATATATATATATATATATATATATATATATATATATATATATATATACACCAGGTGTACAAGTATGAAATGCAGATTTCAGACACCAGATGGTGCACCAATGCAGTTTGTGCTATAAAGATTTGACACTGCGCCATTTTGTTGTATCAACAAGTGTCAGACGCGCACGAGTGATAAATTGGAAAAGCGTGTGCATAGTGTTGTGTTGTTGTGTTCAATATGTCGAAATTTATACCGAACAAAGAGCATTCGCGGTCAGCATTAATTTTTTGTTTTCATTTGAGGAAAACTGCTGTTGAATCCTACCGATTACTTCGAGAAGCTTATGGTGAACATGTTCCATTGCAAGATACGTGTGAACGATGGTTTCGTCGTTTCAAAAGAGGTGACTTCGATGTTGCAGACAAGTTGCAGAACGTGGAAAACCGCCAAAAAAATACGAAGATGTGGAATTTCAAGCATTGTTGGACGAAGATAATTCGCAAACACAAAAACAACTCGCCGAGCAATTGGGCGTTAGTCAACAAGCTGTTTCCAATCGGCTACGAGAGATGGGAAAGATTCAGAAGACCGGTAGATCGATACCACATGAGCTGAACGACAGGCAAATGGAAAAGTGCGAAAACACGTGTGACATTTTGCTCGCTCGGTACAAAAGGAAGTCGTTTTTTTGCATCGTATAGTTACAGCGGATGAAAAGTGGATTTATTTTGAGAATCCCAAGCGCAAAAAATCATGGGTAGACTCAGGCGCACTATCCACATCGACCGTAAGATCGAATCGCTTTGGCAGAAAGACGATGCTCTGTGTTTTGTGGAACCAGGGGGGCGTGATCTATTATGAGCTGTTAAAACCTGGGGAAAAGGTTAATACTAAACGTTACCAACAACAATTGACCGATTTGAACCGTTCACTGCTTAAAAAAAAGCCAGAATATCGAAAGAGGCAAAACCAGTTCTCGACACGTTGGAAGCACTCAGCTCGGAAGTTCTACCCCATGCGATTTACTCACCAGACTTGGTTCCTTCCGATTACCACTTGTTTGCATCGATGGGTCGCACACTTGCTGAGCAGCGCTTTGGTTCGTACGAAGATGTGAAAAAAATGGCTCGATGAATGGTTCGCAGCAAAAGGGGAAGATTTTTTACTGGCGTGGTATTCACAAATTGCCCGAAAGAGGGGAAAAATGTATAAAAAGCGATGGAGCATACTTTGAATAAAGCACTTTTTATCATTCTTCCGAATTTAACATGTTTTTTTAGAAAAAAAATTCACATTTCGTACTTGTACACCTGGTAATTTCGTTATCTATGACTACAAACCCAAGAATCGATCATCAAAACACTGTTGCTAAATTTTTATATATAAAATTTTGGGTTTATTATTTTCCTGTAGCGAATTTTGAAATAATGCATGTTTGCGGTGTGGTAAACCATCCTTATACTGAAGCAGTGAATGTATGCTGCTAAATCTATTATTTCTCAAAATTTCAAGTAAAACTACTCAACAGTTTCTCTTAAGAAATACCTTAAGATTAGTGATAAAATTGGCTATGAAATGGGGACTTGAAGACCCGGAGTGTTACTTCAAAAAACGGCTATGAATACGGACGGGCTTTAGTACGCCAGTGTCGAGTCAGGATATCGACCGTCATTTTATGATCGATTTTAACGACCGAGGCCAAATCGCAACTTCCTTCAAGATTTATTAAAAACCTATTAAAATTTTCATGGGGATTTTGGTTTCATACGGACTAGGTATGTAGTATTTAATTAAAAGGAAAAAAAATATCAAAAAATTCGTTTCATTTTCCGCACAGATGTGAAGTTGGATTGTTCGAACGCTGGAAAGGGGGTTTTATTACTGCTTTTATAGTGTTCTAACTGTTTTATTAGAGTTTCGTTTATTTTTAATTGTTTGACGTGTGAGAAATAATGTTTTCGGACGGTGCGAATCGAGTATGAGTCATAGACGACGATAATCGAAAGGTACATAAGCATTTCTAATTATTTCAATAATTAAAATAAAACTATGTACAAACCTGAGATCATTTTAAAAATTCATATAGAAGTACGTACCCACTGGGACATCATTTTTTTAGTGTTCCTTACGGAACACTTATAAGATCACTTCGGTGTCTATCCATCTGTCTGCTTGTCACACCCGATTTTCTCCGAAACTATTTGACATAGAAAGTTGAAATTTGGCACAAATATAGGAATTGATGACCATATCAGAGCCGTGTAGTTTTGAAAGTTAAATTTTGACTGAAGGGCCTAGTTTTGGGAGGTGAAATCGGCAGTGAAAAAAAAATTCTTTTTACCAAGTCATCGAGTGGGATGTCAAATGGAAGCTTGTAAAAACACGAGTTCAAAAATATCTTCTTCTTCTTCTTTCACGTACTGTAGGCTTCAGGCCTGTAGTTTCCAACTCATCCGTTTTCATGAGATGTTGATGTCCATGATTCGAGCCATCTCTTTGGCGGTCTTCCTAGGGGTCGTCGTGTCCGTGGTTTACCATCTCGCGCGATTCTCGCTAGTCTCTCCTCAGTTATTCTCTCCACGTGATCTCTCCAAGCTCTTCTACGTTTACGTCCCCATCTGATTATGTGTTCCACTTCGCATTCATGTCTTATGTCTGTGTTTCTTTTCCTATGTCTTAGTGTGTATCCTGAAATGTTTCTAAGTATTTTCATCTCTGTTGTTCGAAGAATGCTTTTTGTTCTTTTATTGTCTGCTCTTGTTTCCATATGTTAGTGTAGGTCTGACACATGTTTTGTATATCCTTTCTTTTGCCTTTCTATTCATAAAGGCATTGTTCCAGATGATGTCCCGAAGTGCGCCTGATATTCGGCTGGCTTTGTTTGCTTGGTCCTTCACTTCATTTGTTCTATTTTGGCATGAGCTGATTTGTATGCCTAGGTAGTTAAATGACATGACTTGTTCTATTGTTTTATTTTCCAGAGCAAGTTTGCATCTTATTGGCTCTTTAGATATAACGAGGGTTTTGGTTTTTGTGTTGGATACCTGCATGTTGAGGGCTTTAGCTTTTGTGTAGAATGAGTGCAGAAACCGCTGCAAGTCGTCTTCGTTCTCTGCCACGATCACAGCGTCTTCTGCATAACAGACAATGTTGATTTTACCCGTTGTAAGTGAATATCTTTCCTCCATGTCTCTGATATGGGTTATTATCTCGTCCATTATTAAGTTGAACAGTTGCGGGCTTAAAGAGTCCCCCTGTCGGATTCCGATTGGCGTTTGTATTTCCTCTGTCAGTCTTTAATTAACTAAGATGTGAGTGCCTGTATTGTGGTTTAGTTATTTTATGATGTCTATTATGTTTTTTGGCACATGTTTTCTTTTTAGGATATCAACTACGTGTTTTAGTCTTACTCTGTCAAATGCTTTAGTGAGGTCTATAAATCACATAAATGCGGGTTTTTCGTATTCTATGGCCTTCTCTACTACTAGTCTGACTATGAAGATGGCATCTACGGTTGACCGCCTTGTTGTTCTTCTGATATGTTTAAATGCTCACCTATTATTGCTTCTTATATATATATATATATATATATATATATATATATATATATATATATATATATATATATATATATATATATATATATATAGATATATAATGTAATACATGCACATACTTTTCTTTTTATTATTTAAAAATTGCCAAAAATCTCTGTCCCCCCTTTATCTCGGAAAGTACTAATCAAAAAAATTTGAAAAAATTCTGGAATATTCTTCATAAGGTGTAGATTAAACAAAAATTATCATGAGTGCATTACCTTTAATAATTTATCTGGTATATTAAAAAAAATTCAAGGTCATAACTTTTCAACAAAGATCGGAGACAAACTTTGTTGAAAACTCATTTAGGGTAACAAAATTTTTTATTTTAAAAACAATCACCGCACGGAATACTAATTACGCAAGTCCGACTTGCACTTGTCCGGTTTTTTTTCTAATTTTTATTCGTTATTTATTTATTTCTTTACAGATGATCCTCTATGTTGAATTTTAACATTTTATTTGTAGAAAATTAAGATTTTTGTTTTTTTTTTCTTGAAAAATATACAAAAATCAATTTTAATGGACCTCGTCTCCAGTGAAGAAACAAAATCAAGTACTTGGACCTCCACTGCGACAAATGATCTTCTAGCCTAGTATTAAATATCTCACACTCACAAAGTTACAATCCAAACGATCCAGAACAATGTCCCGCGTATCGTCGTTAACGCCCCATGGTTTGTTGGAAACGAGCAACTCGAGAGCGAACTTTAGATGCTCATCCTTCGTGAGTACGTGAGAATTTACCTGCTCAAGTTTCCGAACAACGCAGCACAGTACTCAACGCCCTGAGCACTCTACCCTCCTCCAACGCCGAGATGCTGTTCCTGAGGCATCCTCAGATTCTATTCCCCTAGATGTCTCGGTTAAATTAGAATAGAAATTAGGCAATTATAAATGAAAAATAAAATTGACATGTAGATTTCCAGATGCTTTCTAGACTATCAAAAAGCGTTTGATAAAATACAGCACATCAAACTGCTAGAAGAATTAAACAATATCCAATTTGACCAGACACATCTATTGGAATCAGAGTGCTGTAATACAAGTAAATGAAATAGTAACAGATGAAATACCGATTCAGCGAGGAGCCAGGCAAGGCTGCGTACTGTCACCTGTATTGTTTACCATAACTTAGATCCCCTAGTCATTTTCAAGAAAACATTATGGAAGCAAAGTGAAGGAATCAGGATAGTGGGTTAAATGATAAACACCATTTGCTTTGCCGACGATACCGTGATCTTAACAGAACAATTAGAGGACTTGCAAGCATTAATTGACAACGTAAATAGAGGACGTGTTGAAATGGATCTGTCGATAAACACGGAAAAAAACTAAATTTATGGTCGTTTTTAAACATCAATCCAATAATTGCCAATTATTCCTCAAAGGAAAACAAATAGAACGTGTAGAAAAGTACAAATATTTAGGCACCTATATCACATGCGACACTGACCAAGATACTGAAATTAAAATCCGAATAGAGGTTGCAAGAAAATCATTTTTAAAATTCCGAACAATGTTCTGCAACGGAAACATATCCCTCGCTCTAAGATTACGTTTCCTGGAATGCTACGTGTGGTCCCAACTTTTGTATGGAATCGAAACATGGACGTTTAAACAATACACTACTAAGAAGCTAGAATCATTTCAAATGTGGTTCTATCGAAGAGTATTAAAAATCCCATCGACAGCCAGGATCACTAATGAGGAAGTTCTATGAAGGATAGGTCAAGGCAGAAAATTCTTGACAATCATAAAAGTATGAAAAACTTCCCACTTAGGTCATGTACTCAGAAACGACAAAAATTCACGGTTGCAAACTATCATGCAGGGAAGAGTTGACGGTAGAAAGGGTGTCGGAAAAAGAAAAAGTCTTGGTTGGGAAACATCAGAGAATGGATCAGCATGAATGTAGGGCCGTTGTTTCATGTTACGATGGACAGAGAAACATATAGAGAAGTGGTCGCCAACTTCCATTACCGTATGAAATTACATTCGGAAACTATAAAACAAATTAAAACTTCAAGAAGTATAAGGCAGGGAGGTCATCTTACCGAGTTTTGATACTGGTGTCGTTTTCTTTCGTACCCGAAACAAAAAAAAAACTTCTTTCATACCTGATATCTGTTCAAAATTTTGCTGACGCAGCCATGGGACACCCGCAACTGTCTTGAAATAATACAGGGCCGTACTCCGGCTGCAGCCATTTCTACTATTTTCAGTCTTATGTGGTTTGGAAGGGGCCTGCCGTTGATGAATACACCCCCAAGTTGGTTTACGCGTCCTTGACCTACAAAAAAATAGAAAATTTGTCAACAATATGTTGATTTGATTTTGCGCAAGGTGTCTCATAATTATGTTTTAATTGTGTGGTTTGGGAGGCGCAAAATGGGGCATAGAGCTTAACTCTGTGCTTAGGACTTTAGTTACTATAGAGCATAGCGTGTAGGCAATAAAGTTTTTTCATTTACAAATTGGTTTTTTCACTGTAAATATTTTAAATCAAAAAACTTTTTCATGGAGCACCTTGAATAGTAGCTTTTTATATAAAAGATATTTACTTATCTAAAAATAGTTAATGTAAAACAACTGAAAACGGACAAAAGCCCATATTTCAGCAGTTTACCCACTGTTCTCTTATTCGTCAAATTCATCCATTGAGACGCGTTTTGCCGTATCACGGCTCGTCAGTCAGGCCAGGATTGACAAACAGGAGAACAGAATTTACTGGTTCTTGTCGAAGAAGTTACGGAACACGATGGTAGGATACAACAAATTGTAATAAGTACGTATAACTAATACTCCATCGAAAGCTGACACAGCAGCTTTCAAGCCGACAGAGTGGTTGACAGGGTCAACACTTAAAAGCAGGTAGCGTTTTTTTTCGAGGAATCCCCTGTCAGGCATTTATAGTTAATATAAAACAAATGAAATAAATATATTTCAGCCTTCGATGGAGTATTACAGTTCGTTGTATTCTATCATCGTGTTCCGTAACTTCTAGGATAAGCACCAGTAAATTTTGTTCTCTTGTTTGTCAATCCTAGCTTGACTGACGAGCCTTGATTCGGCGAAACACGTCTCAGGATGGATTTGACGAATAAGAGAACTGTGAATAAACTGCTGAAATATGGGCTCTTTTCCGTTTTCAGTCGTTTTACATCACCTATATATGCCTGAGGGGGATCCCTTGAAAAGTGCTACCTGCTTTTAAGTGTTGACCGTGTCAACCACTCTGTCGGCTTGAAAGCTGCTGGTGTCAGCTTTCGATGGAGTATTAGGTATGTGTACTTATTACAATCCGTTATCTAAACAAAAAGAAATAGTCGCCGAAGATCTTTCTTCACAATATGACCATAGTAAATATTAAACACACTGTTTTTTATCACGCATGCGTCCCCTATCAAACCAGCAACATGGCTGCTTATTTTCCAATAAGTAAATGAGTCGTTTGACGTTATAATTGAAAATAATTATAAAAAACATGTCAAGAGGATGTTTTTGTTGTGCGGTTAGTGCTTGTAAAGATATATGTGGTTTTTCCAAACGAGTTAGTTTTTTAGATTCCACAAAGATCCTAAAAGATCCGTAAATCTTCATTTCTATTATGTAATTTTATATAAAGATTATGATAACTGTGTTTTCATATTAGAGATACATTTCATTTGTAAAACAGTTGATGTTTTATTATCTGGGCATGCAAAAGTAGTACTTCTCCAGCACGAAAGAGTTTGAATAAATCAGTGCATGGATTTAATTTTCTGATATAAGTGGTATATAGGCACGAAAAGTGATTAGTTGTTTGAAAATTATTATATTAGATTTAAATAATGATAAAATCGAGCAAAAAATGTGTTCACTTCATTTTTAAGTTCAGAAGAAAGACGATCTCATCTTAAAATGGTAATTATAATTATTTTCAGTTGGCGTTGATTTTGCGTCCCGGAAGTGAGCCATTTTAAAGACGTCACTTTGAAGAAGGGGCAAAAGATATATAAACTGCCATATGAAATTTTTAGTGGCTTTTAATTTTTCTCCGTGATGCAGTAGGGAGTAACGGTTTTTTATCACCAAGTGGGTGTCACATCTAGTTCTCAAGTTTAAGGCCTTCTTCCGTTCTTAAAATATCCTGTTCATCCTCAGGCATTTCGGGTCAAAAAGTGATTAGCTACCCAAAAAAAATAGGAGAGCGGTGGCCGAGACATTATTTTGATGAGAATCTCACCAGGAGAGGTTAAGCAGCTCATAGAACATCCACGAGGAGAAACCAATTAGTAAGTCTGTGGTATACCAGTTTAAATATCTCACTTCCTGTCTACAAGTGTGTTTCCAACGACTACTGAACACGTGTAATCCGCGGAGTTAACTTTACAAACTTTTAGATCGTGTTTTTTTTTTAAAAGCCTTTTGTTTTTTTTTACACTTAGGATCAGTAATTCATAGAACTCTAGTATAAATGTGTACACTCTCATACCCTAAGGGGTTTTTATTTAGTTAATGTAATTTTAAGAGTGTAATAACTGCCGGAATTTTTATTTTGTTAATATACTTTTCTCTGTGTTAAAGCAGCCTTTTACTGAACTACCTGCTTTTTCTTTCAGGACGCACAGGCTGTAATATATTTAATCTTATTTTAACAACTAAATATATTAATAGAAAAGATAATTAATTATCGACCAATTACCATATTAAGTATCATTCCTAAGGTTTTCGAACACATAATAACTGAATTCTTGACTGCTCAGCTAGGTCCCAATATTAGAACCCGTCAGTTTGGGTGTCAAGGTGGCAAAAGTGTGGATCTGAATTTGCTGTCGTATGTCGACTTTGCGTCTGGCGCTTTGGAGAGGGGAACTCAGATGCATTCGATCTATACTGACTTTTCCAAGGCGTTTGACAGGGTAAACCATGTTGTTCCTCTGTGCAGGTTAAGGAGGGCCGGTGTTGGAGGAGTGATGTTGGATTGGCTTGCCTGCTATTTGACTGGACGTACACAGACTATCCGCTTTAATAACTACTTATCAGATAGTATACAGGGGTAATACTTGGGTCCTCTTCTGTTTAACTTATTTATAAATGACTTGACGCATCGTTTTGCACATAGTGAGGTCCTCCTTTTTGCCGATGATTTAAAGTTGTATATTGAGGTGTCTGTATTTGATGATTGTTGCAGACTTCAGACAGATTTGAATCAGCTTGTATCTTGGTGCAGGGACAATGGTATGGAGCTAAATGCGACTAAGTGCCATTCTATCGTTTTCAGTAAGTCCCGGACTCAGTTGGATTATCCATACAAGATCGGTGATAAAGTTCTCAAACCAGTGTCTGAAGTCAAGGATCTAGGGCTCAAAATTAACTTTTATACCTCATATACAGAATATCGTTTCCAAGTCTCTTCAGATTTTGGGATTTATTAAGCGTATTACACTGGCTTTTAATAGTATAGCCGCAATCAAGCAGCTGTACTGCTCACTGATTAGAGCTCCTTTAGAGTATTCCTCCAGTGTATGGGTTCCTTGCTATGGTACTCACGTTCAATGCATTGAAAGAGTGCAGCACAAATTTCTGAGATACATTGCCTTTAAGGTCAATAGACCTGAGCTTACCTACCCTCAGATAGAATTTGAGCTTCACATTCATACTCTACAAGATCGCAGAGTTGCTATCGATCTCAAAATGCTTTATAATATTCTCCATGGTAACTACCTTTGTCTCTTTCTGCTGGACCGAATTGGTCTGCATGTACCTTTCAGGGTGACCCGTTCGAGGCACACTTTTTTTGTGCCATCCCACAGGACCAACTACGGATGCAATAATTTTGTATCTAGGTCATGTCGCCTTGCCAATGAACGTCCCAGTCTGGACTTTTCGTTGGAAGATCTGTGTTTTATAGACAGTTATGTGGAGTATGATGTACATTTTGTTACTTATTGTTACAGTCATTATTCCCTTTTCTATTTTTATTATTATTATTATAATTTTCTTTTTTCTCTTTCCCTCATTCTTATTCTAAAATTTTCTTTACTTTTTTTGTCGTCTTAAGATATTTTATTGTATTGTTTTAAAATTGGGCATTGCTCGTTAATTAATAAAATAAAATAAAAATAAAATAAATTAAATAACTCTTCCATATTTTTTCATTTTTTGAGCTGAAATTAGATTCCTTTTAGTCTAAAATGAATCGTGCCCAAAAAAATAAACATTACAACCAAACTTTGAACAACTATAGAGACTATTTTCAAAAGACGTACAAAAATTATCTCTTACCCATAATCTCTCCAAACAAAACAAGCTAGCTTATACAGTCCCTGGCCAAATTATTAGACGCACTGCAAGATTTCATGTAAAATATTAATTACCGAGTGATATTGTACCGTTTTATTATTTTAAATTGATTTGTTTTTTATTTTTATATTATCCAATCAATTACCTATTTATTTGACATAAATAAAACAGCATTAATTTAGAAAAGCATAAGTTTATTAAGTTTTAAAGAAAAGTGAAATTAATGTCAGTAAAAGTCAATATTTAGTTGAGCCACTTTAGCCGCTATCAAAGCTTTAATTCTGCGCGGCATGCTATCAATGCAAGATTGTACTGTCTCCTGCATTTGAGGATGATGATTCCACACATGAATAATCTTTTCTAGGAGCTGGGTTTTGTTGGTAATCACATCTTTAGCCACTTCTCTTTTCATCAGCTCCCCACACATTTTCAATGGGGGCTATTACCGGCCAATCCAACAGAGGGATATTTTTTTCTGCCAAAAAAGCTTTAACAGACCGAGCAGTGTGGCAGGGAGCTCCATCTTGCATGAAAGTGAATGGTTCCCCATTTGGAAACCATTCTCTGAGCTGCGGAATCAACCGATTTTGTAATACTTCTTTGTACTGATCTTGCCTCATTATTCCTTTGACGACGTACAGACGTCCAGCGCCCTTGCCGCTGATGACTGACCAAATCATCACTTTAGTGGGATGTTTAACCGTCGGGACGACACAATCAGGATGAAACTTTTCTCCATGACGACGACGCACATACTGAACTTTATTCGGCAAAATTTCGAATGTGCTTTCGTCACTGAAGCAGACCTGTCAAAAATAGGAAAAATATATAAACTTCCATGTTTATTTGGTTTATTTAACTGAAAATGATAATAATGTATTATTGATTAAATTGCTGTATCTTACCGATCTCCAGAAGTCCACATCTTTGTCTTGCCATTGTTTGGTCCACTTCAGGCGCTTTGCTTTCATTGCAGCTGTTAACTTGGGCTTCCTGGCCGGGGCGACAGGCCTTAAAATCTAATTCTTTCAATTTTCTTCGAACAGTGCGCTCAGAAGCATTTACGCTAGCATCCTGGAGTTGTGATTTTATTACCTTTGTGGTAGCAAATCTGTTTTCTACACAAATTTTCTTCAAACATCTCTCTGACCGTGGAGTGAAAAATTGGTTTTCTACCGCATCTTTTCTTTCTTTTCGGGCTTAATTCCTTCCCTGACTCAATTTTCTTTTTTATGCGTCGTACACTAGCTTCAGAAACCTCCAATCTTCGTGATATTTCTCGGTTTGTAAATGTTTTCGCAATCACAAGGGCCTTCACTTCAGCTTTTTTACGTGGTGAAAGATCGCCTTTTCTACCCATAATGAAAATAGTCCAATTACTTTTTAAAACACTGCATACAAAATAAACTAATAACTGAGTAGTATAAAACTGTTAAACAAACAATTACAGTCCATAAAGCCACAGAAACACGTCCGTACCTGACTCGATTCCGATCGCGACTGATACAGTTTTGTACTTGTTTACGTTCATGTATCACTTTGTCAACACAGTGTTACCATATGTTAAAAATAAATACAAATATGTAGTCTACAACAATTCTTTTAAATAAAAATCAATAATATTGTAGTTTAAATATACCATTATTGCATAAAAACTCTTAAGAAACATAAAATTACTTAAAAAAATACAGTGCGTCTAATAATTTGGCCAGGGACTGTATATCTAATTTTTGATCTCTCAATATTAATATTCACTCAATCCATTCTCAAAAATTAAGATATACCTAAGGGGCAAAATAGGACAGCAAAAGAGACGTTATAAAATGGCGCCTCAACGAACAAGGCTACACTGTATTCTCAAAATGAACACTTTTTCCCCCCGGACAATATCTCTAATAGTTGAGAAATATAAATTCAACAATGAGACATTTAAATGAATAACGTGCGAAAAGCGTTGAAGCTAAATGTATTTTTTCCTTGTATATTTTGTGTTTTACCTGTTTTTTGTATATCTGTTTTAATAAGAACTTGATAAAAAAAATGTTTCTCGTTTTTTTCTTCCTTTCAATCAGCAAAATTCATTTTTATTCTACAGAACAGGATTTTTCTTGAAAGAAGGACTTTCAATATTTCAAAAACTCGCGGGCATCATATCAACAATATGGCGATAGATCATGTGGTCATTACAAACTCGAACCCTTTGAGATCAAACGTGCCGAGTCGGACTGAGGACGCTGCTGTGTTTAATGTTTACCGTGATATAATATATTCATAGCTTTCGAGTAATTCGTTAATAAAGCTTGATTTTGTTGAGACTTGGACCCTTGCTAACACCAAGCCTTACGTTCTGGTCTACTGGAACTATTACAAAAAATAGCCTGTTTGTAATTAATTTATAAAACATGCTAATGATGAAATAAATAATAAGAGTTTATTCACTTTTTTATTAATCGACTCTCAAATCAATACGTATGTCTGTAAAATTGTTGATATACCGTAATACGAGGGTGGATTGAAAAGAAAACAAGGTAAATAAAATTTTTTCGCAAAAACAATCATTTATTCCGCAATCTCCACATTTAGTCCAGCGTGATTTAATTTTTTTTTACACCATCCGAAAAAATGTTTAGTACTGTACATTATATTTGTTAACAGCACGGGTAACCTCTTCCATCGACGAGAATGTCTTCCCCCAAAGCTAATTTTGAAAGTTAGGAAACAAAAAAGTAACTTGGGGCCAAATCTGAGAAATAAGGTAGATGGAAAACTATTTCGAAACCCAGCTCGTGCAATTTTGCTATTGCACTGGATGGTGTGTGAGCCGGCGCATTGTTCTGTGAAGGAGCAGTGTTTTGAGCACTAATCTTGTCGCTTCTGCTTCAACTTACTATATAAACGCTCTAATAACGTTGCGTACTAAGAGCCAGACACTGTTTTACCCTTTTTCAAATAGTCCTTCATAATGATACCCTACGAGTTCCAAGAAAAAAACAGTGGACATCACTTTTCCCGCCGATTAAACTGTATTTGCTTTTTTTGGGACAATGTTTTAACTGCTGTTTTGTCTCCGGAGTGTAATAGTGGATCCATGTTTCATCAACAGTCACAAAATTACGCCAGAAGTCCTTCGGATTATGTTGCAATTTTTCAAACACGATTTTGACACGTCCTTCCTCATGTGTTTTTGATCTGAAGTCAACATACGTAGTAATACTACAGAGCTTCTGTGACACTTTGGCCTTGAAAAATCGAGTTGGTTGGCATGTGTTCATCCGAAGTGGGTGTGGTCGTTAGTTTTTCAGTGAGGAAGTGACGAAGAGATGACGAAGGGTGTGAAGACATGAAATGGTGAGAGCGTTGAGTGTGTAGTTATTGAAGACCTGAAGAATGATTTTGGGTAGCCGAAGAAGTGCTCGACAATGACGTCGCTCACAAACCAGAGGCTGTTGAAAAGACTTTTAGCAATAGTCTTAGGGGAGAGCGGAGTGTGCTAGATAATTTTCATAGTGTTTAGTTATTTTGTTGATATTTCACCCGCCTAATTATTTACGCGGCACCCATCACGCACTAGGCTTTTTCATTTCTAGAATTTCACGTAAGATATTATGTAACCGTTCATCATCACCATTCATCTCATGAAGCTGAATGCGGCGATCCTCCATTACGATATAATGAATTTTATCGGCCATTTTTTCAAAAGGAGCCGCAATCGGGAGTTCTGAACGTGCAACATCGGCGGTGCTCGTACAGCTACGTTTAAATTCATTTATCCAGTAATAAATAGCCCATACTAGGCTTCATCCATTTCTACAAAACATCTACCACCGATCAGTTAATATAGCTGCCAACAAACAGCTGCACTTTGCAACTTCTTGAAATTTTGATCACAACTTACGCTTACCAACCGTCATGCCGCTTAAATTTCCCTTCATTGCGAAGAACTTTACCAGACCTATCAATCCATCCTCGTATTAATGTGCAGATACGTTAGTTTTCTAAACCGACATATGAAATTTCGGGAATGTGCGTTGCATGTTTGTCCTCAAATATCTATAAAACTACTAAACCAATTTTGATCAAACTTTTTAGTGTTCCGTACGGAACACTTATAAGATCACTTCGGTGTCTGTCTGTCTGTCTGTCTGTCACACCCGATTTTCTCCGAAACTATTTGACATAGAAAGGTGAAATTTGGTAATAATATAGGAATTGATGGCCTCATCAGAGCCATGTAGTTTTGAGAATTAAATTTTGACTTAAGGGGTTAGTTTTGGGGGGTGAAGTCGGAAGTGAAAAATTTTTTTTTTTAACTAGGTCAACGAGTGTGGTGTCAAACGAAAGCTTGTGAAAACACGAGTAAAAAATATATATATAATATTATACTTGCGCGCACTTTTCTTTGTATTATTTTTAAAAATTCGCGAAAAATCGCTGTCCCGGCCCTTATCTCGAAAAGTACTTATCAAAAAATTTCGAAAAAATTCTGGAATATTCTCCACGGGGTGTAGATTGAACGAAAATTATCACGTGTGCATTACCTTTAATAATTTATATGGTATATAAAAAAAACAAGAATTTCAAGGTCATCAGATTTCAGTAAAGATTGGAAACAAACTTTGTTGAAAACTCATTTGGGGTGTGTTTTATTAAGTCACTGATCATTTTATACCACCGTAACATAAATTTTGACTTAAGGGGTTCGTTTTGAGGGGTGAAATCGGAAGTGAAAAAAAATTATTTTTTACTAGGTCATCGAGTGTGGTGTCAAATGAAAGCTTGTGAAAACACGAGTAAAAAATATATATGTAATGTAATACTTGCGCACACTTTTCTTCGTATTACTTTTAAAAAATCGCTGTCCCCTACCTTATCTCGAAAAGTACTAATCAAAAAATTTTGAAAAAACTCTGGAATATTCTCCACGGGGTATAGATTGAACGAAAATTATCACGAGTGCATTACCTTTAATAATTTATTTGGTATATAAAAAAAAAACAAAATTTCAAGGTAACCAGTTTTCAGTAAAGATTGGAAACAAACTTTGTTGAAAACTCATTTGGGGTGTGTTTTGTGAAGTCACTGATCATTTTATACCACCCTAACAAAAATTTTTATTTTAAAAACAATCAACGTACGGAACACTAATTGTGCAAGTTCAACTTGCACTTGACCGGTTTTTTCAACTTAGAAGACAGTGAAAGAAACATCCAAACCGGTTTTTTAATTTTTAAGTGAGTAATTAACGGACTTCTGGGAGTAATCAATTGGACAATCCATCTCGAGATACGTTTCACCATATCACAGCTCATCCTTCGAGCTACGATCACCAAACGAGAGAGCAAAGCTTCCAGTACTCTTTCGCGTACTGGTCTAATATCATGGTAACATACAATCAATTGTACCTAAAACTGAAAAGCATACCTGCCCTCAATGGGAGAACAGGGGGTAGGCTGCTGAAATATGGACTTTGTGCATTTTCAGTGGTGGGTCACTCATTTGTACGGTCAGACCGTACCGTTGACACCGAAGAATATACAAAAATATTTTCTCTCCAAGGAAGTCTTACGGGAAAAGTTTTTAATTTTAAAGCTGCATTAGCAAATGTAATAAAATCTACTGCACAATGGCATTTCAAATTTTTGTCCACAGAGAGATTTCAAATAAAAACAAATAAAACGTCTAACAATGTGTTGGTGAAGAGAGAAAAAAACAGAGGACGTGGGGAATTTTAAAGTAATTTCCAAGAAAAACAAAGAGCTAACAGGCGTTCGACCTAAAAAAATAAATGTGGGAGTAAAAGTTGCACTTCCTAAAATAAATGATGTCAACGACTTGCTAGAAAAGCATTATGGAAAAGAGTGAAAATTGTTAGAAATGCTAGATTTTTATAAAAAAGTTATTGATTTCGATAATGCTCTTGAAAACAAAGAATTTTGCCGAAGTAAAATCGACAGAGAAGAAAACACGTATATTTTTTTTTAAATAACACTAATTTATTTTATATTAATAATACTCATTTTTTTAAATTAAAAAAATAAAAACATAAGTAATTATTTAGCAGATACAACATTCAAGGCATTAAGGGTACGTTAAAAAATAGTACCAATTCGTACTTAGGTACAGTAATCGGTCATGATAATCCTGTGGCAAATTAAATAAAAACTGGTATTTATGCCGGTTTGTTTCAAAACCGGCTCGATCCAAGCATTTTTAACTTATTTGCAAAGACAAATTTGGTTGTTTATAGTTTACAATTTGATAAGCACCCTACAATGCTTCAAAAAATACTTAAAACAGTTCATCAAAAGTGGATATTTTAATACTGGGACGTTTTTTGTATAACCTGTAAAATTTATAAAGATGGATCGAGAGGGTTTTGAAACTAAACGTCTCATATATTGCTTACATTTCTTGCATTCTTCATTTAGAGTGACAACACCGAAGATTTGTCTTACTGAACATATTTTCTATTATTAGCAGGTAGGCACCAACTTGTTACAATTAAGAGACGTTATTTTGTTGTTTTGAAGTCAGTTCGACTTGTTTTTTAATTTTAATTTTTTTAAAAATAAAAACACAAGTATTTTTTAGCAGATACAACATTCAAGGCATTAAGGGTACGTTAAAAAATAGTACCAATTTGTACTTAGGCACAGTAATCGGTCATGGTAATCCTGTGGCAAATTAAATAAAAACTGGTATTTATGCCGGTTTGTTTCAAAACTCGCTCGATCTAAGCATTTTTAACTTACTTACAAAGACAAATTTGGTTGTTTATAGTTTACAATTTGATAAGCACCCCACAATGCTTCAAAAAATACTTAAAAAAGTTCATCAAAAGTGGATATTTTGATACTGGGACGTTTTTTGTATATCCTGTAAAATTTATAAAGATGGATCGAGAGGGTTTTGAAGGTAAACGCCTCATATATTGCTTACATTTCTTGCATTCTTCATTTAGAGTGACAACACCGAAGATTTAACTTACTGAATATATTTTCCATTATTAGCAGGTAGGTACCAATTTGTTACAATTAAGAGACATTATTTTGTTGTTTTGAAGTCAGTTCGACTTTTTTTTAATTTTAATTTTTTTAAAAATAAACATTATATCAAAATCGATTAATTTTTAAATCATCCGTAATTCCATCACAAAATTGCGTTGCTCGATTTCAATTTAAAAGTCATCAAACGTATTTTCTTGGAATACACAAAACATTGTAGTTCGTAAATCGAACAATTAAAAGCTTTCGGGTTTCCCCCTTCATAGTCTTTTTTTAAAATCAAGAATTAAGCAAACAACACAAAGTCCTTGCTATTATTTTTTCTTAACTAAACCCTGATATTATGCGGTATTTGCGGTCACAAAATCACCACGATTTTTTTGAACAAATCTTTCTAAAAATATTAGGCAATTATTACAATACCCTAAAGCCAGACAGAAAACGATCGACAACGAGTGACATATTTTTTTTTTCTAAGGTTAAAATTTTGTGAAACTTTAATTTTTAGAATTTGTTTCAAAATGTTTATTTTATAATTATCTTTCACGCTCATTGAATCAGAAATTTTAAGTGGGTCAAATAATGTTTTACAAATGACAAAATCTGTTACCAAGAGCTTTGAAAAGACAACTAAAAATTGCTGGGAGAACTGGGCCGAGATTGCAAGTCATCCGTTACGTTTCCAAATAAAATAACTAATGGGAATAAGCCTTAACTTTAGAGTTGATATCCAGTGAATTCCTATAACAAACCACAAAAATTCAACAGATGCAGGTTGCTGTTGTGACCTCCTTGGATATGTCGGTTGATGCCAGCAAAATTATTGGTCTTCTGACTTAAACCATAAATACAAGGGTCGTTCCAAAAGTTCTTGCCCTACCAAAGAAAACGCAAGATTAAAGAGAATTGTTTTTTTATTTTTCTACACAGTCACTTTGCAAATCAATACATTTAGACCAACGACTCATTATAATAAGATTTATCCAGCTTTGCAAAATAAGCTTTCGTCTCCGCTTTCACTTCAACAATAGAAGTGAATCTTCATCCAGTCAGTCATTTTTTCAAATTTGGAAACAGGAAGTAGTTGTTGCGAGCCAAATCTGGCGATTACGGTGGTTGTGGGAGCACTTCGAAGCGAAGGTCTGAGACGTATGTAAAGGCGCAATCTCGTGATGAAAAAGCACTTCCTTTTTTGTAAGATGTGGATGTTTCATATGAAGATTTTCACCTGCTCCCACCGACTGTTTCAACTGCTTCTTCGTCTCTGCTTTATAATGATGAATTCATGTTTCATCTACTGTTAGGAAACTGTAACACTGGAATTATGTTTAAACACGTGTAAAGATTCTTGGAAAATCATTCAAATGTGTTTTTGGTCGATTGTCAACAAACGCGACACCCATCTAGCAGAAAGCTTTCTCGTACCCAAAGCATCGGTAAAATGTGGTATACACGGCCTATCGAGATGTTTACAATGTCAGTGAGCTCGCGTACCTTCAGTCGGTGAACATTTAGTACGCTATCCCCAATTTTCACAACCTCGTCGGTCGTAGAGGTTTTCGAGCGTCCTGAGCATTTATCATCTTAAATGGATGAACGACGACATTTAAATTGAGCAGCCCATTTTTTAATCGTCAAAAAAGAAGGGGAAGTAACTTTTTATGTGATATTTAACTCCTTTTAAACCGTCCATAGAAATTAACTCTTTTAAAATGGAATATTTTATAATAGCTTGTACTATAATTTTATCCATTTTTCAGGAAATGTTAAATATTGTTCGTTTACACGGTCGCTACAAAAAGACAACTAAACACGTGTGTGTGTGAAACTTCACAGGGCGCCAATTTGTAGATAACACTTAACAAATATCGAAATAATTTAGTCATCTTGGCACTATATCTGGGTCAGGCCAAGATCTTTTGGAACGACCTTCGTATGTTTACAAAAAAAAGAAAACATGTATATCGGTTTATGCTGACGAAAACCGTGCTCTTTGCTATAGCATCAAAAGTATAGGCTCCCAAAGCTATGGACTAGCCCGGCGTACCATCTATGGAATATCAAAACTAGGACATGTATGTTTTGCGCCATATGAGAGCTCGTCAGCTAACCTAGGTAAAGAGGCAAATCGCAAACACATAATAACAGCAGAGACTTAAGAAGCATACACATAAAAGTGCCAGTAACCAATAAACCTCAACGCCATCCCATGTGAAACCGCAAAAATTTTTAATTCGAGAGGAAAATGCATATGTGAAATACGATTTAGTACCTTTGGCATTATAGGGTACTAATACTGCTATTAAATGGATAGCAGTAACTGTAAATATAGAGTACTATTTCCACTATTAAATGTTTAGCGGTAACTCAAAGAAATGAAGATCGATATAAGTGACTGCTGACTCCGTTATACATAACTCTTTAGTATTTCACCTCCCACATTCACTTTTTTGGCAACTTTTGTCAGGATCACATTTCCAATCTCATCAAGGGGCAGCACAACACGTGGCCACAACACTACATAAAGTAATAATTTATCGTTCCTGTAAAATATAAAGAAAAGGTATATATTGGCTTAATATACATCCGTTCATCTAACGATGGATTTGCATGACGTTTAGCCAAAATCTTATTTGGCATTTTCAAGTGCTCTTGCTGCTGCTGCTACTCGATACTGTGATCTTGCTGCTGCCACTCGAAGCTAAGCTAAAAGCAGTTAGCTTCGAGCGACAGCAGCAGCAAGATCACAGTATCGAGTAGCAGCAGCAGCCAAAGCATTTGAAAGTGCCAAATGAGATTTTGGCAAAACGTCGTGTAAATCCATTGTCAGACGAACAGATTGAAACCCGGAATTTTAATGTATTACATTCCATCATCCGTGAAAACCTATATATATATATATATATATATATATATATATATATATATATATATATATATATATATATATATATAAATAAAATATATATATATATATATATATATATATATATATATATATATATATATATATATATATATATATATACATAAATATATTTATGTACTGTAGATATGGCGTACTCTCAGAAGTCTGTTGATTATGGTTACAAAGATAACTTTTGAATCACTAAACCGATTTGAATGATTTTTTTTATTATGGCCTTAGTTAAAAAATACCTGATCGAACACAGTCAAATCCACTAAAATCAGTCAGTTAGTTACGTATGTTAAATATCTCAGGACAAACATAAATACATTTGCGAAATTCGAAAACGTATCTAAACTAATATTCACGTACATTGAATTGAGAACCTGTCTTTCTTAAAGTAAGTTAAAAATATTTAGATGGAAATTAAATCAGTCGTTCTCGGGTTATAAAGAGACACATATACATTCACGTAGCCTTACACATATAATGATCATAATCTTCATCAAGAAAAATCAAAACCGTTAATTTTAACCACATATCGCGCGACAGAGGCCGCACACATTTTGTGCGGCTTCTGTCATCCTCAAAGAACGTGCCGACATTGTAGCCCAAGGTGTTACTGTAGAGGGATATCAAGGCTTTTGATGTATTAACAGCACTGGGTCGTTTGCGTACTAAGGGGGAGCATTTCTTGCGAACTGATACAATAACCAAATAAATGTGAACTTGTTTATAGCACACCCTGTAACGTTTAGGTCGTCGGCTGGAACAGTTTCAGGGAACTATTGAAAAATTGGTGTTCCGTACGGAATACTTATGGTATCTGTCCGTCTGTTTGTTTATCAGTCCATCTGCCACCCCTGATTTTCTCCGAAACTATTTGACGTAGGAAGTTGAAATTTGACACAGATATAGGAATTAACGGCACAATCAGAACCGTGCAGTTTTAAAAGTTAAATTTTGACTTCAGGGGTTAGTTTTGAGGCGTGAAATCGGTGTCAGTATGGGGTGTCAAATGAGAATGTGTGAAAATACGAGTTATAAAATATATATGATGTAATACTTGCGTATTTTTTTTGTGTTAATTTAAATAAATTTCCAAAAATCGATGTCCTAGCCTCTGATCTCGAGAAGTGCTGATCAAAAAATTTCAAAAAAATTCTGGAATATTCTCCGTAAAGGATAGATTAAGCGAAAATTATGCATTAAGTTTGACACTTTAGCTGGTTAAAAAAAACATGAAAAGCATGTTCCTTGACGCATGGTGGAGGTAACTGTAACCAAGTGGCAAGTCGCTCTTGTACCGAAATATCGTTTTATTTTATTTTAAAAGTAACCATCGCACAGTGATTCGGCAAGAACATGCTAGCGGGACAATATTCATGACGTAATTTCCAGGAACTACTGATAACGACTTGTAAACAATCCACGATCTCACATCCCCCCCCCCCCCCCCATTTAACGAATTCCAAGAATTAATTTGTTTATCACCTCATAAAGGTATCTTATCAGGGGGTCAAAGTAACCCTTATAAGAGAGGTCATTTTCATTTGCAAATCAGTTGCATTTTATGCACACTTGTGATAACATATTTTAAAATTGGTAGCAAAGTGAAACGAGTTTTTTGTGATGGAAATATTCTGTTGAAGGTATGTACTCTATTATGACTTATATTTTTTTATAAAAAATATGTATACTTTTGGTGTAATATCAATTTGTAAATGTATAGATAAATCCAGCAAATTTTACATTAATTGTAAACTTTAAAAGTAGCAACTTTTTTTATCCACATATATCCACCTAGATTTTTCTATATGTAATACCTACAACATTCAGGCACAGATTCATATATATTATAGACCCCGAAGAGGCCCGAAAGTAAAATTATTTTATTTTTTTTCAGAACGAGTCGTGACTATGACGAAAATGGAGTTTTTTGAAGAATGGCTAAAACATGACAAAACTGAACGAAACAGTGGCATTTTTTATTATATAAGTGAAAAATTCAATATGTCTGATGTTTCTGACGATTCTCTAAAACGACTCAAAATGAAAATATCAAGCCTTTCAGCAAAATTCAATTAAAAGTGGACTTCTTTAAAGTGTAACAAAGAAATGTTTCTAATCAAACATAAAGATTGGTTAGAGGGATCCGGAATCGAAATAAAGATGTGTGTTAACCAGCCGTGCACTTCAACATCATCAGCGGTTCTTTCCGTAGGGCGACCCAGAAAATCATTTGACGACTCATCAACGAAAACGAAGAGGCGGAGAGTAGAAGATCTTTTGGAATCGCGAAGTGCAACTGAGCTTATTACAGCAGCTGAGTTAGCTACTCGAAAAGAAGGGCATCGAAGTGTTGCTAAACAAATCCATAACGTCGCGGTCAGTGAAACTAGAGAAAAGAATAAGTGTTCTGAACAAAGTCGGCAGTTAACACCAGACGAAGCTTTAGCTTATTATATGGACTCGAAATCGACTTCTCACTCATATAAACAAACAAGAAAATGGAGATAACGACAAAGCTATTGTGAAGCAACGCTCACAAGAGATACAAAAAGTGTTTAAAGATCGTATGGGTCTCATTGTAGATAAACCAAAACCTGGGTATGGTAACACAAACGATGGAAACTCAGCACGTAGATTTTTTTCCAAAGCTGAATTGAGCAGCGAAATTACAGGATTAGACGTAAACCTTATTCGTAGATTTCATGTAATTTTAAGAACTTTGTCATCGGGATATGACATAAATTATATAGAATTCGAAAAGTTTTGTGTTGATACTAGAAAATTATACCTTGATCTGTATTCGTCGTATTCCATGCCCGTTACTGTGCATAAAATTCTTGTACACAGCGCGGAAGTTGAAGGGGAAGTGGGAAGAAGAAGTCTTTTCTTCTTCCCATTGGACAACTCTCCAAAGAAGCCCAGGAGGCAAAGACTATCGTAGATTCCGTGAACGGCACACCAGGAAGCGGTCACGTATTGCCCCAAATACAGATCTTTTGAGAATGCTTTTAATTACGTCTGATCCTGTTATCAACTCGTATAGAGAATTACCGCGAAGAAAATTTACTTCTTTGCCATCGGAGGTTCTGCAGTTGATTATCCCACCTTCATTGCCATCCGAAACACCATCAGTAAGTCATCATCACGAATTAAATGAGGAGGATTATTTACTCTCTGAATATTCTACTGATCTGATGGTGATTAGTAGGTTTAAGTATTTTTTTATTGTAATTATTATTTTTATTTTATTGTGTGTTGGAGTTGCTTATAATTCATGCCTTAGTATATAAGTTATTTAATATTATATTTCTTTTACTTATACACCTTGTTATTGTAAATAATTGATATATAGATACTGTTATTGTACTAATTTATTTTAAAAGAAATAATATTTTGTAAATTAATAAATGTGGGTACTATCATTATGATTTTTATTTTTTTCCTAGAAATTTCTTTGTAAACAAACATGATTGTGCTTTTCACACATAATGAGTAGGTAGACGTATGTAGCTAATTAAAGAACAATTAGCGACAATAGTGAATAAATGAGACACATTAGTAAACCACTTCCGTCTTGCAGCTACATATTTCGATTAATACACATACAGTACACATTTTTCAACTTATTTTTTTTCTTAAAATAGCTTAAGATACCTGGAATATACATAAACAATTGAAATAAGTGAAGAAATAATATTGTCCCGCTAGCTTGTACTAGTCGAGACACTGTGCACCGTACGGAACACTAATTACGTAAGTCCGACTTGCACTTGGCCGGTTTTTAATATTTAATATTGCATTATTACCCCAAATCTAGATACTTTAAGACAGTCAGCACCATCTGAGATTAAATTAAGTTATACGATGTAGTTTCTTTAAACTTTGGCCGCCGTACTATTAGCCTATATCTCGATAATAAACGAGTTTTTAATTACTTTAGGCCAACAAACTAATTAAAACATTAAATTATCTATCTTTTAAAGCTGGAGGAAAAAATCGAAATTAATGTTGTCTTAGTTGTTAATTAAACTAAAACCGGAACTCTTACAGTGATTTTTTTCCTTGTTATGTGGTTTCCTGATTTTCTAGTTACCATATTGAAAATAAAATTTTAAGAACTTAGCGACAGAATCAGTACAACACTTCATAAAGTCTTGTTTTAGCTTTTTTGCATAGGCATAGCACCCGTGCTGCAGGGAAATCCCTAAAGCTCTATAGGAGCGACGCATGTGCGCCAAAAAAGCGATTCATGTTAGTCTTTAATCCGTAATTTGTACTCGGTGCGACAGACATCGAATCATTCTAAAGGGATGGGGTTCTCCATGTAATAGACTGCTTGAAAAGGTTTTACGAGGAGTGAACTTCATACGAATGTGAAAGATTCCTAGCCTGCACCGCTCTGGGAGGAATTAAGCGGACTACATCCACGTTTCATGAAAATACTTATAAAATAGACTTAAGTGGCAAATCGTTCTAAGGAATCAAGGTTGCCGGTAAATTCTGGATCTCTAATCAGACGCACAGCTCTCTTCTGGATAGAATCCAATAAATACGAGGCTGGTTTGAAAAGTCCGTGCAAAAATAAAAACTACTTATGTGTTTGGGGTAAACCTTTTTTATTTTTCGACATAGTCTCCTTTTAGGCTTATACACTTCGTCCAACGATGTTCTAGTTTGTTGATCCCTTCCGAATAATAGGATTTGTCCAAGTCTGCAAAATATCCATTAGTGTCTGCAATCACCTCCTCGTTTGAATAAAATCTTTGTCCCGCCAGCCATTTCTTCAAATTGGGGAACAAATAGTAGTCCGAGGGAGCCAAGTCTGGAGAATAGGGGGGATGTGAAACGAGTTGGAATCCTATTTCCATTAATTTTGCGACCACAACTGCTGAGGTGTGTGCTGGTGCGTTGTCGTGATGGAAAAGGACTTTCTTGTGGGCCAATCGCGGGCGTTTTTCTTGCAGCTCGGTTTTCAACGGTCCAATAACGATGAATAATATTCACCTGTAATAGTTTTACCCTTTTCCAGATAGTCGATGAGGATTATCCCTTGCGAATCCCAAAAGACAGTCGCCATAACCTTTCCGGCCGAAGGAACGGTCTTCGCCTTTTTTGGTGCAGATTCCCCTTGGTAACCCATTGTTTAGATTGTTGTTTGGTCTCAGGAGTATACTAATGTATCCATGTTTCATCCACAGTGACGAAACGACGCTTAAAGTCCTCCGGATTCTTCTGGAACAGCTGCAAACCATCCTTGCAACACTTCACACGATTCCGTTTTTGGTCAAGCGTGAGCAATCGCGGCACCCATCTTGCGGATAGCTTTCTCATGTCCAAATGTTTATGCAAAATATTATGTACCCGTTCAGTCGAGATGCCCACAGCACTAGCAATCTCACGCACCTTAACTCTTCTGTCATTCATCACCATATCATGGATTTGATCAAAGATTTCTGGAGTCATAACCTCCACAGGCCGTCCAGAACGTTCAGCGTCACTTGTGCCCATATGGCCAGTCCGAAAATTTTGAAACCACTTATAAACTGTTCTAATCGAAGGTGCAGAGTCAGCATAATGTTTATCAAGCTTCTCTTTAGTCTCCTGAGGCGTTTTGCCTTTCATAAAGTAATGTTTAATCACCACACGAAATTCTTTTTCGTCCATTTCTTGAAAATCACTCGACTTCCTTGATTCACACGAATGCCAAACACAAAGAAATAGACCAATATGGCTGAAACTTGGTGTGCGTTCATTCAAGAGATGCTACTAACTAAACATGACCTCGATACGCGCCGGTGGTGCCATCTCTCGGACTTTGCACGGACTTTTCAAGCCAGCCTCGTACAATAAGCTGTGTATGAATTGACAGTTGTTATGGAGTGTTAAGCTTTCTAGTTCAAAGTAATATTCCCAGCTTTTGAGAAGCGCTCGTAGCTATGCATGCAACATGTTCATGCCAGGGCATATTTGCTTCCGAATTATCGTCCAGCAAACTGAGTGAAGATAGTAGGGGAATGGAGGATCCCGCCATAAATATTGCTTTAGTAACGTTAACTTTTTTAGAAAAAACTGACTCCTAAATTTTTATAGCGTTAAACTCTGGTTAGTGCCACTCCAAGGCAGGATTTCTTCCAGGTCGTTGTTAGGCTGAACGACTTTCGGCAGTCTGCGGATATTCGCATGAGTAGTCAATTTTCGAGCGTTTAAAGTAAATGAAGAAATAAGCGTACTATCATCTGCAAAGCTGTAGATTAAATTTCTATTCTTTTCTAGATGATCGTTAATGTAAATGACAACCAATGTAGGAGATAATATAAATAAATAAGTGGAAAAAACCCTAACATTCAAAAAAACTCTTTTAAAAATTATTATTGTTAATTTTTATTGTAGTTTAAATCTCAGAGTTTCTTACCTGGCCAATAGCGTTCACAGAAGAATAAAAATGGTCCACAAAGTAGCCCGATAATACACTTTAAATTACTTATGTTTTTCAATGGTTTTTATTCTTCAAGGCAGTCATAAAAATTAAACGATCATGCAGCGAACATGAGTACATTACCCTATATATTACATTACCGATTTTTACTTCCCTGAAAATGGAAGTATGGTGATAGTTTTTGTTTTCCTTGAGTTTTGAAGACTAGCTCCACTCGCCTCCACAGAACCTGTTGTTAGCTTAGATGGACAAAAAGTGGTCAGTTCGGGAAAAAATATATATTTTTAACTATTCTTTATGTTATTTGGGGTGCTAAATCCGAATTTCAACTTTACCATCTCGTAAATGTTGTGAATTTTGAGTAGAATGCAAAAAACGACAAAAAAAAAGGTATTTGTTTCAATTTTTTTTTTTCGGTCATAAATTGAAAACTATGAACTTTTCGATAAAAGTATCCCTATATAAAAATAAACTACATTATTTCCATTTCCAACAAAATATGTTTTTTTTTGTCAGGCGAACGGTATTTGGTAGTCGCTAGAGCGTTTTGAAATTTAGTGATATTTCGGATATAGCGCTAAGCCTAGAGTACTCCCTCATTTCTCGCTCTGAGCCCTATTTTCACGATATCTTTATTTAAAACAATTTTATTAGTTGATATTTAATAAAATTATTAACCTACATTTGTCGCCAAAAAGTAGAGCTCCCAGCGAGAAATGAGGCAATAGCTGTTGGCTTAGTATTACGTTCGAAATTTCACTAAATTTCAAAGTGCTCTTGCGGCTAAACCGTTCGCCTGAAAAAAAAAATCTATAGAATATAATTTGTAGGAAATTTAATGTAGTTTATTTTTATATCGAAACACTTTTCTCGAAAAGTTAGGAATTTTAACATTATAAGCGAGAAACTGAAACAGCGGCATTTTTTGGCCGTTTTGCGCATTTTACTCAAAACGCACAAAATTTATGGGACGGCAAAGTTGAAATTCGGATTTAATACCTCAAAAAACATAAAGGACACTCGAGAAAAAAAACTTCTAATTTTTATCCTGAAATAACCACTTTTTGTCCCCTGGACTACCAACTGAATTCGCATTCGATGATATTTGGTGGCTTTCTTTGCGGGAAATCGAACCTCATAGTACCTACTATCCAAGTAAATAAGGGGGTTTTTTGGAGGCGAGTGGTACTAGTCTTCAAAATTCAAGGAAAACAAAAATTATTACCATACTTCCATTTTCATGAGAGTAAAAATCGGTAGTATAATATAAACGGTAATGTACTCATGTTCGCTGCATGATTGTTTAATTTTGACGACTTCCTTGAAGGATAAGAACCACTGAAAAATGGTATAAGCAATTTAGAGTTCACTATCTCTAACATTTCCATATAAAAATCGTATGATCTCTAATTCATGCCGAAATAAAATGTCGGTATTTTCATATTAATTCATCCTAGTGACACTCAAATTGTTTGGTTAAGCACGAAAATACATTAAATATTGCAGTAATTTGGAAATTATTCAGAAACACCTCGTTTCGACATAAAAATGACTCTATTCGATTCAGCATGAAAAAATATATTGGAACTGGCGCCACAAATGAGTAACTAATATTATTGAAGTAGGGAGGTTTTTTTTCCATTTTTCGGGTGTTTTGCCCTACTGTGTCGCGTTGATAATGAAGGTATTAGAAAGAAATCCGTCGACTGCCACTCGGAAATAACGCTCTCTGAGAAAATACGAGACATACCAGAAGAGCGTGGCTTAGCCAACAATCCGTCATGGCAAACACGGTCGAATGCCTTGGATATATTAAGTGCAATCGCTCGAGATTATCCAAAGTGTTCAATTCCGTTGTTTCAAATCTGTGTTACATATGTTAGAAGATCTCCTGTACATCTTTGCAGGCAGGAAATATTTCCTTTTTGTAGGATAGGTCGAAAAGTCTACAGAAAACTGCTGATAGTTTGCTCGTGCATTTTTTGAGTACTATAGTAGGTGTGCCATCAGCGCCAGAAGGTTTTTTTGGTATCTAGCTTCATTAACATACGTTTCATGGTACACTATCTGAAGACAATATCGGGCTTGACTGCACAATGGAAATAGTTGCTGATATTTTTCCCTGAAAATTTCTAGTCATCGCTTGATTTTTACTGGAGTTGTACAGGGTGAGTCAACGATAGAGTAAAGTTTATTATTAACTATTTGTTTATGTTTTCACAATATCGTAAGTGTATTAAAAACAAGGGTAAAAATTGAAAATTCAAAATAAATTGAAAACTATTAGAAATAGGTATATGACATACTTAATAAAAGTTGGAGAGTTTTGTGAAATCTATCAGAAAAAATAATAATATACAGGGTGTGCCATCTAAAAAAATTGAGGTTTTTTTCAATTTAAAATAGTGGAAATGCATAACTTTATTTTGAACACCCTGTAGCATCTAACTCAAATTTCTTTACATATATCTTTTTTTTTTATCTAGAATGCTCGTACCAAATATGAGTATTCCACCTTCAGAAACAATGGCGCTACTGGCAATTTTTTACAAAACAAAAGTAGTATTTTTTTTTTAAAAAAAAATGAAATATTAGAAAAACTACTAGGTTTAGGTATATAACATTATTAATAAAAAAGTTGTAAAATTTTACGCAGAATTTAAAAATAAAATAGAAAATAGGATGTTCCATTAAAAAAAAAACATGTGTTATATCGGCCACACTTTTTTTGTGCACCTTAACATTCCCTAAAACTATTGTATTTAACATTTTTTTTTCGTCATTCCCGAAACAAATGAGATACTTTACTCTATCGTTGACTCACCCTGTACCTGTTACGAATAAACGCAGCGGCATACATCACATCGAGACGCGGTTTAACTGGTCACTCGTCGTACAATCTTCTTCAAGAACTATTTCACATGAAGAACCCCGTTCTTTTGAAAGAGAAACTACCTAGAAGTATGTTTCCCACTAAAGTACAACCTGAAACGATTTAAGAATACCGTGAATCGCTACTGCCGCGCACGCACCTTCCTTGTATCGATTTAAGGGCTTTCCTGCAGCGCCTGTGGTGGGTCAATAAAAGAACGAGATGGATCTCGAGATACACAAGTTTTTTTTGATTTTTGAAAAAAAAAAGAGGATGTAATCCTTTAATCTTTAACCCCGCCTGAACGAGAATACATTTTACAAACTTTTGACAATTATATATTTTACATCACAGATAACTGAACCGTCGGTAAGTGAATAAAAACATAAAGCAACCTTCAGAAGTTACCGATATAGACGAGTCAAATTACCATTTTTCAAATTGAAAATAATGTAGTTTACAAAAATTAAAAAATAATTTCTCACTACGTCGATTGCAAATACAAATGATAAAAACGAATTTTTTAAGTTTTTTCAAACTAACGAATAATTATTATTACATAATGTTTTAAAGAAGGAAATAAAACCTCATGGTGAGATACCAATCACAAAATATTACAACATTTTATATAAGCCAATGATTACATGTAAAATTAGTTGTTCTTTTTAACCAAAAACAAGTTCAAGATGGAATAATATTAATGATTTATTTAAGTCATTCATAATCACATGTCATCCTCTTTTCGTACTAAGGGTGTCCCAAAATTCACGCAAGATTTGAATTTTTCGCCATTTGTATGGCAAAGTGTTACCAACAAAACAAAAAACAAAACGTGACAGTTGACAGTTCAGGGTTATTAAAAATGTAGCGCTACACGAAAGAACAACGTGTTTCATTGTTGAACAACATGAAAAGTTTGGCAGCTACAGTTCGGAATTTTCGTACAAAATATGGTCGGAGTAGTGATTTAACCTCATCAACTGTGAAGAGATTAATTGAAAAATTCAGGGAGACTGGATCAATTGGTGTTCTTAAACGCTCTGGCCGTCCTTCAACAAGTCGTTCGACACAAAATATTGAAGCAGTTCGTGAGAGTGTTGCTGAGACTCCAGGAACATCAATTCGGCACCGTGGTCAAGAATTGGACATTTCGAGAAACTCGCTACAGCGTATTCTCACGAGAGATTTGCATTTTCGTACTTACAAAGTTCAACTGACTCAAGAACAACGAAGAGAGTTCGTTGAATGGATTATGGAACAACAAGAAGTGGATACTGATTTTTCGAAGAAAATCATCTTCAGCGATGAGGTTCATTTCCATCTTAATGGCTTGGTTAATCGACAAAATTGTCGCATTTGGGGTTCAGACAATCCACACGTGACTGTTGCGAAACAAATGCATCCACAACGTGTCACTGTTTGGTGGGGATTTTGGGCTAGAGGCATTATCGGACCATTCTTCTTCGAAAATGCGGTTGGCCAGGCAATAACAGTTAATGGTGATGGTTATCGAGATATGATAATCCAGTTTTTCGTGCCTAAATTGCAAGATATGGATGTGGACGACATGTAGTTTCAACAAGACGGTGCCACATGCCATACAGCCCGAGAAACAATTCAATTACTGCATAAGTCATTTCCTGGTCGTGTAATATCCCGTTTTGGTGATCAGAATTGGCCGCCCAGATCATGCGATTTAACGCCGTTAGACTTTTTTCTTTGGGGTTTTTTAAAGTCTAAGGTTTATGCCAACAAGCCCCACGACTTGAAGGAGGAAATTAAGCGCTGTATTAACGAAATTTAGCCACATTTCCGCAAAACGGTCATGGAAAATTGCGACAAAAGAGTGCGTATGTGCCAGCAAAGTCGTGGAGACCATTTACCCGATATGTTATTTCATACATAACCCTATACCGTATACTTTATGAATCAATAAAAAAATTACAATTTTTAATTAAAAACCTTTGTTTTCTATCAAAATTACTTCTTGCGTGAATTTTGGGACACCTTTTATTTCTGTTAAAATTGTAAATAATGAGAAAAGGCAATTATTAAATTCCTCGATTACAAAAACACAGAAAAGCATGTGTAACATAAAGTATCCGAGAGCAACTCTTTTAACTTTCCTCCCCTTCCTTTTGACCCCTTTTATATTTAACTCCTCTTTAACTCTATACATGTTTGAATGGTAATTATTTACAATTGGGGCACCACCTAGAAATGAAAAAATATATTATATATATACATATATATATATATATATATATATATATATATATATATATATATATATATATATATATATTCCTACGTTTTTTTGGGGCGCTGAACACGAATCCGAAGATAAAAATCGGCATTCAACCACCTCTGCGCCGCCACATCACTTCCAACCGCCGAAAAATCGATTTAATTAAAAAAAAACCTAGAGTATATTCATGTTTTTTGAGGTGCTGAACATGAATCTGCCATTAAAAATCTCCGCTCGACGACCCCTGAGCCGCTCCTCTACCCCTAACCTCCGAAAAATCAATTTAAATAAAAAAGAAACGGGAAAAAATTCTAAAATATTTTTATGTTTTATTGAGGCGCTGAGCACGAATCCGGCGTTAAAAATCGGCGCTCGATCACCTCTAAGCCGCCCCGTCACCCCCGATCCCCCCAGGTGGAAAAGTAAACGATAAAAAAAAACTTTAGAAGTGTAAATTTTAAATGATAAGAGGTACTTTATAGTAAGATATTAATCATCAATCAGAGGAAGGGACACATATATGTACATACACACGTACATACGTTCACATACTCTTATACATGTTCTCACGATATTGCAAGCGCACATACTTTTTTACCAAGTCATCGAGTGGGCCGACCCGCCGCTAGCCGCCTGAACACCCGCGTGCAAAATCTGTTATGCCCCCCCTCAAAATTTTCCCTGTTCAGGTGGAGAAGTGAACGAGAAGAAAAACATTAGAAATCTAAATTTTAAATGATAAGAAGTACTTCATGGTAGGACATTAACCATAAAGAAACGATGAACAGATGAAGATTTTTTCGTGCATATTTAGAACTGAAACCTGACATTTCCCTCTACATATAATTTCTATTAAAGTTGAAAATAGTGAAAAAATAGCACAACTTTTGGATTATCCGACCCTAACAACTCTGAAAAGGACGTAAAAGAGGATATATACGCAGCAAACTGTAAATAATTATGCTTGAAGCATATGCTCATAGGTTCAACCCGAATTCAGAAAAAATTCTCATAATGATATTGAAAATATACAAAATTGATCTAGCCCACACTTTTCACCATTTTTGCCTGAAGCGTCATCTCTCAAAAACTATAGGTTCTATTCTGACTCCTAGTATTATCTATTTTACAAATTCAAAATAGATATATTCCTGTTTGTTAAAGGATTTCTCTACCATCAGACAGACCGGGGGATAGACAAGTGGATAAACCGACGGAAACGGGAAACTATGCTTTTCGGGATTTACGGACCCTAAAACGTAAAAAAAGCCAAACATTTTAGAGAGTATTTTCTTAACTAATCCCAGCAAGGAAAGTAGCAGAAAAAATATCCAATAACAGTCTTATAAGAATTCACAAAAAAAAATCTTTTGACACCGTGGAGTGGCCGGCGATACTGTCTGCCCTGTAGCAAATGAGAATTGACTACAGATATAATCAGTTAATTAAATTCATTTATAATAACGCAACAGTAAGTGTAAGACTCCATGAATCCACAAGTAGAACCGAGTGGAACGTAAAATCAGATAGGGTGATATGAACTCTCCTAAACTATATGCTTTTAAGGAACTTAATTGGGATGGAAAGGGCGTAAACATCGATTGCGAATACCTAAATCATCTGCGCTTTGCTGATGATATTGTCATAATAGCCGACAATCTAGGTGTTGCCTAACAAATGCTTACCGAATTACAAATAACATCAGCAAATATAAGTCTAAATATTAACTTTCAGAAAACCAAGTTTATGACTGATCTAGTTACAAACAGTAATATGAAATTTAACGAAAGCGAGGTGGAACACGTCCAAAATTACAAATGTTTGGGTCATGAATTACAAATTGGCAAAGATAACTAAACTCGTGAAATACATCGTCGTGTGGGTTTGAGATGGATGTGCTTCTGGGAAGCTGAGAGATACGCGGCAAGATAATTTATCAATGTGCTTAAAAAAGATAGTTTATGGACAATGCGTTCTGCCGGTAATCACATATGGTGCCGGGACACTCATATTAACAAAACAGTCAGCAAACAAACTGAGAGTATCGCAACGGAAAGAGCTATGCCGGGTATCACAAGGAAGGATAGAATACAAACATAAGACAGACAGACAACGAACAATTATCCAAAAAATTACGCAATCTATATCAGAGATGGGAAGGTCACATAGCCCGAAAGGATGATAACCGTGGTGTAGAAGACTGATAGAATGGAGGCCCAGACAAGACAAACGGAACAGAGGTAGACCACCAAGATGGAGCGATGTCATCAAAAGAGTGGCAGGAAACTGGGTTAACACCGCTCAGGACAGAGATCAGTAGATCAGTGGGAGTTCTTAGAGGAGGCCTGTATCCAGCAGATGAAAGAATTCCATTAAAATTAAAACAATCAAACTAAACCTGAACGTATCGATTATTTATTAAAATTATGTGTTTCTTCTAGGCTAAAAACAAGAAATTTGTAGGCACTGTGCCCTGCTTAGCGAAGGCTTTGATGGTACTACAGTTTAATTGAGCAGAGCTTTCACCAGCCGTCCCTTGTTATTTTTAATTGTTAAATTTTGAAAATTTGTTGAGTTAATGAATAAAATTTTCAAATTTTCTAAACACCTGCAAGTAGTCAAGTACCGACGGAAGCAGTACTCGACTTCTTTACTTGGTTTTTTTTTTTGTTAAAATCTTAACGAATGTGTTATCGTTAATTCGCACTATATACACTTATTTAACTAACAGCACTCGTAAACACTTCGACAAGTGACTGATAAATGACTTTGTAAAGTTTTGGGCACAAGTTAGGTACTATATAGCCAGCTTTATTAAAAATGGGCAATAATTTAAACTTTGTTAAAGCCAGTAAATGGTCACTTTTTACAGCAATAAAAACATGTAACCATAAAATTTCTCTTTCTAATTTTTACAACATAGAAAACTAACACGTGTCTTAACGGAATATTCTTTCTCTTTTTTGCTGCAGTATCAACAACTTAAATTATCATAAAATGCAGTTAACGACTACCTACCTTTCTGCGAAAAGGTTACACTGCTGTTTGACTGTTGATGTTACTGGACTAGAACTACGTTTATGGGCGTTCGTAATTTAAAAAAAAAATCGGCCAAGTGCAAGTTCGACTTGCGCCATTAGTCTTCCGTTCGGTGATTGCATTTAAAATCAAAAAAATTGTTACCCTAAATGAGTTTTGGACAGAGTTTGTTACCGATCTTTGTTGAAAACTCATGACCTTAAAATTTTTGTTTTTTTATATACCAAATAGATTATTAAAGGTAATGCATTCGTGATAAGTTTCATTCAATCTACACCTCGTGGAGAATACTCCAGAATTTTTTCAAAATTTCTTAATTAGCACTTTTCGAGTTGAAGGGGGACAGCGATTTTTGGTAATATTTTTTTGAAAATAATACAAAGAAAAAGTGTGCGCAAGTATTACATTATATATATATTATATATATATATATATATATATATATATATATATACAGTAGAACCCCGGTTATCCGAGGTAACGTGGGAGGGGGGGGGGGCACCCTCCTCGGATAACTGAAAACTCGGATAATTTGGATTTGTTTTTTATTCATTCAAAAAATAAACACCAATATTTTGAAAACCGATGTATTAAAGTTTTTAACATATAAAAAGGTACATACATTATAAAACAGTGAAATAGGTATCTATGCGCTTCTGTTTCATATTGCGTCTTCTTTTTCTTGCTGCAATACTCGTATTTCTCCATCTATTAAGAAGAAGCAAATCCGCTGGGGTTGCCTCTGGTTGTTGTTCGATATACCTCAAAGCTTTTTCCAAAGAAGCAAAACCTTCTTGATGAGAGATCTCACCTACTCCATAATCTCGTGCAACAACTTTAATTGTCTCTCCTGCTTCAATTCTTCTGATGGCTTTTAATTTTTCTTCAATAGGAACGACGATTCTTTTACGCTTGTGTTGCTCCATTATAATACGACAAACAAAAATTCAAACAAAGCAGTTCGTATTAATTACACTTAACTACCAGAACTCCAACCAAATAAATTATGTGAATATACACGTACTTCTCCATAGTAAACGCTATAACGCACTGCATTCACGCAAATTTACATGCTGAAAGAGTCCAAAAAACATAAATAGGGGAACCCCTCACACGGGCTAGGGGGGATTCCCCGAAGGCCCCGACGATTTTAAATGGAAATATGTACATACATATTTTAGAAGCTCGGTTAATACGCTGCATAGACGCGCGTACCTCGGATAATCAGGTTCTTAGATTGGCTAGGTTAATCTGGAGCTCGGATAATCGCGACTCGGTTAATCGAGGTTCTACTGTATATATATATATATATATATATATATATATATATATATATATATATATATATATATATATACTTAAATATGAAATTAGTTGAGGAACTCGGCAAAGGGCGCAACAGGTGTTCACATAGTGTTCATTTAGCCAATATTTCGGTCCTAGGTTGGGACCTTCATCAGGGCACAAACTAAAAAACAGAACGAAGCGACAATTGAAATAGTACGGGCAAATAAACAAAAGTATAAGTTATTTTATTCTAATATGTTATTGTGGAAAAAATATATAGTAATAAAACTGAAAAGACCACTCACATGAGAGGTGTGATATAAATCTAACAAAAATGGCCATAAAACCGATTACATAAATGCGACTAACAATTAACTAAATCTTACACAAAACACTAACATATTAATTCAATAAAAAGGCATTTACAAAAGGGATGCCATTAAAAACCTTGGATGTTAAAATCATCCATATATATATATATATATATATATATATATATATATATATATATATATATATATATATATATATAATAATAATAGTAATAAAAGGTCTTTATTTTTAACTCGGCGAAGTCCAGTTAAGAACTGCTCATCTCAACCGAGCCAGTAGCGAAGCATACAAGATACAAAAAATAAAAAAACAAATATAAAAAAAATACAAATTCAATAATGCCACATTCAAGTAATGCCTAAAAACTAAATAAAAATACATACAATAACATTACATCATTATAGAGAAAAGAAAAAAAATAATAATAATATAAAATAAAAATACAAAAAAGAAAAAGATAACATAGTACTGGGGGAAAAAAAGAAGAAAACATACAACATACAATAATCAATCAGCTCAACAGCAAACGTAACGTAATATATAGAAGTGAAGGAGAAGGCAAAGGCAATCCATCGTCAAAAGATAGGACTAATAGAAATAAGAATAAAAATAAAATTTAAGCTGCATCCCCGAGGAGAAATTTGAAATCATTAACTGACCTGCTTTGAATAGCGTGCGGTACCGAATTGTAAACACTCACTGCAGCACAGCTGAAACATCTTTCAAAGATCGCCTTTCTGTGCTTTGGTCTTTCTAAAAGGTGAATATTTCTAGTATTTAAACTGTGCACGTCTACCCGATGCCTCAATTTCTGTCTAAGATAGAGAGGACAACCTGCCAAGACTCTATGAACAAACACCGCCATGTGCAATTTTCGCCTGCTAAACATATTGAGCCAGCCCAGCCCCACCAATTGAGGAGAAATATGTTCTCTCTTCCGCAATCCACAAATAAACCTAACACAAGAGTTCTGAATCTTTTGTATTCTGGAACTGGAACGAACATCGAGACATGGCCCAAAAACCACACCCGCATAATTAACATGACTCAAGACTAATGCTTCTCAGAGCCTCTTCCTTACGTCTCTGGTCAAAATAGTTCTATTCCGATATAAGCTCCTTAAAGCTGTGTATGCCTTCTGCATTATAAGCTTGACATGACCTCTAAAGCGCAGGTCCTTGTCGATCACAAGCCCAAGACTTTTTACAGTTTCCCTCAGTTGGATAGGAACACCATCCAGAACAACACCCAAATCAAGTCCCGCCAGCACATTACTAAAATTAATTGCCACTGATTTAGATGTATTCAACTTAAGACTCTGCCTCTGCGAATGTGACTGCATATTCTTGAGTGTGGCATTCAAGCGATGTAATACTTGCTCAGCATTATCTCTATTATAACTAGCATACACCTGTGTATCATCAGCAAACTGATGGATTAAGCAATTGGCATTAACTGATTCAACCAGATCCATGGTATATATCATAAAAAGTAATGGTTCCAGAATAGAGTCCTGTGGTACGCCACTGTTCATGACTCCAGGCTGCGAAGTCTTGTCATCCATCTTAACAACTTGTCTCCTATTCACCAAATAGCTCCGGAGAAGCCCTACTGCCTCGTCAGAGAAGCAGTAATAATGAAACTTTGCACAGACGAGACTATAATCTACAGTATCAAATGCTTTACTGTATTCCAAAAGAAGTAAAGTTGACGATTCACCACGATCAGCAGCCCGAAGTATAACATCCATTATGGCTGCGAGAGCGGTGGTTGCATTGTGCCCTCTACAAAACCCTGACTGAAACTTAGGGAAGAGATTGTTAATGGACAAGAACTGCACCACTCTATCATATATTATTTTCTCAAAAATCTTTGATAACACTGGCAGTAGACTAATAATAGGGCGGAGGTCTGATAGCTTGCTAGGGCTTATTACTTTCGGCAAGGGTCTAACCACGGAACTCTTCCAAAAGTCAGGAAAAGGCTTTTCCGTGATACGTGTATTGAACACAGCTGCAACATTTGCAAACTAATTCCATCGGAGCCAGCAGCATTAGATGTTTGCGAACTAATGGCGCCGCGTACGTCATCCAACCGAACAACTCCAATCCCAAACAAGTCAATGGTCTCAACAACTCTGCTATGCAGATAGTACTGCACAGCATCGGGATCCACATGACAACCCAAAGACTCCACAGACTCCAGAAAATAAGTATTAATCTCATCCGGCCTGCGCAGAAAGTCTGGAACAAGATATACCTTTGCTAAACAAATATTTAGATTCCTTAAGACTCTCTATAGTTTTAATTTGACACCCCACTCGATGACCTGGTAAAAAAAAAAAATTTCACTTCCGATTTTACACCCAAAACTAACTCCTTATGTCAGAATTTAACTTCTAAAAGTACACGGCTCTGATGGGGCTATTAATTCCTATATTATTGCCAAATTTCAACTTTCTGTATCAAATAGTTTTCGGAGAAAATCGGGTGTGATAGATGGACAGACAGACAGGCAGACACCGAAGTGATCTTATAAGTGTTCCGCACGGAAGAAGTTTATAGCTACCAAAATAGACAATCCCTCCAATTTATGGTTGCTATGAACATCATCATCAATCCGGTCTATTATAACGTTCTTTGCCTTCCGGTTCCCCCCCGTTCGATCTTCCCAATCTTCGGGTCTCACATTTCTCTCTGACATTGCCCTCTGAACGCCTCCAAACCATGTCGCTCTTAGTTTCTCTCTTCTACTCCTCTCGCTTGGTACCTACTTTAGAACCAACTTTGGTATAAGGTGTTCTTCCATTCTTTCCACGTATCCATCCCATATAAGTTGCCGTTGTTGAATTTCCTCAATAATCGTGGTTTTTACTTATCCTACTCTCTACTTCTTTTTCTATTCTACCGCCTTTACTTATGTTAGTTCCGAGATATATATATATATATATATATATATATATATATATATATATATATATATATATATATATATATATATATATACTCTTCACAAGCATGAATGACCTCAAAGGCATTTAGAGTAAGGCTTCCCTGTTTTTCTCGTATACACAAATATTTGATTTTCTTGCAGTTATCTGTTAAACCTCAGTTTTTATAATCTTCAAACAATTTTCTTGTCCTAACTTCAAGGTCTCTTTCTTGTCCTGAGCAATAACTACTTGGTCGTCTGCAAAATGTAGAGTGACATTATTTCGTCGGTCAGCTGTATTCCTATTCCTCCACATGCTCCACACCATCTCTCGAATACGTCATTCAGATAAAGTTTGAATAATGTAGGAGACAGACAACAAACCTGCTTGACACCCCGTGTTACAGAAAAATTTTCGAAAAGAATGTTTCCCAACTTTATTCGGGAATGTGACTGGTCGTCAGCTGTTTTACTTCGACGATTGCTGTATTGTTTATGGTTAATCGTTCTAATATTGGCCATAGTTTTTTCGCCAGGACGGTATCATACGCTTTGGTTATGTCTACAAACAGTAGATGGCGCTCCCTGTACGTTGATATCTTTTTTCGCTTAAGTGAATTACGCTAAATATATTATCTACATACGATCTATCAGCTCTAAAACCAGATTGTTGTTCGATCTCATGGGGACTATATTCATCCTCAATTATATTTCTTAAAATTTTTCCGTAGATTCGACAGGGGGTGCTCGTTACTGATATACATCTATAGTTTTGACAGAAAAGTATGATGTTCACAGCAGCTAGAACTAGCTAACTAGCTGCTATGAGCATCATACTTATTTTTGTTTTTACTCTGAAAGGCCCACAAATTATATCTTTTCTTGATTCAGGCTATTAGAGGGATGAAAAAAGTGTATGTAATCTTCTTTGACGTTTCAAGAGCTCTTCACGGCCGCGATTATGGATTTTTGATAAGTAAACTATACGCCCGGTATTTAAGAGGTCTGATATTTAATTAGTTGTAGTTCCACTTTGAAAATATCAAAATATGTGTGAAGATTTGAAATATTTTATTGTATCAATTTACGAGTTCCCAGGGTTCAGTTGTGGGGCTACTGCTATTCATTATTTACGTAAGTGACCTATTCTATCTTTTATCAGCGACAAAATTTATTCGTGCGCTTACGATCACAGCTCGCGCTTTGCGGAGCTCAAGGATAAATATAATTTAGATTATGCTGTGACACCAGCTTGATTGTAAATCATAGTTAACCATATACGGGGGAAAAAAGGCTGACATTTCGTCAATTGCTTTAAATAATGGTACTTAATTATCAGTTAATAATGACAGTAAGTTTTAAGGTTTAATTTTAAATTGTAATTTAAGGTGGGGCAGCCATATAATAAATAAAGAATAAATAAAGCATATCACGCAGCATTATTTGATCAATATGTATCTCAGCCTTGTTAACTGTCACATCACTTATAATATTGTTTTATAGGGATTAGCAGTCAATTTACAGAGAGTATCAGTGAACCAAAGAAACATAAGTATGGTTTTATTGTCAATATGAAATCGAAAATCTACACAATTGTATTTCAGGGTTAGAATAAAGTGAGACATCAGAAATTAGATGCAAATTGGAAGAGAAACATTCAATATCTAGGAGAAATAATGAATTTCCTATTGTATGCCTTCACTATTACGTATTTTCAATTTTAAGATCCGAGCGCATCAAATCCACGTGTCGGAAGTTCACAATTTTCTTCGGTGGGTTTCTTGCGTTAATGAAATGTGTATGCAATTATAAAGAGAAAGAAACCCATGTGCCTTATTCTTGTACTTTTACAAGCTAGTATAGATGGTAGGAGATCGTTTGTGGATTCTCGCCAAGTTGTTTAGCAAGCTCCTTGTGCCATTGGCAAGGATTCTAGCTCCAGTTTATCGTATTCCACTGTTTTTGACGGTTCAGGATGTTTACAATCTGAAAGATCAAAGTCACCGTTTCGAAATTGCTAGTACCATGTTCTGTGTGCCCCACCGCCTTCTCCCGAAGTTAAACAAACCATTTGCGCAGTTTTAGTCGCATTTTTGCATTGAAAGAGAATACAGTGCATCAAAAACTACTTGTCAACCGCCCCCTCTTTTGAGACTGTATTTTCAGGTTGTGTGAATAGGGGCATCAAATGAAGTGGCAATTTTGCTTCTTTAGTATTGATACTTCACACATAAAAGTTGCTGAAAATAGTTTAAACATAACAAATCACTTTTTCATGTACTTAGCCTCTCATCTTACTAGCGAACCGTGATACTGCTCTCTTGGTTCGAGGGGTTGATGCGTTTGGTAATACGTAATTATAAAAGTAGTATGGAGTATTAAATTTATTCATTGTTTCTTATTATACCTCTAATTTGCATACAATGTCTAGTAGTAAAACGTATTTATTGCAATTTATTGTGAAAATTTTAGGAATCGGACATTATAGAACAATTTCGTAAACGAATTCGTTTTATGGAGTCGAAAACACTCCATACTACCCAGGAGTTATATAAAAGGTAAAAAAAAGTGTACACAATACATATGGAACCATCCCTTTAATTTCTTTCTCCACCTCTTTAACTTTTTATATGTTTGAATATAATTAACTGAAAGTAATGAAAGAATAACATAATTTTCAAAATCCTCGACTTTAAGAAACCGAAAAAGGATGAATAATACAATATACAGGAAACAACTAATTCTCATCCCGATTCCCTAAGCCTACCAAATTTTTAGATTCGTAAACGAAATGGTCATATATCATGATATATACAAAGCAACCCCTCTAACTTCTTTCCCAGCTCCTTTGATTCTTTTATATCTCTGGCTCCTGAAAATAATGTGTACCATCGCATATAAAAGTTGCTGAAAATAATTTAAAACATAACAAATCACTTTTCTATGTACTTAGCCTCTCATCTTACTAGCGAACCGTGATACTGCACTCTTGGTTCGAGGGGTTGATGCGCTCGGTAATACGTAATTATAAAAGTAGTATGGAGTATTAAATGTATTCATTGTTTCTTATTATACCTCTAATTTGCATACAATGTCCAGTAGTAAAACGTATTTATTGCAATTTATTGTGAAAATTTTAGGAATCAGACATTATAGAACAATTTCGTAAACGGATTCGTTTTATGGAGTCGAAAACACTCCATACCACCCAGGAGTTATATAAAAGGTAAAAGAATGTACACAATACATACGGAACAATCCCTTTAATTTCTTTCTCCACCTATTTAACTTTTTATATGTTTGAATGTAATTAACTGAAAGTAATGAAAGAATAACACAATTTTCAAAATCCTCGACTTCAAGGTACCTGAAAAGGATGAATAACACGATATACAGGAAACAATAATTTTCATCCCGATTCCCTGAGCCTACCAAATTTTTAGATTCGTAAACGAAATGGTCATATATCAAGATATATACAAAGCAACCCCTCTAACTTCTTTCCCAGCCCCTTTAATTTTTTTATATCTCTGGCTCCTGAAAATAATGTGTACCATCGCATGAAGTGACAATTTTGCTACTTTACTATTCATACTTCACACATATAAAAGTTGCTGAAAATAGTTTAAACATAACAAATCACTTTTCCATGTACTTAGCCTCTCATCTTACTAGCGAACCGTGATACTGCACTCTTGGTTCGAGGGGTTGATGCACTTAGTAATACGGAATTACAAAAGTAGTATGGAGTATTAAATGTATTCATTGTTTCTTATTATACCTCTAATTTGCATACAATGTCCAGTAGTAAAACGTATTTCTTGCCGTTTATTGTGAAAATTTTAGGAATTAGACCTCATAGAACGGATTCTTTTCATGCAGTCGAAAACACTCCATACCGCTCAGGAGTTATATAAAACGTAAAAGAATGTACACGATACATACGGAAAAATCCCTTTAATTTCTTTCTCCACCTCTTTAACTTTTTATATGTTTGAATATAATTAACTGAAAGTAATGAAAGAATAACACAATTTTCAAAATCCTCGACTTCAAGGAATCTAAAAAGGATGCATAACACGATATACAGTTACCAAGATTTTTAGATTCGTAAACGAACTGGTCACATATCATGATATATACAAATCAAGCCCTCTAACTTCTTCCCCAACACCTTTAAAAAACTAAAGGTGTTGGGGAAGAAGTTAGAGGGCTTGATTTGTATATATCATGATATGTGACCAGTTCGTTTACGAATCTAAAAATCTTGGTATCCGTATATCGTGTTATGCATCGTGTTATACCTCTGGCTCCAAATAATTGAAAATAATGAAAAACAGGATTTACAGACTCCTTGACTCCAAGAAAAAATGTATAATACGATATATATTGATCAATTCTTTCCCATCCCTTTAACGTTTCATTTGCTTGATTCTTATATATATATATATATATATATATATATATATATATATATATATATATACTTAAGAACAAGAAAAAAATAACGTAATTTTCAGGTTATTCGATTCTGAGCACCCTGAAAAGGTTGTACGATAAAACGTACATTTAACAACTATAACTCTTTATCTATTTGACTACAAGTAATTGAAAATAATGAAAATATAACACATATTTCAGATTCTTCGACTCCAAAAAGCCTGAAAACAATGTATTATCACAAGATATATATCATGTAAATTCTCTAACTTCCTTTTTCACCCGTTTAACTCTTTATATGTTTGACCATAAATAGTTGAAAATAGGGAAAAAAAAAAACACGATTTTCAAATTTAGCTCTGAAAAGGTTGTACGTTACGACATAATATGTTATCTGTGATAATGTCCTTGAGATTTTATTCCTAATCACAATATTTTAAAATTTAACAATTTTAGAAATTGAAAACGTCGCAAATTCCAATGGTGCACTCCAGTGTGTTGTAGTTTTTGTTGCTGAAAGCATCCATTGTTTGTTCCACCAAAAATCTAGTGATAGTGGTAATAGTAACAGCATGTTTTGACTAACTTATAATATATGGGAAAATAAACTACACAAACCTTGAAATGGATATCCAGAAAAACAGGGCCGGTGCATTATCCCAAAATTTCCCGTAACTGTCATTTCTGTCTCCACTTTACCGTTTAATTGTCAATAATTTCACTTTGATTAAATCCAAAGTTTATTTTAAACACTGTTTTTTAAGTCTTTATGCTCGAGAAAACGCCCCGCCAGCATCCGTTATAAATTGTCCAGAATCATTACGAGACATGATTTGAAACTGCCGAGTAAACGCAGTCAAAATATCGTAAAAATACGAGGTATGTGTAATTTTGAAAATCGCAAGAATTACGTTTTGAAAAAGACATAAAAATAAGAATATATGTACAAGAAGTAAATATTACATTATTAAACTTGTTTCAGGGTATTAAAAAAGGAATGGTGATGATAATTTGGTGTTTTGTCACTGTGTCACTTACTAAACTAACACAACTCAAATTAAAATAGCAAGAAGAAGTAAAAAAAAACCGCAAAAATTTCCGATTTTTATCGAACTGTCATGGATGTAAACCAAAAAAAAAAATCGTCCCGGTGTAAACGTAATCAAACGAAGGTGTTGCGTCTATGACCAACTACAACAGACTAAAAACTAATTTCGTCACTTTGGTGACTCTTGCATTTCCACTTTCAGAACCACGCCCACTGGGTAATTGTGGGCGGCGCTTGATGAAGAAAGTTATTATTAACTAAGCTTGACGCAGGTAGATTGAAGATAAATACTAGAGCTTTTTAATGGTTAGGAGGAAGAAGGTAGATGGTGGGTGCCAGAACAATGAAGTGAGACGGTGCTATCGTTGATTTTTTTTCAGGTATAAAGTTTATGTCGAAAATGTTGGCTTATATAGCTTTTATGGGATAGAAAGAGAAGAAATATAACTACCATATTAACGTGTTTAAGTGAGATGGATGTATTAAAGAGGTGTTATTCTTTGTAGATGTGTGTGATAGGGGTGTTAAGCGTTTGTTGATTGATATAGGGAAGCATATGCTTGTATCTGTGGGTGCCATTGTTATTGATCAGGAGTGTATAGTTTTCGGGGTGGAAATTAGGGTGTTATAGCTAGTATTGAATAAGGGTAGGAATAATGAAGGCTAATAATATTTTTAAAGCTTGAACATATTTAATTTTTTCAGTGTAAAAAGCTCTGTCACATAACACCAAATGCTTGCTACTTTATAAATTAAAAACTATTACTGGCAAAACTAAATTTAAGCTTTTAAAATTAAAAAAAAAAAATGAGTTGAATATCGGACAGGGGGCGGCCCTTGGCGTAATAGTTGCTTGAGGTGTAGAGGCTCTCGGGTTTAATCCCGGCGGGTCGGTATACTTTTATTTAAGTATATATGGCCTGGCCATGTACATAGGTAGTAGTTCTTTGTCGAAATGCAATAACGTCCGTGGTAGCACTATCGCGTTGCCTAAAAAAAGGTGCCGTGAAATACAAAAATGTATGTTTCGGCACTTGGACAACATTGATGGATATTACAACATCCTCGCCGGTATCCTCAAGATATGAAAAATGGTAAAATCCCTACTCAGGTGGGGAGCTGAAAAAAAGTTGGAAATTTGACTTTATTTTAGATGACAACCTGAAATTGATGGAACGCATCAATCAGATTTCAAATACAATGGAACCAGTGATTTGTGCTGTGTAATAACGCCCGAGATTATGTTACCAACAAAAACAAAGTGGTCATTTATAATTTATTCCTTTTTATCCCACTTTTTTAGTTGGTTAATTCCCAATAAGCACTGATTTAATCCATTGGGTGTCTGTTAATCAGGTAGATTGCTTGGATTTTAATAATGTCAGTTTTATCATTAAACACAGAAATTTAACACAAGAATATATTCAATTTAATTGATACCTATAGACCAAGAGGGTTACCCGAAATTTTGACCTGTCAAATAACCGTCTGCCTAGTTGTTCATTCTATCGAGCGAGTCGGATAAAAGTGCGTGCAAATGTAGCATTTTGGGCATTCCAGGGCACGGGGGCCGCAAAATCAACGTCAAAGGCTTTTATTCGACTCGCCCGATGGAATGAACAACTAGGCAGACGGTTAATCGACAGGTCAAAATTTCGGGTCGCCCTCTTGGTCTACTAGGCATGAAAATGACGTCACTTCTAAGTACTTTGATTTATCGCAGTTTTTTACGAGTTATTTTCTTGCGAAAAATGAATGAAAATAATTAGAACATAAAGCAGTGGAAAAGTTTCTCATTAAAAGAGCAAGTAGACTAAAAGTTATTCACGAGATAATGTCCAAGGTGCGCGGCAATGACGGGTTTATCTTATTTTCAAGTAAAATTTTAATTCGAGCTATTGACTGAAACTTGATTCTAAATGACCTCAAGTCAGAAAGAGCAATTGAAGCAAGAGCTGAAGAAATCATGATTGAGGGATCCACGAATGAAGATTCCAATGTCAAAAGTTTCTACACGATAGATTGCCAAACTCTTTGCATCAGAGCAGCAACTGGCGAGGAAGGAAATTTCTCAAGAATATTTGGCGACTTAAGAAAACGATAGAGGACTTGGATGCTCTATCGGGATTCTTGAGTGAAGCAGGACTCCGTACAGTGAGTTTATAAGAGCTCTCCACCTTCAAAGGCGGAGAAATCTCAGTTGTTTTCTGGGAAGGAATTTTGCTTATTGAACAAATGGAAAAGGGGTATACAGATAATGAGGAGGTTTACGAAAAGATGTCCAGTATTCATGGAGAATCAAAATTTTCCTGTTGCACGACAATTGTAGGATTAACAAGACTGGCACATTTCAAGCTAGTACTGAAAGCTGAGGATTCACCGAGTTACAATATCCGCCTTATAGCCATGATTTAGCGCCCTGCGAGTTTTTGCTCAAGTATGTGAAGAAAGGCCAAAGGCAGAAAATTTTCTTCAGATGATGAGTTGAAAGACTGTGTAGCATCGTTTTTTTGTGATGCAAAAAAGTTTTTTTTGATGGAATCAAACTTAACTGAGTTAGTGTATTTCGGGGTTAAAATATTTGTATCTTTTCGTAGTTTTTAATTTAAGACACATAACTGTATACATTAATGAGGGCCTTACCTTAGAAAGTAGTTCATTTTGTGGGGTGTTAAGTTTAAATCACTGTTAAAATCACATTTTTACTTTCTACAAACAAACCACTTAACTTGAGGGACTTTATATTATTATATCACCAAGATTAAAGAACCTTACACTTAACAAAAAAAAAAAATATATATATATATATATATATATATATATATATATATATATATATATATATATATATATATATATATATATATATATTTCAGAGCTTTCCTTCATAGATAGATAGAAAAAAAACATTCTCGTAGAGATATTAACATTGTTTTCCTATATTTTATGAGCTCATTATGTATTCCATCGGGGCATGTGTTCCGTTTTTTAATTTTTATTTTATTCTTGTGTTTACTTCTTCTTGTGCTATTTCGACTCTGTTAGTGTGTTTCCTCCATTGCTTCTTTCTCTGAAGTTTTCTTCTTCTATTTCTTCGTTCTTCGATGATATAGTCGCTATATATAAATTCTTTCATGTCTTTTCTTTGCCTCCTTATCATTTTCCAGAGTTTTCTTCGGGATCCATATAGATCGGGCTCCATATCTTTTGTGAATTTTTCCCGATGTTCTTTCTTGATGTTGTCTGTTTCTTATTCTTACGTATTCTTCTCTAAATTCAGGTGTTTGTTTGCTGTTGTAATTGAGGAAAGCTAATTTCTCTTCCTTTCCTAATATTTTTCATGGTGTTTTACATTCTTTTGCCCAGTGTTTTCCCCGCTGCTTGTTGGATAGTTTCTTTGACAATTTTCCGGATTTCCTCTGTATTTTTAACCATTTCTAAGTTAAGGTTGTTTAGTATTTCTGTTCATCTGTTTTGGCAGAGCTTCTTCCTTCACTTGAATTGATTCAGTCGATACTTGGTGGAAATCCATAACTAGAAGTTTTGCAAGAAGTAAAATACTACTTAAATTTCCACTAAATTTTTTATTTTTAACACCATGACATGTTTCGCTGTACGATAGCATCTTCAGATGGTTTGTTACAAAATTTTGTAACAAACCATCTGAAAAAGCTGTCGTACAGCGAAAAATGCCTAGACTTTCGATGTTTAGGCGTTTTTTCAATTATTATATTTCTTAGTTTCACAGCATCCATCTTTAAGTTTATTTTTCCTAATACATGATCGGAACCTACGTTGTCGTGATGACAGCGTGCGTATATCGATTATACTGAGTGTTTCAGCAAGAGGTTTCATTTTAAATTATTGGAAAAATTTAGTTTTTTTTTTAAATTATCGGGATATTTTTGTTTACATTCAAAGTACAAACTATGCGATTAATGAGGGAATACGATATCTCCCAAATGGCCACCTCGGCTCTTCTTACAGGTAGTCATTCTTTTGAGGAAATTTCCCATTATATTTTTACACAATTGTGACTCAATTCCGCGAATTTTTGCTCTGATATTGTCTTTGAGCACTTCAATCTTTGCTGGAGCATTGGAGTAGACTGTATCTTTAACATAGCCCCAAAGGAAAAAGTCTAAGGGTGTTAAATCGCACGATTTGGGTGGTCAGTTAAAGTCAACATTTCGAGAAATTACACGACCAGGAAATTTTTTCGTAATAATCCGATTGTTTCACCTCTTGTGTGGCATGTAGCGCCACCTTGTTGAAAATAAAGATCATACTTCAGGCCAAAAAAAAGTCAGTTAGCATCTCCCGGTACCGCACACCATTCACAGAAACTGTCGCACCAGCTTCGTTTTCGAAAAAATACGGTCCAATGACACCGTCAGCCCAAACACCACACTAAACTGTCACTCGTTGTGGATAGAGAGTTCAACCATTTCTCTTGAGTTTTTGAAGCTCCAGATGCGACAGTTTAGCTTATTTACATAGCTAGGCAGATGAAAATGAGTCTCATCAGTCAGAACGATTTTCTTGAAAAAATTGGGGCCATTTTCTTCCATTTCCAATATCTAATTAACAAATGTCCATGATCAGCCGGTTTTAATTCTTGTGTCAGCTGGATTTTGTAAGCCTTTAGATTGAGATCTTTGTGCAAAATACGGTACAAACTGGCTGTGGATACGCCCATTTGCTGTAAAAGTCTTCGATTTGACATACGCGGGTCTTCCACAACCTGTTCAGCTACAGCAGCAATATTTTCAGTTCATCAGACTGGGCGAGCACGGGTTGGGTTCTTTACATCCGAAACCTGACCGAGACGTTCAAATTTACCGATTAAATTCACAATTGCTGGACGAGAAGGCGTTTCAATTCGATCGAAAGCAGTACGAACTTTGCGAACTGTCTCCGCGAAATTTTTACTAATTTTTGTAGTGAATTTTTACAATTTCAGTGCGTTGCTCAATTGTATATCGTTCCATTTTCGTTAACCGTATAGTTCTGACTACTCGAATGTCACAGAATGACAGCTGCAATTCTGAAACATGAAAAAAAAACGGCGCAATTTAAAATGAAACCTCTTGTTGAAACACCTTTTACAAATTACAGTGGTTTTAGTGATGCTATTTTTAATATTTTCAAAACAATGAAAAAAATCGAATTTTGTGTGCTGATTAAACACTTCTGAAGGGAAAAAATACTGGTCAAGCAAAGCAATGGCTTGATAAGTGTTACGAGAACTCTGCCCCTGGAAAATTACTCATTATTTAGTGGTATGCTGAATTTAAACGCAGTCGTACAGATACAAATGATGCTCGACGCTCTGGACGCCCAAATCAGGTTGTTACACTGGAAAACATAAAAAAAAAAACCACAAAATTGTTTTGGATGACTGTAAAGTGAAATTGCTTGAGATAGCTGACACCCTAAAGATATCAAAAGAACGTGTGGGCCATATTTTGCCTGAACATTTGGGCATGAGAAAGCTCTGTTCGAAATCGATTGCCTACAGTGGACTAAAAACAACGTGTTGATGATTATGAGCGCTGTTTGGACCTGTTTAAGCGCAATAAAAAGGATTTTTTCATGCGATACGTGACAATGGATGAAACATGGGTCCATCACTACACACCGGAATCAAATCGGCAGTCACCTGAGTAGACAGCAGAATAGCTGGTGAAAGCCGTCCGAAGCGACCAAAGACACAACAGTCGCATAGTGTCTCGACTAGTACAAGCTAGCGGGACAATATTATTTCTTCACTTATTTCAATTGTTTATGTAAATTCGAGGTATCTTAAGCTATTTTAAGAAAAAAAAAGTTGAAAAATGTGTACTGTATGTGTATTAATCGAAATATGTAGCTGCAAGACGGAAGTGGTTTACTAATGTGTCTCATTTGTTCACTATTGTCGCTAATTGTTCTTTAATTAGCTACATACGTCTACCTACTCATTCTGTGTGAAAAGCACAATCATGTTTGTTTACAAAGAAATTTCTAGGAAAAAAAATAAAAATCATAATGATAGTACCCACATTTATTAATTTACAAAATATTATTTCTTTTAAAATAAATTAGTACAATAACAGTATCTATATATCAATTATTTACAATAACAAGGTGTATAAGTAAAAGAAATATAATATTAAATAACTTATATACTAAGGCATGAATTATAAGCAACTACAACACACAATAAAATAAGAATAATAATTACAATAAAAAAATACTTAAACCTACTAATCACCAACAGATGAGTCGTCATCACCGCTCTCCCATTCAGTAGAATATTCAGAGAGTAAATAATCCTCCATTTAATTCGTGATGATGACTTACTGATGGTGTTTCGGATGGCAATGAAGGTGAGATAATCAACTGCAGAACCTCCGATGGCAAAGAAGTAAATTTTCTTCGCGGTAATTCTCTATACGAGTTGATAACAGGATCAGACGTAATTAAAAGCATTCTCAAAAGATCTGTATTTGTGGCAATACGTGACCGCTTCCTGGTGTGCCGTTCACGGAATCTACGACAGTCTTCATTTATTGCCTCCTGGGCTTCTTCGGAGGGTTGTCCAATGGGAAGAAGAAAAGACTTTATAACTTCCGCACTGTGTACAAGAATTTTATGCACAGTAACGGGCATGGAATACCACGAATACAGATCAAGGTATAATTTTCTAGTATCAACACAAAACTTTTCGAATTCTATATAATTTATGTCATATCCCGATGACAAAGTTCTTAAAATTACATGAAATCTACGAATAAGGTTTACGTCTAATCCTGTAATTTCGCTGCTCAATTCAGCTTTGGAAAAAAAATCTACGTGCTATGTTTCCATCGTTTGTGTTACCATACCCAGGTTTTGGTTTATCTACAATGAGACCCATACGATCGATCACAGTTTCGCCATCAAGCAGTCTCAAAGGGACAAATGAGTATACGAACAAAAATTCGTCTGTAGCGTTAGTGTTCTCAAATTTCTGCTTATACGTGCTATGCCCCGAACTCCCATCACAGCCCCATTTGCTTATCAACGTATAATATGAACGAGGTAACACACTTCTAATGACTTCCGCCTGAGCTTTAACTGATCGTTCAACCGTTTTATCCAAAATCGCGTGAAGTTTAATTTCAGCTCGAAATTCAGTCACAGAAATATATTCGTCAGAAGGACAACAAGAAGCTTTGGACTTACCTAAACTATAAAACGATGGATACACTTGATGTCCCGCTTTCATTGACCATTTTCTTGTTTGTTTATATGAGTGAGAAGTCGATTTCGAGTCCACATAATAAGTTAAAGCTTCGTCTGGTGTTAACTGCCGACTTTGTTCAGAACACTTATTCTTTTCTCTAGTTTCACTGACCGCGACGTTATGGATCTGTTTAGTAACACTTCGATGCCCTTCTTTTCGAGTAGCTAACTCAGCTTCTGTAATAAGCTCACTTGCACTTCGCGATTCCAAAAGATCTTCTACTCTCCGTCTCTTCGTTTTCGTTGATGAGTCTTCAAATGATTTTCTGGGTCGCCCTACGGAAAGAGCCGCTGATGATGTTGAAGTGCACGGCTGGTTAACACACATCTTTATTTCGATTCCGGATCCCTCTAACCAATCTTTATGTTTGATTAGAAACGTTTCTTTGTTACACTTTAAAGAAGTCCACTTTTGATTGAATTTTGCTGAAAGGCTTGATATATTTTCATTTTGAGTCGTTTTAGAGAATCGTCAGAAACATCAGACATACTGAATTTTTCACTTATATAATAAAAAATGCCACTGTTTCGTTCACTTTGTCATGTTTTAGCCATTCTTCAAAAAACTCCATTTTCGTCATAGTCACGACTCGTTCTGAAAAAAATAAAATAATTTTACTTTCGGGCCTTTTCGGGGTCTATAATATATATGAATCTGTGCCTGAATGTTGTAGGTATTACATATAGAAAAATCTAGGTGGATATATGTGGATAAAAAAAGTTGCTACTTTTAAAGTTTACAATTAATGTAAAATTTGCTGGATTTATCTATACATTTACAAATTGATATTACACCAAAAGTATACATATTTTTTATAAAAAAATATAAGTCATAATAGAGTACATACCTTCAACAGAATATTCCATCACAAAGAAACTCATTTCACTTTGCTACCAATTTTAAAATATGTTATCACAAGTGTGCATAAAATGCAACTGATTTGCAAATGAAAATGACCTCTCTTATAGGGGTTACTTTGACCCCCTGATAAGATACCTTTATGAGGTGATAAACAAATTAATTCTTGGACTTCGTTAAATGGGGGGGGGGTCGTTGACAAGCCGTTATCAGTGGTTCCTGGAAATTACGTCATGAATATTGTCCCGCTAGCATGTTCTTGCCGAATCACTGTGAGTCGGCTGGGAAGGTTTTGGCCTCCGTATTTTGGGATGCGCATGGAATAATTTTCATCGACTATGCTTGGAAGGGAAAAACCATCAATAGCGAATATTATATAAAGTTATTGGTGCGTTTGAAGGCAGAATTGCAAAGAAAAATTACATGAATGTAAGTTCAAATTGCTTCTTCATCCCCACCGTATTCTCCAGATTTGGCTCCCAGCGACTATTATCTATTCGCAGACCTCAAAAAAATGCTCCCGGGAAAGAGATTTGGCTCCAATGAAGAAATTATCGCCGAAACTGAGGTCTCTTTTGGAGGCAAAGACAAATCGTTCTAGAAGAAAGGTATAGAAATGTTAGAAAAGCGTTGGACTAATTGTATCGCTCTTAAAGGAGACTATATTGATGAATGAAGTTGAATTTTGCAAAAAAAATGTGTTTTGCCCAGGACTGTGTTTCCCACCAAGTACAATTTACAGCGATTCAAGATTAACGTGAATCGCTTTTTCCGTACAAGTTTAAGTTACAGGACGTGTGCTATGCCCATAAAAAAAAATATGGGCATTTTACAATTTCTTTTCTTATTTAAAATGTGCTAATAAAAAATTACCAAAAAAAAATTAAATTTCTTAAAATCACAGATTTCGAGGTAACGACCCTGTGTTAGGTCACCTTTGACATGAACAGTCATTGTAAGAAATATGATTCATTGTAACATGACGCAAGAATCGTAACATTAAGCGTGTTCTCAGCGTGTTGGTAAGAACAGTTAAAATTTTAATGAATACATATATAAACACGCACGCTCTAACGAATAGGATGTTAACAAACTAGCCAATGAAGTTCTCATATTCTAATGTGGGCGTTTCTATCTATGTTAATTACCTAGAGAGACTTGTAAACGCAGCATCCATGTAGACAGAATAAAGATATTTATTATGTTATTTCAACTGCAGATTAAAAAAAAAAATGTTTTCTTTCCTTACTCATTCACATAATATTTCGAACTATTAACCATCTTAACATATATATTGCAGGAGACGTAAATTGTAAAAAAAATTATTACTTACAGGGGTGTAGCTAGGTTATAAGGGCCCGTGTGGTAAAGGCGTTTCCCAAACACATGTCTTAGCTTGCACAGGACACTCGTTAAAATGTAAGAGATTCAATTTTCGAGCACTCACTTTAGGTGACAGACGAAGACGAGACTCTACTTCCAGCTCTCCCAGACAAGGAGAACCCAACTCCAGGCAGTGCAGAACAAGGCCCTGAGGATGATCACGGGAGCCCCATGGTTCATGAGGAATAACCAAATTCATGGAGATCTCGGTGTGCCAACCGTAAAGGCACACATGAGGAAAGCCCAACTAAAGTTTACGGATAAGTCGTTCCAGCACCCCAATCCAACCAACAGGGATGCCTTCCGAATCCCCCTGCATGTCCGTCGCCAATTCACGAGACCCTCAGACCCTCTCTCGGATGAAGATGATGGCCCTCCCCACCCACCATGACAGAAGACTGTTAAATTAGGTTAAGTTAACATAAGTCCTAGGTTAAGACAGCATAAGTCCTAGGTTAAATTAGGATAAGAAAATCATGTAAACAAACCCATCTCCTAGGTTAAGTTAGTATAGGACCACTAGTTTATATGCTTAGGTTAAGTTAGCAAACACCCATTACATGTACTAACATCTTTTATAAGTAGAAGTAAGAGGCTGTGCCTTACTTATAAATCAATAAGGAAAATGGCAAAAATGGAACCCTACTTTTTCACTTAGAGGAACTTGGGAAGTTTGGACCTTTTTTAAAATTATACTATAAAAGTTTTGGCTCCCAAATGAACGAACAAAACTCTAGAAAAACGCAAAGATGTTATTTTATAAGTAAACTTGACCATCTTAAAACATCGGTGATTTGGGAGGAAGCTTCCTGAAGATTCACAAAACCTCCCTTTCCACCACACGATGACCGAGGAAGGTAGCTTTTCCAAGAAAACCTCTGTTTTATAATAAAACTTTATTACCTTCTGGGGAAAACCCGATTCCTCGCTATCCTCAATGGAAACACACCTGGTAACTCTAGAAAAGCTGAGTCCCAGAGAAATCCTAAGATCTCCCCTTTCGTTAGCCTCTTTTAATGTTAAATGCCGTTTGGAGAATATTTACTATCGTTTGTAAGAGAGAATATTTTTTTCTTGTTCTTGTGTATTGGTGATTGGTGATGTGCTAGGGCTTCCATACTAAGATGCCTATGGGCGAACATTCTACCCGCTACCCTCAAATTTTATCTATTTATGCCGTTGAGGATAGGTTGGTAGCCTAATGGTTCTTACTTTCAGGCAACTAATAGCCCAATTATCAGGCGTTTTCAGCTCTCAATAAATGTTGCAACAAGCTGCATTTTGGCACACAGGTAGTTTTTTTTAAATGAGAATCTGATCTATACCAACTGCAGGAAAGGAAGTGTTGACACAGGATTGTTAAACAATAAATAATGCAGAACTTATTCATATACATATAACTTTACACAATCGGTCACAACTTTATTTATTAAATTGTTAGAATATCAGATAATCATACTTACAAATTAATAAAATCTTAACGGAAAACTATAACAAATAGATGCTTTTACTGCACTCACTGCACTGCACATAGTTTTCCGTTAGTTACTTGGATAAAGGACTAAAAGTGTGTTCTCGTATTTGCTGAACCTAGCCCAGCTGATGAGCCGTGATACGGCGAAACGCGTCCTGGGATGGTTCAGCAAAATGCGAAAAACACTTTGGTAACTTCTAAGAATGCGATTTTTTTCGTTTATTTTTTATTGTTATACCAATGCGCCAATAAAATCTTAAAATTATTATAAAATAAAATTAAAATTAGCGGCGACAACGTGTGTCAGCCATTTTGAAATCTTTCTAGAAAATTTTAATAAGTAAAAAGTTTGCTACAGTTTGATGTACGCTAAGCCCATAAAACCCAAAATAAAATCAAAAATTCGTTTTTTTTTTTCGGTAATATCTCGAAAGATAAAAAAAGATATCGAAAAACTACGTGAAAGAGCGGGAAATTTTACAAAAAAATAGTACTTAGATTTTTTTCCAGATTTTTTTTATTAGCATAAGAATTTATTAAAAATTTAATTTGAAAGTCTACGCGCACCGCTCCAGTGTTAGTCGATATTACTTGTTTTCAGAGAGTAAAAAAAAAAAATAAAAGATAGCTTTTTAAAGAGAAAATTTTCAGCTTTCCGATGATACTAATAGTTTTTATTTTTGTTGCTTTATAATTTGTAAAACTTAAAACAGTAAATTACAAATATTTATTAGAACATAGTACAGAAAAAAAAATCCTTATGCATATATCATTATTATATCTTAAGTTAAGAATAAGGAAAAATACCCACATTGACTGTGTTATTTAAAAATTAAGTTTTAAAATATGAAAATTTGCCTGCTGTAGTGGACAGCCGGCAATTTTATGTTCAAAGAAGCGCGAAATGCTCAAAAAAGTCAGGCAATTTTTTTTAGTTACAGTTAAAAGTATACTTGATATTAGAAAATCATTAAAAACTTAAAAAAAACTATATCTTTTTTGTAATTTTACTCTTAAAAAGTGTTCATGATAAACGTATTTTTTGCTTATTATTAATCATACAATTTATTCTTAAAATAAAAAAAATATTTAAAGGTGGAAAATGCAAGATGAAAATCTAAGCTTTAAGTATAAAGTATTTATATTTCATTTAAACATCCAGGTACGAAGAAAACAGTTATTGAAAACACAAGAATTCTACATTACTCGAAGAAATTTTGTTAATCGCGTTAATACTGGATCCGCCATTTTGAATTTTTCAAAT
>CM032448.1:125529755-125785174 GCA_019049505.1 Pachyrhynchus sulphureomaculatus | reverse complement strand
AGAATGGTAGATGCCCAGATCCCACCAGCATCGCCCGGTGTGATACCATCGCATCGGCTTAAGCTGCGTGAAGTTGCTTAACGTTTCGTGGCTGTGCCGATGTTCCGGACTGTGGGGACCAAATAGCATGATGAGGCACCTGGATACAAAAAATTCCGGAGGTAAAATAGCCCCCCGTTCGGATCTCCGGGTGGGGGCTGGTTCAGGGGCGTCGACATGCAGAGAACAGAATTTCAAAATGGATTTTTGCAACATACGAGGTTTAAATTCGAACATAAATTCAGTGCACCAACACCTGCAATCAAATAAACCTCATGTACTCGCTCTCTGTGAAACTAAGGTCAGTTCATCGACCAGCACAGTAAACTATCTTTATCCTGGGTACGATTTCTATTCCCGATTTAGGCGTAACTTTGGAATCTGTCTTTATGTCAGAAGCGACCTCTCTTGCCAACGAGAAGAGGCTCTGGAGCCCCCAAACTTGATGTTATGTGGTTAAAAATAACGACTCAACCAACCACAAGGTTCGTCTGTATCCTCTATCGACCACCAAGTGATACAAACTTTAGAACACTTTTCGCTTCTCTTGCAGTCACCATAGATCATTTACAAATTAACTATCCAAATGCCGAAATTGCCATCCTGGGCGACTTTAATGTCCACAACATCAACTGGCTTAAATATTCAAATACTACCGACGAACAAGGTCGTGAAGCCGAATCATTTTCAATCAGTTGTGGCTTGACTCAGCTTATTGATGAACCAACACGGATCCCTGATCGAGACGGAGAGTTCGCCAGTCTTCTTGATCTGGAGATTTACACGGTCAACGTAAAATCCACCGTTAGGTTCTTTTCCGACCATAAACTACTTTCGACATCGAGTTTTCTACCAATCAGTGACAGAGAGGCGCCCAAACCGCGCAAGATTTGGCACTACAAATCTGCTAAATGGGAAGATCTCATGGAATATTTTCGAACTTTCCCTTGGTTGGACGTTTGTTTTCGATCCGACGACCCCATCTGACTGCGCCAGGGAGGTTTCCGATGTTATTTTGGCCGGTAGGGATGCTTACATCCCTTTTTCGAAGAAATGCCCTTCCAACGGCAAGCCTTGGTTTGACCTAAAATGCAAAGAAGCTGTTGCTTCTAAACATCTTGCATACCGACAGTGGCGTGAAGATCCTAACACCATAAATCGTAACATCTTTGTTTCGTGCCAGGAACAGATGCAAAGAAATTATCAACGAAACCAAGGAGGTACACAATTAACGGATTAGAAACAAACTTCTCGCTTGTCCCGGCAATTCCAGGTCCTTTTGGTCAGTCGCTAAGGCAGTTAGTCAAAATTTCACCAAATCCACCATACCGCCACTCACACGGCCAGATAATTCTATTGCAACGACACCTGTTGAGAAAGCGAACTTGTTGGCTGAACTCTTTGCTCACATTCTACTGTCGATTTCCAAGGAAAAACCCACACCTACTATTCCCATAGTGCAGTCTAGTAGATGCCCGATATTGTCTTCAGACAGCGTATCATAAAACGTATTTTGATGAAGCTAGACACCAAAAAGGCTTCAGGCGCTGACGGAATACCTGCCATAGTTCTCAAGAACTGTGCGAGGGAACTAACACCAGTTTTCTGTAGACTTTTCAACCTATCCTACAGAAAGGGAATATTTCCTTCCTGCTGGAAATGTGCCACAGTTCAGCCGATACCTAAAAAAGGCAAGAAGACCTTGCCAAATAACTACCGACCAATCGCACTACTCTCAATAATATCGAAAGTCATGGAAAAAGGCTATCAATCAGCATCTTCTAAAATATCTTGAAGGATTCAACATTATTAGTGATCACCAATATGGCTTTCGTAAAAATAGATCAACAGGAGGATCTTCTGACTTATGTAACACATGTTTGGAACACACGCAATTGAACACTTTGGAGAATCCTCGAGCGGTTGCTCTTGACATATCCAAGGCATTTGACCGTGTTTGGCACGATGGGCTGTTGGCTAAGCTACGTTCTTATGGTATGTCGAAAAGTTCTGTTTGTGGCTCTCATGTTTCCTCAGAGAGCGTTCTTTACGAGTGGCGTTGACGGATTTCTTTCTAAACACCTTCACTATCAACGCCGGTGTGCCCCAAGGTTCCATACTGTCTCCTACTCTCTTCCTCATTTATATTAACGATCTGCTGGAAAAGACCGAGAATCCAATCTACAGCTTTGCAGATGACAGTACACTTATCTCTTCATTCACTTTGAACGCTCGGACATCGACTACTCAGACGAATATCCGTAGACAGCAGGAAGTCATTCAACTTAACAAAGACCTGGAAGAAATTCTATCTTGGGGTGACAGTAACCAAGTGGAATTTAACGCTACAAAAACCCAGGGCGGCAGTTTTTTCTAAAAAAGTTAACGTTGCAGAACCCGACATAGTTATGTCGGGGCACTCCATCCCTCTAACATCGTCCACTCTCAATCTGTTAGGCGTTAATTTGGGAGCAAATATGTCCTGGCATGAACATGTTGCAGGTATAGCAAGAAGAGCTTCTCAAAAGTTGGGAATATTGTTTCGAACCAGAAAGCTTTACACTCCACAACAACTGTTAATTCTTTACAAAGCTCAAATTCGACCAACTATGGAATACTGCTCCCATGTTTGGTGCTCCGCTCCCAAACATACACTGCGTTTGTTGGATTCTATCCAGAGAAGAGCTGTTCGTCTGATTGGACACCTGGAACTGACCGACGGCCTTGATTCGCTGGAACATCGAAGAACGGTTGGCGACTTGAGCCTATTTGCTACAAGTACTTTCATGGAAAGTGTTCGAAAGATGTGGCCCGTTTAATTCCTCCCAGAGCGGTGCATATTAGAAGTACACGTCGCGCTAATGCTTCACATCCGTATGAGGTTCAGCTTGTTACTCCTCGTACAACGCTTTTCAAGCTGTCTTTTATACGGAGAACATCATACCTTTGGAATGGTTTACCCAGGACTGTGTTTCCCATCGAGTACAATCTACAGCGATTCAAGAACAACGTGAATCGCTTTCTCCGCACACGTGTCCGCTCCTGTGGCGCTTTAGGGACTTCCCTGCAGCACGTGTGCTAGACCCATAAAAAAAAAAAAAAAAAGTGTTCAATTGCGTTGTTCCAAACATGTGTTACATAAGTCAGGAGATCTCCTGTTGATCTATTTTTACGAAAGCCATATTGGTGATCGCTAATAATGTTGAATCCTTCAAGATATTTTAGAAGATGCTGATTGATAGCCTTTTCCATGACTTTCGATATTACTGAAAGCAGTGCGATTGATCGATAGTTATTTGGCAAGGACTGCCTTTTTTAGGTATTGGCTGAACTGTGGCACATTTCCAGCAGGAAGGAAATATTCCCTTTCTGTAAGATAGGTTGAAACGTCTACAGAAAACTGGTGTTAGTTTCCCTCGCACAGTTTTTGAGAACTATGGCAGGTATTCCGTCAGCGCCAGAAGCCTTTTTGGTGTCTAGCTTCATCAAAATACGTTTTATAATACGCTGCCTGAAGACAATATCGGGCATCCTTGACTGCACTATGGGAATATTAGGTGGTGTTTTTCCTTGGAAATCGACAGTAGAATGTGAAGCAAAGAGTTCAGCCAACAAGTTCGCTCAACAGGTGTCTTTGCAATAGAATTATCTGGCCGTGTGAGTGGTGGTATGGTGGATTTGGGTGAAATTTTGACTAACTGCCTTAGCGACTGACCAAAAGGACTTGGAATCGTTGGGACAAGCGAGAAGTTTGTTTCTAATCCGTTGATTGTGTGCCTCCTTGGTTTCGTCGATAATTTCTTTGCATCTGTTCCTGGCACGAACAAAGGGGTTACGATTTATGGTGTTAGGATTTTCACGCCAATGTCGGTATACAAAATGTTTAGAAGCAACAGTTTCTTTGCATTTTTGGTCAAACCAAGGCTTGCCGTTGGAACGGAAATTTCTTCGAAAAAGGGATGTAAGCCTCCATTCCGGCCAAAATAACATCGGAAAATCTCCTTGGCGCAGTCAGATGGGTCATCGATCGAAAACAAACGTCTAGCCAAGGGAAAGTTCGAAAATATTCCATGAGATCTTCCCATTTAGCAGATTTGTAGTGCCAAATCTTGCGCGGTTTAGGCGCGTCTCTGTCACTGATTGGTAGGATACTCGATTTTTGTTTTCATTTGAGTAATCTACGTTCAGTAACATGCCGAGAAATTGTATAAATAATCCTGATCGATTCTGCTACGTGTGTGGTGAACTTACATTGACTAGTCAGCGGAGAAACTTTACAGACTTGGTCAAGAAGTGTTATTTTAAATATTTTGGATTTCTAGTTCGCCACCAAGATAAACTGTGGATTCCCCATATATGTTATGCATCCTGTATTACTCTTTTGACTGAATGGGCTAATGGAACACGTCACATGAACTTCGGCATTCCAATGATATGGGCCGACCAAGAGATCACACATTAGACGGTTATTTTTGTTTGACTGCAATTAAGGGCTTCAGTAGTAAAACTAAACAAGCAATTAAGTATCCAAACTTACCATCTGCAAGGAGACCGGTCCCCCACAGTGACGTGATGCCTATACCAACACCTCCACAAAGTGTACAATCAGATGAATCCAATGTGTCATTGAGCTTACCTCCTACTCAAGAGGACATGAGAGATTACACTTACGAACCTAGCACTTCTTTTACACCACATTTAATAACACAAGGTGACCTAAACGACTTTGTGCGTAATTTGAGTTTATCCAAAAAGCAAGCTGAAGTTTTATAATCTAGATTGAAAGGATGGAATTTACTTCATTCAAAAACGAGAATTTGCTATTTCCGCAATCGTTATGATGAGTTCAGAAGTTGTTTCTCTCAGGAAGATGACCTTGTTTACTGTAATGACATTAATTCTGGAATGAATTTATTGGGGAACACCAACTATACCAACTACTATTATACACTCTTCAAAAGTAAGTCTAAAGGCTGTTCTTTTGCATAATGAAAACAAAAATTCCGTCTATACCAGTAGCCCATGCTACTAACATGAAAGAGTCATATGATAACATGAAGCTACTTTTAGAGAAACTAAAATATTGTATGTATTCTTGGAAAATATGTGGAGATTTGAAGGTGTTTGCTATTTTATTAGAGCTACAACTTGATTACACAAAATATTGCTGCTTCCTTTGTGAATGGAACAGTAGAGATAGAAAAAATCATTGTATTAAAAATGATTGGCCAAAACGTAGCTCACTTACTCCTGACAAAAAAACGTTTTGTTTCCACCTTTGGTGAAACCAGAAGGTGTACTGTTGCTACCACTACACATAAAACTAGGTCTCATCAAAAATGTTATCAAAGCGATGGACAAAGCTGGCGAAGGATATTTATATTTGAAAAAAAGTTCTCTAAAATAAGTGATGCTAAAATTAAAGAAGGAATATTGGTTGGATCACAAATTAGAGAATTAATTAAAGACCCTATCTTTGAACAACAATTAAATTCGCTGGAAAAACCCGCCTGGATATGTTTGAAAAAATGTGGTTAAAGATTTTCTTGGAAACAATAAAGCTGAAAACTGATCAGTGAACTTTTGACGACCTATAAAGCACTAGGATGTAACATGTGACTCAAAATTCATTTTTTGGATTCTCATTTGGACTTTTTCCCCGAAAATCTGGGAGCAGTAAGCGATGAGCATGATGAACATTTCCATCAGGATATTTCAGCCATGGAGAAGAGATACCAAGGCAAATGGGGTCCAAACATGTTGGCAGATTACTATTGGACACTGAAGAGGGATATTCCAGAAGCCAAATATCCAAACAAGTCATAAAAAATCTTTTTTTTTTCTATACTATCACTATAAAATATTAATATTTGATACATTTTTTCAAAAAAATATTACAATAAAACCTGATGTAATATACAAATTCTGCTTTTATTAGATATAGAGAATAGAATCCGTGTAACAAAAAGAAAGATGAAATTTTATTGACCAGTGATATTAGATTCCGAGCTCAAAAGTGACAGATGTAATACAACGAATATGTATATTAAGGTGAAACTGGGCGGGCCATATCGCAAGGAAGAATGGTCACAGATGAACACTCCGTATGGTTGGATGGAGGCATAGAGAACATAAAAGATACAGAGGTAGACCGTAGACAAGATGGACGGCCGACATAAAAAGATTAGCGGGACGCGATTGGATGCAAAAAGCAAACAACAGAGCTTATTAGAGACAACATGGGGAGGCTTACATACGACTATGGATGGAATAAGTTAATGATGATGATAATGATCGTACAACCGTGCGGATCATTATTCTCCTATTAGTTGACGATAGTTAGCTACAAGAATCGCTTTACTTGGTATTCTTTTATGAAAAACATAGAAATTATAAAGATTATAAAGATACTGAGATATACAGATGATATTGTTCTAATATCACAATCGGAACACGGCCTACAAAGACTGGTCTATAAATTCAAACAAGTAGCAGAAATATACAACATGAAAGCCATTACCGATAAAACGAAATGCATCACAATAGCTAAAGAACCAGTAAGGGGTAAATCTATAATATATATAAAATGTAACGTCTCTCTGTCTGTCTGTCTGTCCGTTAGTGCGCTTATCACTGGAGAACCACTCATCCGATTTACGTACTTTTTTTTTTAAAACATACATATGTTCTCTGGCCAGGTTTATAGGCTATATTTTATTACGATAGGTAGCATAAGGAATGAGTAGTGACGTAAAATAGTGAATGATGTCGGAAAAAAGTTTGCCGCTAGCGCGTTGCCTTGCAATACACCGCCTAAACCACTAAATATGAAATAATATTATGTAGCAGAGAATATCTATAATCTATAATATATAAAATGCAATGTCTCTCTGTCTGTCTGTCCGTCCATTAGTGCGTTTATCACGCGAAAACCACTTATCCGATTTATGTGTCTTTTTTTTTTAAATTCATACATATATTCTTTGGCCAGGTTACATGATAATAATAATAATCTATATCTATAATATATATAAAATGCAACGTCTCTCTGTCTGTCTGTCTGTCCATTAGTGCGCTTATCCCTCGAGATCTACTTATCCGATTTACGTGATTTTTTAAATTCATACATATGTTCTCTGACCAGGTTATAGATATATATTTTATTACATCTATAATATCTATAAAATGTAACGTATATCTGTCTGTTTGTCCGTTTGTGCGCTTATCACTAGAACCACTTATCCGATTTACGTGCTTTTTTTTTAAACATGCTAAACCATTAAATATGGAACAATATCATATAGCAAAGAATATCTATAATATATATAAAATGCAACGTCCTCTCTGTCTGTCTGTCTGTCCGTTAGTGCGCTTATCACTGGAGAACCACTTATCCGATTTACGTGCTTTTTTGTTAAACATACATATGTTCTCTGGCCAGGTTATAGGATATTATTTTATTACGTTAGGTGACATAAGGAATAAGCAGTGACGATAATAGTGAATCAAGTCGGAGAAAAGTTTGCCGCTAGCGCGTTCTCTTGCAATACACCGCCTAAAACATTAAATATGGAGCAATATCATGTAGCAAAGAATATAATATATATAAAATGCAACGTCTCTCTATCTGTGTGTCTGTCCGTTAGTGCGCTTATCACTCGAGAACCCCTTATCCCGATTTACGTGTTTGTTTTTAATTCATACATTTGTTCTCTGGCCAGGTTTTCTATAATCTTCTATCTAGAATATAATATAAAATGCAACGTCTTTCTGTCTGTCGGTCTGGCCGTTAGTGCGCTTATCACTTGAAACCACTTATCCGATTTACGTGTTTTTATAAATTTTAAACATATATGTTCTATATAATTCGATATAAGCCTAGATAATGGGAGATAAGGAGAAATAATGGGAGATAATGGGATAAGTCGAGATAAGGCTCGATAATGGGAGATAAGGTGAGATAATGGGAGATAAATATAAATAATGTGAGATAAGGAGAAATAATGGGAGATAAGCAAAGATAAGTCTAGATAATGGGAGTTATGGTGAGATAATGGGAGATAAGGAAAATAATGGGGAGATAAGGAGAAATATTGAGAGGTAAAGTCGAGATAAGCCTAGATAATGGGAGATAAGGTGAGATAATGGGAAATAAGGAGAAATAATGAGAGATAAGGAGAAATAATGGGAGATGAGCAGAGTTAAGCCTAGATAATCGAAATTATGTAGAGATAATGGGAGATAAGGAGAAATATTGAGAGATAAGGGGAAATAATGGGAGCTATTTTATTACGTTGGGTAAATTAAGGAATAAGCAGTGACGATAGTGGTGAATTAAGTCCACGCGAGCGGAGCCGCGGGCCCGGCTAGTTAGAAATAAATGGGAAATTAATAGAGCAAGTAATGAAACTCCCATATCTTGGAGTACTAATTAGTAGCTACGCTGATATAACAGAAGAAGTGAGACAACAGACAAATAAAGCAGCAGCAATATCAGGGGCCCTCAGAGATGTAGTTTTTGGAAAAATAAAGATCTAAGTGTAGAGGCAAAAACAAGAATATATAGAACTTGCGTTCGACCCATACTGGCTTATAGCATAGAAACATGGGCAGACACAAACAAAACCAAACAGCTACTAAGAACAAATTAAATGAAAATACTGAGAGCAATAACAGGAAAAAGTTTATTAGACAGAGTGAATAAAAACACCATAAGAGAACAATGCAAGGTAGAAGATATAGTCAGATGAGGAAGAAAGAGAAGAAGAGAGTGGCGTGAACATGTACAAAGGATGGAAGATACGAGAATGATAAAAATATGTATGAACAAAAAAGCACATGAAACAAGACCAAAAGGACGACCACCAAAGAGATGGAGAGACAGCTGGACATCCGAATCACAAGAGGCCTAATAACGAAGTAGAACAGGTCTGTGACCTACTCAGAAGAGGAAGAAGAAGGAGAAATTACGAATTTAAAAAAAAATCTTTTATCTGAGGTACCGATTCTTTTCATTTTCTACAAAGTGTCGTAAGATTTGTATTGGTACACTTAATTTAATATAAAATCTGCGGTAACGACGAAATGTTTGATAACTCGTTAACATTTTGTTAAGTATACGTGATACAAATTCAAAAAAATATGATGTCTATTGTGTTTACCTAGAAACAAGGAAAAAATTTTTAGTGTTTTATGAGAATTTCTGCGAAGATGACTTTCTGGGCTGAGCGGATGATTGGATAGCGATAAAAATACATTTTATTTTGATAAAAAATATAACGATAAACATTGATTAACGGTTATTGTCGTATTGTTCGTACCCGGAACTGAAATTATCGACGAAGCCAAGGAGACACACAATCAAAGAATTAAAAACAACTTTCTTGCCTGCCCCAACAATTCCAGGTCTTTTGAGTTAGAGGCCACTGTCGATTTCCAAGGAAAAATACCACCAAGTATTTCCATAGTACAGCCAAGAATGCTTGTTATTGTCCCCCAGACAGCGTACCATAACAGGTTGAAAAGTTTTTGGACTAGTTACTTAAAACACATTTTTTTTTGCAACATTCGACTATATTCATCAACATAGTCTCCTTCAAGAGCGATACACTCAGCCCAACGCTTTTCTAACATTTCTATACCTATCTTGTGGAAGGATTTGTCATTGCCTTCAAAATGGGCCTTAGTTTCGGAGATAACTTCTTCCTTAGAGCCAAATCTCTTTCCTGCAAGATTTTTTGAGGTCTGTGAACAGATAATAGTCGCGGGGATGTCAAATCTGGAGAATACGGTGTATGAGGAAGAAATTTGAACTTCAATTCATGCAATTTTGCCTTTGTAACCATTGACTTGTGACACGGCGCATTGTCTTGATGAAAAAGAACTTTTTTCTTGGTCATTTGGGACCGTTTCTTTACGATTTCTGCCTTCAAACGCACCAATAACTTTAAATAATATTGATGGTTTTTCCCTTTTCAGCATAGTCGATGACAATTATTCCATGCGCATCCCAAAATACAGAGGCCAAAACCTTCCCAGCCGACTGATGTGTCTTTGGCCGCTTCGGGCGGTTTTTACTGGCGGCTGTTCACTCAGCTGGCTGCCGATTTGATTCCGATGTGTAATGGTGGATCCATGTTTCATCCATTGCCATGTATCGCATGAAAAAATCCTTCTTATTGCACTTAAACAGGTCCAAACAACGCTCAGAATCATCAACACGTTGTTGTTTTTTGGTCCACTATGAGCGAAGTCGGTACCGATTTCGAACAGAGCTTTCTCATGCCCAAATATTGATGCAAAATATGACCAGCATTTCTTTTAATATGTTTACGGTCATCCAAAACAATTTTGTGGATTTTTTTTATGATTTCCGGTATAACCACCTCATTTGGGCGTCCAGAACGTCCAGTACCATTTGTATCTATCAGACAGAGTTTAACAGTATTTAATCAACACACGAAATTCGATTTTTTTCCATTGTTTTGAAAATATCAAAAGTAGCGTCGCTAAAACCACTGTAACTTGTAAACTAATCATCGAAAAAAAAACAAAAAAAATGTTATGAAATTTTGACACGTATCGTTTGAAGGTTGGTACTTCCTAAAAATCATATGGATTTTTTAAAAAGGGCGACATCTATGTGTCAGACCAGCCTACGCGTTAGAACGTATTTTAATAAAGCTAGACACCAAAAAACTTCTGCCGCTAATGGAATACCTGCCATCACTTTCTTTGGAATTTATTTGCCTAGGATACTTAGCTATAGAAATTAAATCGGTACCTTTGTGATAAATATCTGAAGATTCACTTTTAAATTCAAACTATTGCTATACTAAACTATATATATGTTATGGAAGTACCAGTTATAAAGAAGCAAAATCACCACTTCACGCTATGCTGCTATTCACATAACCTCAAAACATAGTACAATATAAGCAGCATTTGAGTGACTACATTTCAAATGCAAGTAAATGCTTATAAAGCTGCTCAAATAATTTGTTCAACTTTAGGAGATGGTACTGCGATGCACAAAACGTGCAAAATATCCGACGACTTTGATCTTTTGGATCGTAAACGCTCTCTGCAACGTCAGCCCATACACGGGAAAAATGATACGAGATTTTATATTTTCGTTGGGTTGGAACCCTACCTCACACGACGTATTCTCCGGTCATGGCTCCACTTGATTACGGTTTATCTCGGTCGCTGCAGGATCATTTGCCAATTCCTAGTTCGCTTCATTGAAGGACGTCAGAAAAGCATAACTGAATTCATTGACTCGAAATCATCATTTTTTTCGTAGTTAATCCGTCACCTGCTTGAAAAGTGGCAACATATATGGAGAATAAGAATTTTTTTTGATGAAGTTGTATTCTATTCATAAATAAATATACGAGGGCTACCTTTTAAGTTTTTATAAAAACAGTGATAGAAAAAAAATTTTTTGGTACAAATCGTTTTAAGGATTCTTAAAATATTCGCCTTTTAGTGCAGTAAAAAAGGGTCAAAATAATGATGAGATAGACATAGGCTCTGTGGTATCACCAGGAGTATTGTCCTGAGTTTTAGACCTCGAAAAATGAGTGCTCTTTTGTTTATAAACAATTTAGGCTTTCGAAACACGTTTATTGAGCTTAAAATGTGAATAACTACGGTTATATAAGTCGGATCGAGACAAACAAAAAACTAAACTCTTAGTTGTCGTCTTGTTAGTTTTAAATCGCTTAAAATGTATACATAACCTATAAAATTGAAAAAACAGACAAAAATCTGTTTTTTTTCATTTTATTGTACAAGTCGACTAAGTAAACCGATTAACTTGAAACTTTCAGAATATGCCTTTTGTTATGGGAAAAATACTATCTGTCATTATTTCGCCTTATCTTCAATTATGGCACATTAACTCCCATTATCTCGACTTGTTTCCCATTGTTTATGCTTATGTCGCCTTATCTATCATTTTTTCGCCTTATTCCCAATTATGGCACATTAACTCCCATTATCTCGACTTGTTTCAAGTTATTTCTCCTTATCTCCCATTATCTCACCTCATTTCCCATTATCTAGGCTTATATCGACTTATCTGTCATTATTTCGCCTTATCTCCAATTATGGCACATTAACTCCCATTATCTCGACTTGTTTCCCATTGTTTATGCTTATGTCGCCTTATCTATCGTTATTTCGCCTTATTCCCAATTATGGCACATTAACTCCCATTATCTCGACTTGTTTCAAATTATCTAGGCTTATATCGACTTAACTATCATTATTTCGCCTTATTCCCAATTATGGCACATTAACTCCAATTATCTCGACTTGTTTCAAATTATCTAGTCTTATATCGTCTTATTTGTCGCTAATTTATAGCACATATTGGTAGTGAGAACAGATGTCTCGACGGTGGCTTGTTGGAATTCGAATCAAGTCAACTAAAGATTACCATAAGGAGATGACGGCCGATGTTTTTGAGGAGTACTTCTAACAAATAATGAATGTAAACCAGCAGAATCAGTTATAGTATTAGACAATGCCCTATACCATTCTCGATTATTAGAACGACTCCTGACAAATTCATAGAAGAAAGCGAATATTCTTCAATGGATAAGAGATAAAAATCTCAAACATAAAGATGGTATGTTAAAAGCGGAACTTCTTAAAACTGCGAAATAAAATAAGGGACAGTTCAAGAAATACGCAGTCGATGAGATGGCAAAGGAACGGAATATCACAGTGCTTAGATTACCTCCATATCATTGCGAATTGAATCCCATAGAGCTAATTTTGGCACAAATGAAAGATTTCGTTGCAAGGGAAAACACCACGTTCAAACTTCAAGGCGTAAGTCAATTATTACTCGCCGGAATAGAGAAAATTAAAGAGGATAATTAGAAAAATGCCATTCGACATGTTACGGAAGAAGAAAATAAAATGTGGAAACTTGACATCGAAGAAACTGTGGAAATAGAACCCTTAATTATCAATTTAAGAGAAGTCGAATTTTCAGATTTTGAAGATGATGATTGTTTTTGATTGTAATTAAAGTATATATACATAGATCTATAGATTAAAAAATTGTTGGTAATAAATCTTGTATTTCTATAACTTTATTTTTTAGATAATTTTATTTATTAAACACAAAAAGCAGGTTACGCTCGGACGGCTATGCTACCGATGAACCTTCATTTAAATTTTATGACTCTACTGTATAGCAGAGGTTTTCTTCCTAAAATAGGGTGAGCCCTTAAAAATAATTCAGAACAGGTAGCAAAATCCAGTAAAATGCATAAGAAATCTCTTTTTTTCTGGGCGCATCGCAACATGAATTTGCATCTACAATGAGAGAATTCTGCTATCAACGCCACACAAATATACTTTAAACTGAGTAATTTAAGATTTATACACTTTTGCAAGCGTTCGAAACAATTCTCGAAACATTTTTTCCACTCTGAATTTTTTGGTTCGGTTCACGAAGGACCATTAGCCAGCCTTAATCTGCCGGGGGTAGCCATCCGTCTGACTCGTAGTCATGTGTCTACCCTGACGCGACAAGAACATTTGCAATGGGGAGAGTTATTATACCACATAGGATTATATATACACAAAGTGATCGGGGTGAAGGGGTAAAACTCTCATTTTTTGGTTTTGAAAAGTGGCAAGTTATTTATATCTTATGTTATTTAAGTCAAGGAATTTGTTGATTAACTTCATACTATCAATTCTGATATTAACAGTAATAGGTTGCATATTAATCGGAAATTTAAAACCAAGTTTGTTGAATTCCGTGTAAATATCAAAGCCATGTACCTTATTGTTGGGGCATTCAAAAAAAAATATGATAAATGTCTTGTATTTTTCGACAAGAGCACATAGGGGAATCGACAATTTTAATTTTATATAAGTGAGTGTGTCCAGTTTGTTGGTACTTCAAAAACATGGTTTTGGGAGGATTCGACAGCTTCTTGAGGTGATGAAAATCGCTGTCCACGCATTTTTTTGATATTCAGGAACAAAAAGAAGTCGTTACGCGATAAATCAGGGGAATGAGACATTAATTCGACGTATTTCTCCGTCAAATAACACAGGCCAACAATGAAAAAACTTTTTTAATAACTTTACCTGATTCCTATGTTTCTTGGTGTGCTGAGTCCGAAAATAATAATAAATAACCGGTCAAGTGCAAGTTGAACTTGCACAATTAGTGTTCCGTACGTTGATTGTTTTTGAAATAAAAAGTTTTGTTAGGGTGGTAGAAAATGATCAGTGACTTCACAAAACACACCCCAAATGAGTTTTCAACAAAGTTTGTTTCCAATCTTTACTGAAAACTGGTGACCTTGAAATATTGGTTTTTTTTCTATACCAGATAAATTATTAAAGGTAATGATAATTTTCGTTTAATCTATACCCCGTGGAGAATATTCCAGGATTTTTTTCAAAATTTTTGATCAGTACTTTTCGAGATAAGGTAGGGGACAGCGATTTTTCACGATTTTTTAAAAGTAATGCGAAGAAAAGTGTGAGCAAGTATTACATTATATATATACTTTTTACTCGTGTTTTCACAAGCTTTTATTTGACACCACACTCGATGACCTAATAAAAAAAATTTTTTTTCACTTCCGATTTCACCCCTCAAAACGAATCCCTTAAGTCAAAATTTATGTTACGGTGATATAAAATGATCAGTGACTTCACAAAACACACCCCAAATAAGTTTTCAACAAAGTTTATTCCAATCTTTGCTGAAAATTGATGACCTTGAAATTTCTGTTTTTTTATATAACAGATAAATTATTACAGGTAATGCACTCGTGATAATTTTCGTTCAATCTACACCCGTGGAGAATATTCCCGAATTTTTTCAAAATTTTTTGATAAGTACTTTCCGAGATAAGGCGGGTGGACAGTGATTTTTCGCGATTTTTTAAAAATAATACAAAGAAAAGTGAGCGCAAGTATTACATTATATATATATTTTTTACTCGTGTTTTCACAAGCTTTCATTTGATACCACACTCGATTACCTAGTAAAAAATTTTTTTTTTCATTTCCGATTTCACCCCCCAAAACTAACCCCTTAAGTCAAAATTTAATTTTCAAAACTACATGGCTCTGATGAGGCCATCAATTCCTATATTGCTATCAAATTTCAACTTTCTATGACAAGTAGTTTCGGAGCAAATCGGGTGTGACAGACGGACAGACGGACAGACAGACAGACGGACAGACAGACGGACAGACACCGAAGTGATCTTATAAGTGTTCCGTACGGAACACTAAAAAGTCGTATCACCCACCAATTTTTCACATTTCAATATTCAAAATGTGAAAAGTTTATTTTTTATCATTCGAATGTTATTAGGTTGGCAATAAAATCAGTATTTTATAAGGTTGGCAGTAAAATCAAATGTCGTTAGGTTGGCAGTTCCGATAAATGTCACAGCTGTTTGTTTTCTTCCAGTTAGTATAACTTCGCATTGCAGTGTTTAACCCATGGGCTTTAAGTCACACTCAAAGTATAGCTAATCGTGGTTGTAAAAACTCTCCCAACACTTTTTGTTATCTAAGTTGGGAATGTGGAATCTTTGGCACAATGATACTACTCAGTATATATCACCACTATACCAAACACCTATGGAGTGCAAAAATAAAGTGTATGGTGTATATATGTGATATATACTGAGTAGTACTTTTTGTTATATAGATGTGGTGAGTTTGTAGTTAAAAAACATCAAAGAAACATTACTGACTTTATAAAAAAAAAGTATACTTTGCATATTTTGGTGTATAAATCGGTAATCAAGAAAAATGTTGGGGCTCCTCACAAAGTATGTTATGTTTGTGTCAAGGATCTTAGGAAATGGTATAAAAAAGAAAAGAAAGCTTTTAGATTTGCAGTACCCATGGTATGGAAAGAGCAAGAAAATCATTCAAATGATTATTATTTTTGCAGCGTTAATGTTTCTGAATATAACTCCAAAAATAAGAAAGTAATTGTCTATCCTAACTTTACTTCAGCTAATCGGACGATAGGACATGGACCGGGACTTCCTGTTCCTGAGCCACCTCAGTCTATTGATGACGTTTTACAGTCCAGTCCCAAATTTAATGAAAGTCGACCGGATGATGATGAGTTTCAATGTTCTCTAGAAAATTTAAAACCACAGTTGTTTACACAAGCTGAGTTTTAAATGATTTAGTGAGAGATTTGGGTTTGACTAAGGAAAAAGTAGAATTGTTTATTGGAATCTGGAACATCTCTTTACCAAACAACCAACCAACCAACCAACAAGAGACTAACAATTTATTTTTTTTTATTTTGATTTTTTATGTATCAAATTTTCCCTATTTTGAAATTTAATCGATGTCATCTTGTGAGAGAACCGTGGTTGATACAAAAAAACTGATATCAGATACGATTTCAGCACATAACACTTAGATGAATTGATCTAAAAAGTTTTTACAAATATTTTTTTGTTTGCCTGTGTAATCAATTGTTTGACGTGCCATGTGAGAGCTGGCATTGTCATGATGAAGAATACTATTCAGTATATATCACCACTATACCAAACACTAGTCAATCATGGCTCCTGATGAAGCTAATTGTTAGCGAAAGGCGCGTCGAGTGCAAAAATAAAGTGTTTGATGTAGTGATGATATATGAGTAGTATCATTGTCCCAATGATTCCATACTCCCAACTTAGATGATGAAGAATGATGCGACGTTTTCGGTTGTTCTTCCCGATTTCATCGATGACTTCTGGCAAACAAATTGTTATATACCATTCAGCATTACATGTTCTTCAATCCTCCAAAGCAATGCTTGGAAGCGCTTCGGGAGCGAACCACTTTTGTTGGATTCGGTTCATCTTGGAACACCCAAACAGTTGATTGTTGCTTAGTTTCCAGCTCGTACGAATATATCCAAGTTTCGTCTCCTGTTATGATCTTGTATACGGATTTTGTATGTCCTCGGTCGAATTTTTGGAGTATTTCCTTACAATCGGTCAAATTATGCGAAATCCATCGGGAATAGATCTTTTTCACAGCTAAATGTTCATGCAAAATTGAATACACTACAGTCTTCGATATGCCTAAGGATGCCTCTTTCTCACGGTAGGTCACATGCCGATCCTCTTCAATCGTGTTGCACACAGCATCGATGTTTTGTGGAACAACAACCGATTTTGATTGACTTTCACATAATTCATCGCTGACGAAAACACGACCATGAAATTCTGTAAACCAATTGTATACAGTCTTTTCTAGTGGTGATTCATTACAAAAAGTTAAACGAACCGATTCGAGGCATTGTTTTTGAGTTAGGCCTTTACTAAAATCATAAAACAATCATCCTACAAAAATCTTGAGGTGAAATTTCCATTCGTTCTCAAAACTGTGTGTAACAATAACAAATGTCCAATTTTACAACAATGGTAATGTCACATCTCAATAGCTCCATCTAGTAGTCGTTTGTAAAGACTTAAAAGGTGGCCTCGTGCATTTTATTACCACAAAAACGTATGGAATTATTTTTGTTAATAATAAATGACATATAGATATTTTCTTCTAATCCTAACGGAGATGATTATAAGTAACATTTGCATGAGTATCCCTAAAATTGGTTGTATTCTATTAGCTCACCGCCCAACCTCCACCAACTTTCCTACCTGTTCCCAGGTTTTTTTCTCTTGATATTTACTTCATATTTTCTTGGAAAACGATTCTTTGGTGGCGCATTTACTGCATAAAATCTAATAGTGTGAGAAGTAAGAGACAACTCTACAACCAGAACTTTTATAGTCCCTAGCACCCAGAAGAGTTTATGTTTAGATCGTCTAAGTTAATGAGCTGATGTTTCCTTTTTCTATATATTCTCTTCAAAAATAGACGTTAAAACGATCATTTTCTGGAGCCTATGTTTAAGCTAAAAATTCTTATTCCCCATGACTATACTGTTCACACAATATTAACCAATTTGACCCGCTAATTCCGTGGATAAATTTCGAAACAGTTATGAAAGAAGACTTTATGGAATAGCTTTAGGAAAATGCACTCAGGAAGATAAGATGCAAGGATAAGATTAAAGTGACAAAAATGTCAGTTCCTTGTTTTTTGGTATCGTTCGCCTCCCCGCCTGAGGATTTTACCCTTTTTCATATGCCAAGGATATCGGCAAGGTGATCATAATACCCGTCAACTTTGTCCAAGTGCCGAAACATACATTTCTGTATTCCACAGCACCTAGACAACGAGGTAGTGCTGCCACGGACCTATGTACGTGTTCAGGCCAAATATACTTATATAAACAAATAAATAAGTAACCCACCTGCCGGGATTGGACCCGAGACCTTCTGCACCGCACGCAAATACTACGCCACGGAGCTACGGGTCGCCACACTTATTGTTGCCATCCCTCGACTGATTCTCAAATAACGACTGTTCATGTTCTTGTACAACATTTTTTACAACAAATTAAAGCGTAAGAAATAATATTTCTCAGAGGTCCATATCTTAAAATAATTATATAATAATATTTGATTTATAGGGCCAGAGATGGAAGTATAAAATATAAATTTGTGTGCCTGATTTAGCACCTTGTAACTTCTTCCTCTTTTCTCGTCTTTATTTGCCGATGAAAGAAAAGCGATATGATATCACTGAAAATGTTTAAGAGGCAGAGACTACAATCCTCAACGGTATCTCGAAAACCGATCCAAAAAAAAAGCTGCGTCGAAGCCGAAAAAGGTTTTCATGGCATAGAATACATGCTCCACAGAAAGAGATGATGATGATAGAATTCTTAAAGCGGGTGATACAAGAAATGTCAAGTTGAACCCCATATATCGCTCTCTCACGTCGTTCGACACTTCTCATCATCTCCGGTAACTCCAAGTGCATTGTACACATCATCTGAGCAATGTATTTGTTGGGAGATCTACATCTTTTTCTTCTAACCGTCGACTTTCCCTTGGATCAACAACTTTTCCATGCCATCCCTTTTTATTATGTGACCAAAAAATGATGCTATTTTCCTCTGAATCAATAGTAACAACCGGTCACTATTTTGGATGTTCAGATCGCTCAGAACAGACGCATTTGTCCTATGAGCTGTCCAGGTGTCATGGAAATTCTACACGAATCTTCCGAAAATCATATGGTATTTTTAGTGTTCCGTACGGAACACTTATAAGATCACTTCGGTGTCTGTTCGTCGTCTGTCTGTCCGTCTGTCACACCCGATTTTCTCCGAAACTATTTGTCATAGAAAGTTGAAATTTGGTAGTAATATAGGAATTGATGGCCTCATCAGAGCCATGTAGTTTTGAAAGTTAAATTTTGACTTAAGGGGTTAGTTTTGGGGGGGTGAAATCGGAAGTGAAAAAAAAATTTTTTTTACTAGGTAATCGAGTGTGGTGTCAAATGAAAGCTTGTGAAAACACGAGTAAAAAATATATATATATAATGTAATACTTGCGCGCACTTTTCTTTGTATTATTTTAAAAACGCCTTATCTCGGAAAGTACTTATCAAAAAATTTTTGAAAAAATTCTGGAATATTCTCCACGGGGTGTAGATTGAACGAAAATTATCACGAGTGCATTATCTGTAATAATTTATCTGGTATATAAAAAAAACAGAAATTTCAAGGTCATCAATTTTCAGTAAAGATTGGAAATAAACTTTGTTAAAAACTTATTTGGGGTGTATTTTTGTGAAGTCACTGATCATTTTGTATCACCGTAACATAAATTTTGACTTAAGGGATGCGTTTTTGAGGGGTGAAATCGGAAGTGAAAAAAAATTTTTTTTACTAGATCATCGAGTGTAGTGTCAAATGAAAGCTTGTAAAACCACGAGTAAAATATATATATATATATATATATATATATATATATATATATATATATAAATATGTATATATATAATGTAATACTTGCACACACTTTTCCTCGTATTACTTTTAAAAATCGTGAAAAAATCGCTGTCCCCTACCTTATCTCGAAAAGTACTGATCAAAAAATTTTGAAAAAACCCTGGAATATTCTCCACGGGGTATAGATTGAACGAAAATTTTATATCATTACCTTTAATAATTTATCTGGTATAGAAAAAAAACCAGAATTTCAAGGTCACCAGTTTTCAGTAAAGATTGGAAACAAACTTTGTTGAAAACTCATTTGGGGTGTGTTTTATGAAGTCACTGATCATTTTATACCACCCTAACCAAATTTTTTATTTCAAAAACAATCAACGTACGGAACACTAATTGTGCAAGTTCAACTTGCACTTGAGCGGTTATTTTTTTTGTTTGTGCTGCCATTGCTAGGAAAATAAGATGATGATTTTGTACAAGGATGGCAATAGTTGTATCCAAAATTCGAAGTTTAATATTGTTTTTGTGTAAATTATCTAAAAATGTGAGGGAGTAGTTCTTTACTAATTTCGAATATATAAAAATTACTATAATTGCGACATTCAGAAAAAACATTATAAAATACGAGTCGTCAACAGGTCCACAAAACTCGTATAAGACGGATTATACGACATTAACTTTTTTAAGATGAGCAGGATAAGAGTATATTAAGAAAATTAAACACTAATATGTTGTAACATTCATTTTTTCCTAGTTTTTAAGATCATATTACAAAACCGTTTTATTTCTTTAATTCATGTAATAATTGTTAATCTAAGTTAAGCAGTGAATTAAAATCTTATTATAGTTTTTTATATTTGTTAAGCAGTGTAACTCAATCAGTAGTAGGCACATGTGATCAATTTAATTTATTTCATTTGCATTGAATGTGTCTGGATTATGATTAAGACTAACATCATCGGTCCTCGTCTATCAAATTGCGAGTTTAAGACTCCCGTCTCATTTTGGAGACTTCACTTCGAAGGAAGGGGAACGGAGAGGTATATAACCCGCCATTTCCAATTTTAGAGACTTTTTTCCGGTCTAGCATGTAAGAGTGACTTTCTCCGGAACAATATTTCGATATCGTGCCTTTTTAAAGCTAATTTTTCATTTTCAAAACTAGGTGATACGAAAAACTATACTCCCTTGATCATTCTAAGTTAAAGACTATTCGTGAATTTGTGCACTTTCATAGCATAAAAAAGTTATTTATTGTGTCTACTTAATCTTAAGGGTGTAATACATGTAAGAATTTTTTATTTTGTTAATATATTTTTCTTTGTATTAGTGTAGTGTTTCACTAACCACCCGTTCTATCTTACAGGAAGTATAAGTTGTACCTTATTCAATTTTCTAACAACAACTAAATAGTTTTCAGAATTTTTTCATTTTTTGAGTTGAACTTAGATTCTTTTTATTCTAAAGTGAATGGTGCCCAAAACAGAACAACTAGGCTTTAAACAACTATAGAGAGTATTTTCAAAAGGCGTACAAAAATTACCTCGATCTCCATTTCTCTCCAAACAAAACGGGCTAGCTTATATCTCATTTTTGTTCTCTCTCAGCATTAATATCCACTCAATCCATTCTCAACATTAAGATATAGATAAGGGGTAAATAGTGGCTCTTATTTAATAAATAAATCAGTACACATGATAAAATGTTTAACAATTTCCACTTCATTATTTTTTCCCGTTACAATTGCTTCACCACGACAGTGTCTTCATCAGACGGAAGGTATTCAGAATATCTTCCTTCTAATGAAGACACTGTCGTGTTGAAACAATTGTAACGGAAAAAAAAATAAATTGGAAATTGTGAAACATATTAGTGTTTAATTTTGTTAATTTACAATGAATTTCCGTCAGGTATGGTAAATCCCAACATATAAGATCCTGCCTTTTTGCTTTTTCAATGGGGCAAAAAATGACCCTATTAAGGTTTTGTGCATAGTTGCCACGTATTACGATAAACTTATTTTTATTTTACCTGCTTTGTATACCTCCCTCACTTGCACCTGCAATCATATTCGATCTATTTTTACCTATATATTTACTACCTGGCAACCCGGTTTGGAGCCCTTTAAGTATTTGATAATTTAGGCCTAATGACCACAAGTCCCCATTAGGATTCGAAAGATACTTTTTATTATTTTTATTTTTAGTTTTACTTACAACTTACAACGCATTGGTTCTATTTTAATTAGGGTAAATCCGGGATATGTGCCCAACTTTTTTTATTTTACTCATACCTCTTAACATACAAATAATACGCACATGATTTTCATATGTGCACTAACTTTGGTACTTCATTTAATCACCTCGTACTACTTTTTGTAGACTAGTCAATAAATAAACCGTATATTTTGAGTTTAAAATAAAACTGCATAACGGGATTGATGCCTCGCTATTTTTTTCAATTATTTAAGATGATGTTACTAGTTTACTAAACATGGACAAAAATAAACATATTAATTAAAAACACTAGGTATAGAGATCAATCATCTTAGGTACAAAAATATAATCGTCTTAAAAACTGCAAAACTATTTAGCCATTTTCGTGGAATAATCTGCATTCGCCCACATTTGTTGCAATAATTGCGATATAATGTGCATGTTTCGTGGAGCCACTTGTGGCACATAACACAACGGATCCAATCTACTTTGGATTTGGTGTTACTATAATAGTCAAGACATTCCATGCAATGATCCTCATCTAAATTCTTATCATCTACTCCATCATTTTCATCATTAGAACTATATATTAAAGCAGGCTTTGCCTTTTTGAATGTTTCTTTGGTTTTGGAATAAGTTTTTGTCGTGTTTTTGTTTCTTTGTATTTTGTTTGTTTTTTTTTATTTCTTCAACTTCAAAACTACTGTTCTCATTCTTTTTTTTATCGTCTTCACTAGAACTGTAAAATTTCATAGCTGTTCGCTTCCTCAGTTTTCTTTTAATTTTCTCTTTATCTTTTCTTTGTTTTTCAATGCTATTCTTTTTGTTGTTTTCTTTTTTCATTTTTATCACTTTCAATACTATCCTCAGTAATATCTGTATCGCTTGACTTATAATCACTTGAATTATTTCTTTTTTGCTTCTTAGCTTTAGTTCTTTTCAAATCAACTTTTTCTTTAACTTTTTACTGATCTTTTTTGCTTTTCACTGGTATGCCTTGTTCTAGCTTATGAATATATGTGACCAGCCGACGTTCATTTTCGAATCCAAGAGTTGGATGTTTTCCTAAAAAAATTGTAGGTATTAGTTAGGCAAAATAAAAAAAAATTACTACCTGCCCATAATTATACGAGGTAGGTAAGTATTCTCAATCCGAAGCAATATTATTATAAATGCACACGTGCAATCATAAAAGTAGGTACCTACCTAATGGTATTATTTTCTTATTTTGTGTAGCAAACCGCCGACGTAACGTCCTAGATGGTATTCCGTGTCTTTTTGCTATATCATTGACGCTAAGTCGTTTATCTTGCATTTCTGCTATTGCTGCAGTCAATGTGTCCTCGGTCCAAGTAATGACACGCGGTTGGACGCCGGCTTTACGCTTGTATTTACGGGGCATTTCCAATCTGAATCATATAACATACACTTAAGTACGGCAAGGGATAGATGCCCTTAAAGCCAGCATGCATTAAGGTGAAGTAGGGATAGACGCTCTTAGGGGCGACTATCCCAAAACATATCGGGGCATATATCCCTTTTCACAGGAATAGATACCTTCGAAAAAAAATGGTAAATACGTTTATTTTATCCTAAAAATGTAATTAATAATAATCTACATACCCTACTCCTTATTCAGAAGTAAAAATAAAATAAACTTACATGTTAACTCCAAAATTATAAGGGGCTGAAAATCATCCACAAAGTAAAATCTCGACTGTTTGGCTCGTCACTGTCATTAGCGCTCCTACGCACAACCGCACGCACCAACGCTTTGTGGCAGATTGTGAGGGGAGAGGCACGTTCGTATTATAAGGCATTCTTTTGTTTACGCGTCTTACATTTCACACAAATGTAATGAGGCGTCTATCCCGCTGGAGCGTATATCCCGGACTTACCCTATGTGGCGTGTAGTGAAAAATGTATACGACAGTTTGGTAAAAAGAAATTTGAATAAACAAAGTGCTTTGCAAGAAACCAGTGAACTAAAAAAAAACCCAATTTCTACGATTAAGGGTATTGTAGGAAAACCATCACTCTGGAACAGGAAAAAACGGAAAGATTTTCAAATGCATCATGTAGACGATTGTGAATCAGTGTCATCAGGAGGAAAATATATTCTATGTATGAAGAGCAGTTGGTGCCGACACTAGACAAAATAAAATTAAGACTGGTGTAGGACGGAACCAACATTGTGGCCGATTAACCCTTCAGAGAATTCTCTTAAAAATGGGATCACGTTCCGAAAGATCAATAAAAGGCAAGTAGTGATGGAGTCACAAAGATTACGAAGCTTGCGACATACTTATGTACAAGAAATTAAAAAGTATCGATCAGAGAATTGGCAAATAATTTACCTCGACGAAACATGGTTCGATAGCACTACAAAATGTCAGACTAACATACCTTCAAATAAAGGTAAACGAATAACCATTTTGCATGCTGGATCTGAAAGGGGTGGAGTTTCAAATTGTCTACTAAGATTTGCAAAAAACATAAAAGATTCTAGTTTGGACTATCACGAAGACACGACCGCAGAACTTTTTAAAAATTGGTTTCAAAATTCCCTTTTGCCAAATGTTCCCGAACAGAGTGTTATCGTTATGGACAATGCAAGTTACCATAATCGCCTACTAAGTAAGGTTCCTAATACAACCAACAGCAAATCGGAAATACAGGAATATATATTAGAAAATGACATTTATTTTGACTTTAGTTATAAAAAAAGTGATCTTTTGGAAGTTTTGAAAGACTATAAATTGAAAAAAGAAATATGTTTGTGATAATATGGCTGAGAAAATGGGACACACTGTTTTGTGGCTTCCTCCGTATTATTGTGTGTTTAATCCAACTGAACATCAATTTAAATCAAAAACAAGGGAGCAAAATGTTTCTCCAACTTTAAGCGTGTCAGTGGTTGGATTAGTAAAAAAAAGTTATAAATGATATACCTTGTGAAAGCTGGAGGAATTCCATTCAGCACGTTGTTAAAGTTGAAGATTCATATATTTATATAAATAATATAAAACCACTGATAATTACCTTAGCTCATGACAGTGATAGTGAAACCGAATTAGGCTTAAGTTAAAATATATTTTTATTTATACAATATTCCCCTCTTGTTAACCCCCATTCATTCAAACTGTATATTTGTACTTCTTTTGTTTTTACATGCATCTATAAATAAACATCTCCAAAAACACTTATAATTTTATTTATTTGCATTAATCAATAAAATTCTTAAGTCCATCTCTGCAACTTATCATAAACAAAAGGTCAGAATTTTTATATTGCCCACTTAAAACGTCAAAAATCAGAATCTTATATTTTCGGATAGGCTATAACGGCTAACTCAGTAAATGATATAAACGTATATCTTTAAAAAACTAATAATTCACGTAGTTTTGAGTGAACACAAAATTTTTCATAAAATGTTATTAATATCGTAGGAGTATGGTCGTTTGAGCATTACTTAGGAAATATATATTTCTTCATGGTTACTTAAAGTGCTTTGCCATCAGGATGTGTTGCTTATGGCCGTATCATAATAACATAACAAATATATTTATTATGTTTTTCTAAAAGGTTAAGTATTTTTTATTCTGAAATAACAATAACTAAAATAACCCTTCCTCGCGGTAATATGCAACAAATTGTATCTCTGTCAAGTAAATTATCCCGCATAGATTCCAAACCAGGAACCTCAATTTCTATTAAATATTTATTTAATGACAAATTTGTTGGAATTACTTCGGATATTATACATAGGGAACTACTCAACTATTTGGTAGTTTATTCAAATGATTGGAAAAGCTCAAGTAATGTTTTAATTAAGTTTAGTTTCTAGACTAGCTGGATGATTTGAAAAGAAATTTATAAATCTATCAGAAGCTGTAGATTTCTGATACCAATCCATCATATTTTCGTTGTTATTGCTTCTTATGATTTTGGTATCCAGAAAAGGAACACTAACATCCATCTCAATTTCGTCAGTAAACTGCAACTGAACGAGTTGAAAACGTCCAAAGTGAGCTGCACATTCTCCGCCGGCACCGAACAGACAATATCATCCACATATTTACAAATGAATGGAAGATGAAATGGTAACATAGGTAACACTGAGTTTAAAAGATGATCTAGAACAGTGATTCCCAAAGTGGTTCAGGTGGACCCCCAGGGGTCTACGGGAGACTCGACGGGGGTCTACGTTGGCGTGAAAAAAAAAATGGGGGTTCACAAGTTATAAGTGGGGGTCCACGAAAATTTATCTGGTTTCGATAGTAAAGAACAAAAATGTTGGCTTGGCTTTACCTATCAATGTAGGCAGATAATACACGACTCAAAAAAATTAAGGGAGCAAAAAAAATTCCAAATTTTTCGGTGATTTTTGACAGGCTGTATTTCGGTGAAAAATGGTCGTATTGAGACTTTAAAAAAAAGCATTTCGAAGCTTTAAGATTCTAATTTTTTAGGAGCTACGGTTCTCATGCAATCCTAACAGATAGCGCAAAAAAATAATATTGCAAATATTTTGCTTTTTTTTTGGTCCACGGGCTTGAAAAAAAATTTTTCAGTTAGGCCGGCATATGGATCAGATAGCCTGTTTATTTAGCATTCATTTCCTTGTTTTAAAACCTCCCTTAATTTTTTTGAGTAGTGTATTTTAAGAAGGTCAGCGACTGTTACTTGTAAAAACTTGCATATTCGATATTCAGTACAACGCGCGTCGAGACTTGCGAAGCGCCGCCCGCCGTCCGCAACGCAACCCGTTCAGACGTGCAAAGGGACGAAATACGACTTGTGCTGTGCTTGCAATCTTGCATGAACTTGTTTGATTCTGCACCAATATAAATACGAATGCCAAGGACAAACGTTACTCATTTGTTTCCGGAATTTTGAAAAGAAAAGTGTGAGTGAATCGATGTCAGTGTTTGCCAGCGCCGGAAAAAGTAAGAACCTACCTATTTGTTATTCATACTTTTATTTTATATTGTAATAATATTATATTTGTTTCGTTTGCGTGTAGTAGGTACGTAATAAAGATTAAATACTGAACAGGTCCATTATTCGATACTTCTATAAAAAAAAACAGAAAGCCGAGAAAGATTGAACTTTTAGTACTTTTTTATATTATAAAATTATTTATTTACCCGACTGTGGTGATTCACTAAAGGAGAGATATATGATTGACCTGCATGTTTGTACATATTTCAGTGCCCTCGTAGTTGCTAATGCTAAATGACTAAAAATATTTTCATAAATTGTACGTGTCTTTATGTACCACTCGTAACGTACATCAAAGTAATATATAAATCATTAAAATCGCGGAGTTTTGATGTCAAAATATTCTTTAAAAGTATTTTCTCTCGAATTTACGGAAATGTATCAAAATATAATGAATCAAAAAATATTTTATATTACATTAAAATAGGTTCAGCCGTTTTGTGAAAACCTCTATATGGGTCTTAGCAGTTTATTGCTTTTAATAATTAAAATGTTTTGCCGCCGGCATTTTGGTTTTTTCATTGCAATAATTAATTAATCCCATTTTATTCTGTTAAAGTCTCCTTATGATTACTAAAACAAACATTTTTTTCTTTACAGGTAGGTAACTGATACGAAACATGGCTGAATCTAAGAAGAAATGTCGACAGTACAGTGTTGATTGAGTGATAGATTGCACCAATCGCTTCAATTTGTGATTAAAGCAGTTAACAAAATAAGAAGCAATGCGTTGAATATCCGTTTATTTGCACAATTGTGCGACGAAAATGATGAAGACTTCCAACGATTGCTCTTACATACTGAAGTACGCTGGTTGTCGAAAGGTACATGTTTAACAAGATTTTACTCACTTTTTGAATCAGTTTTAGAGTTTCTGGAAAGTAAAGATCCAGATTTAAAAGAAAACCTGATCAAATTGAAAGCAGACATCGCGAATTTGACAGATTTGTTCAAAAAATTTAATGGCATTAACTTGCAGTTACAAGGGGACAGCCTAAATTTAATAAAAACAAAGGGTATAATTTCGAATTTTCTTGGAAAATTGAAATTTATAAAGCAAAATATTAGTCGGCGCGAATTCTCCCAGTTTCCAAACTTCCCACAGGCAGAATGTCTTGATGAGGATATTCAGACATACGTTCAACATTTAAATGCCCTGCATGATGACTTCAAAAATAGATTTGAAGATATTCTGACGATGGAAGTACCACCATGGATTATAAATCCATTTGATGAAACGGAAGTGGCGAATGTGGTATTACAAGAGGAGCTACTCGAGCTTAGCACCAATGAGGAGCTGAATGTGACATTTAAAAAAGGCTATCAAACATTTGGCTGCAGGCAGAAATACCCGAAAAATATCCTGTGCAGTGGGAGATTACGAGAAAACTTTTGATAGCGTTTCCCTCGTCATACCTTGTCGAAAAAGTTTTAGTGTCGTTACAAAACCTATTAACAAAAAAAAGGAGCAGATTGAACATCACAGAACGGGAGATTTGCAGTTATTCCTTACAAAACTGAAACCAAATATTGATAATTTGCTGTCAATCCATCAAGTACATCCCTCCCATCAAAATTATGACTATTTTTTTTTAATTGTTGATTTGCATTGTTGAAGTTACGGTACGTTATTAATGTTTAATTTTAATTCTATTAAGTCTGTAATCATATTATTTTAATAAAATGTTAATTTAATAAATTTAAAACACAAGAAAATATATTATTTTTCTTTTTATTTTTACCACTCCGAATTTAGAGTTGGAACTCAGCCACGACGCAAATTTCCATCGTTAGATCTAATCTTCACATTTTTTGATGAGTTTTGGGAATATGGTAGAAATGTAGCAGCAGGGGGTCCACCGAAACCAGTAAAATTTTGAAAGTGGTCTACGAGAAAAAAAAGTTTGGGAACCTCTGGTTTATACGGAAAGACCCTTTCTTGACTGTTGATCGTAATGGGTTATTTTATATATCTAACAACAGCTTCTTGTTGGCGTTCATATATTTAAATTTTAAAAAAAAATTAAATTAATATGGCCGTGAAACACATTTTATTTATTAATTTATTTTTTACTAACTAACGAAGCTCTCACATAGTTTCAACGACGATATATTTGTTCTTTATATACGTCACAACTTATTTCATACTTAAAATATTCCTCAGCGCATTTTTACGCTGATGACACGTAATTATACGTTTCTTTTAAGCCAGACCAAATATTGGAGGCTAATGATAAACTGACGCTTGATCTGAATGCCCTTATGAAGGCCTCGAGTGCACACTGCTTAGAAATAAATCCAACTAAATCAAGGATTCTGTTATTTGGACGGACTCAGTCTCGGATTCGGCAGCAGAATCTGCTACGAATTAGCTTGAATAATGTAGTGCTAAGTGCATGTACTGATGCCAAAAACTTGGGCCTAGTAATGGACTCCGATCTGAGATTCACGGGACATATAAATTTATCTTAAAAGAGCATTCGCTAACCTTAAATTAATTTTCAATCAACGCTCTCTTCTTACCGAGAATTCTAGAAAGATGTTGTGTGACTCCATTGTTCTGTCGCACTTTAACTACTGTGATGTGGTGTACGGGCCCTGCCTTTTAGACTGTGACGCTAAGAGGATCCAACTTATGCAAAATTCGTGCGTGCGTGTTATTGGCGGTATTCGAGGCCGTGACATAAAGTGGTTAAGAATGAATGAAAGACGGGTGCTACACAGTTTGGTACTATATAATAGGATTATTTGTAGTAAGTGTGCTGGCTACTTATATAGAAAAATAAAATTTAGATACGATGCACATAACCTGGATCTGAGGCATAAATTCACCTTGACTCCGCCCATGCACTTGACTTCAATGTATGAGCGTTCTTTCAGTTACCAAATAGCTAAATTGTACCATAAAGTGCCTGTTGATCTAAGGGATGAGTCAGGTCACAGGGTTAAAAGAGCAGTAAAAAATTATTGTTCATAGCTTATGCTGATTCCTTCCTTTGACAGCTCGGATAATAGTCACCTCAATCGACCTCTCTAATGTTACATATATAGCAGTAGCCATGCCTTTAGCCACCCACAGTATTAATATTAACTTCTATCATGGTGGTACATTGTGTATTGATTACTATATTTTGTATTTTATATGCAATCAACCTCTCTAATGTTACATATATAGTAGTAGCTATACCCTTAGCCACCCACAGTGTTAATATTAACTTCTATCATGGTAGTACATTGTGTATTGATTATTATATTTTGTATTTTATATGCAATACTAATGTCTAAATGTTGGTGTATACAATATGTACTAAATTGGGAATGTGGAATCTTTGGCACAATACCTAATACTACTCAGTATATATCACCACTGCACTCGACGCGCGTTTCGCTAACCAACTTAGCTTCATCAGGAGCGATGATTGCCTAAAGCTAAACTACAAATCTACCCTATTTATACTTAGCCTAACCCTTGAATCACTCAAGCGGAACTAATGACATAGACAAGGCCGTCAGTTCCGGTCAAGTAACCAGTAGGGGGCTATAAGGAATAGGCCCTCGGGCTTTATTTAAACTACTTTTACATTTTATGATTTCCATACTTTCGTATGCGTTCAACAATCTCCTATCGGATACATTTTTATTAATCTTCAAGGGCATGTTCGGCAATGCTAGACTTTTCTGTTCTACTGTATTTTAAGTGTGCTAAATGTTCTTTAAATCGTGTTTTAATTGACCTTTTAGTTTGCCCAACATACTTCTTATCACAATCATTACAACTAACTTCATAAATTCCACTTTTCTCACAATTAGGAATCTTATCTTTGGGATTTCCTAAGATATTCCTCAGATTGTCTGATGACTTATAGACTAAAGTGAGGCCTACCTTATTAAATACCTTATTGAGTCCCTTGCTATATTTCGGATTATATGGTATGGTGTTATTTTTTTCGCGTGTAAAAAAGGTGGAATTCTGAATATTAAACCTAAACTTATGTTTATTAAACTAACCCTTGAATCACTCAAGCGGAACTAATGACATAGACAAGGCCGTCAGTTCCGGTCAAGTAACCAGTAGAGGGGACTATAAGGAATAGGCCCTCTATCTTTATTTAAACTACTTTTACATTTTATGATTTCCATACTTTCGTATGCGTTAAAACAATCTCCTATCGGATACATTTTTTATTAATCTTAGATTATCTAATGTTACAGTATGATCAGCTTCAAAGGCTTGTTCGGCAATGCTAGACTTAATCTGTTCTACTGTATTTTAAGTGTGCTAAATGTTCTTTAAATCGTGTTTTAACTGACCTTTTAGTTTGCCCAACATACTTCTTGTCACAATCATTACAACTAATTTGATAAATTCCACTTTTCTCACAATCAGGAATCTTATCTTTGGGATTTCCTAAGATATTCCTCAGATTGTCTGATGACTTATGGGCTAAAGTGAGGCCTACCTTATTAAATACCTATTGAGTCCCTTGCTATATTTCGGATTATATGGTATGGAGACATACTTGGTGTTATTTTTTTCGCGTGTAAAAAAGGTGGAATTCTGAATATTAAACCTAAACTTATGTCTATTTATTAGCTTATTTACTAAATCATCGTCCTAACCATTAACTCTAGTTATATTTCTAATACGATTCCTTTTTTTATTAAAGTTTACTATATTCAGAGGGAAAGTGACCAAACGATGAACTAAAAAATGTAATGAGGCTAATTTATGTTGTTTGCAATGAAATGAATCATTAGGAATATATCTATCTGTTACTATGTCCTTCCTATAGATATCAAATTCTAATCTATTATTATTTTTAATAATTAAAATATTTAGAAAAGGCAATTGTCCTTTGTTCTCAACTTCGTAAGTGAATTTAATGGAATCATACCGGCTATTTAATTTAGAAACAAAATCATCAATATTTGCTTTCTTTATATCAAAAATCGCGAAAATATCCACATACCTATACCATACCCTTGGGAAATATTCGAATTCTTGACTGGCTTCGATTTCAACTTACTCATGAATAAATTGGCTATGAAAGGTGATAAGCAATTACCCATATCTGTTCCTTCTTTCTGAACATAAAATTGATTGTTATATTGGAAATAATTTTGTTCCATGCAAAGTTTAGATAAAGTTAAATATTCACGAATAATTTCGTCTTCAAAGTCATTCATTCTAAGTAATTCTTCGAGATATTGTAAAGTTTGTGGAATTGGCACATTTGGGAACAAAGAACTAAAATCAAAAGAAATTAAGACTTTCGCAGTGAAGAATTCGTTAGAATTCATTAATAAAACAAAAAATCTAGTTCTCAATGAAGGTGAAGTTAATGGTTATGACGATGACTTAGTAACTAAGCTAATAAATAAACATAAGTTTAGGTTTAATATTCAGAATTCCACCTTTTTTACACGCGAAAAAAAATAACACCATACCATATAATCCGAAATATAGCAAGGGACTCAATAAGGTATTTAATAAGGTAGGCCTCACTTTAGTCTATAAGTCATCAGACAATCTGAGGAATATCTTAGGAAATCCCAAAGATAAGATTCCTAATTGTGAGAAAAGTGGAATTTATGAAATTAGTTGTAATGATTGTGACAAGAAGTATGTTGGGCAAACTAAAAGGTCAATTAAAAAACACGATTTAAAGAACATTTAGCACACTTAAAATACAGTAGTACAGAAAAGTCTAGCATTGCCGAACATGCCCTTGAAGATTAATAAAAAATGTATCCGATAGGAGATTGTTGAACCCATACGAAAGTATGGAAATCATAAAATGTAAAAGTAGTTTAAATAAAGACCGAGGGCCTATTCCTTATAGCCCTCTACTGGTTACTTGACCGGAACTGACGGCCTTGTCTATGTCATTAGTTCCGCTTGAGTGGTTCAAGGGTTAGGCTAAGTATAAATAGGGTAGATTTGTAGTTTAGCTTTAGTCAATCATCGCTCCTGATGAAGCTGACTTGGTTAGCGAAACGCGCGTCGAGTGCAGAAATAAAGTGTTTGGTGTAGTGGTGATATATACTGAGTAGTATACAATATGTATTCGCATTTCATGGTTGAGATAGGAAGTGTAACTTCAACTCCGCCAATTGTAATCTTACCATTTAATTACAATAAAGACATTTTATTATTATTATTATTATAGTAAGCGTAACGGAATCTCTAATGCTATAGCTCTCTACTTTAAATTCGCTGTCATTTATACAAGAAGATTAATTTCGAAAAAAATCTTCACTATTTACCACTTTTTCCGAGTTTTTAATAATCCTTTCATAGAATATTAAATTGGTATTACAGACATTGTTTTTTCATCCGTCCAATTATTTTTTCCGCGCGCAAAAAATGATGAGATGAATGAACATCTTTTTTCAAATTGAGCGGTTTTTTTTAATTTTCGAATGAAACACAGATGGCATTGATTTCAAAAAACTTTTTATTGGCAATTGAAGTATATAATGTACGACATTTAAACACGAAAAACAATGTCCACGGTTTGCAGCTTCACAGATGTCCACTCTTTTGTCAAAATGTTCGATGACGTTTTGGCATAATTGCGGTTCTAACTAACCAATAAAGCGAGTAATTTCGTCCGTCAGCTCAGGAATCGATTGTGCGTTATTATTATAGACCTGACTTTTCACGTAACCCCAGAGAAAATAGTCCAACGGAGTCAGATCACATGATCTTGGTGGCCAATTAACATCACCGTTGCTGGAAATTACACGTCCAGGACAATAACTCACGAGTTTCACGAACAGTGGGACAGGTTGCGTCGTCCTACTGTAACCAAGTGTCCTCCAGAGTATTATTATTCAATTCAGGCCAAAAATATTCAGTTATCATCTCACGATATCGATTTACAGTTACAGCTTCAGCAGCATCATTTTCGAAGAAGTATGGACCAATGACATCTCCTGAGCATAATGCACACCAAACAGTGACTCGTTTAGAATGTAAAGTTTTCTGATGAATCAATCGTCGATTTTCCTTACCCTAAATACGGCAATTTTGTTTATTAATATAGCGACCAATTTGAAAATATGCTTCCTCGGAAAAGATGATTTTTTGAGAAAAATCATCTGGTTATTCTTTGATCTAATAGATAAATGTACGACGTTTAGAACGATCCAAGGGCTTTAGTTCCTGTGTTATTTGAACCTTATATGCCTTCAGATCTAGATCCTTTCGTAAAATACGCCATGTTGTAGATTCACTTCTCCAACTTGTTGTGAACGTCGACTAATGGATATTTCTTGATCTTCAGCAACACTTCCACGAACCAAATGAATACGTTCTTGTGAACGACCGCTACGACTATATCTTTCTCTTCTTTTATCTTTCACCGAACCATTTCCCTGAAATTTTTAAACAATTCGATTGATAGTGCTTTCAGATGGACGATTATGGAAACTGTAAATACAACGTAATTTTCTAAAAACATTTTTTACTGAACGCCCATTTTCATAAAATAATTCAGCAATTTGAACGCGTTGTTGTATATTATACGACTCCATTTTTATAAATGTCACAAGACCCAGACTATTTCTCAACGCCATCTGTGTCTGATTCAAGAATTAAAAAAACCGCTCAATTTGAAAGACCCTTTATGTTCTATCTACATTCTCCATTTGAAAACTACAGGCTCGGGAAAGATTGAAATGAAATAAGGCATTCCGTAAAAAAAATTCTTAATTTTTGGTCATTTCTTCCGGGTCATTGTTATTGTTAGAAAGAAATCCGTCGACTGTCACTCATAAAGAACTCGCTTTGAGGAAACACGAGAGCCATAAATAGAACTTTTCAGACATACCATAAGAGCGTAATTTAGCCATTGATCTGTTATACCAAACGCGGTCGAAGCCTTGAATATATCCTCTTTCTCGATTTCGATTATCTTTTTCTTTTTTCTGTTTAAACTTACTCTCACATTTCTTAATCAGCTGAACATTTAGCCTTTCATTTACGCTTTGTAAAGAATAATGAACTCAAAATTTTCGCTGTGAAATGGTCGCAAAAATGATTATTTTTGTAAAATTTTTTGTCACTCTCCTCTCCGCTTAAACGCCCTATAGAAATTACATATTAACAAGGACCGGGGTTAGACTCTGCGACTCCGTCTTGTCTCTCGCGGACGCTCTGTATGTATATACAAAGGATGGTATGTCACTTTCATGCATTGTAAACATTTAACGACGTATATTTTCACACGCGGATAGGTACATAAGAAGAAAGGTGATTTCAAGAAGAGAGATGACTAACAGTTTTTTTTAATAACCTGATAAAAGATTGTTGTATTATAGAAATTGTTTTTCACCAATTCAATTACTTTTTCCCCCGAGGTAAAGAAAAAATGAGAAATAAATGGACGATGCCAACTACAAGGAAACGACCGAACGATCGATGGGAAAAGATGGATGAAATTCTTCAGTTTGCATTTTATATTATACTATTTAAAATCATTCTCACGTTTTCGACTGAAAATTGAATTGATTTTTTGCCGTTATATTTATCTCCAATTCAATATGGACGGCTTCTCGTTACGAGCGAGTTTTATTTGATTTAGTCTTTTATTATTTTATTGGCACTGACCGCAAGATGGAGGAGTGTAAGACTTTTTTATTTTTAAGTTATTGCTAAGGTGTAACTTCCATTTTTTAACAATTAAAAAAGAATACAGGGTGTTAGAAAAAAATCGGGGCATGGCAGTTAACATTAATAAAACAGAATGCATGTGTATCGGCCGAGAACAACAAAATATAGTGCTTTGAGACCAGCAGTAAGAAATAAAACAATGTAAGAAATATAAATATCTGGGCATGTATATTACAAATGATGGACGAATGGATAGAGCAATTAAACATAGAAACAACGAAGGAAGAAAGGCAATAAGACATCTCAACCACGTACTGTGGGATATAAATATATCAAAGGAAAATAAGCACAGAATCTACAACAGGGGTGCTCAAACTTGAACTACTGGCGATCTACCTCAATATTGTTAGACTACGATCGATGGACTCCGAGAGGCTGCAAGTAAGTGTGATGCAGGATTGTCGTCTAGGTAGGGTGTATCGTGGCATAGATATTAGTTTTTTCCGCACAATATGCATTTTTTTAGTCAAGGTAAGTGTAGGTCTGCTCTAAAATGTCAATGAGAAAACTCATAATTATTCAAAATTGCGAGTTTATTGGTTCTTACAAAACAAACGAGTTCTAGTGTCTAAACTTAACTAAAGAGTGACTTTGGATGTTGAAGCGTGGCACTGCATGTCCTCAGCATATTTTTTCATAAGATGGTACGTAATTACCGAGTGCTAATCGCAAGCATGATGACATATGTTCGTCAGTTAGTCGATTGCGATATTTTGACTTAATTATCTTCATTTCAGAAAATGCAGACTCGCACAAGTAAGTTGACCCAAACATTGCCGTCAGTTGAAGGGCGATTTGCCTTAGATTCGGATATTTATCTTCAGATATAAAACAAAACACCAGAATTTTGTATCAGATGCTGTAGCTTTGAGATGTATATCTGATATAATCTGCACTAACTCATTTTCAACAGAACATCAGTCCATGTTAAACTGACTTGCTATTTCAGTAGCTAATTCCTCAATGTTTTTACACGAAAAAGGATAACTCATAAATGATGCGATATTTGCCAATTTATTGAAATCATAAAAACGTATTTCGAATTGGCCCAAAATATTTGATAATTCTGCCTTATAAATATCATAATTCAACTGAGGAATCCTTGCTTTCAAAGACGGAAAATTTTTCAGATCCTTTCTTTTCAGTTGATCCATCATAAGTTGCAATTTACTTTTGAATGCGTTTATTGCGCTAATCATCTCAATAATAGTTTTTCCTTTACCTTGAAGCTCCAAATTAATGGTGTTTAAATGCATTGTGATGTCTGTCAAAAATGCCAAATCAGTCAGCCATTTTTCGTTTTTCAGCATCTGAGTGTCATCACCTCTTTCGTCCAGAAAAGCTGTTATTTCGGGCAATAATTCTTGAAAGCTTTCTAGGAATTTTTCGCGGTTCAACCACCTGACGTCCGTCTGAAGAACTAAATCAGTGTGTTCAGCTGACTCACTATCTTCCAACTGCAATTTAAAGAACCGTCGTTGCAAGCTACGTGCACGGATAGAATTCACAATTTTTATTGGCAATGCCCATAATCTCCTCCATGTTTAGAACTTTTGAACACAAAACTTGTTGATGTATAATGCAATGGAAGGAGAAAAATGAAGGGAAATCATCATTAGCTCGACACAATGTCACAAAACCGTTTTCGTTTCCAGTCATTGCTGGTGCTCCATCGGTTGTAATGCACACTAGTTTATATATTGGTAGCTTGTAGTTTGTTACAAAAATTGAAGAAAACGTCATATATATCTTCGCCATGGGTCTTTCCTTTCAGAGGAATCATTGCCAAAAACTCTTCCTTAGCCGACATGTCATGGAATACCTTTCGAATAAAAATACACAGCTGGGCAGTGTCTGTCATATCGGTGGATTCGTCGAACTGTAAAGAAAAGTATGTACATTCCATGATATCATGTTTTTAGTTTATCTGCCATGTCCTGACTCATGACTTCAACACGCCTTGTGACAGTCGGACGAGATAACTGAAGTTCTCTAATAGCAGACATAATCTCTGTTTTATTTTTAAAATCTCCAAATAAAGTCACACCCGCTTCAATAAATGCTTCCTTCACAACCAATCCATCATCAAATGGTTTCTTGTGTTTCGCCAATATATGAGATATTTTAAATGACGCGATTGTTGCAGCTTTTGATTGTATCGCCTTCAAGTTACAACTCAGACTGACTCCTATTCCTGCAGGCGCAACATTTATATCGGCGCGAACGAAGTCTCGAATGTTCCCGTCACACACGCCGCCCGAAGTTTCTCGAAAAATCGACGGGAATTAAAAACGCGGCTTTTCTTTGACAAGTACCGCGCGTTCCCTTGATAAAGCCGCCTTTTGCCGCTAGCAGGGGTTATTACGATAAAAGAAAGTGATGAGGGGGTTATTCTGGCCTAATTGTGGATCGAATAAAGTTTAGTAGTTTATTCATTACATTTTGTTTTAGTTACCTAAAACAAAATCTGTGAATAGTTCTATATCGGAATTTTTTTCTCGAGATCGACTCAAAAAGCACTCGCGATCGACCGTTTGAGCACCCCTGATCTACAACATTGTAAAAAGTATAACGACATATAGTAGTGAGGTGTGGCTAATTAAGGAAAAAAAACGATAAAAATTCTTGAGGCGACAGAAATGGACTTTTGGGGACGTGCTGTCGGGAAATTAAAATTGGACAGGATTAGAAATGACAGAATTCGGAAAATTATGAAAGTCAAACGTACAATAACGGAGGATATTAAGATGAATTAATTGAAGTGATACGGCCAATTGCAAAGGATGGGTGAAAATCGGTTACCCAAGCAAATATTCAACTGGACACCGTAGGGAAGGAGAAAGAAAGGAATACCCGGACTGAGTTAGAGAGAGGGAGTGGATAGAAGTACTAGGGATAGAGGAATAGAGACAAATCTATGGTAAGACAGAGGGAAATGGAAACTGGAAATCGGAAGACGTCGAAGAACATTTTAACCCGATCTGAAAAGTTTTTGGTCTAGTTACTTAAATCAAATTTTTTTTTATAAAATTCGACTTGTTGTTTATCAACATAGCCTCCTTCAAGAGCGATACAATCAGTCCAGAGCTTTTCTAACATTTCTATACCTTTTTTGTAGAAGAATTTGCCTTTGCCCTCAAAATAGGCCTCAGTTTCGGCAATAACTTCTTCCTTGGAGCCAAATCTCTTTCCCACCAGTTTTTTTTTTGAGATCTGCGAATGAATAATAGTCGCTGAGGGCCAAATCTGGAGAATACGGTGGATGAGGAAGCAATTTGAACTTCAATTCATGCAATTTTGCCATCGTAACCATTCACTTGTGACACGGTGCATTGTTTGGATGAAAAAGCATTTCTTTCTTGTTCATTTGGGGCCATTTCTTTGCGATTTCAGCCTTCAAACGCACCAATAACTTTGTATAATATTCGCTATTGATGGTTTTTCCCTTCTCAGCATAGTCGATGAAAATTATTCCATGCGCATCCCAAAATACAGAGGCCAAACCTTCCCAGCCGACTGTTGGGTCTTTGGTCGCTTCGGGCGGCTTTCACCGGCTGCTGCTCACTCAGCCGATTGCCGATTTGATTCCGGTTTGTAGTGGTGGATCCATGTTTCATCCATTGTCACATATCGCATGAAAATGTCCTTTTTATTGCGCTTAAACAGGTCCAAACAGTGCTCAGAATCATCAACACATTGTTGTTTTTGGTCCACTGTGAGCAAACGCGGTACCCGTTTCGAGCAGAGCTTTCTTATGCTCAAATGTTGATGTAAGATATAACCAACACGTGCTTTTGATATCGTTATGGTGTCAGCTATCTCACGCAATTTCACTTTACGGTCATCCAAAACAATTTTGTGGATTTTTTTGATATTTTCCAGTATAACCACCTCATTTGGGCGTCCACAGCGTTCAGTATCATTTGTATCTGTACGACCGCGTTTAAATTCAGTATATCAGGAAATAATGAATGATTTTCTAGTCCCCGTAACACTTATCAAGCCATTGTGTTGCTTGAACGGTATTTTTTTTCCCATCAAAAAACAGTGTTTAATCAACACACGAAATTCGATTTTTTCCATTGTTTTGAAAATATCAAAAGTAGCGTTATTAAAACCACTGTAACTTGTGAACTAATTGTCGAAATGTCATGAAATTTTGAAACGTATCGTTTCTTAAAAATCATATGGATTTTTTGAAAAGGGCGACATCTGTGGTATGGGGTCAGACCAAAAGCCTTTCAGCCTACATGTTATACTTATACATATATAAAGGGTGTGCCATCTATCGGTTTAAATTTGAACCACCGGTTATTTCGAATCTGGCAATACTTATGTCATTCTATTCTGTCACAAAATTCAGTATATTATCTCCACTGAACGAAATGAATCGATTTACGCTTGGGCAACGTTGGGATTTATTGGAAATTTATTTCCGAAACAAAGACAATTGGTCGGAAATTGCACGAAAATGTCGTACAAAATTTGGTCGCAGAGAAGGACCAACAGTGCCCGGTATACGCAAGTTTATTGCTAAAGTTCGTGAAACTGGTTTCATTGTTGATGCGCCAAGACGTGAGCGTGCTCGTACAGTGCGTACACCCGAAAAATATCGAAGCTGTGGCTGAGAGTGTGCGTGAGAATCGATCAACATCAACTCGTCATCGTTCTCAAGAATTGAACATTTCACGTACCAGTTTACGTCGAATTTTGCGAAAAGATCTCGGTATGACGCCTTACAAAGTTCAATTGGTTCAAGAGTTGGAGCCGCATGACCATCCGCTTCGTTTTCGCTTCGCTAGATGGGCCAACGAGAAACAGCACGATGATGTCGATTTTGCCAAAAAAATCATCTTTTCGGATGAAGCTCATTTTCATCTTGGTGGGTACGTTAATAAGCAAAATAGCCGTATTTGAGGCTCAGAAAGCCCACACGTGGTCTTACAGAAGCCAATGCACCCATTACGAGTGACTGTTTGGTGCGGCTTGTGGAGCGGAGGCATCATTGGCCCATATTTCTTTGAAAATGAGGACGGCGCAACCATTACGGTCAATGGAGACACCTACCGCACCATGATAACCGATTTTTTTTGTGCCCGCTCTTCATGGTATTGATGTGAACGATGTTTGGTTTCAACAGGATGGTGCAACTTGCCACACATCTCATGCCACAATCGATTTATTGCGTCAAACGTTTGATGGCCGTTTAATTAGCCGAAATGGTGTTGTCAATTGGCCGCCAAGAAGCTGCGATTTGACACCGTTGGACTATTTTCTGTGGGGCGCCGTTAAAGACAAGTGTTATGCCGACAAACCAGAGACAATTGAGCATTTGAAGGCCAACATTCGTGATGCCATTGCCGAGATACGACCCCATACACTCGAAAAAGTGTTCGAAAATTGGTCCGATCGAATGGGGTACTGTGAGGCCAGCCGCGGCAGCCATATGAATGAAATAATATTCCATCTCTAACCGGAACAATTGTACTTCACAACAAAAAAATAAATTTGGCAAAATTTCAAACCGTTTTTGTTTTATTGCATTTTTAAATGTAAACTTTTAAATGGCCCACCCTATATATATATATATATATATATATATATATATATATATATATATATATATATATATATATATATATATCATTCCCACGTTTCCGACTGAAAATTGAATAAATTTTTTGCCGTTGTATTTATCTCCAATTCAATATGGACGGCTTCTCGTTACAAGCCAGTTTTTATTTGAAGTTTTTGTAGATGTTTTCCGTTATTAATGATAATTAAAGTATCATAGACGTATCTGATGATTTTTATGTTAACGCCGTTGATGTTGATTTCTTCAGTGGTAGCAGTGAATGCTTTATCGAATATCAGCTCCGAATACAGGCTGAACAAGGGCGATAGACTATAATCCTGACGCACTCCCCCCTTCATTTTAATTTCATCCGATAGTTGATGCTCCAACCGTACTTCAGCCGTCTGATGCCAGTATAAATTGACGATATTCCGAATGTCCTTGTAGTCTATACCGGTCATTTTTAAAATCTTTAGAAGTTTTTCTCGGCGACCTTGTCAAAGGCTTTTTCAAAATCAATTGAACAAAGGAACACATTTTTTAAATTGTGTTAGCGGATACTTGTTGCAAAAATATTGTTTACTGGCATAGATATGTTGATGATATCGTTTCCTGTTTTACGGGAACAGATAGACAACTAACAATCTTTCTTAACTTCCTAAATAATTTGCATCCTAACATTAAATTCACCGTAGAATTAGAAACCAATAACTCTATAAATTTGTTAGACATATCTATATCAAAATTGAACAATAAACATGATTTCTCGATTTTTGACAAGCCTTCACATACAGACAGAGTTATACACAATAGTATATCCCATCCTTATACTAGTAGTTTTTAACTGTTTCATACATAGACTGTTACATATTCCTATGACTAAAACTAATTTTAAGAAAGAATTCAACATAATCAAACAACTGGCAATTAATAATGGATATAACCTAGCATATAGATAATACATATACATACATACCATTAATGACAAAAAAAGAAAATTTAGGATACTCACGTACACAGGGAAAATAACTAGAACAATTTCAAAACATTTAACAAGAAAGAACAATAAAATAGCATTTAAAACCAATAATACCTTAGGAAATATAATTTTGAATAACAAAACCAAATTTAATAAATCCATAAAATCAGGAGTTTATTTATTAAATTGGGGATCTTGTACTAAAACCTACGTAGGTAGATCTTTTGAAACTCGCATTAAAGAACATAAACATAGTTATTTAAAAAACAAGAATAATTCACATTACGCAACCCATATAATAAACGAATCCCATAATTTCGATGATACATTCAAAATCTTGCATGTAGAAAATAATTCTAAAAAATTAAATATGCTTGAATGTCTTCAAATTAACAAACGGAAAAATTCCAATCTATTATTAAACGAACAGTTAGACTTAAACCATTCACCCTTACTTAATCTTTATTAGTTCTCTGAAATAGTACCACAGATTTGCATCTTTAAAATAACTTTGTCACGTATATATATATATATATATATATATATATATATATATATATATATATATATATATATATATATATATATATATATATACTAGCAGTGCCCGCTGCTCCGCTCGCGTGGACTTGATTCACTACTGTCGTCACTGCTTATTCCTTATGTTACCTAACGTTATAAAATATCTGCCATTATTTCCCCTTATCTCTCATTATTTCTCCTAATCTCCCATTATCTCTACATAATTTTCATTATCTAGGCTTATCTCTGCTCATCTCCCATTATTTCTCCTTATCTCCCATTATTTCCCCTTATCTCCCATTATATCACCTTATCTCCCATTATCTAGGCTTATCTCGACTTATCTCGCAATATTTCTCTTTATCTCCCATTATTTCTCCTTATCTCGCATTATTTATACTTATCTCTCATTATCTCACCTTATCTCCCATTATCTAGGATTATATCGAATTATATAGAATATATGTATAAATTTATAAAAACACGTAAATCGGATAAGTGGTTCTCAAGTGATAAGCGCACTAACGGACAGACAGACAGAGAGACGTTGCATTTTATATATATTATATTCTTTGCAGCATGATAGTGTTCCATATTTAATGGTTTAGGCAGTGTATTGCAAGAGAACGCGCTAACGGTAACCTTTTTTCCGACTTGATTCACCATTATCGTCACTGCTTATTCTTTATGTGACCTAACGCAATAGAATATATCTTATAACCTGGTCAGAGAACATATGTATGTTTTAAAAAAAGCACGTAACGCACAAACGGACAGACAGACAGACAGAGAAAGAGACGTTGCATTTTATATATATTATAGATAGATAACCTGGCCAGAGAACATATGTAAGTTTTAAAAAAAAGCACGTAAATCGGATAAGTGGTTTTCCGGTGATAAGTGCACTAACGGATAGACAGACAGACAGACAGAGAGACGTTGCATTATAGATATGTTATAGATATTCTTTGCTACATCATATTGTTCCATATTTAATGGTTTAGCATGTTTAAAAAAAAAAAAAGCACGTAAATCGGATAAGCGGTTCTCCATGATAAGCGCACTAACGGACAGATAGACAGACAGACAGACAGAGAGACATTGCATTTTATATATATTATAGATATAGATTATTATTATTATATAACCTGGCCAAAGAATATATGTATGAATCTAAAAAAAGACACGTAAATCGGATAAGTGGTTCTCGCGTGATAACGCACTAATGGACAGAGAGAGAGACATCGCATTTTATATATATTATAGATTATAGATATTCTCTACTACATAATATTGTTCCATATTTAATGGTTTAGGCTGTGTATTGCAAGAGAACGCGCTAGCGACAAACTTTTTTCCGACTTCATTCACTATTATGGTCACTGCTCATTCCTTAAGCTACTATCGTAATAAAATATAGCCTATAACCTGGCCAGAGAACCTATGTATGTTTTAAAAAAAAAGTACGTAAATAGGATAAGTGGTTCTCCAGTGATAAGCGCACTTAGGGACAGACAGACAGACAGAGATACGTTGCATTTTATATATATTATAGACGTAATAAAATATATATCTATAATCTGGTCAGAGAAGATATATATGTATTTAAAAAATCACGTAAATCAGATAAGTGGTTCTCGAGGGATAAGCGCACTAACGGACAGACAGACAGAGAGACGTTGCATTTTATATATATTATAGATATAAATATATATATATATATATATATATATATATATATATATATATATATATATATATATATATATATATATATTATATATATATATATATATATATATATATATATATATATATATATATATATATATATATATATATATATATATATATATATATATATATATATATATATATATATATATATATATATATATATATATATCATTCTCACGTTTCCGACTGAAAATTGAATACATTTTTTGCCGTTCTATTTATCTCCAATTCAATATGGACGGCTTCTCGTTACGAGCCAGTTTTATTTGATTTAGTCTTTTATTATTTTATTGGCGCTGACCGCAAGATGGAGGAGTGTAAGACGTTTTTATTTTTAAGTTATTGTTAAGTTGTACAATCCACTCTCTGAAAGATCTGAAAGAGAAATGGACACAAAATAACAGATATAATACAACAACTCGAGGTACGGAAGGATTATATCATAGAACTGTTCGAGGATGAGAGATCTGAATGTGACATGACTGATGCTACGTCAGGCCCGCCAATTACTAAAGACGAAGTGGCACTAGCAATAAAGTTAGCAAAAATTGGAAAAGCAGCTGGACCGGATTAAATGAGCACTGAAATTTTAAAAATGTTGGGTAATATAGGAATAACAGCCCTGACGAAACTTTTTTAAAGCCATTTATGAGACCAGAATACTACCAATTGATTGGCTGAAATCAACATTTGCCATGATTCCAAAAAAGAACGGAGCAACCAGTTGTAGTGACCATCGAACAATTCTGAGCCATGAGCCACGTTTTAAAAATATTATACCACAGTTACGACAGCTGTTACAAAATTTTGTAAACCTTTCGTTGTCAATATACCTATTACAACCTGTCTTATACGATTTTTTTTTCTAATTTATATATTATATATCCTTGGATCTGGCTCAATGAAAAATGAAGTAGCTTGAACAATTTTCGAGCTTGCTTCAATTTATTTTAGAGAAGACAACGCAAAACTATGTGTGAGCTGGATCGAAAAAAAAAATCCAATTATTTTCTGTAAAGGACGATTCTTGTCAATATTCTTATGAAGCGGCTCCATTAATGGTGCTATTCATAGTCTACCGACCGAATTTAGGCATATTAACTACGAGAATATGACGTGAATGTATAGCGTTTTTGACTATAAAAAAATCATATCTCTAACTAGTTTATTTGAAGAGTTAGGTAAAAATGTTAGATACATAACATAGACAGAAACAACCGAACATCAAGTTTTTGAAATGTGGCTTAAACTCTATACCAGGGGTTGGCAACCTTTTAACTAAGGGGTGCCAGTTTTCATCTATACAACATTTTGCGTGCCGACATAGGTACTTACTACAACTAAAATTAACAAAAATTAACTTAAATTAACTTTTAGAAGGTTTAATTACAAAAAAAAAAAATTAACATTTAACAAATAATTTTATTATACTAGTTCTAGGACCTAGTGTGAACCCTGTGCTTGAAGTTCTTTAGAGAGTTTTCTTATATCCGGTTCATGTCTGGTTATTTTCAGTGTCACACATGCTTCCGAGTTGTCTGTTGTCAGCCTGCTTCGGTACGGGTTTAAAATCACTCTCGTATGGGAAAAAAGTTGTTCACAGATATAGGATGATCCGAAAGCTGTAAGCATGGCAAACGCTATTTCTTAAGACAAATAAATTTCTCTGGTAAACTCATCCAACAACTGAATATCTCGTTTGAATGGTTCTGGCAGTCACCTTCTAATACCCTTCTTAATTCTACAAATTTCGTGTTCCATAACTCGGAGCTTTTAAATTCAATGTATTGAAGATCAAAATCATTAATGTCCATCCATGAGAAAAGAGATATTTCAAAGCAACTGCTGGAAAAATCCATTAAATCTGGTTTGATTAAAAAAGCGAACATAGGACCATGTTTATCAAAATCCTGACCCCTCTCGATAAACTCCTCTTTTAAATTAGTCATATATTTAAGAATTTCGTCTATTAGTGCACCATCGTCGACACTGGATATATAAGTTTTTAAATTTGGAAAATATTTATATGTATTTGTAGTAATATCGCTGATAAATAAATTTATTTTTAATTTGAATGATTTCCAGGATTCGTATAAATCCAGAACTGTTTTGCCTGAACCTTGTAACTTTAAGTTGAGTTCACTGAGATGGTTTGTAATATCAGTAAGAAACATTAACATACAGATCCAGTTCTTTTCTTCTAGTTCAGGATAAACATACACTTGATTTTTTTCCAACCAGAACGATTTAATTTCGCCCAGACATTGCACAAATCTAGAGAGCACTTTACAACGGCTGAGCCAGTGCACATTATTGTGCAATGGTATATCTGAATATGCACTTTCTAATTCCTGCAGAAACGCCTTAAATTGTCTATGGATCAGTGAAGAACGACCGACAATGTAGTTAACTATTTTAACCACCCTATTCATCACGGATTTTAAACTTCCAGCGGAGATTTTAGCGCACAAACTCTCTTGGTGAATTGAAATGAAAATTCAAAACTGATCGACCCATGCGTTCAATAAGAAGGGAAACAAATCCTTTATGTCTCCCAATCATAGCACCGTGCCGCTCCTGGAGCGCTTTAGGGACTTCCCTGCAGCACGTGTGCTAGACCAATAAAAAAAAAAAAAAAAAAAAAAAATAGCAGGAACGCCATCTGTCGTTACGCAAAAACTTTTATTTAAATCAATGTTCCGCTTTTCAAAATGTTTAACAAATTCTGAAAATATATCCTCTCCTCTTGTAGTTCCCTGCAATGGGAGCAGACAAATCAGCTCTTCATACACACTGCCATCATCGAAATATCGCGCAACGATTGCCAGACGGGCAATGTCATTAATATCGACACTTTCATCCAGTGCTGCACTAAATTCAAAACTCCGTTTGATAGCGTCTCTCTGCTGTTTTTGGACATTTTGTGTTATTTCGGTAATTCGTCTCTCGATGGTCCGCGCTGATGCCGGTATATCCTTAATCCTGATCAATATTGTATCCTTATTGGGCAAGTCGTCGAATAAAATCTCGCCAGTACTCAAAAACGTTTGCTTCATAAATTCTCCGTCAGTGAACGGCCTACCCTTTTGTGCCAACGATTGTGCAATTTTGAAACTGCATTCTGTTACCTGATTTTTTCCTTGGAAAACTTTGTTAAAGAATGTTGACTGTTTCTCGTATTGTTTACTTGCTCTTTGTATTGCCTCCCTTTTATCAGCGTTATCTTTAAATGACGATTCATGTTTTATCTGGTAATGTCGTTGAACACTAGATGTCCGGAAAACTACGCTTTCCCGACATAGGACACAAATGGCCCTATCGTTTTGCTGTACAAAACCGTAATCTGTTGTCCATGAAGATTGAAATGATCGAACGTCTACCTTCTGTTTCTTCGCGGCCATAACGCAACGTAATTTTAATTTTTAAACTTTTCGACGACTTGACTGGAACGGATGTTACTTCTATATGATGATCCAAACGTGTATCCGCTTGCTATATACAGAAAAATAATGTTTCCAGAAAATTCCAATAAATACGTTTATTAAATTTCTTAGAATAAAAATTATTATCTACAACGCGCTCATTGCAATCAAAGGGCCGCCTAGAAGTTAAATCTAACAAAAACTAAAGTTCGGCAATATAAAAAGAGTTGCGGCGCGCGTCGGAACGATTGAAATCAAGTCAAACAAAAACCGCCTTATAGCGGCTCTTTTGATCTGTATTGAGGACGTTTATTTGTGTTTTTGCCTAGGCTTAAATTTTGAGGCTTGCCCTCTTTAATACTTGCCGAAATTAATGCCAAACCAATGCATTCAGTAAAATTATAAATTACAAAATATATATTTTGTAGTTTTTGGTAATAATACCTAGTGACCTATATAATGTATCGTTTTTGTTTGTATCGTTAAAGTAATACTGTCTTCGATTATTTACTTAATTTCGAAACATGTCACAGATTACAGAATTAATGTGTAAACTTTGAATAGGTACGCGTGCCATTCAAAATTGCTTGGCGTGCCAGAGATGGCACGCGTGCCATAGGTTGCCGACCCCTACTCTATACTTTTAAAATGGACACCCTGTATATTAGTTTTAAAGTTATAGAACTTTTAATTCTAAAAACGTATATTTTTATGGTGTTGCGCACAATAAGGTAGCAAAGGAGACATGTAGAAAATATTTATTTAAAATGGTAATAACAAAAGTCAAGCACAACAGAAATATACAATACTTTAAGGAAGACAAAGAAGAATCCCTAGCTTAAATACATTTTCAAGAATATTTAACCACGTCTGAACTGAAACAAGGATTTACCGAAGGAAAAATACGGAACCAAGAGGAGAAAGGTACAAAAATGAGGCACTGGACTTTTTTGGATTTTTAAAGTGCCTTATTTTTATGAAAAATGTGTTTTCAGTAAACAGGCTGAATAAGAGTGGCAATAATGTAGAACATTGCGGTACGTCCGTTCTTAATTTCCTGTAACTGGACACTGTAGTTTAAACTGAAATTTTGAATTCTCTATTTTTTAAAAAGGAAATGAAAAATCTGAGCTGATGATTGCGCAAGTGCCCACATTCGTTCTCATTCATTTTATACATAAGTCACTTAGTTACATCGAGTAAGCCGCACTTGTGTTGAATTTTCTATTGAAGTCTCTAATGAAACTTGGATTTACCAGCACGTATTCGAATCAAAACAAGAATCAATGCAGTGGACAGAAAAGCGAGATGAACAGCTCTGTAAATTCAAGCTTCAGTGAATGTTAGCAAAGCTTATGGTCGCCATATTCTGGGACACGATTACTCTTATTGACTACCTTCAAAAGAACACTACAGTGACAGATTGTGCTGAATTAATTGGTAGAGTTTGAGAAGTGGTAAAAGAGAAACGGCGAAAAGAAATTACGAGAGGCCCCTCGCTGATCCACGACAACATCTCTGTCCACATAGCTCAAGTTACAAAACATTTGCCAAGCTGGATTTGAAGTAATTAATTTTCCACCTCACAGCCCACAAGAATGCAGAATAAATAAAGCCGTGTAATGGCAAATCACCAAGTTATTGTTTGGAGGAGAGATAATTGGGTTCTACTTATAATTACCCCTAATCTCCCTGAAGCATACATACATACTCTATACATTCTATATAGAATTTGCCGCTCTATACAAATAACTAGCCTAAAAAACAACAACAATGTATAAACCCGGGTATACTCGGGTACCCATCCGCCATGATACAGCTATATTTTAATTTGATATTTTTTATCCTCGCTACCCGTCGACCGTCGGGCCGCTTAGGCAGTACCCAGTAGCACTTTTAATTTAAACCATGAAGAGATTAGGTACCGACCGTCTTTTGTTAACTTGATGGTTTACATTCAACTTGTATTGAGCTATCTATCTCTTTTGATTGTTGTTTGTTGACCCGGAGAGTGAGTTATGTTTATAAAGAAATTATGTGGTCGGTAGCCAGAGGAATATTGTTAATGTCAGCTCGGTACTTGTACAGACGGTTTTTTTCTTATTACGGTAATTTTATGAAGAAATTTAAGATTGGCCTTTTTTTTGACTAATCATACCATTCTTCGAATCGTTTCCTGCCAAATCGGTGATTTATTAGAAACATTTCAATAAGTGCGGTAATGATAAGTAAAAAACATCGACAGAGATTCTATCCCACGGTTATAAAATCAATATTAACCACTAAAATTTAACAAAATTCATATTTCAGTAACTATTTACTGTTCGCTCATCTGTCAATCTATTTCGGGAGGCGTTTTGTCTTTTCATTTTTCTGATTCTTTGCATCAGTACTGTAGTAAACACTGTGTACAGTAAACAACTGCTAAAATATGAACTTTGTTCAATTTTAGTAGTTGATATGACTTTTATTTACGTGGGGTAGCAACATTACTGTAAAGGCTTGTTAACATTTTAACTTTGGTGACGTATACGATGTAGAATTGCATTTTTTTATCGAATTTCATTGAAAGATATACTCAGTATACGAGGGCTACCTTTTAAGTTTTTACAACTAATAATGAAAGAAAAAATTTTGGTACAAAATCTTTTTTATTGTTTCTCAAATATTCGCTTTTAAGATTTATACACACACACACACAAATTTTCTCCTATTTTTTTAAATTTTCCTGTGTAAATCAAAATAAACATAATGGTTGTTTTCTCACATTAGGAGATAAAATCTAGAAATGTGAAGAGTATAACGACACACAAGACAACTTCATATAAGTTCATCTATTTAGAAATAAATTTATTGTTCACTGTATGTTAACCTGAACTAACCCCGAATTCGCCACACCCGGCGAAGCCATCTCCGCGTTCCCTGTTATTTACCTTAAGGGGCTTAAAAATAAAGATATTTTTTTAGAATTTTTTCCGACCAAAATATTGAGATTTACGAGACTTATGCCCTAGTAACGGGACAGGTGAAAAAAAGTAGCTCCTCTGCTACCGTGATTAGCGAATCCACATTGCCTGAAATCAAAAAAAAAAACAAAATGATCATTAAAATAGGTATAATTTTCCGTACCATCAATCATGGATTTTAAAAAATACTGAAAATTACAAGAATGGCGTGTAAAATTTTTGCCAAAAAAGACATTTTTGGTCCAATCAAAAAATCCATGGTATATGGTACGACAAATATGTCCTTAACATGCAAAAAAAAATAAATTTAAGTCGATACAATAAATTATTTTCGAGTTAAAAAATGCAGTTTAGAGAAATTGCGTTTAAAGAATGACTAACGTGTAACACATAAATAATGATCTCTTGCCACGTACCTACCCTTGTGACTATTTAGAGTTCACTGAAGTATTAGATGTTTAATTTTCACTTACGTGATGATGTCACGACATTGGAACTTTAAAGCCTGCTCCGGTTCGCGTTACGCTTCTAGAAACGAGTGTATGGCCTCTTCGAGCAGCTGTGCCTGACGACAGTTATATTTTCAAAAATAAACATAGGCTGACTTTGATACTTCGACTTCTTATTCTATACATATAGATAATAATAATAATAATAAACAATTTTATTCAAAGTATGCAATATACAGAGAATAGGACAGAGTGCAGCTGAACAAAGATAAAAGAAAAAAAAAACTTAATTTAACTGAAGCAAAATATATGTCCATCTGTCTTTACACTTGCCCCTAGGCAGCAACATACTAACACATGCACAACCAAGTAATAATAATAATGCACAACCAAATTATATGATGCACAACCAAATAACAAACAAAAAAAAAATATTATGTCAGTTACAGAAAGCCATGATTTAAGATTAGAAAATTTACATTTTTAGGAACAAGTGAATTCTTCAATTATTGTGCAATAACAAATGCTTTTTTATGAAGTGGGGGCGTAAGTAAGCCTCTGCTTCTTCTATAATATATATAAAATGCAACGTCTCGCTGTCTGTCTGTCTGTCTGTCTGTCTGTCCGTTAGTGCGCCTATCACTGAAGAACCACTTATCCGATTTACATACTTTTTTTTTTTAAAACATACATATGTTCTCTGGCCAGGTTATAGGCTATATTTTATTACGATAGGTAGCATAAGGAATGAGCAGTGACGTAAAATAGTGAATAATGTCGGAAATAAGTTTGCCGCTAGCGCGTGCCTTTGCAATGCACAGCCTAAACCATTAAATATGGAACAATATTATGTAGCAAAGAATATCTGTAATATATAATCTATAATATATATAAAATGCAATGTCTCTCTGTCTGTTTGTCTGTCCATTAGTGCGTTTATCACGCAGGAACCACTTATCCGATTTACCTGTCTTTTTTTAAATTCATACATATATTCTTTGGCCAAGTTATATAATAATAATAATAATCTATATCTATAATATATAAAATGCAATGTTTGTCTGTCTGTCTGTCTGTCTGTCTGTCTGTCCGTTAATGCGCTTATCCCTCGAGAACTACTTATCCGATTTACGTGATTTTTTAAATTCATACATATGTTCTCTGACCAGGTTATAGGTATATATTTCATTACATCTATAATATATATAAAATGCAACGTATCTCTGTCTGTCTGTCTGTCCGTTAGTGCGCTTATCACTGGAGAAGCACTTATCCGATTTTCGTACTTTTTTTTTAAAACATACATATGTTCTCCGGCAAGGTTATAGGCTATATTTTATTACGATAGGTAGCATAAGGAATGAACAGTGACAATAATAGTAAATGAAGTCGGACAAAGTTTGCCGCTAGCGCGTTCTCTTGCAATACACAGTCCAAACCATTAAATATGGAACAATATTATGTAGCAGAGAATATCTATAATATATATAAAAATGCAATGTCTTTCTGTCCGTCTCTCTGTCTGTCTGCCTGTCTGTCCGTCCGTTAGTGTGCTTATCACTGGAGAACCACTTATCCGATTTATGTGCTTTTTTTTTAAACATACGTATGTTCTCTGGCCAGGTTATAGGATATATTTTATTTGGTGACATAAGGAATAAGCAGTGACTATAATAGTGAATCAAGTCGGAGAAAAGTTTGCCGTTAGCGCGTTCTCTTGCAATACACTCCCTAAAGCATTAAATATGGAACAATATCATGTAGCAAAGAATACAATATATATAAAATGCAACGTCTCTCTGTCTGTCTGTCTGTCCGTTAGTGCGCTTATCACTCGAGAACCACTTATCCGATTTACGTGTTTTTATAAATTTATACATATGTTCTATATAATTCGATATAAGCCTAGATAATGGGAGATAAGGTGAGATAATGGCAGATAAGGAGAAATAATGGGAGATAAGTCGAGATAAGCCTCGATAATGGAGATAAGGTGAGATAATGGGAAGATAAGTATAAATAATGGGAGATAAGGAGCGATAATGGGAGATAAGCAGAGATAAGTCTAGATAATGGGAGTTATGGTGAGATAATGGGAGATAAGGAGAAACAATGGGAGATAAGGAGAAATAATGGGAGATAAGGAGAAATAATGGGAGATGAGCAGAGATAAGCCTAGATAATGGAAATTATGTAGAGATAATGGGAAATAAGGAGAAATATTGGGAGATAAGGAGTAATAATGGGGAGATATATTTATTACGTTGGGTAACATAAGGAATAAGCAGTGACGATAGTAGTGAATCAAGTCCACGCGAGCGGAGCCGCGGGCCCGGCTAGTATATTTATATTATGAACGTCAGTCTTGAACGGAATTTTTTTAAAAAGATACGTAAGTGACTTTGTGCAGATAATTTTATGATACACGGTACAACAATGCAAATATCGTCTTGACTTCATGTCAATCCATTTAGCTTCCTTCAGTTTATAAGTAACTGGATTTCGTTTCTTTATACCGTAGCTAAACCGTAAACAATATTTCTGAATTTTTTGAATTCTTTTTGTATCTTCTGCAGTCAAACAGGAGCCGTAAGCAACATCACAGTGGTTAAATATAGATAAAATGATAGAATCGCAAAGCATGAGTTTTAATTGAGTATTTAATAAATGTATTGAGTTATAAAGATACTTAAGTAGACCCACTGCCCTCTTAATGCAAGCCGACATGTGTTTTTTAAATCTTAAAGTTGAATCTAAAATTAAGCCAAGATTTTTAGCCTCGGCTTTAATAGGTATCCTTTCAGCTAGTGAAGCGAGTCTCTTTACAACAATTGGTCTACCGAACAACATTGCGACACATTTGTTGGGATTAAGTTTCAAATGATGTTCCTCCGAAACTCTCTGTATAACCTCCAAATCACCATTTATCAGTCGACAACCGTCAAACACTGCATTCTCAGAAAAAGAGTAAAACAACTGAGTATCGTCAGCGTACATCTGACAGTTACAGACTTTGAGAAATGACGGAAACAAATGGGTATAAATGCAGAATAGAATAGGGCCCAAAATTGATCCTTGCGGGACGCCTCTGGTCACCCTTTGGAGTTCCGAGAAAGATCCATTCAAGACAACTCTCTGATGACGATCTTTGAGATATTCTCCAATAAACTTAACAGCGTCCTTGTCCAGACCTACAAACTCCAAGATATGAATTAAAAGTGAATGGTCGAGCATGTCAAATGCTTTTGAATAATCGAGCAAGATTAAAATAGTGCATTTATTTCTATCGATCTCTCTAAATATATGGTCAGTTACATTAAGAAGTGCAGTAGCACAACTGTGTGATCGCCTAAAGCCAGACTGCAATGTAGGGAAAATATCATACTTTTCTATATATTCTACTAGTTGTGATTTTACAATATGTTCAAGAACTTTTGATAATACTGGAAGTATGCTTCCAGAGCGTAAATCATTATATGCTATTAGGTAATAGAAGCATATGTAAAAAAAAGGTATGGCCCCTTAAGAATCCTACTATATCTCTACGTAAGCACATACTTTATCGATTAAGAAAATGTAGGTTACATTCATCTTAATGCGAGAAGTATAATAAACACCATGTTTTTATTATGGGAAGTAATACCAACAAATATAAACTTAAGGCAATAAACACTAATAAAAAAAATGTTAGTTCGAAGCTGTAAAACAAATATTACATTCTTTTAATTTCGTATATACCGTGCTAACTAGTGTGAAAAATGTTTAAATTAGTGTGACATTTAATGGAGTTTTAGATATCCGGTACTTTAACGTTTCAAAGAATATTCCTCCATAAATCATTTTACACTATGCGCCTTTTCCAGAAAGGTTTAACGGAGTTCAGCAGGGAGACGGCTAAAAAAAGTGATTTTCGAGAATGTTTCTCTGGATCCGAAATGAAAGACTGCTCTACCGAAAAAAACAGATTTCGTTGCAGTAAGGAGAACTCGGGAACAAATTCTCAATATATGCCTCGGCGCGCCGGTTAATAGAAAATGTCAGGGAATTCCAAATAACAACCTGTATTTGTTTTATAGACTTCACTGCCTCTCTAACATCCCCCAACCATGCCCTCTTCTAGGTCGGCCTCTTGTTCTTTTCTTGCTCATTCTGGCTTCAAACACTTGTCTAACTATTCTTTGTACAGACATTCTTTCGATATGACCATACCATCTTAGTTGTGCTTTCTCAGCCTTTTCCACCATGGGTTTCAGGTTCAGATTCCTTCTGAGTTGTGTATTCCTAACCCTGTCCATCCTTGTTTTGTCCTCTATTTTTCTTATGAATCTCATTTCTGTAGCCGTTATCTTTCCTTCCTGTCTTTCTGTCATTGTCCATGTTTCTCCTCCATAATGGCCTCGAATTAAATGTCAAAAATAGAACACTTCTTGTAAAAAATCACTGTACTGAAAGGGTAAATAAATTTAATTATTTAGGATTAGGATAATTGAAGATTGAGATCATTTACTAGAAATTAAATGTCCAATAGAGAAAGCTAGAATACCACTTATCAAAATAAAGCCATTTCGCTGTTCCAGAGTTTACATCTGGAAATAAGAATAATCATGTGCTATATTTTCTAAACCGTCTTGTGTGGGTCAGAAGAGTAGACACTCTCGGAGGCCACAGAGAAGAAAATTCGGGCATTTAAGATACGAATGTACAGGAGAATACTAAGAATACCCTGGACAGATCATGTGGACCCGAACTCATGATAATGACCAACATACAATGGATCAAACTCTGGTCGATGGACACGTATACATCTTGTAAACCTTATCCGATCCCTGTATGAGAACACAAAAGGAAGTATTAAACTGAATAATTTTTTTTCCGAACCCTTTAACGTAGAAATCGGCATCAAACAGGGCTGTATTCTATCACCCTTACTACTAAATTGATGAATAGCCTTCAGCTATGTTTTTTTTTATGGCGTCCCTTAATAATGAGACTTAGGAGCTACTAGTAACTTTAATATTTTGTCCCTTTTAGTCAAGTAGAAAAAGATCTGGGGAATTCCAAAATGGGATTTTTTTTTTCGATCGGGTCACTTTTGTCTTTATTGAGCGTGAGGATCCAGGATCACGCTACTTCACAGATTCCCGTTTAGACAGGGATTATGATTCAGAGCCATGGTTGCATCTCTCGTCACTATTGAGTTAATCACATCTTTTTCTTGTCCATCAGAGTCTGCTAAGAATTCATTACAGTATTCCACACGTCATTATTTTTGAAAAACATTCAAAAATTTGTAAATTCATCTTGAACTCACTTTATTTAAACTGATATAGTCGTGTAGAATTCGTAGCACCGTGGTTTTCGGAAATCCACATCTTGCTGATAACTCTTTGTTTGTTCACTCCCCTATTATGTCGGGATTTCGCTTTCTTTCATGAGAAGTTTAATGATTACTTAATAGAGACCTTCCCCTTCTTCAATTCATTGTAAAGGTGGACATTCATCAGGACTATACGTATTCTTTAGAATACTTTTTTTTTCCCCACATAACTCCTCAACAACAATATTATTCCTAATCTACACTCAGGATTTCGAAAGGAGCACAGTACCACTATGCCATTGTTAAATGTCTGGGACGTTGTTGGGGGGATGTGGACGATGGACGTATATCGGGTCAAATTTTGGTCAATTTTTCTAAGGCTATTGATACTAAAAATCATTGCTTTCTCTGTGCGAAACTCAAATATTACAGATTGATAATAAGGCTCCGTGATTTTTTAACTGTAATTTGGAAGGTAAATCACAGATGGTATTGTTGGAAGGACAAATCTCTGAACCGCTTTCGGTTATATCGAGTGTTCCTCAGGTTTCCTTGTTATTCCTCAAATATTCGGGGTAAGTGCTATTGATGGTAGAACTACAAATTTGCACGTGCAACTCAACAAAGTTGACATAGTTAAACCAGTTGAGATTTGTTTTATTCCCTTTTTTAGTGCTTCATACGGAACAATTATAGGATCACTTTGGTGTCCGTCTGTCTGTCACATCCGATTTTCTTCGATTTTGGCACAAATATAGGAATTATTAGTCAAATCAGAGCCGTGTAGTTTTGAAAGTTATATTTTGACTTAAGGGTTTAGTTTTGGGGAGTGAAATCGGAAGTGAAAAAAAAAATTTACCAGGTCAACGATTGAGATATCAAATAAAAGCTTGTGGCATCACGAGGTCAAAAATTTATATGATGTAATACTTGCGCACACTTCTATAATATATATAAAATGCAACGTCTCTCTGTCTGTCTGTCTGTCCGTTATTGCGCTTTTCACTGGAGAACCACTTATCCGATTTACGTACTTTCTTTTTTAAAACATACATATGTTCTCTGGCCAGGTTAGAGGCTAAATTTTATTACGATAGGTAGCATAAGGAATGAGCAGTGACGATAATAGTGAATGATGTCGGAAAAAAGTTTGCCGCTAGCGCGTTCCCTTGCAATACAGAGCCTAAACCATTAAATATGGAACAATATTATGTAGCAGAAAATATATATAATCTATATTCTATAATATATATAAAATGCAATGTCTCTCTGTCTATTAGTGCGTTTATCACGCAAGAACCACTTATCCGATTTACGGGTCTTTTTTTAAATTCATACATATAATAATAATAATAATAATAATAATAATAAAGAATAATAATTATAATAATGAAAATGGAAGGGTGTTGCGGAGGCGGACCCCTGTCGTACAAACAGCTATAGCAACACCACAACAACAACAACTACAGACGAACCAAACAACCGCCTCAGTCGAAACTACTCCCGATAGTTTTACCAGATCCGACATTGTAGGTGATGGAAATTGCCTTTTCCGTGCAGTTAGCTTACACTTATATGGCCACCAGAACCATCATGAGAAAACTCCGAGAGGTTGCTCTAAGATATTTACAACAAAACTGGTCGGAACTTCATACATTTTCATTAATTGAAGTCGACGATATAAAAGACTTCAATAACTATTATAATTATATGCGGAAAAATGGCACCTATGGAACGAGCCTAGAGATACTTGCCCTCTCGGAAACACAAAATAGCAACTTTCATATCTTCTCAAAACAACGAAGAACAAGACATACAAAAATAACTTTTACGGACAGACCAACAATAATAAGCACGGGAAAATACAACAAAACCATTTACCTTCTACTAACAGGCGACCCAATGTCGGGACACTTTGAGCTTCTGACACCACAAAACATTGAAAACATTCCAGAGAACAACAGACCAATAAAAGAAGCATCGGGCGAGCGATGTAACGGTCGAGGACGTCGCGGGAAATGGCAGCTCGACCAAAACGATGAAGACCAGGCAACCGAAAATGGACCTGCCAAAAGTGTTGTGTCGGCGACTAAGCCGACACCCACCAAGGCGGGAAAATCACAGCAGCGCATGAGTTGCACCACAGGAATCAACGAACACGCCATGCGTTGCTGTAATGAAAACACAAAACCTGACAAAGAAATCACTGAGAAGAGAATCACTCGCCGCTTGGACCCACCAACATCAATCCCAAGCACAACCGACGTAGATACGGGACAAACACAACCACCAAAGCCAGGCCAGGGCCCGTATGTTTTGCAAGGACAACATGCAACTACCAAAGCTGGAAAACCAAGACAGCGGTTAAAGTGGACGGATGAGATGAATAGGACGGTGATGCGCTGTTACTACACCGCCACTAAACTCGAAACAATAACATCGGGCTACAGACAGCAACTGCACAGACTTTTCTTGACCGAATATCCACATCTGCAATTACTTGTTTCAGAACAGAGAGTAATAGACCAAAAAAGAGTTATTACCAAGAACAATCGTCTCACACCTCTCGAATTGCAAACCATCAAGGACACAGTGGCTGTTGAACTGAACACAGACCAACCAAACAATAGAAACAATAAAGCAGATTCCGAACCAGCCTCACCCACACAACCACCCAGTCGAACACAACAATACCCACCACCCAGGAGGAGCATAACGCAAAATAATATTGCGAGTACCGCGCAACACCATATCACAGACAACAACATGAATCACTCGCCACCCTCAACGACATCCACACAACATCACCCCGAATCACCTCTCATACAAACACTTAAAGCAAAAATGGAGTCACATCTAGCTCGATGGTCAGGCACCGACCCCACAACAAGAAATCCCATCCCTCGTTTAATCTTCAGACAGAGCACGCAACCAATCCTCAACACACTAAACAAGCACATAATACCTCAGTATATAACAGACTTAAGCACAATCGAAGACATTCACACAATAATATACGCAGCAGCAATCACCACTCTAACACAAAATAATCAAAAACTCCCTCAACGACAAGGAAACCCCAACAGGACAAAACCAAAATTCAAATGGCAAATAAGAATAGAAAACAAAATCAACAACATCAGGAGAGATCTAGGACATCTTACCCAGTTTATAAGCGGGAACGCGTCCAAACGTGTCACACAGGGGGCAAACAAGATTAAATCTAAGTCTCCCAACAGAACACTGCCAGAAATCCTCGATACTTTGAAACAAAAACTATCTGTATATGCCGCAAGACTCCGTAGATACAAAGAATCAAATGAGAGGAAAGACACCAACAACCTCTTCCGAAGAAGCGAAAAACAGTTCTACCGGAAAACTATGTACAACAAACAGATAGCAGTGACTGAACCACCAAACAAACAAGAACTCACAGATTATTGGAAAAGTATCTGGTCAGAACCCAAACTACACAATAATAACACCCCCTGGATCAAAGCCGAAGAAGACAAACATAAACATGTGACAGAACAAGAAGATACCACATTTAATACACAAGAAATTACAGAAACTATCAAACACACACACAACTGGAAATGTCCTGGAATAGACAATATACAAAACTTCTGGTACAAACAGTTTACCACCACACACGAAGCACTCACACACCAAATCAACAAAGCCATTCTACAACCACACACATTTCCCACTTTCCTCACACAAGGAATAACATACGTTAAACCCAAAAGCTCAGACACCACAAACCCGTCAAACTACCGACCTATCACCTGTCTTCCAACCCTATACAAGATCATCACAGCCACAATTTCGAAGAAAATAGAACAACACCTAACAGACAACAATATCCTCACAGAAGAGCAGAAGGGATGCAGGAAAAATAGTCGAGGATGCAAAGAGCAGCTGATTATAGATAGCGTGATTATGGGACAAACCAGAAAAGAACACAGAAACCTTCACATCGGTTACATAGACTATAAAAAAGCCTTCGACTCCATACCCCACAGCTGGTTAATTAGGGCCCTAGAAATCTATAAAATCAACCAACACCTCAGGCAGTTTCTCGCGCAAATTATGAAAACATGGAAAACCAAAATACGCCTAGAAACACAAACGGAACGGATCCAAACAGAAGAGCTGTACATCAGACGGGGTATATTTCAGGGAGACTCGCTCAGTGCTCTATGGTTTTGCCTCTGTCTCAATCCACTCTCAAATATACTAAGCAGAACAGAGCATGGCTTCAATATCAGACACCAAAAAGTGAATCAACATAAAATAAACCACCTCCTATATATGGACGACATAAAACTCTACGCTGCCACACAAACACAGCTGAAAGAACTCCTCAAAATCACAGAAATATTCACCTTAGATGTCAATATGGAATTTGGTATAAGTAAATGCAAAGTGCTCCATATCAACAAAGGCCAATGGAAGGGCCACCATGAGACAGAAACCATCAACAATGAAACGCTCGATAACATGTTCGATAAAGAAACATACAAATATCTAGGCTTCCAACAAAGCACCAAACTCAACCACACTCACATCAAAACAGAGCTCAGCACCGAATTCAAAAACAGACTGACGAAACTTTTGCAAACAAAACTCAACTCTAAGAATCTCACTAAAGCCATCAACACGTTCGCTATACCTATACTCACATATTCATTTGGTATCATCAAATGGTCACAAACAGACATAGAAAATATTCACATCCTTATACGATCTCAATTCACCAAATACAGGAAATTACACCCCAACGCATGCAAAGAAAGACTTACCATCGAGAGGAAGGCAGGAGGAAGAGGAATTATAGATATCAGATCATTACACACAAAACAAATACAAACACTTAGGAAATTCTTTCATAGCAAGCAAACCAGCCTCCACACAGCGACAGTGAAAGCAGACAAAAACTACACACCTCTCGACTTAGCCCGGGCAGACCACTCAGCAGATACCCACAGTCACACCCAATTACAACAGGAAAAGATGAAAACGTGGTCAGAGAAAACACTCCACGGAAAACACAGATACCACATAGAACAAGACCACGTAAATAAAAAACAATCATACACCTGGTTACGGGATGGGCAGCTATTCCCTGAGACTGAAGGCTTCTTACTTGCCATCCAGGATAAAGTCATATTAACCAGAAACTACCAAAAGTATATCATCAAAGACCCGACTATTGCAGAGGACAGATGTAGGAAATGCCACCAGCAGAAAGAAACGATCGAACACATAACGAGCGGATGTAAAATATTGGCCGGAACGGAGTACACAGCCAGGCATGATTCAGCTGCCAAAGTGGTTCACCAAGCACTGGCCACAACATACAGACTCATAGAAAACACAGATCCCTACTACAAATACACCCCAACATCCATACTTGAAAATGAAGATTACAAGCTCTACTGGGATATCGGTATCCATACAGATAAAACAGTCTCCGCCAATAGACCCGATATTACTTTTCAGTGCAAAAAAGGAAAAGTCACCTATCTGATTGACATAGCTGTCCCCAACGACACAAACATCCAAGCGAAATACACAGAAAAAATTTCCAAATACACAGACCTTGCAACGGAAATAAAAAGGCTATGGAGACAGGAAAAAGTCATCATTGTCCCCCTCATTATATCAGCCACAGGCCTTACACCAATAACATTCACACCACATTTAGTGCAATTGGGACTCAACACAGACATACACAGAAACATTCAGAAGTCAGTGATTTTGAAAACATGTAACATTGTCAGATCATTCCTTAATACGGAATAGTAATAGCGTTTGTGCTGACTTGGTTTTGGCCCGTCAGCCAAACATGGAACCACATTGATCAAATGTGAGAAAGAAGAACTTTTTGTAATAATAATAATTCCGAATTCAAAAACAGACTGACGAAACTTTTGCAAACAAAACTCAACTCTAAGAATCTCACTAAAGCCATCAACACGTTCGCTATACCTATACTCACATATCCATTTGGTATCATCAAATGGTCACAAACAGACATAGAAAATATTCACATCCTTATACGATCTCAATTCACCAAATACAGGAAATTACACCCCAACGCATGCAAAGAAAGACTTACCATCGAGAGGAAGGCAGGAGGAAGAGGAATTATAGATATCAGATCATTACACACAAAACAAATACAAACACTTAGGAAATTCTTTCACAGCAAGCAAACCAGCCTCCACACAGCGACAGTGAAAGCAGACAAAAACTACACACCTCTCGACTTAGCCCGGGCAGACCACTCAGCAGACACACACAGTCACACCCAATTACAACAGGAAAAGATGAAAACGTAGTCAGAGAAAACACTCCACGGAAAACACAGATACCACATAGAACAAGACCACGTAAATAAAAAACAATCATACACCTGGTTACGGGATGGGCAGCTAATAATAATAAGGTAAGAAAGACTTACCATCGAGAGGAAGGCAGGAGGAAGAGGAATTATAGACATCAGATCATTACACACGAAACAAATACAAGCACTTAGGAAATTCTTTCACAGCAAGCAAACCAGCCTCCACACAGCGACAATGAAAGCAGACAAAAACTACACACCTCTCGACTTAGCCCGGGCAGACCACTCAGCAGACACACACAGTCACACCCAATTACAACAGGAAAAGATGAAAACGTGGTCAGAGAAAACACTCCACGGAAAACACAGATACCACATAGAACAAGACCACGTAAATAAAAAACAATCATACACCTGGTTACAGGATGGGCAGCTATTCCCTGAAACAGAAGTCATATTAACCAGAAACTACCAAAAGCATATCATCAAAGACCCGACTATTGCAGAGGACAGATGTAGGAAATGACACCAGCAGAAAGAAACTATCGAACACATAACGAGCGGTTGTGAACTATTGGCCGGAACAGAGTACACAGCCAGGCATGATTCAGCTGCCAAAGTAGTTCACCAAGCACTAGCCACAACATACAAACTCATAGAAAACACAGATCCCTACTACAAATACACACCAACATCCGTACTTGAAAATAATGATTACAAACTCTATTGGGACATCAGTATCCATACAGATAAAACAGTCTCCGCCAATAGACCCGATATTACTTTTCAGTGCAAAAAAGAAAAAGTCACCTATCTAATTGACATAGCTGTCCCCAACGATACAAACATCCAAACGAAATACATAGAAAAAATTTCCAAATACACAGACCTTGCAACGGAAATAAAAAGGCTATGGAAACAAGAAAAAGTCATCATTGTCCCCCTCATTATATCAGCCACAGGCCTTACACCAACAACATTCACACCACACTTAGTACAATTAGGACTCGATACAAACATACACAAAAACATTCAGAAGTCAGTGATTTTGAAAACATGTAACATTGTCAGGTCATTCCTTAATACGGAATGGTAATAGCGTTTGTGCTGACTTGGTTCGCGCCCGTCAGCCAAACATGGAACCACATTGACCAAATGTGAGAAAGAAAAACAAAAAAAAAAACAATAATAATAATAATCTAATAAAATGGAGTCACATCTAGCTCGATGGTCAGGCACCGACCCCACAACAAGAAATCCCATCCCTCGTTTAATCTTCAGACAGAGCACGCAACCAATCCTCAACACACTAAACAAGCACATAATACCTCAGTATATAACAGACTTAAGCACAATCGAAGACATTCACACAATAATATACGCAGCAGCAATCACCACTGTAACACAAAATAATCAAAAACTCCCTCAACGACAAGGAAACCTCAACAGGACAAAACCAAAATTCAAATGGCAAATAAGAATAGAAAACAAAATCAACAACATCAGGAGAGATCTAGGACATCTTACCCAGTTTATAAGCGGGAACGCGTCCAAACGTGTCACACAGGGGGCAAACAAGATCAAATCTAAGTCTCCCAACAGAACACTGCCAGAAATCCTCGATACCTTGAAACAAAAACTATCTGTATATGCCGCAAGACTCCGTAGATACAAAGAATCAAATGAGAGGAAAGACACCAACCACCTCTTCCGAAGAAGCGAAAAACAATTCTACCGGAAAACTATGTACAACAAACAGATAGCAGTGACTGAACCACCAAACGAACAAGAACTCACAGATTATTGGAAAAGTATCTGGTCAGAACCCAAACTACACAATAATAACACCCCCTGGATCAAAGCCGAAGAAGACAAACATAAACATGTGACAGAACAAGAAAATACCACATTTAATACACAAGAAATTACAGAAACTATCAAACACACACACAACTGGAAATGTCCTGGAATAGACAATATACAAAACTTCTGGTACAAACAGTTTACCACCACACACGAAGCACTCACACATCAAATCAACAAAGCCATTCTACAACCACACACACTTCCCACTTTCCTTACACAAGGAATAACATACGTTAAACCCAAAAGCTCAGACACCACAAACCCGTCAAACTACCGACCTATCACCTGTCTTCCAACCCTATACAAGATCATCACAGCCACAATTTCGAAGAAAATAGAACAACACCTAACAGACAACAATATCCTCACAGAAGAGCAGAAGGGATGTAGGAAAAATAGTCGAGGATGCAAAGAGCAGCTGATTATAGATAGCGTGATTATGGGACAAACCAGAAAAGAACACAGAAACCTTCACATCGGTTATATAGACTATAAAAAAGCCTTCGACTCCATACCCCACAGCTGGTTAATCAGGGCCCTAGAAATCTATAAAATCAACCAACACCTCAGGCAGTTTCTCGCGCAAATTATGAAAACATGGAAAACCAAAATACGCCTAGAAACACAAACCGAACGGATTCAAACAGAAGAGCTGTACATCAGACGGGGTATATTTCAGGGAGACTCGCTCAGTGCTCTATGGTTTTGCCTCTGTCTCAATCCACTCTCAAATATACTAAACAGAACAGAGCATGGCTTCAATATCAGACACCAAAAAGTGAATCAACTTAAAATAAACCACCTCCTATATATGGACGACATAAAACTCTACGCTGCCACACAAACACAGCTGAAAGAACTCCTCAAAATCACAGAAATATTCACCTTAGATGTCAATATGGAATTTGGTATAAGTAAATGCAAAGTGCTCCACATCAACAAAGGCCAATGGAAGTGCCACCATGAGACAGAAACCATCAACAATGAAACGCTCGATAACATGTTCGATAAAGAAACATACAAATATCTAGGCTTCCAACAAAGCACCAAACTCAACCACACTCACATCAAAACAGAGCTCAGAACCGAATTCAAAAACAGACTGACGAAACTTTTGCAAACAAAACTCAACTCTAAGAATCTCACTAAAGCCATCAACACGTTCGCTATACCTATACTCACATATTCATTTGGTATCATCAAATGGTCACAAACAGACATAGAAAATATTCACATCCTTATACGATCTCAATTCACCAAATACAGGAAATTACACCCCAACGCATGCAAAGAAAGACTTACCATCGAGAGGAAGGCAGGAGGAAGAGGAATTATAGACATCAGATCATTACACACAAAACAAATACAAGCACTTAGGAAATTCTTTCACAGCAAGCAAACCAGCCTCCACACAGCGACAGTGAAAGCAGACAAAAACTACACACCTCTCGACTTAGCCCGGGCAGACCACTCAGCAGACACACACAGTCACACCCAATTACAACAGGAAAAGATGAAAAAACGTGGTCAGAGAAAACACTCCACGGAAAACACAGATACCACATAGAACAAGACCACGTAAATAAAAAACAATCATACACCTGGTTACAGGATGGGCAGCTATTTCCTGAAACAGAAGGCTTCTTACTTGCCATCCAGGATAAAGTCATATTAACCAGAAACTACCAAAAGCATATCATCAAAGACCCGACTATTGCAGAGGACAGATGTAGGAAATGCCACCAGCAGAAAGAAACGATCGAACACATAACGAGCGGATGTAAAATATTGGCCGGAACAGAGTACACAGCCAGGCATGATTCAGCTGCCAAAGTAGTTCACCAAGCACCAGCCACAACATACAAACTCATAGAAAACACAGATCCCTACTACAAATACACGCCAACATCCATACTTGAAAATGAAGATTACAAGCTCTACTGGGACATCAGTATCCATACAGATAAAACAGTCTCCGCCAATAGACCCGATATTACTTTTCAGTGCAAAAAAGAAAAAGTCACCTATCTAATTGACATAGCTGTCCCCAACGACACAAACATCCAAACGAAATACACAGAGAAAATTTTCCAAATACACAGATCTTGCAACGGAAATAAAAAGGCTATGGAAACAAGAAAAAGTCATCATTGTCCCCCTCATTATATCAGCCACAGGCCTTACACCAACAACATTCACACCACACTTAGTACAATTAGGACTCAACACAAACATACACAAAAACATTCAGAAGTCAGTGATTTTGAAAACATGTAACATTGTCAGGTCATTCCTTAATACACAATAGTAATGCGTTTGTGCTGACTTGGTTTGCGCCCGTCAGCCAAACATGGAACCACATTGACCAAATGTGAGAAAGAAAAACGAGAACAGTAATAATAATAATCTCTATCTATAATAATATATATAAAATGCAACGTCTCTCTGTCTGTCTGTCTGTCTGTCCGTTAGCGCGCTTATCACTGGAGAACCATTTATCCGATTTATGTGCTTTTTTTTTAAACATACATATGTTCTCTGGCCAGGTTATAGGCTATATTTTATTACGTTAGGTAACGTGAGGAATAAGCAGTGACGATAATAGTGAATGAAATCGGAAAAAAGTTTGCCGCTAGCGAGTTCTCTTGCAATACACTGCCGAAACCACTAAATATGGAACAATATCATGTAGCAAAGGATATCTATAATATTTATATAAAATGCAACGTGTCTCTGTCTGTTTGTCCATTTGTACGCTTATCACTGGAGAACGATTTACGTGCTTTTTTTTTTAAACATACATATGTTCTTTGTCCATGTTATAGGATATATTTTATTACGTTAGGTGACATAAGGAATAAGCAGTGACGATAATAGTGAATCAAGTCGAAGAAAAGTTTGCCGCTAGCGCGTTCTGTGGCAATACACTGCCTAAAGCATTAAATGTGGAACAATATCATGTAGCAAAGAATATAATATATAAAATGCAACGTCTCTCTGTCTGTCTGTCCGTTAGTGCGCTTGTCACTCGAGAAACACTTATTCGATTTGCGTGTTTTTTTTTTTTAAATTCATACATGTGTTCTCTGGCGAGGTTATCTATAATCTTCTATCTATAATATATATAAAATGCAATATCTCTCTGACTGTCTGTTTGCCTGTCTCTCTGCCTGTCTGTCCGTTAGTGCGCTTATCACTGGAAAACCACTTATTCGATTTACGTGCTTTTTTTTTTAAAACATACATATGTTCTCTGGCCAGGTTATAGGATATATTTTATTGCGTTAGGTAACATAAAGAATAAGTAGTGACGATAATAGCGAATCAAGTCGGAAAAAAAGGTTACCGTTAGCGTTTTCTCTTGCAATACACTGCCTAAACCATTAAATATGGAACAATATCATGTTGCAAAGAATATAATATATATAAAATGCAACGTCTCTCTGTCTGCCTGCCTGTCCGTTAATGCGCTTATCACTTGAGAACTACTTATCCGATTTACGTGTTTTTATAAATTTATACATATGTTCCATATAATTCGATATAAGCCTAGATAATGGGAGATAAGGTGAGATAATGGGAGATAAGTATAAATAATGGGAGATATGGAGAAATAATGGGAGATAAGCAGAGATAAGTCTAGATAATGGGAGTTATGGTGAGATAATGGGAGATAAGGAGGAATAATGGAAGCATAAGGAGAAATATTGCGAGATAAGCCTAGGTAATGGAAGATAAGGAGAAATAATGGGAGATGAGCAGATATAAGCCTAGATAATGGAAATTATGTAGAGATAATGGGAGATAATAGGAAATAATGGCAGATATTTTATTACGTTAGGTAACATAAGGAATAAGCAGTAACGATAGTAGTGAATCAAGTTCACGCGAGCGGAGCCGCGGGCACGACTAGTTTCTTTATATCACTTTTAAAAAATGGCCAAAAATTGCTGTCCCCCCCACCTCATCTCGAAAACTACTGATCAAAAAATTTTGAAAAAATTCTGGAATAATCTTCATAAAGTGTAGATTGAGCGTAAATTATCACGAGTGCATTACGCTTAATAATTTATCTGGTATAAAGAAACTATGTGCCTTAACAATATGATGGAGGTTTTTTAATATGCTTTACTGCTACCGAGTCTCGCGTCGCTCCTGTACCGAGACAAAATAATTTTATTTATTTTTTGTTTATAATTAAACAAATAATTAGGTAGTAATTTTTTTTTATGGGTCTAACACACGTGCTACAGGGAAATCCCTAAGGCGCTACAGGAGCGACATGTGTGCGGAGAAAGCGATTCACGTTGTTCTTGAATCGCTGCAAATTGTACTCGGCGGGAAACACAGTCCTGGGCAAATTATTCCAAAGGGATGATGTTCTCCATTTAAAAGACTGCTTGGAAAGCGTTGTACGAGGAGTAACAAGCTGAACCTCATACGGATGTGAAGTATTAGCGCGACGTATACTTCTAACATGCCCGCTCTGGGAGGAAATAAGTGGGCCACATCCTTCGAACACTTTCCATGAAAATACTTGTAGAATAGGCTCAAGTCGCCAACCGTTCTTTGATGTTCCAGCGAATCAAGGCCTCCGGTCAGTTCCAGGTCTCCAATCAGACGAACAGCTCTTCTCTGAATAGAATCCAACAAATGCGGTGTATGTGTGGGAGCGGAGCTCCAAACATGGGAGCAGTATTCCATAGTTGGTCGAATTTGAGATTTGTAAAAAATTAACAGTTGTTGTGGAGTGTAAAGCTTTCTGGTTCGAAATAATATTCCTAACTTTTGAGAAGCATGCAGTTGCTATGCCTGCAACATGTTCATGCCAGGACATATTTGCTCCCAAATTAACGCCCAACAAATTGAGTGACGATGTTAGAGGAATGGAGGGCCCCGACATAACTATGTCGGGTTCAGCGACGTTAACTTTTTTAGAAAAAACTGCCGCCTGGGTTTTTGTAGCGTTAAATTCCACTTGGTTACTGTCACCCCAAGATAGAATTTCTTCCATGTCTTTGTTATACACTTTTATTACTAGATTCTAGATTGGGCTATTAGGTAGCTTAGAGGCTATAACTATTATACATTATCGACTAAGAAAATACTACAAAATAATATAATCTTGAGATATATACATGTCAGGGACCTAATTAACTTAGCCTTGGTAATTTATATATATTTTAAATGCAATCACCGTACGGAACACTAATTGCGCAAGTCCGACTTGCACTTTTTCCAATTTCTTCTCTGACACTAGGTTCTAGTTAACCTCATTATGGAAATACATTTTATCACAATTACAAATAAAAATGTCCTTTCGTCACGGAATATACAAAAATAAATAAACTCTACGATAGTTAAATATTCAGTGTGATTTTTAAGAAAAAAATCAAATTATTAATTATTCTATTAAATCATTTCCCATAACAAGGGAAAGTTTCTACAGTAAAAAAAAAATAATTTAACAAACCATTTCCGGGTGATCGACCAAATCGATCTGTTTTACATAGATTTTACAACCAATTTCTTGTTCAAATTTTGCATCGTAATTTACAGATTAATTTCTGTTTTGTCCACCTAATTTATTGTTTATATTTTTTTGTTGTTGTGGAGAAAGAAATAATAAAAACAATATAAATTTTATTTAATAGACATGGGAACGTCCGATTTAAGATGTTAAAATTTTAAAACGTTTCTTATTTTTATTATTTTATTTTATTGATGCGAATACGTGATGGAAAGTAGCCTCACGAAACTTTCTTCTGCATGATCATGAAAATAGTTCACAAAATAAAATAGAAAACTTCTTAAACTGGCCTTAACCGCCAAGTCTATTACGGCAAAATCAAAAACATTGTATATCCAAGAAGAGACAAACCATGTCGTTCGTAGAGTAGCTTCCTGGGAAATCAATCATCCCTTTAAAATTTTAATGAGTGCGTTATAAACAGTGGATTAAGTTATACCCTATTTTATACAAAAAGTTACCTTATTCTACTTTCGTGCAACACCGCTAGAAAACCGAATGATCTTTACTGTTTTATAGTAAAAGCTACCTTGGATACGTAACGGTGTTGCCACTTATATTAATTAATTTTAATAGCGTGTGGTGTGGTCTTAGACAAGGGTGTTGCTTGTCCCCAACGTTATTTAAAGTATATATTGATGCGGCCCTTGATCATTGGAGGAAGAGTTGTCGAGGAATGGGTATCGAAATAGACGACGAGACAACACTCTATACGCTACATTTTGCCGATGATCAGGTGGTTATCGCCCAAGATCCAGAAGATCTGGAATATATGACAAGGAAGCTCATAGACCAATATAACAATTGGGGACTCACAGTAAACATGAGCAAAACAAAGTACTTGCGGATCGGTGGGGATAGGCAGAACCTGAAACTGGACAGTAACATTGAAGCATGCGACCTGGGAACTAGAATAGACAGCACTGGAAGAACAGAAAATGAAGTGGGAGAGACGATAGCAAAGGGGAAAGGACTGATCGGTGCCATGAATTCCATTCTGTGGTCAAAAAATGTCAGTAGGCAAGAAAGCAACGTCATTTTCAAAAGTGTAATTCTATATGGGTGCGAAACATGGCAACTGAACAAAACTCTTGAAAGAAGGCTAAATGCTCTGGAAATGGATTTTTGCCGAAGATTGGAGAGAATTTCCAAGCTCGATAGGATATCAAATGAAAGGGTCCGGTCACAAATGAAAATAGAAAGAACACTGATAGAGGACGTACAGGAGAGACAATTAAAGTGGTACGGCCATGTCCAAAGGATGCATAGAATACCAAAGAATACCATAGAATACCAAAACAAATCCTACAGTGGACACCTACAGAAAGAAAGAAAAAGGGAAGGCCGAAAATAACCTGGTCTATAGGCATAACAAAAGCAATGTCCGAACGAAACCTACGACCAGGTGACTGGGATGATCGGCGAGAATGGAAAGTAGGAACCGGAAGGCGCAGAGGACGCTATAAACCATATATATATATATATATATATATATATATATATATATATATATATATATATATATATATATATATATAGGGTGTTTTTTATAGAGGTATAGAACTTTGAAATGGAATAAAACAAAGATGAATTTTTTAAATTGACATGACATTTACTTTATTCGAAAGATAATCTTCTGGCATTATAATTTAAATATGACTTCTGGCATATGACCGCCACGGCTGGCTCGGACGTAGTCTAATCTGGAGGTCCAATTTTCGATGACTTTTTCCAACATTTGTGGCCGTATATCGGCAATAACGCGGCGAATGTTGTCCTTCAAGTGGTCAATCGTTTCGGGCTTATCGGCGTAGACTAGCGACTTCACATATCCCTACAGAAAATAGTCTAGCGGCGTTAAATCGCAAGATCTTGGAGGCCAATTCACGGGTCCGAAACGTGTAACTATGCGGTTACCAAACGTTTCCTTCAATAAATCAATTGTGGCACGAGCTGTGTGACATGTTGCGCCGTCTTGTTGAAATCACAGCTCCTGCACATCATGGTTGTTCAATTGATGAACGAAAAAGACAGTAATCATGGCTCTATAGCGATCACCATTGACTGTAACGTTCTGACCAGCATCGTTTTTAAAGAAGTACGGACCAATGATTCTACCAGCCCATAAAGCATACCAAACAGTCAGTTTTTCTGGATGTAACGGTGTCTCAACATACACTTGAGGATTGTCATCACTCCAAATACGGCAGTTTTGTTTATTGACGTATCCATTCAAACAAAAGTGAGCTTCATCGCTAAACAAAATTCGCTTATGAAAATCGGGATCAACGGCAATCTTGTTTTGGGCCATTCACCGAATCTACGCCTTGCTAGGTGATCGTGTGGCTTCAATTGTTGCACGAGTTGGATTTTGTAAGCACGCAAACCAAGATCTTTCCGCAAAATCTTCCATAAAGTGGGTGGACACATATTCAATTCCTGTGCACGATGGCGGATATACTGATTCGGGTCTTCCTCTACGCTACGCTCTACAGCAGCAATGACTTCTTCTGTACGCACTGTACGACGTCTCTGTGGATGAGTATTATCATTTAGAGTAAACGTGGTGCGAAAACGTTCCATAGTTAATCGAATTAATTGCTCTGATGGACGATTATGTTGACAGTAAAAGAACCATGATTCTCAAAATAAATTTGCACAATTTGGAAGCGTTGTTCAGGCGTCAGTCTATTCATGTTGAAATGCCAAACCAAACTAAACATAAATCACTTGACAGCTGACAAAATGGCCGCCAGTTAAAAAAGTGTTGCTAACTTAAAGTTTTATACCTCTATAAAAAACACCCTTTATATATATATATATATATATATATATATATATATATATATATATATATATATATATATATATATATATATATATATAATATATATATATATATGACTAATAATATATATATAAATGTGGGTATATATGACTAATAATTAATTAAAATACAAATCTATTAATATTATATTATTCCTTCAAATGAGGACCTTATTCACTTCGAAAGATCTGAGTTTTGCAACTGAAGGTCAGAATGTTGCGCTGCTATGTCTTCTCTTTTCTATTTTACGGCGCCGAATCGTGGACGATCAGGGAAGCAGTAATGAGGAGAATAAATACCTTCGAAATGAGGCTATACCGACGTATCCTGAAAATTCCCTGAATACTACATGTAACTAACAACCATCCGCTGGAAGGTAGCAGAAATCCAATCTACAGCTGTGCAGATGACAGTACGCTTATTTCTTCATTCATTTTGAACGCTTGAACATGTTACTCATGCAAATATCCGCAGGCAGTAGGAAATCTTTCAACTTACCAAAGACCTGGAAGAAAATCTATCTCGGGGTGACAGTAACCAAATAAACGCAACAAAAACCCAGGCGGTAGTTTTGTCTAAAAAATTAACATTGCTGAAACCGGCATAGTGATTTCGGAGCACTCCATTCCTCTAATTTGATGGACGTTAATTTGGGAGCAAAGCGAGCTTCTTATAAGCTGGGAATATTATTTCGAACTAAAAAGCTTTACACTCTATAACAACTGCTAATTTTGTATAAAGCTGAAATTCGACTAGCGATGGAATGGAAACACATTTTTTAAGCGATTCAAGAACAACGTGCATCGGTTTTTCCGCATATTGATGGTCGCTAATAATAATGAATCCTTCAAGATATTTTAGAAGATGCTGATTGATAGCCTTTTCCATAATTTTCGATCTTATTGAAAACAGTGCTACTGGTTGGTAGCTGTTGTTCAAGGTCTTCTTGCTTCTTTTGGGTATCGGCTATACTGTAGCTCATTTCCAGCAGAGGAAGTATGCCCTTTCTGAGGGATGGGTTGAAAAGGCTACAGAAAACTGGCATTAGACCGCTTGCACATTTCTTGAGTACTATGGTAGGTATTTCATCAGCGCCAGAAGGATTTGTATATATATATATATATATATATATATATATATATATATATATATATATATATATATATATATATATATATAATATATTAAAACAGAGTCCACAATTAAGGGAGACGTTTATGGAAGGACGATACAAGACTTGAAGTAGGTAGAAAAAAAAACGCCCGAATCCATGGAAAATCAGAACCTTGCTGTTACTGGACTAAGCTATAACATTCATCCTATAGACTTTATTTAGTAAGAAAGACCTTAGAAGCCGAAAATTTTCCTCAGAAGTTAAATTGAGAGCAGCTTTTTTTTTAAGATATAAACAAAAAAAAATTCTGTGCAAATGAAATAACTCAAGAACTGTTGGACTAAGTGTGTTAGTATAGACGGTAGTTCTGTAGACGGTAGTTCGGTAGACTGTAGTTGTGTAGGCAGTAGTTGAATAGACGGTAGTTGCGAAGAAAACTTTTTTTATTTAGTACTCCCATAAATAGTGTTACAAACTTTCACCTAATCGCTTTATAAACATTAATACTTTTTTGGTGAAATTATTTATAGGTTATGTCACTCGGCTGTTATACAGTTATTGTGTGCAAACATATTTACAATGTGATTTCTTTAAACAATGCAGCAGGGTGATCGAGAAAACTGGATTGCTGGTATGTCTTTAACATATTCGTATTTAAGTATTATTTATGGAAAAAAGCGACATTTTTAAGACCCTAAAACCGCTTAAAATAAGTTGTATGTGCGTTTACCGAGCGATAAAATTATTTACTGAGGCCGGAGACATAAAAGACAGGCAACGTTCAAGAAAATCACGGATAGTTCAAACGCCACAAGCTGTTAATGCTGTAAAAGCCCGAATTGACCGAAATCCTCTTCGCAAACAAAAAAATCTATCTCGGGAGATGAAAATTTCGAAAAATTCTGTCTCGTATTACGACATAAATTGGCACTTCTAAGAGACACATTGGTCATTTGCTAGCGGAAGATTTACAGCGTATAGCGAAGGAATACGCTAATCGCAAACACAATCTTTCAATAAACAAAATGATAATAGGGTTTATGCCAGATCTTCTAAGGAAGTGTCTGAACTTGTTCCAAAAGTTCAGAGGGTTCATCATCTCCAGCATCAGTTATAGTTCGGTGGGGAGTCAGCTTTGATGGGGTTAACAGTATTCATTTTTGTGAAAGAGGTGTGCAAACTTCGCGTAAAATATATCAAAACACTATTTTAGGAACGTTGTGAAACCCATAAATCATACTCTTTTCAAAAATAATCACTGGGTCTTCCAGCAAGATTCTGTACCAAGACACAAAGCTAAAACAACACAACCGTGGCTTCAACAAAATGTGCCTTCATTTATTACTACAGAAGATTGGTCTTCTGCAGGTCCTGATCTAATTCTTTTAGATTATAAACTATGGTCCCCCTTAGAAGGTATGGTTTTCTCTAAAAGATATGCCAATTTTGACTCTTTAAATCTAGCTTTAACAAAAGCGGTGGACAATTTTCCGTTAGATCAAGTTCGTGCTGCCATAGACGAATGTCTTAATCATTTGAGGGCTTGCGTAAAAGCAAGAGGGGGACATTTTGACTAAATGTTAAATTAATTTTCTCATTACGAATATGTAAATTAATTCCATAATAATTTGTTTTAATTTTCATAGAAATTAAATGTTTAAGCAATGTTTTCATTGTAAAAGTATTTATGAGAGTACTATGTATAATATACCCTCATTTTAAATTCGAAAGGTAATTCTGATAATAATAAAAAATTAAAGGAAGATACCTATTTAATACGTACTATTGTTTCTTATTAAAATTTCTAATATTTTTCTTTATTCCATTTATCTCTTCTCTGTCGGCACAAATAAATTTTCAAATTTTAAGGGTACACCGTAACATGACCGATACCCCTACAAAATTTGAACGATGCGTCAGCAGAAATATCTCATTTTATCCTAAAAACATTCAAACACTTTTTAAAACACTCATACCGTGCTAATAAGGAACAAATTGAATAGTTTTCGAGTCGGAATACAAAAGAAATTGCGAGGATTATACTTAAAAATAATCCGTACATTTATTACACTAAATATAACACGTAGGTTGAAAAGTTTTTGGTCTAGCTACTTAAAAGCTTTATTCATCAACATATTCTCCTTCAAGTGCGATACAATTAGTCCAACGCTTTTCTTACATTTATATACCTTTCTTGTAGAAGGATTTGTTTTTGCCTTCAAAATAGGCCTCAGCTTCTTCTTTGGAGCCAAATCTTTTTCCCGCAGCATTTTTTTGAGGTTTGCGAATAGATAATAGTCACTGGGGACCAAATCTGGAGAATATGGTGGATGAGGAAACAACTCGAACTTCAATTCATGCAATTTTGCCATTGTAACCATTGACTTGTGAACGGTACATTGTCTTAATGAAAGAGTACTCTTTTTTTGTTCATTTGGGCCGTTTCTTTGCGTTTTCTGCCTTCAAACGCACCAATAACTTTACATAATATTCGCTATTGATGGTCTTTCCCTTCTCAGCAGAGACGATGAAAATTATTCCATGTGCATCCCAAAATACAGAGGCCAAAACCTGCCCAGCCGACTGTTGTGTCTTTGGTCGCTTCAGACGGTTTTCACCCGCTGCTGTCCACTCAGTTGACTGCCGATTTAATTTCGGGGTGTAGTGGGGGATGCATGTTTCATCCATTGTCACATACCACATGAACAAATCCTTTTTATTGCGCTTAAACACATCCAGACGGCGCTCAGAATCATCGATACGTTGTTGTTTTTGATCCACTATCGGCAAACGCGATACCCGTTTCGAACAGAGCTTTCTTATGCCCAAATGTCCATGTAAAATATGACCAACTTATTCTTTTGATATCCTTAGGGTGTCAGCTATCTCACCAATTTCACTTTACGGTCATCCAAAACAATTTGTGGATTTTTCAAATGTTTTCCGGTTTAACCACCTCATTTGGGCATCCACAGCGTTCAGCATCATTTGTGTCTGTACGACCGCGTTTATATTCAGCATACCAGTAAATGATGAGTGATTTTCCAGAGGCAAAATCCCCTTAAAACTTATCAAGCCATTGCTTTCTTTAAACGGTATTTTTACCCATCAAAAAACAGTGTTTAACGACACACACACGAAATTCAGTTTTTTCCATTGTTTTGGAAATATCAAAAGTAGCATCACTAAAACCACTGTAACTTGTAAACTAATTGTCAAAATGTCATGTAATTTTGACACGTATCGTTTAAAACTTGGTACTTTCTGAAAATCATATGGATTTTTTTGAAAGGGCGACATCTATGTGTCAAACCAAAAACTTTTCAGCCTCGTGTTACTAACTCTAGAGAGTGTGTGGAAATTGGGTACAAATGGCCCAGAACAGAAAAGGATGGCCAGACTTGAGGGAGGCTTTTGTCCAGCAGAGGACGGTATAAGATGATGATGATGACTAACTGTCAAAAAGTTAATTTTTTTTTTATTGTTCACTTCCCCACCTGAACAGGAATTTTACCCTTTTTTATATCCTGAGGATATCGGCGGGGATCTCGTAAATTGTTGAAATAGTTTCCTTATACCCTCAAGACCAAGGCTCATATTCATAGTCATTATTCAAGGCGATTCTGGAGTTACAAACTATCTTAAGTGATGGTTTTCGTTTCAGAACTTGTTAGTTCTTAAGCGTTATTTTGGCAATAATAATCTGCCAGTTTTATTATCCATTTAATCTAATCCTATAAAGTCATTATATCATTAAATTAAATAAAACAACCATTTTTTTTAATCTAAAATCTACTCGTAAACCGTATAGTTACTGTTGTTATTATTATGATAATCCTCACCAATTAAATAAACCAACAGATTGTGTGGTCTGCTCTCTCTTTCCGATTAGTTTCGGTCCCGTTCTAATTAACCTCCCCTAATTACGGAGAAATGTCATTTGAAACTAATTAGTTACGACGTGCAGGAAAATTAAGTGAAAATATTGGCACGAGCCGTATCTGTATTAGCATCTGTTTCGGTAATGACGTGGAAAATTTTTATGAGAGTGCATAGTAATACGGAAAAAATAAGTATTTTTTTTGGTTGTTGCGAAGCAAGCCGATATAAGGTGTATATATATATATATATATATATATATATATATATATATATATATGTTACAAGGTGTCATTAAAATTCCGGGTTTCGATAAATGAATTTGCATGTATATGTATTTTATATATATATATATATATATATATATATATATATATATATATATATATATATAGCACACACACAGCAAAAACAAATGAAAATGCGAAATATGTGATTATTATGGGAGATTTCAATGCCAAAATTGGCAAAAATACAAACCGAGATACCATAAATATCGGCAAATTCGGAGTGGGGGATAGAAATGCCAGAGGTGAAAAGCTTATCGACTACTGCAGAAATGAACAACTTTACTGTATGAATTCATTCTTAAAAAACCTGAAAAGAGAAGATGGACTTGGAGTAGCCCCGATGACAGTATTAGAAATGAAATTGACTACATAATCACTAACAAAAAAGAAATCTGTCAGGATGTTACCGTTTTAAATCGGTTCGATACAAATAGCGACCATCGAATGGTTAGAGCAACCATATACCTAAACATCAAATTCAAAAGAAACAAACTAATACTAAAGAAACAAAAATATCCTACAGTGGAAACTGTATCAAAACATAAAGAAAAATTTCAGGATACATTAAACGTAAAACTAAGAGAGACAAACAGATTGAGGGACATGGAAATGGAAGATCTAAGTAAAACCATAAGAAGTAGCATACAAATAGCAACAAAACAAATATGTGCTAAACAAAAGAACATCGGCAAGTTTAGCCAAACTACTAAAAATCTGATCAAAATGAGAAGAGAAACAGGTAGAGAAGCTGAGAGTTATAAGACAATAAATAGAGAAGTAGACAAGAACATTCGAAAAGATCTAAGAGAATACAACACAAAGTTGGTAAAGAATACTATTGAAAACAACAAAAATATGAAAGTTTTATCAAATGGAAGAATGAAATTAAGTAAATTGAAGAACAACAGTGGTACCGTAGTTAAAAGTAGAACGGAAATTGTTGCCATAGTTCAGGACTTCTATAAGCATCTCTACAGTTCCAAGTCCCAAGGTCATCAGTACAACAGACGGAAAATTCAAAATATTGGATCCGAGGAAATTCCTGAGTTAGATACCAATGAATTAAGAACAGCGCTCAACCAAATGAAATCTCAGAAATGTCCAGGCGAAGATCAAATCATCACTGAAATGTTAAAAATGGGAGGAGAATATCTAGTAGAGAGTGTACGAATCCTACTCAACAAATGCATAGCCGAAGAAAGAATTCCAACAAAATGGAACAACGCCGAGGTTATTTTGCTATACAAAAAAGGAGATAGAAATGACATAGAAAACTACCGTCCTATTAGTCTACTATCACACTTATATAAGTTGCTAACAAAAATAGTAACAAATAGATTAACTCAAAAAATGGATTCGTATCAACCAGTAGAACAAGCAGGTTGCCGAAAAGGTTTTAGTACGATTGACCACTTGCAGACAGTACGCACTCTCATAGAGAAGACCACAGAATATAACATACCATTGCACCTGGCATTTGTAGATTACAAAAAGGCCTTCGACTCGGTCGAAACTTGGGCAATATTGAGAGCTCTAGACAACGCAAGAGTAGACACCAGGTATTCAAATCTCATCAAACACATATACGAAAACGCGACCATCCAAATAACACTAGACGAAGATACAAAGACAGATAAGATATTGGTAAACAGAGGCATACGTCAGGGCGATACTATCTCCCCTAAACTCTTCACACTAGCTTTAGAGGACATTTTTAAGAGTTTAAATTGGCAATCCAGGGGCATAAATATAGATGGTGTGCGTCTGAACCATTTACAATTCGCAGACGATATAGTGATTATAAGCGATAAAACGGAGGAAATTCAGAGCATGCTGGAAGAATTGCATCAGGCATCCTTAAGCATCGGACTCGAGATGAATCTACATAAAAAAAAAATAATGAGTGTGGAAAATATTCAGGTAAACATCGGAAACCAAACACTGGAAAACGTATCAGAATACTTGAGACACAAAATACAACTTGGTAAAGAAAATCAAAGCTCTGAAATAACTAGAAGAATAGGACAAGGTTGGGCTGCGTTCGGCAAGTTGGGGTATGTACTTAAATCTAGAGAAATCCCAATAAATCTTAAACGTAAAACATACGATTCATGTATTCTGCCGGTCCTTACGTATGGTCTCGAGACAATGGCACTCACCCGAAAAACCGCTGACAAACTTCAAGTGACACAACGAGCAATGGAGAGATCTATGCTCGGAATTAGCCTGAGAGACAGGATACAGAACGAGGAAATTAGAAGAAGAACGTGCGTGACGGATGTCCTCAGAAGAGTAACTCAACTCAAATGGCAATGGGCTGGCCATATAGCTCGTCAAAGCTCAGAAAGATGGACCAGCAAAATGATAAATTGGCGTCCAAGACAAACCAAAAGGAGTGGCGCGATGACATCCAGAAAATTGCGGGGGGAAATTGGATCCAAACAGCCCTAAACAGAATGACGTAGAAAAGATTGGAAGAGGCCTTCATTCAGGAGTGGATGACTATAGGCTGAGGATATATATATATATATATATATATATATATATATATATATATATATATATATATATATATATATATATATATATATATAATGCTATTCATAAAGTTTGCACCATGTAGAAAAAATTTTTATTATAAGAGTTTTTGAAAATTTAACTTCGAAATATGTTAGTGCATGTTTTACGTTTAGGATTACACCTAAATTAGGTCATGATGTCACATGCCTTGCCTGTCAAATTTGACATTTAAATTTTGAAATGTGAAAAAATATTTTTTATTGAAAAATATCGAAAAAAGTTATAAAGAAAAAAATGATTGTATTGCAGTTTTACATTTATGTACCAATGTTCGAAAAGATTTGATGAAATTGACTTTTTTTTTCAATTATTTTCCCCTAAAATGACAATCAACGGTTTTTCCACATAAATTGTCTTATGTACTTATTTATTAGTTGATGTTTTACTAAATGTTAAGAAAAAAAAATAATTTGGCCTTAAAATTAAGCTGAAAAACGAATTCTGTCAAAAAGTCGTAGTTTAACAATGTAATCTTGGTGTAAAGCTGCATAATTTTTATAACAGCTCTACTTCTAAGGGCTAATATAATAAATATTAATGTTAGGTAATAAATTTGAGCAAATTTGTAGTTTTTTAAGTTTCTGAATTCCTTCTTCAAGGCACAAAATAATTCTTTTATAAATTATATAGCGAACATTCGCGATAAGCTCTTTTTTAATTTCATATACAGGTTTTGGGGATAGTTTATCCTAATGTCTTATAACATATTTTCAAAAGGTCAAAAACAAGATTTTTAAAAATTGTTACAACGTTTTACAATGCAATATTGGTGGAAAGAATATACATTCATGTTTTGCTATTAAGTCAAACAAAATTATAATATGTAGACTTTCATGTATCTTTGTCGCAGTTGTGTTTTGTTCCTTTGTCACATAAAACATCAAACTGACATTAGTTTGTTCACTATTATTAATGCAATAATAACACTATTCTAAATTTTCTCCTTTAATAAAAATGCCAATTAAATTGACTAAGCAAGATAAAATATAAATAGTTTTGATCGTGGATGATAACTACAAAACTCAAAGGGAAGCTGCCGTCATTTTTAACCAACGACATCTGGAAAAAGTTATAACGCATACAACAGTAGGAAGAATTCTTACCAACTTTAAAAATACTAGATGTGTGGAGAATAATTTTAAACGTCAACATGAACATTGGGTTACTAATGAGGATGTTGAGTTTGCAGTTATGCAGAGTGTGATTGAAACGCCTAGAACTTCAATTGCCAAAATATCACACAATGTAGGTTTATTTTATAATTCAGTTCAAGGAGTGCTTAAGGACAATCGGTTTAATCCATATAAATCAAAGTTTGTCCACTCTCTCAAATAACAAGATTATGATAGGCGCATGTATTTTTCTTTTCAGCTGCAAAGTAAAACTGAAGAAGACCCGTCATTTACAAAGTATATTTTGACCAGTGATGAATGTACTTTTAATTCTAATGGTGTTGTCTCGTCACAAAATTGTAGATGGTGGACGGATATTCCTTTAAAACTAACGTTTGGGGCGGTATTTTTAACACAACAGAATTATTGGCCCGTTTTTTTTTTTAGAGAAAATCTTACAGCCGCCAGGTAATTACAGTTTCTAAACAACCAAGTTTCCAATGAACTGGAAGATTTTAGTTTAGAAGGAAGAATGAAAATGTACTTCCAACAAGATGGAGCACCTAGTCACAGCACCTTGGAAATTAGAAATTGGCTGGACAAAAACTTTTCTGGGAAGTGGATTGGTAGGTTTTCCTATGAAATACCTTGGCCGCCGCGGTCACCCAATCTTACGCCCTGTGACTTTTTTTTGTGGGGTATTTAAAAAATTTAGTTTATGCTCAGAGACCTTTTGAAAATACCGCACACTTAGAAGAAGCTATCCGCCAGTCTGTAAATGAAATCAAGCCGGAGTTCTATGCGAATGTTCGCCATGAAATTTATAACAGAACTATTACGTGCACTGAAAAGGAAGGAAGAAGCGTAGAAACTTAAGAACGTTTTTTTATTTAGTAAATAACATTAATTTTTTATAGTAGTAATCCTTAAAAATTGACGTGTCATAAATATTAAGCCGTTTTGCACCAATATTGCATTGTTAAATTACAACCTTTTAAAAAAAAAAAAAAGGCTAATTTTACGGCCTAATTAATTTTTTTCGTAACATTTAGTAAAACATTAACCACTAAAAAAGTACATAAAAGAATTTATAAGAAAAAAACTTTCGATTATCATTTTTGGGGGACATATAGACGTAAAACTAAAATACAATCTTTTTTTCTTAAAACTAAAATAAATCTTTTTTTCGATATTTTTTTAAAAAATCCGTTTTTCCCAGTTTTAAATTTTAAATGTCAAATTTGACAGGCAATGCTTGTGACGTCATGACCTTATTTGGGTGTAATCCTAAACATAAAACATGCCCTAATACATTTCGAAGTTAAATTTTAAAAAACTCTTATAAAACTGTTTCCCATACGGTGCAATCTTTATGAATGGCACCGTATATATATATATATATATATATATATATATATATATATATATATATATATATATATATATATATACATATATATATATATATATATATATATATATATATATATATATATATATATATATATATATATATATATATACTAGCCGTGCCCGCGGCTCCGCTCGCGTGGACTTGATTCACTACTATCGTCACTACTTATTCCTTATGTTACCTAACGTAATAAAATATCTGCCATTATTTCCCCTTATCTCCCATTATTTCTCCTTATCTCCCATTATTTATTCTTATCTCCCATTATCTCTACATAATTTCCATTGTCTAGACTTATCTTTGCTCATCTCCCATTATTTCTCCTTATCTTCCATTATTTCTCCTTATCTCCCATTATCTCACCATAACTCCCATTACCTAGACTTATCTCTGCTTATCTCCCATTATTTCTCCTTATCTCCCATTATTTATACTTATCTCCCATTATCTCACCTTATCTCCCATTATCTAGGCTTATATCGAATTATATAGAACATATCATATGTAGAAATTTATAAAAACAGTGGTTCTCAAGTGATAAGCGCACTAACGGACAGGCAGACAGACAGAGAGACGTTGCATTTTATATATATTATATTCTTTGCAACATGATATTGTTCCAAATTTAATGGTTTAGGCAGTGTATTGCAAGAGAACGCGCTAACGGTAACCTTTTTTCCGACTTGATTCACTATTATCGTCACTGTTTATCCTTTATGTTACCTAACGCAATAAAATATATCCTATAACCTGGCCAGAGAACACATGTATGTTTTAAAAAAAAAGTACGTAACGCACTAACGGACAGACAGACAGAGAAACGTTGCATTTTATATATATTATAGATAAATAACCTGGCCAGAGAACATACGTATGTTTAAAAAAAAGCACGTAAATCGGATAAGTGGTTCTCCAGTGATAAGCGTATTAACGGACAGACAGACAGACAGAGGACAGACAGAGATACGTTGCATTTTATATATATTATAGATGTAATAAAATATATATCTATAACCTGGTCAGAAAATACATGTATGAATTTAAAAAATCACGTAAATCGGATAAGTGGTTCTCGAGGGATAAGCGCACTAACGGACAGACAGACAGACAGAGAGACGTTGCATTTTATATATTATAGATGTAGATTATTATTATTATTATATAACCTGGCCAAAAAACATATGTATGAATTTAAAAAAAGACACGTAAATTGGATAAGTGGTTCTCGCGTGATAAACGCACTAATGGACAGACAGACAGACAGAGAGACATTGCATTTTATATATATTATAGATTATAGTTATTCTCTACTACATAATATTGTTCCATATTTAGTGGTTTAGGCTGTGTATTGCAAAGGAACGCGCTAGCGGCAAACTTTTTTTCGACTTCATTCACTCTTATCGTCACTGCTCATTCCTTACGCTACCTATCGTAATAAAATATAGCCTATAACCTGGCCAGAGAACATATGTATGTTTTAAAAAAAAAAGTACGTAAATCGGATAAGTGGTTTTCCAGTGATAAGCGCACTAACGGACAGACAGACAGACAGAGAGACGTTGCATTTTATATATACATATAGATATATATATATATATATATATATATATATATATATATATATATATATATATATATATATATATATATATATAAATTATTTTGTAGTACCGATTGTCATTTGTCGCTTGGCGGGAAATCTGAATTTACATTTATGACATGACATTTCTTAAAAAAAGTTTTTAGAAGTGTAATTTATGGTAGTGTGTAAAAATTTAGATCGATTGGACAAAAATGGTGTTTTGTCAGTTTTTGACCAATAAAAATACGATCGCAAGGGGATGAAATAAACCATGAATTTGAACCACATCGGTTAGACCGATAGAAGAAATTTAAAATTTATTTGTTGATTTTAAGGCATATTTTACTTCTTTCACAATCAATAATTAAAAAATGATGATTTTCGTAAAACCGTAACTGTCTCACGGACAATTATCAAATATTAACCTGTAGCATGCAGTTTAAGGTTCTTGTTTTACAATCATGTGTCACTATTTTATTGCAAGAAAAAAGAAAAGACAACTAGTGAATGCATATTTACTAAAGGTAACAACAGCCAGCGAAAGATTTGGATTAACTATGGACGTAAGAAAAACCAAGTGGATGGTAATAACAAGGAAGAAACTACCCCCAGGATCCCTCGAAATCAGGGACAACACTAAAGAACAGGTGTCTACATTTAAATATTTGGAAACCAATATCAGTGACAAATGGGACCCAAGAAAGGAAATATATGAATTGAACAGGCCCGAGTAACATACATGAATATGAATAAATTTTTCCGTCGCTCAAGTCTCAGACCCAAACTCCGAATGAGAATGGTGAGAGCGTTTGTATTTTCCGTACTCTCATATGGATGCGAGTGCTGGACCCTGGCTCAGAGAAACAACTGGAATCTTTTGAAATGTACGTACGAGGCTGGTTTGAAAAGTCCGTGCAAAAATAAAAACTACTTATGAGTTTGGGGTAAACCTTTTTTATTTTTCGACATAGTCTCCTTTTAGGCTTATACACTTCGTCCAACGATGTTCTAGTTTGTTGATCCCTTCCGAATAATAGGATTTGTCCAAGTCTGCAAAATATCCATTAGTGTCTGCAATCACCTCCTCGTTTGAATAAAATCTTTGTCCCGCCAGCCATTTCTTCAAATTGGGGAACAAATAGTAGTCCGAGGGAGCCAAGTCTGGAGAATAGGGGGGATGTGAAACGAGTTGGAATCCTATTTCCGTTAATTTTGCGATCACAACTGCTGAGGTGTGTGCAGGTGCGTTGTCGTGATGGAAAAGGACTTTCTTGTGGGCCAATCGCGGGCGTTTTTCTTGCAGCTTGGTTTTCAAACGGTCCAATAACGATGAATAATATTCACCTGTAATAGTTTTACCCTTTTCCAGATAGTCGATGAGGATTATCCCTTGCGAATCCCAAAAAACAGTCGCCATAACCTTTCCGGCCGAAGGAACGGTCTTCGCCTTTTTTGGTGCAGATTCCCCCTTGGTAACCCATTGTTTAAATTGTTGTTTGGTCTCAGGAGTATAGTAATGTATCCATGTTTCATCCACAGTGACGAAACGACGCTTAAAGTCCTCCAGATTCTTCTGGAACAGCTGCAAACCATCCTTGCAACACTTCACACGATTCCGTTTTTGGTCAAGCGTGAGCAATCGCGGCACCCATCTTGCGGATAGCTTTCTCATGTCCAAATGTTTATGCAAAATATTATGTACCCGTTCAGTCGAGATGCCCACAGCACTAGCAATCTCACGCACCTTAACTCTTCTGTCATCCATCACCATATCATGGATTTGATCAATGTTTTCTGGAGTCGTAACCTCCAGAGGCCGTCCAGAACGTTCAGCGTCACTTGTGCCCATATGGCCAGTCCGAAAATTTTGAAACCACTTATAAACTGTTCTAATCGAAGGTGCAGAGTCACCATAATGTTTATCAAGCTTCTCTTTAGTCTCCTCAGGCGTTTTGCCTTTCATAAAGTAATGTTTAATCACCACACGAAATTCTTTTTCGTCCATTTCTTGAAAATCACTCGACTTCCTTGATTCATACGAATGCCAAACACAAAGAAATAGACCAATATGGCTGAAACTTGGTGTGCGTTCATTCAAGAGATGCTACTAACTAAACATGACCTCGATACGCGCCGGTGGTGCCATTTCTCGGACTTTGCACGGACTTTTCAAACTAGCCTCGTATATAGACGCCTTCTTCCCATCGGCTGGATACAGAAAATAAAAAATCCAGAAGTACTGCTACGTGTAATTTTTGAAAGCAAAATAAAAGGTAAACGATCTATCGGAAGACGGCAGAATTCTTCGCTGAAGGACATGAGTAGGTGGTTTGGACGTGCTTTGAGTGATATTTTTCAAGCAGCAATTTCTAAAGTTCGTTTAGCTTATATATCGCCAACCTTCGCGAGAAGACGGCGTCGTAAGAAGAAGAAGAAAGGTAAAAAAGACATTGACTATGCGGCGCACAAAAAATAAATAAATTACAGGCACTTTACAAATTAAACAAAGATTAATTAATGAATTATTGTACAGCCTTGGCCAAAAGTATTAGGTACCCCTAATAAACACGTGAAACTCATAAAATATTAAAAAAAAGACTAATTGTTTTAACAATACTATAGGCGGCGCTGTCAAAAACTAACTTAAACAATAGACAATCTCTTTTACAGGTCCATAAAACACCTGGCCCATAAAATTGCGATAATAAGGTTTTTTGAAAAATATTTTTAATGTTTTATCAGTCTCTTTTTACTACTTGTAGTGTCAAGAAGCTTCCGTGCGTCTTCTTTGTGAACTGGACATTCTTATATTTGAGAAATGCCTAAGAAAAGGGAGTTTGGTATCAAAAACGAATTAAAATTCAAACCCTACATGAACAAGGCAAGTCCCAAGTAGAAATAGTCAAATTAGGAAATGTTCTCGGTGCGCAGCGCAATGTGCTATTAAAAGGTTTGTGGAGACTGGCTCCCATGCCAACAAAATGAAAACAGGCAGAAAACGTAAGACTAATTAGCGACAGGACAGAAAACTCATCCGCGAGTCTATTAAAAATCAAAAAAAAAACATCATCTGAGCTATGTTAGATGCAACTCTGTCGGAAGAGATTGGGATACCGATTAGTTCTCGAACGGCAAGGAGAAGACTGACAGAGGCTGGATTAAGAGGGTGCAAAGCTAGAAAGAAGCCTTGGCTTTTAGAGATCAATATGAAGAAACGCTTAGAGTGGGCTCTGAAGCACCAATATTTTAGCGAAGAGGATTGATTTAATGTTGTATGGTCCGACGAATCCAACTTTGAGGTAAGTTTTTATATGATTTATTTTAACATATAACTACATACAATTACTCTTGATTTAATCCGTTTTAGTCAAAATAATAACTAATTTTTTAATTGAGTATTTTTTCTATTCTTACAGCTATTCGGAACGTCAGGTGTGACATTCGTGAGGCGGTGTGTCGGCGAGGAATACCATCCAGATTACGTGGTACCTACTGTAAAACACGGAGGAGGCAGCATTATGATCTGGGGCTGCATGGCTGCTAAAGGTGTCGGCGAAATGTTCGTTTGTGAAGGCCGCATGAACCGCCAAAAGTACATAAATGTACTAGAAACTGTACTGATGGCTTCGCTAACGCCCATTTTTGGCGACACTAATTTAGATGACATCAAATTCCAGCAAGACAACGCACCTTGTCATAAATCAGTGGCTACGATGCGCTGGTTTAGAGACAATAACATTGTCTTGTTGGATTGGCCGGCGCAGTCTCCAGATCTAAACCCTATCGAGCATCTTTGGGGTATTCTTATGCAGCGCTAAAAAGCGCTTTGTTGGATGAGTGGGATGCCATGTACTAGGCTTGTACGCAGCATGCCCCAAAGAATTGCTGGTGTAACTAAAGCTAAGGGCGGCGGACACACCAAATATTAATTTATTTCATAATTTTACCTCAATATACGATTTTACAAAACATACGAATTTAATTTTTTACTCTGGAACACAAGAAATGAAGTAAATTGTAGGGTGCCTAATACTTTTGGCAAAGGCTGTATTTGTTTTCCTTTATGTTTTGCAATTAATTACGACGCTAGAGTGTCCTTTAAAAAACGAAAACCTTAAACTGCTAGTAATAGCGCGAAAATATGCGATAATTGTCCGTGCGACAGTTGCGGTTTTACGAAAATCAGAATTTTTTAATTATTGATTGTAAAACAAGTAAAACATAACTTGAAATCAACAAATAAATATTTAACTTCATGTACCAATCTAACAAATATATTTCAAAATCAAAAAATAAAAATTTTTCTGGTCAAAAACTGACAAAATAGGATTTATATCCAATCGTTCTAAAATTCTGGACACTACCATAAATTGCCATGCTAAATTCTTCTAATAAATATTTTTGATATTTTAACAAACAGAGCATCTCACTTGGACAGGTGCAGAACATTTTAACAACTCATTTGGATATGAGAAAGTTTTCCATCAAGATGGGTGCCGCGATTGATCACAATTGACAAAAAATACGTGTGTCAATTTTAAAAGAATTTTTGACATAGATTCATAACTATTGACGAACCATGGATTCACCACAGCACACCAAGGACCAAAGAACAGTCCAAACAGTAGGTTTTCCATGTCGAACCGGCGCCAAAGAAGGCCAAGGCGACTTTATTGGGCAATAAAGTCATGGTCACAGTGTTTTGGGACGTCGATTACCTCGAAAAGGGCAAAACGATTAATGGAGAGTATGGGCGTTTTTACAACTATCGGCAACGGCACCGACACGATACCGACACGGCACCGGCCCCCCGGGGAAACATTTTCACACCTGCGTGGCACGGCCCCGACACGACACCGACAACAAAGTGATGTAAAACCTAGGAAACCTTTTTTACTAGGTCGGGTTGAGTACCATGGCAGCTGTTAATAAGTTATATTTGCGTTATTTGTTAAATCTTAGACGTAAAAGGCTAAAGTTCAATTAACATGACAATATCCAACTTGAAGGCCATGGTAACAGCTTGAAGAGCATTTCGTACTTTATTAAATTTATAAAAATCGGGACGACACGAGTGGAGAGACTGCTCCTCGACGACAACCGGCGACTGCAACGACACGGCACCGACATGTCGTTAAGTGTGAAACCACTCTTATTTATTTAAATGTTATTTCTAGTCCACCGGCATCGTTGTCTCTGTCGTGTGGGTGTCCTGTTGGCAGATGTGAAAAAGCCCTATTATATCACCTCATTGGATCGTTTTAACCATGCTGTGAAAGAAAAATGTCCGCATTCGACGAAGAAAAAAATTTGCATACAATGCACGTATGCATACTTGTGTCACCGCCATGGCAAAATTCCATGAGCTGGGATACGAATTGCTTCTGTATCCACCATATTCGCCAGATTTAGTATCCAGCGATTATTTCCTATTTCCGAATACGAAAAAATGACTCGACGGAAAAAATTTGGCTCAAGCAATAAGGTGATTGCTGAAACAAACGCCTATTTTGACGGGTTGGAGAAATCGTATTTTTTAGATAAGATACAGGGAAGAGTGTAAAACTCTTGAGCGCTCATGTTTTCAGGATTACATAAATAGAATAGAATTCAATCTCAACAGAAGTCCGTCAGAATTTTGGAAACATGTAAATACCTGCAAAAGATCGAATGAGTATCCTAACTCCATGCATTTAGGGGTAGGACGAGCAGTAGTGGTGATCTTACGGTCAACTTGTTTGCTGAATATTTCTCGAGTGTGTATGAGGATGCCCTTTTGGAAATACCGGACTACTACTCGAGCCTTACTGAATTGACAACATTAAATAACGTGATTATTAGTTTGATTGATGTTTTTAATGAACTGATGTCGCTTAGGCAGAATATACGGAAAAATACTTAAAAATAGAATAGAAACGGATTACGCGGACGTAGAAGTTGCAGAACAGGCAGGCTTTAGAGCAGGAAGATCCACAATAGACCATCTCTTCTCACTGGCACAAATCCTAGAAAAGAAAACCGCATTTGATGAGGAAGTCCATGTCTTGTTTGTTGATTTAAAAAAGGCCTACGACAGCGTGCCCCTAATGAGATTGTGGGAAACACTACAACAGAGTAATGTAAGCACCGAAATAATTAAAGCCGTAAAATCCTTATACCAAGACGCAAGAAGTAGTGTGAAAACCAAATATGGTATAACAACAGAGTTCCAGGTCACAAAGGGTCTCAAACAGGGCTGCTGTATATCCCCAACGCTATTTAAAATCTATTTGGAGAGTGCACTGAAGAACTGGAAAAGGAAATGCAGCAGTATGGGATTACCACTGGATGACGATACTACATTATACACGCTATCATTCGCAGACGACCAGGTAGTAGTCGCTTAGGACATCGATGATATGGAATACGTGACACGAAAACTTATGGAGGAATATGAAAAATGGGGCCTAGAAGTCAATATTAAAAAGACCGAGTACATGTGCGTCGGAGGACAACAGCAGGACTTGAAACTGGCCGCAAGACACACCATCAAACACTGTGCCAGTTATAAGTATTTGGAAACGAGAATATCTAGGGACGGAACACTGGAAGAAGCAATATTCGAGAGGAATATCCAAGGAAGAAAAGCGATTGCAATGCTTAATAGTATACTATGGGACAAAAACATAACCATTGAAAATAAGAAGAGAATTTACAACTCAATAGTAAAAAGTGTAATAACTTACAGCTCCCAGGTGTGGCCATTGAAGGAAAGAACAGAAAAAATACTAAAAGCTACAGAAATGGATTTCTGGAGACGAGCAGCCAGAAAATCCAGAAAAGACCGCATACCAAATGATACGATAAGACGAGCTTTAGAAATAAAGCACGATATATTGGACGAAATCAGAACCCAACAGTTGGTATGGTACGGACATGTACAGAGAATGTCACAAGACCGACTACCTAAAAAGATTTTAAATTGGAACCCTCATGGAAAAAGAAAGCGAGGAAGACCACTCCAAAGCTGGAGAGCAGGAATCGACAAGGAAGTACTAGAGAGAGATCTGGAGGAGGAGGGATGGAGAAACCGGGAGGAGTGGAAATTAGGCATCGGAAGACGTTATAAAACCGATTGATATATATATATATATATATATATATATATATATATATATATATATATATATATATATATATATATATATATGTCGCTCAGGCCTAAAACCTCAAGTGGGCCTGATGGTGTCCCGCCTCTATTATTAAAGAAATGTGTGTGCACCCTAAGCAGACCACTTCACTTCCTGTTCAATCTCTCATTGGATTTGGAAGTATTTTCTGATTATTGGAAAACTTCCTATATAACCCCAATTTTTAAATCTGGTGATCGTAGCGATGTGACTAATTATAGAGGCATCTGTATACAGTTGACCATACTAAAGCTTTTGGACTCACTGGTCACTTCTTGTCTTTCTTGGCAATGTAGGCGGGTGATCATGGATGAACAGTATGGCTTTCAGCGTTCTCGTTCCTGTGTTTCTAATCTTCTGACCTATGAGGATTACCTGTTGGGCGCATTTGAGAGGGGTTGTCAGGTTGATACCACATATATTGACTTCTCCAAAGCGTTCGACGAAGTGAACCATCGGTTATTGTTGAGCAAACTTGAGTCGCTTGGGTTCGGCATTCACATTCTTCGTTGGCTGGAGAGTTTTTTAATGGGTCGTCAACAAAGTGTAAGAATAAATAATTATATCTCTAACCTAAGTATAGTACCATCGGGCGTTCCCCAGGGCTCTCACTGCGGCCCCCTATTGTTTCTCTTATTTGTAAATGACTTGAGGGATTTCCTAACCAATACTTCTTTTCTCATGTTTGTCGATGATCTGAAATTATTCAAAATTATTTCTAGTCCTGTGGACAGTCTTGTTTTGCAAGCGGATGTTGACATATTTTTCCATTGGGCAATTTTAAACGGCTTAAGTCTGAATACTGATAAATGCTCCTGTATAACATTTTCCAGATTAAAAAGTCCTATGCAGTTCGACTATAATATAAATACAACCATTTTAAAACGGGTACATGAGATTAGAAATCTTGGTGTGATGTTTGATTGTTCTTTATCTTTCATCGGTCATCAAATGAGTGTGGTGCAGCGAGCCGGTAGGTGTTTGGGTTTTATTGATAAATTTAGGGCCGATTTTTCTTGTAATGTGTTTAAATTATTATATTGCTAGTACGTTCGACCGATTTTGGAGTATGCAAGCCCGGTGTGGTCTCCTTTTTATAATGTCCATAATAATCAGCTGGAGAGTGTCCAAAAAAAATTCTTACGTATCTGTTCTTTTAAACTGAAAATTCCTTTAACTGAGGGACATACCAATTATGACCTGGTACAAAGATTTTTAAATATGTGCAGTCTTCAGGACAGACGAATGCAAGCTGTTCTTCATTTCTTATTTAAGCTATTAAATTAGTATATTGACTGTGAGTACTTATTTAGTAAATTATCTTTTCATATCGTACATCGTACCCGCGCCAGGTGGTTATTTTACCCAGCTAATGTCACCAGAAACTATGGCTTGCATAGTCCAATCTTTAGAATGCAGCGTAATTTTGATAAATACAATTTGCCAATTGATGGCCCAATACACCGATTCAAAAATATGGTCAAGCAACTGACCTCGCTATAAGGTTTCTTTAATTTTCGGGTAGTTTCCCATTGGTATTATATGTCAAGTACTGTTTACCTTTAAAGTGATTAATTTAGATTGCCCTGCATTCTGACCTATTAGTTTTAGTTTTAGATTTAGCTTTAATTATAATGTTCATTCACTTTGTTTTTTTCTCTCTTGCATATTGTCGATGTTTTTTGTAGAAATGGTGTTACCGTTGATAATAAATAAATAAATAAATAAAAGATAGAAGAACGTCGGAGTAAGTATATGGAGCTAAAAGGAGACTATGTTGAAAAATAAAATAAATTTTACTTATAAAATTGTTTTTTTTCTTGTCAAAGCTAGGGACTTATCATGCAACTCTCGTATTGTGTGTATGCAACTCTTTAATGTGAAAAAAATATTTCTTTGAAATTTTTAATAGTTTTATATACATTTAAAATATTGGCGCGTCATCTAAAAATCCTTTATTGATGTGCGGGTACTATTGGGAACCCCCTTGCTTATTTCTTTTTCCTCGAATTTTTAAAAATGTACTACTACAGTATAGGAGAACGTACTTAAATAAAATTGTACTTTTTTCCCATATCTGGTATCCAAATCACAGAAATTTCATAACAAGGTAACTGTCACGCCTGGCCAACTCGATCTATTCTAACGCACGTTCAATAGATTGCCATTTGTTTCTAATTTCCGGTCGAGAGAAACAAAATGTCGGTACGGCTCTTCCGTTTTGGTTTTCCAATGCGCAAAGGACATGATGAAAGCGTTTATTCCGCTGAAAGTCAAAGATCGTTCATTTTTTTTAAATTCTTTGTACATTTTTATGATTTTAGATACTGTTTTTGAGATTCGGTATATTAAATTCTTCATTGAAATATAAAGCCGTACTACAAAAAACCGTTTAAATCAATAATGAGGATTTCGAGACCGAAAACAGATACAAACACCTCCTGAAAGCACTACAGCAGCAGCATATGATGTCTTAGGACAGGAACAGAAAACAATACGATATAATGGACAGATCACGTGGAACGAAGAAATGGATGAACAGAAATGGAAAAAACAAGCTTACAATAAATGACTGAACATACACACGTTGCTGTATAACAGTCTCATGCTCATTTGAGCTCAATTAAAAATTTCTCCATGCTCTAAAACAAAGGACCACATGTCAAACTGATGACGAAACGTCGTTTACATTTAAAGGGCGTTTTCACGTCTGCCGACACGACACCGACCCGACACCCACACGACTCCAACACACATCGACACGACACCGATACGACCACGATACGGCAGAGACAACGATTGGGCGTTGTCACATCTGCCGACACGACACCGACCCGACACCGACACGGCAGAGACAACGATGTCGGTGGACTAGAAATAGCATTTAAATAAATGAGAGTGGTTTTACACTCAACGACATGTCGGTGCCGTGTCGTTGCAGTCGCCGGCTGTCGTCGAGGAGCTGTCTTTCCACTCGTGCCGTCCGGATTTTTATAAATTTAATACCAAGCTGGTACCATGGCCTTCAAGTTTGATATTGTCACGTTAATTGAACTTGTGGAAACTAGACCCTCTCTTTGGGATAAAATCAACGAAAACAATGGAAATAAAAGTCTACGAGAAAAAAATTGGCAGGCTTTGACTATATTTTAGTTCTGTCTTTGGGATTAAACCAACGAAAATAATAAAAATAAAATTCTACAAGAGAACAGTTAGCCGGAAATATTTCAATATTTAGAGGAGGAATATGAAGAATTTTCACGGGTCGGAAAGAAAAATAAAGGTTAGTACTCATTGATAATTATATTTCATGCATTAATAATTTTTTTTTTCTATTTATTTCATATTAACAATTCGGCTTTATACCATTTTGTCGGTGTCGTGTCAGAGCCGGTGCCGTGTCGGTGCCGTTGCCGGTAGATGTGAAAACGCCTATACTCGAAGATCAATCTGTAGTAAATTCGGAAGGGATCGGAACTTTCCATGAAAGACCGAGAAATACGGTGACGTGGCAGTGTTGCCATATGAGGTGTTATCGCGCTATCCGTAGGGAAAAAAGATACTTTTGAATACATTGCTTTAAGATTCTAAAAACACCATTAGACGTTGGCCCCGATTAAAACTGATACAGAAAGTTGGATAAAGATGCTACAAGGTTGAGTAATGCTAATACACACATCTTTTAAAACTTTTAAAAGGTCTCGTATGAAACTAAAGTAAATTAATCCTGTTTTTTTTATTAATTTGAATTACCGAATAAACGTAGTCATCATCGAAAAAACAAATGATTTGCAAAAATCGACTTCCAATGCAATTTTTAATTGATGGTTTTTTTTGTTCGGTTTCATAGACAATTGAAATCGATAGTGTATTGTTTTTTTTTCTCGTTGTTGGTCGCCGGTTGAAGGGAAATAATTACGTCATCTTCGGGATATTAATTGCTTTTTGATGGTGAGCGTTTTTTTTCAACCAATTTGGTTTCGTTGGTTATTTTATGTAACTAACTCGATTTTAAATAATAAATTAATAATGTAAAAAAGGAAAGTATATATTATTAATAATTTTGTATAAAAATCTTGCGGTATCTTATTAATTAGGGCCGACTTTTTCTTGGGATTAAAAAAAGGAAAGTGTTTTTAAAGTCGATTTAATTAGGGAAGCCCGATTCGTTTTACAACTCAATTTTTACTTTTCTTAAGATTTTAGCAGGTATTTAAAAAAAAAAAACAGCCAAGTGCAAGTCGGACTTGCGCGATTACTGTCCCGTACGGTTGATTGTTTTTAAAATAAAAAATTTTTTTTGGAGGTGTAAAATAATCAGTGACTTCACAAAACACACCATAAATGAGTTTCCAACAAATTTAGTTTTCGGTCTTTGTTTTTACATACCAGATAAATTATTACTACTCGTGATAATTTTCATTCAATCTACACCTTATGGAGAATATTCCACAATGTTTTCGAAATTTTCTGAATAGTACTTTTAGAAATAGGGTGGGAGAACAGCGATTTTTAACAATTTTTTTCAAATTATATAAAGAAAATTTTGCGCGAGTATTACATTATATATATTTTTGAACCCGTATTTTCACAAGCTTTTATTTGACATCCCACTCGATAACTTAAAAAAAATCACTTCCGATTTTTCTCCCCAAAATTAACCCCTTAAGCCGAAAATTTAACTTTCAAAACTACAGGGCTCTGACTGGGCCATAGTTTTCTACATTTGTGACAAATTTTAACTTTCTAGGTCAAATATTTTCGGGAAAAATCGGGTGTGATAGACAGTCGGACGGACGGACACCGAAGTGATCTCAGGTGTTCCGTACCGAACACCAAAAATGGTAAAGTGAAGATCCAATATTTTCATCGCAATTATCAGCTGTATAAAATAAATACCAAAACTGACCTCTTTATACTAAAAATACCAGAGGATTTTCTAAAGTTATCTAGCTAGCTATGAAAATGGCTATTTCTCAAAATAATCGAGAGAAATAATGATGCGGATATTAACGACTATAACCGACGTTTATCCGAACGGAATCCTGGATAGTAATGACCTTTTCTTTCATTTTTATTACCACCTTTGCCTGTGTTTTTGCTTGGTTTTTCGAGTTTTTATGATTTATATCGTTTTTTTTTTTGTTCTTTGTAAAACATGTGTTATTTTTAAGTTTTCTGCATCGGCGTAAAAATGACGTAATACAAAAAAATTGCCTGGATGTCAAATTACTGTTGTTGATCTAAGTATTTTGACGGAATTTGGTATGAGTTCGTTTCGTTTTTTTTTCTTCCGAGAAATGAGTGAAATTAATTTTGAGTCACCCGATGACGAGGTTTCTGAAAAAAAAATGTATCTGATAGGAGATTGTTGAACGCATACGAAAGTATAGAAATTATAAAATGTAAAAGTAGTTTAAACAAAGACAGAAGACCTATTCCTTATAGTCCCCTCTACTGGTTACTTGACCGGAATGGATGGCCTTACCTATGCCATTAGTTCCGCCTGAGTAATTCAAGGGTTAGGCTAAGTATAAATAGGGTAGATTTGTAGTTTAGCTTTAGTCAATCATCACTCCTGATGAAGCTAACATGGTTAGCGAAACGCGCGTCGAGTGCAAAAATAAAGTGTTTGGTGTAGTGGTGATATATACTGAGTAGTGTCATTGTGCCAAAGTTCCACATTCCCAACTTAGTAAAAGGCAAGTAGTGATGGAATCACAAAGATTACGAATCTACGATCAGAGAATTGGCCAATAATTTACCTTGACGAAACATGGTTCGATACCCATAACACTGTGCAAAAAGTGTGGGTTGACAGCAGTACAAAATGTCAGACTAACGCACCTTCAAATAAAGGTAAACGAATAACCATTTAACGAAGACACGACGCAGAACTTTTTGAAAATTGGTTTCAAAATTCCCTTTTGCCAAATGTTCCCGAACAGAGTGTTATAGTTATGGACAATGCAAGTTACCATAGTCGCCTACTAAATAAGGTTCCTAATGCAGCCAACACCAAATCGAAAATACGGGAATATATGTTAGAAAATGACATTTATTTTGACTTTAGTTATTAGTGATTTTTTGGAAGTTTTGAAAGACTATAAATTGCAAAAGAAATATGTTTATGATAGACAATGGGACACACTGTTTTGCGGCTTCCTTCGTATTATTGTGTGTTTAATCCAATTGAACATATTTGGCATCAAGTTAAATCAAAAATAAGGGCAAAAAATGTTTCTCCTACTTTACGCGTGTCAGTAGTTGAATTAGTAAAATAAAATATAAATGATATACCTTGTGAAAGCTGGTAGAATTCCATTCAGCAAGTTGTTAAAGTTGGAGATTCATATATTTATGTAAATAATATAAAACCACTGATAATTACCTCAGCTGATGACAGTGATAGTGAAACCGAATTAGGCTTAAGTTAAAATATATTTTTATTTATACAATATGTGCCCTCTTGTAAACCCCATTCATTCAAACTGTATATTTGTACTTCTTATCCCTTTGTTTTTACATGCATCTATAAATAAACATCTCCAAAAACACTTATAATTTTATTTATTTGCATTAATGAATAAAATTCTTAAGTCCATCTCTGCAACCTATCATAAACAAAAAGACGAAATTTTTATATTACCCACTTAAAACAGCAAAAATAAGGATCTTATATTTTGGGACAGGCTATACTAAATATTTGTTATACAGTTTTATTACTAGATTCTAGATTGATTTATTTGCCTTCAAGTAGCTAAGATGCTATAACTATAGTACATTATTGACTAAGAAAAGATGCGAAAATACACATTGGATCTTAAGATGTCAGGGACCTAATCAACTTAACCTAGGTAAGAATTTTGTTTTATTTTAAAAGCAGTCATGGTACGGAATAGTAATTGCGCAAGTCTGACTTGCATCTGACTGGTTGTTTACTATAAATAGTTTTATATGAGAAACCTTCGACCATATATGTACCAAATTTGCAATCACATTCTGTCCGGAAGTTATCACAGCAACAGACAGACCCATAGAAATTCGACATTAAGTTATTCGTAATCTCGAAGAAGTGCAATAATCTCAGATGATGATATTTTTACCGAATACTATACTTCCTTTAGCAAGAGAAGTAAAAAAGTGTAAACCGCAAATTTTAAGAAATTTTCTGTTAAAATTCTGATCCGTCACATCGACTGAGGTTTTTTAATTTGTAAAATAACAAATATTTCGCCACTATCAAAATGTTGAAGATCAAATAAAAAAAAACAGTTACAAAGTTATATCTATTTTAAATTAAAACTTTTATGTAACGTTCAACGTTACCTAAATAACGAGAAATAAAAAACTAAAACTTGTATTTTAAACAAATTAGATTAGTGTGATGTAAAATATAACAAAAAACCTCGGCTATAAATTAACATAGATCCAAATTTTATATAACACTTGTATGAGGTTTTCGTCATTCAAAATCTACAATTTTGGAAAGTTTATTAAATTGGATTACATTAGTATTCATTAAAACAAGTACTTTAGTTGTTTGGAACAGTGTGTAAAATAATATACATATATATTACGTATTTCCATATTGTAATAGTGGCAATTCACAAGAAATATAACAAATTATCGAAGCTCTGAAAATGTTATTTAACAAATGGATTTTTTTTTATGGGTCTAGCACACCTGCTGCAGGGAAGTCCCTAAAGCGCTCCAGGAGCAGCATGTGTACGGAAAAAGCGATTCACGTTGTTCTTGAATCGCTGTAAATTGTACTCGGTGGGAAACACAGCCCTGGGCAAATTATTCCAAAGGGATGTTCTCAATATAAAAGACTGCTTGAAAAGCATTGTACGCGGACTAACAAGCTGAACCTCATACGGACGTGTATTTCTAACATGCACCGCTCTGGGAGGAATTAAGCGGGCTACATCCTTCGAACACTTTCCATGAAAATACTTGTAGAACAGACTCAAGTCGCCAACCGTTCGATGTTCCAGCGAGTCAAGGCCGCCGATCAGTTCCGGGTCTTCAATCAGACGAATAGCTCTTCTCTGAATAGAATCCAACAAATGCAGTGTATGTTTGGGAGCGGAGCTCCAAACATCGGAGCAGTATTCCATAGTTGGTCGAATTTGAGCTTTGTAAAGAATTAACAGTTGTGGTGGAGTGTAAAGCTTTTGAGAAGCACTCCTTGCTATGCCTGCAACATTTTCATGCCTAGCAATCGCCATACAAGAACGACACTTTCAGAGCATAGAGTCTAGAATGGAGAGTAGCACGTTATTACAGAAGTAATGCCCTTAAGCCTAATCCTGAAAAAAACCCAAGTTAGTATATTCTACCTAAACAATCACAAAGCAACATATAAACTGAGAGTCTCATGGAAGGGCAGAGAATTGGAAGGGCTGAGAATTGGAATATACACTCCTAAGTACCTCGGGGTAACTCTAGACAGAACGCGTATAAACCACACAGTCACAAAACTAGACAAAAAGTAGCCACAAAAAACAATATCCTTAAGAAACTCGCCGACAGTAGATGGGCCGCGAGCCCATAGGTACTCAGAACCGCGGCGAATATGCCTGGGCTATCTGGAATCGATTTAGGCACGCAAAGGAGGTGCCAGGATATATTTGCTCCCCAATTTACGCCCAACAAACTGAGTGACTATGTCGGGTTCAGCAACGTTAACTTTTTTAGAAAAAACTGCCGCCTGGCTTTTAGTAGCGTTAAATTCCACTTGGTTACTGTCACCCCAGGATAGAATTTCTTTCAGGTCTTTGTTAAGTTGAACGACCTCCTGGTGTCTGCGGATATTCCCCATTGCAAATACTCGCACATCGCTCGTACATACACTCGCACATTCATCGCGGAAATACTTCATCGCAATGGAATAACGCAACTATTCAGACCTTACAAACTATCGACCCATTAGCCTCCTGAGTCATATACACAAATTCTTCAGGAAAATACTTACCAAACATCTAACAAATAAATTTGAATTTTTTCTTTTAATAAAATAAGCAGGTTTCCGCACAGGGTATGGAACAAACGCCACCATCTGCTTACAGTTAAAGTCCTCATCGAAAAATGTATAGAATATAACAAACCTCTGATGCGCATATTCGTGAACTTCGAAAAGGCTTTTTATTCTGTAAACTAGCAGAGACTTTTGGAAGCGCTTGCATTTAGTATTGGTCATCGATACTCCAATGAGGGTAAATACATATATGAAAATGTCACCGTTAATGTCAAAATACCAAGTAACCAATCCACCAGCAAATTTCAAATCGAAAGAGGAGTGCGCCAGGATGATACGCTCTCTCCTAAGCTTTTCGTAACACTTCTATGAAGTATTCTACAATCAATAAACTGAGAAAAATAGGGCTTAACACTGACGGTAAAAAGTTAAATCACTTTTGTTTTGTCAATGATATTGTCTTAATAACAGACAATATGCAAGAAATGTTGCACATGCAGGCTAAGTTAATTAGGTCCCTGATATATCTTAAGATCCAATAGGTATTTTCACCTTTTTTCTTAGTCAATAATGTTTAATAGTTAATCTTAGCTACCGAATAGCCAATAAATCAATTTGGCTCAATCTAGTATCTAGTAATAAAAGTGTTCTATGGTGTTGCCAGAATAATGGCAGATAGTCATTGAACAAAATGGCACATCTTTGGTTTAATAAAGTTTTTTTAAAATATAAAAAACAATTGTTTAAATTTTGACATTAAATGGCTCAAAACTTTTTCGACAATCCCTGAGTATATATGGTATCTATAATATATATATAAATTGCCTGTCTGTCTGTCTGTCCGTTAGTGCGCTTATCACTGGAGAACCACTTATCCGATTTACGTATTTTTTTTTTTTTTTAAACATGCATATGTTCTCTGGCTATAGGCTATATTTTATTACGATAGGTAGCATAAGGAATGAGCAGTGACGATAATAGTGAATGAAGTCGGAAAAATGTTTGCCGCTAGCGCGTTCCCTTGCAATACACAGCCATTAAATATGGAACAATATTATGTAGTAGAGAATATCAATAATCTATAATCTATAATGTATATATAAAATGCAATGTCTCTCTGTCTATCTGTCTGTCCATTAGTGCACTTATCACGCGAGAACCACTTATCCGATTTACGTGTCTTTTTTTTAAATTCATACATATATTCTTTAGCCAGGTTATATAATAATAATAATAAGAATCTATGTCTATAATATATATAAAATGCAACGTCTCTCTATCTGTCTGTCTGTTCGTTAGTGCGCTTATCCCTCGAGAACCACTTATCCGATTTATGTAATTTTTTAAATTCATACATATATTCTCTGACCAGGTTATAGATATATATTTTATTACATCTATAATATATATAAAATGCAACGTATCTCTGTCTATCTGTCCGTTCGTTAGTGCGTTTATCACTGAAGAATCACTTATCCGATTTACGTACTTTTTTTTTTAAAACATACATATGTTCTCTGGCCAGGTTATAGGCTATATTTTATTACGATAGGTAGATAGCATAAGGAATGAACAGTGACGATAATAGTGAATGAAGTCGGAAAAAAATTTGTCGCTAGCGCGTTCTCTTGCAATACACAGCCTGAACCATTAAATATGAAACAATATTATGTAGCAGAGAATATCTGTAATCTATAATATATATAAAATGCAATGTCTCTCTGTCTGTCTGTCTGTCTGTCTATCTGTCCATTAGTGCGTTTATCACGCGAGAACCACTTATCCCATTTACGTGACTTTTTTAAATTCATACATATAATCTTTGGCCAGGTTATATAATAATAATAATCTATATCTATAATATATATAAAATGCAACGTCTCTCTGTCTGTCTGTCCGTTAGTGCGCTTATCACTGGAGAACCACTTATCCGATTTACGTGCTTTTTTTTTTTTAAACATACATATGTTCTTTGGCCAGGTTATAGGCTATATTTTATAACCTTAGGTAACATGAGGAATAAGCAGTGACGATAATAGTGAATCAAATCGGAAAAAAGTTTGCCGCTAACGCATTCTCTTGCAGTACACTGCTTAAACCACTAAATATGGAACAATATCATGTAGCAAAGGATATCTATAATATATAAAATGCAACGTTTCTCTGTCTGTTTGTCCGTTTGTGCGCTTATCACTGGAGAACTACTTATCCGATTTACGTGCTTTTTTTTTAAACATACATATGTTCTCTGGCCAGGTTATAGGATATATTTTATTACGTTAGATGACATAAGGAATAAGCAGTAACGATAACAGTGAATTAAGTCGGAGAAAAGTTTGTCGCTAGCGCGTTCTCTTACAATACACCGCCTAAAGCATTAAATATGCAACAATATCATGTAGCAAAGAATATAATATATATAAAAATGCAACGTCTCTCTGTCTGTCTGTTAGTGCGCTTATCACTCGAAAACCACTTATCCGATTTATGTGTTTTTATAAATTTATACATATGTTCTATATAATTCGATATAAGCCTAGATAATGGGAGATAAGGTAAGATAATGGGAGATAAGTATAAATAATGGGAGATAAGTATAAATAATGGGAGATAAGTATAAATAATGGGAGATAAAGAAAAATAATGGGAGTTATGGTGAGATAATGGGAGTTAAGGAGAAATAATGGGAGATAAGAAGAAATATTGCGAGATAAGTCGAGATAAGTCAAGATAAGCCTAGATAATAGGAGATAAGGTGAGATAATGGGAAATAAGGAGAAATAATGGGAGATAAGGAGAAATAATGAGAGGTAAGAGGAAATAATGGCAGATATTTTATTACGTTAGGTAACATAAGGAATCTGCAGTGACGATAGTAGTAAAACAAGTCCACGCGAGCGGAGCCGCGGGCACTACTAGTATATATATATATATATATATATATATATATATATATATATATATATATATATATATATATATATATATATATGTAGTAATGGTTTTTCGGGTATCCCGTGTTAGCTTGAAGTCCCTTGATGGACGGTTTCGCTGACGTTTCGATGGAATCTCATCCATCTTTTTCAAAGCGTTGATCACTGGTCGGTGTCTTGGCGTTGAATGTCGAGACTGGCCCTGAGTGCGCCGCTTTTATGTACTCGGGGGTGTTTCTATTGGTCGGACGGACCTGGCCAATAGAGGCTCGGCTTTGGCTGCGCGTTGTCGGTCCTGTGGTTCTTTGTAATGTTTGTGTTGGTGAAGTAACATATGGTTGAATTATTGTTTCTCTTGGTTGGACTTGGTACTGGGATAGAATATGTTTCCAAGAGTTCGGTAAACGTTGGCTATCATCCCGATTATTTAAGTTGTTGGGCCTCTTTTCTATTTCTATGGCTTCTTTGATTACCCTAGTGGGTAGGTTATTACTTTTTTGTAGGGTTCTGGTTTTGTCAAAATCGATTTTGTGGCCGGTATTGTGTGCATGTTGTGCTAGAGAAGAGGTGGTGGATTTTTGTTTTACGGCGTTTTTGTGCTCGTCTCTTCTGGCACTAATTTTCCTGTTTGTTTGGCCTATGTATGAAAGACTGCAGTCCTGACACGGAATTTCATATACGCCTTGGTCTTCTAAGGCTATAATATCTTTGGTGTAGGTAGAATATCTTTAATTTTTTGGTTGGTTGTGTAAATGGTCTCAATTTGGTGTTTTCCTAGAAGTCTTCCTATTTTGTCTGTGATGCCTTTTACATATGGGAGAAATGCTTTTGTGGTATATGTCTTTCTTTCCTGTTTGTGTTGTTTATTTAGGGCCCGCCGGATTGTGTTTTGACTATATCCATTTGAAAGTAAAACGTTTCGAAGGAGCTTGGTTTCTTGTTGTAAATGTTCCTTGTCTGTTAGGGTTTCTGATCGGTGAGCTAAGGATTTAGCAACGGAGAAGAGTTGGGCTGGGTGATGATGTGAGCCGGCATTTAAGTATCTGTTTGTATGTGTCGGTTTTCTATATACTGAGTGAGACAAAGAACCATCTAATTTTCTTTGAAGCAAGACATCTAGGAATGGTAGTTGTTCTGCTGCTTCCCTTTCCATTGTAAATTTAATGTTTGGATGTATGTTGTTAAGGTGTTCCAGGAACTTGTTTAAGTTGTCTTCACCGTGTTGCCATACCACAAAAGTGTCATCTACGTATCGTAGCCATGTTTTCGGTTTATGTGGAGCAGTTTCTAGAGCTAGTGTTTCGAAATGCTCCATGTATAGATTAGCTAGTGCTGGTGACAATGGAGAGCCCATGGGTGCACCTTCTATTTGTTTGTATTTTTGGCCTGAATAGACGAAGTATGTATTAGCGAGGCAGTGTTTTGATAGACTGATGACGTATTCGGGCAGGTTGTATTTTCTCTCTATGATAGACAGTGCTTCGGTAACTGGTACTTGTGTGAAAAGGGATACGACATCAAAACTGACAAGTAAATCATTTTTCTCTAGCTGCATGTTTTTATGATTTGAATAAAATGTTGTGAATTTTTCACGTATGATGCGGCTTTTTCCACATGAGGTTGCAGAGTCATGGCTAGGTGCTTGGCTAAAGCTTGTGTTGGGGAGCCAAACGAGCTGACTATTGGTCTTAAGGGTGCTCCTTGTTTGTGGACTTTCGGCAATCCATACATTTTTGGGCATCTTGATGATTTCTCTCTAGGGATAAGTTTCTTTTTTGTTTCTTCACTAAGAGAAGAGGACTTGATTACGGATTTAGTGGTTTTCTCTAGGTATGTTGTCGGATCACTTGTGATGGCTTTATACGAAGGATCATTTAAAAGGTTGAGCATCTTTTGGTGGTAATCGTCAGATACTAAATAAACAACACAAACAGGAAAGAAAGACATATACCACAAAAGCATTTCTCCCATATGTAAAAGGCATCACAGACAAAATAGGAAGACTTCTAGGAAAACACCAAATTGAGACCATTTACACAACCAACCAAAAAATTAAAGATATTCTACCTACACCAAAAGATATTATAGCCTTAGAAGACCAAGGCGTATATGAAATTCCGTGTCAGGACTGCAGTCTTTCATACATAGGCCAAACAAACAGGAAAATTAGTGCCAGAAGAGACGAGCACAAAAACGCCGTAAAACAAAAATCCACCACCTCTTCTCTAGCACAACATGCACACAATACCGGCCACAAAATCGATTTTGACAAAACCAGAACCCTACAAAAAAGTAATAACCTACCCACTAGGGTAATCAAAGAAGCCATAGAAATAGAAAAGAGGCCCAACAACTTAAATAATCGGGATGATAGCCAACGTTTACCGAACTCTTGGAAACATATTCTATCCCAGTACCAAGTCCAACCAAGAGAAACAATAATTCAACCATATGTTACTTCACCAACACAAACATTACAAAGAACCACAGGACCGACAACGCGCAGCCAAAGCCGAGCCTCTATTGGCCAGGTCCGTCCGACCAATAGAAACACCCCCGAGTACATAAAAGCGGCGCACTCAGGGCCAGTCTCGACATTCACCGCCAAGACACCGACCAGTGATCAACGCTTTGAAAAAGATGGATGAGATTCCATCGAAACGTCAGCGAAACCGTCCATCAAGGGACTTCAAGCTAACACGGGATACCCGAAAAACCATTACTACATTTCACACCCGTGAGAACATTCGTCAAAACATATATATATATATATATATATATATATATATATATATATATATATATATATATATATATATATATATATATATATAGTCTGTCAAGTAAGAACGTAACCGCTCGTATTCCTGAAAAAAATGTGTTTCGAGAACATTTTTTTCCATCAATGTATTCTTTGATGTGCTAACAACGGCACAACGACCTTAGTAAGTTGTCCCAATCGCCACCTGCATCAATAATCGCCTGGCATCTTCGAGGCATGCTATCGACGAGATTTTCTGCATACTCTGCAAATTTTTCGAATTTCGCGAGATAACTCTGTCCTCAGAGACTTTTCTCTGAGCTTTCTCTTCAAAAGGGACTAAACGTTTTCAATAGGGTTGGCGTCCGACATTTGTGAGGCCCACTCTAATATCTTATCGTGGGCCCAAGCGACCCGCCTCGCGACGTGATTTTCGCCCAGCAAAGGTTTTTTTTAATGTACTTCGAAGTTTGACATCACGAGCACGAAGATGTTATTGAACGGTCTCATGGGACACATTCAAATCCGATTTTCCCCATGATTCGTGTTACGACTTTTGGAGTGACTTTGCCTACCCAGCCACTTTTTGGCAATTCGTCGACATTTCTTGCCTCGTTAAAAGGTTTTACCCACTTCTTCACAAACGATACCGACTTTTTAATGTACTTAGCGGCCGTGGACTGTATCATTTTAGACCCCTTTGGAAGAGAACAAAGAAAGACTACCTTGAACCGATGCACGCGCAAACAAGGACAAACATTTTGGACTTTATGTGATTTCGACGAAAGTTCGGAACTGACTGATACTTTTACTAAAATGCGTCGTAGACATAGGTTCCCTCTACCGATTTTTTGTTGCATCCTTAGAATCGCATCTACCAAAAATGAATTATCGCGGACATGTTCTTACTTGACAGATTTTATTTACATTCTTATTCAAGTTGTTCGGCCTTGGTTTTTTATTACCTCACTCCAGTCGTTTTTTTTTTGTATATAATTGTGTCTAAATATTCGCATCTGTCAAATTTTTACATACGATGGTTATTGTCACAACTATGCCCCTTAGTGTGAGTTGGTTCTACATTCTTTACTTGATATAGTTACTGCTAATAGAATTGCATCGTCTGCATATCCTATTTTATGGCCAGCGACCTATGATTTCTTAGATGAGTGGTCTTCTTTTAATCTCCTTTGAGTGTGGGTTGCAAAGTGTTGGTAATAACATACATCATTGTCTGACTCCTCCCCCTATTTGATAGTGGTTTATTCACTCCCTAAAGCGTTTTGACTAAAATAGAGATTTGATTTTTTTTTATTGTTTTGCACATTTGGCCATTTCCAAATTACGTACATATTTTTATTCATTTTATTTCCAAAATAATCATTAATATTACATCTGCCCCATATTCCTTTCTGCTCCTCGTTTTTTATTTATTTTAAAAAAATGACTGTTTGAAAAATAAAGCCACTTCCTGTCCCTTAGGTAGTTTTTCATTTTTTAATGAAAAATAATTCTTATATTGAGTAAATTAGCTTTTTGATGGTCAGGTACCTTCTTATATGGTCAGTTTTTCGATTGTTGTGTTCAGTGTTTGTCTGGGCTACCTTCATGTTGACTCAAAGATATATGGTGATCCAAAATAGAATGATATAGGTATGCAAACGTGTATTTTTTTTTAAATTCTTTCAAAACAAATATCATCAGAGAGGAATTTTTTAACCTGTCTGTTAGAAGCTCAACACAAAATGACTTCTTATTCCTTCTTTGTATCTATTTTACATGTCTGTCTAATGCTGCCTATTCTCTCTCCTTATTCATTAGGGTATTCCAGTTATTCTGCTCACTATTTTCATTTCTGTTGTATAGGGTATTTGCTTTTTTTTTGATGTTTAGGATCGGTTGCTTGTGCATTTTGTTTCTTATTATTTTTATTGCTTGTTTTGGAGTAGTAAGATAGTAGTGACAGTTCTCCGTAGGTTTGGACTGTTTTAGGGTTAGATTTTGTTGATTAGAGTGCTCTTTTGCTTTACATATTGCGTCGTCGAAAAAGTATCGAGCCTTTTTCTTGTTTGATAGTTTTAGCGTGACATATCTGAGGTAATATAAGTCATATTGGGCCGCACTTACCGTCAGTTGAAAGCTGACATTTGATGGTAGTAGACGCGTAAAAACTGTTGGAATTGGTTTCTTCAGACTTAATTTAGAGCTTCTTGAAGATAAGTGAAATTTTAGCAAAAGTTCGCAACATTATACAATTCTATTTCGATAAAAGCCAAATGCTGCGTAGGTCTATAAAGAAATTTGTGTTGTTTAGGGTCAAGATACGTTATCGAAAGTAACAGCCAAGAGATGGTTCAGTCGCTTTCGTTCTGGAAATTTCGATATCAAAGATGCTCTCGCGCTGATCGAGCAGTGACAGAAAAAGTTGATAGAATTTTGGCAAAAGTTGAGCAAGACCGGTATGGAAGTAGCCACGATATCGCCAAGGAACTAAACATGCCTCACCAAACAGTTTTAAACCATTTGAGGAAAGCTGCCTTCAAAAAGAAGCTTGATGTTTGGGTGCCACATGATTTGACATTAACTCGAAAACAAAACCGGGCCATTTCTGAAGAAGTTGAACACGTGCTATAAAAAGTGGATCTCGTACGACAATAAGGTGGGAAAGAGAACGTGATCAAAAATGGATGAAGCTCCACAAACGATGGCAAAGCCCGGATGGACGCCAAAAAATGAGAATCTGTGAGTTTGGCGCGATTGGATGAGAATCATACATCATCAGCTGCTGTAGCCTTCCAAATGATTGATTTTATACTCTACTGTCAGCAATTGGCAAGATTAAAACTTGCAATTAAAAAAAATCGGCTGTAACTATTCAACGGAAAGGGAGTTGCCTTCCACCATGACGCCAAAAAAGGTGATGCTGTGTGTTTGAAGGCATTGGAAGAGAATCGTGATTCGTGAGTTTCTGGAGCCTGGCAAACGATTAATTCTGTACTCAGCAATTGATAAGATTGAAGCAGGCGATTAAAATAAATCGGAGGAAACTAGTCAACAGAAAGGGTGTGATCGTCCACCACGACAACGCCAGACCACACCTTTTTTTGATGACTCGGCAAAAATTGAGACAGCTTAGCTTGAGAGTTTTAATGTATCCACCATATAGCCCGGATCTTGCACCGTCAGACTACCATTTGTTTCAGTCTCTATAGACCTCCCTGAATGGTGTTAAGTTAATTTTAAAAGAGGCCTGTGAAAACCGCTTGTCACAAAATGGCACATTTGGTTTAAGTTCTTTGAAAATATAAAAAATAATTGTCTCAAGTTTGACTTTAAAAAGCTCAATATTTTTTCTACAAATCTATAAAAAAAAAACAGATGTTTTACTCACTTTGTCAACCGTAAATCCGCCATGTACCAATAGAAGAATTATCGATATGATCACAATAATCATAAAACACAGTAGCGATGCACAAGAAAATTTTTAGGTTCGGTTTTTTATCATGCATGCGCCCCCTATTATACCAGCAACATGGCTGCCTTTTTACAACGTGCTCCGAAATTCATTTTAATAATCTTTCAATAAGTAAATGATTTGTTTGACGTTATAACTGAAAATAATTATAAAAAAGAGGAAGTTTTTGTTGTGCGGTTAGTTAATATTAATTTAATATTACATATTGCAGCATAGAAATTTGATTATTATTAAGTTTGACAAAATTTTCTAGTTTCTGTGTCTTACTGTTTAAACGTTGGAAACTATTTACATTCTGTATTTGTATATATATTTCACATTGGTAATGTTTAATTGTTTCCAAAAATACAAATATATTAGGATGACTACAATTAAAACATTCTTTAAATGTGAGTGAAACGACTTACATGCATTTGTTGCTCTCTAGTTGGAAGCTGATTTCGCGGCCCATATATTAGGTCGAAATAGGGCATCGTTTTCTATATAATTTTCTACGAGCTAGTCTGCAAACTGTGTTGGTTGCTAGGTCTCATTTCATTTAGCTCAAAAGCAAAACATTCACCCATAATTTCTGGATCTATATTATAAAGAAAGATTAATTAGATACATTTTAACGATATACTATAATAACCGAAGCTTTGTACCAGGTGTACGAGTATGAAATGCGGATTTTTTTTTCTAAAAAAAAACATGTTAAATTCGGAAGAATAAAGATAAAAAGTAAGTATGCTCCATCGCTTGTTACACATTTTTCCCATCTTTCGGGCAATTTGTGAATACCACGCCAGTAAAAATCTTCCCGTTTTGCTGCGAACCATTTATCGAGCCATTTTTTCACATCTTCGTACGTGCATTGTCATGAAGAAAAATGACTTTGTGTTGCCTCTTTCGGTATTCTGGCCTTTTCTCAAGCAGCGAACGGTTCAAATCGATCAATTGTTGTTGGTAACGTTTAGTATTAATCGTTTCCCCAGAGTTTAACAGCTCATAATAGACCACGCCCCTCTGGTCCCATCAAACACATCGTCTTTCTGCCAAAGCGATTCGGTTTTGCGATCGATGTGGTTGGTGCGCCTGGATCTACCCATGATTTTTTTGCGCCTGAGATTCTCAAAATAAATCCACTTTTTATCCCCTGTAACTATACGATGCAAAAAGACTTCGTTTTGTACCGAGCGAGCAAAATTTCACACGTATTTTTGCGCTTTTCATTTGCTTGCCGTTCAACTCATGTGGTACCCATCTACCGGCTTTTGAATCTTTCCCATCTCTCGTAACCGATTGGAAACAGTTTGTTGACTAATGCCCAATTGCTCAGCGAGTTGTTTTTGTGTTTGCGAATCATCTTCATCCAACAATGCTTGCAATTCCACATCTTCCTATTTTTTTGGCGGTTTCCCACGTTCTTTTTCTGCAACATCGAAGTCACCACTTTTGAAACGCCGAAACCATCGTCACATGTATCTTGTGATGGAGCATGTTCACCATAAGCTTCTCGAAGTAATCGGTATGATTCAACAGCAGTTTTCAACCAGAATTCAAATGAAAACAAAAAATTAATGCTGTCCGCGAATGCTCTTTGTTCGTTATAAATTTCGACATATTGAACACAACAACACAACACCATGCACACACTTTTCCAATTTATCACTCGGGCGCGTCTTACACTTGTTGATGACACAACAAAATGGCGCAGTGTCAAATCTTTATAGCACAAACTGCATTGGTGCACCATCTGTTGTCTGAAATCCGCATTTCATACTTGTACACCCGGTATTTTGAGATAATATTAATCGGACAAATAGTGAAATAATAGTTGCTGAGGAAAAGAAGGCCAAAACAATACCCAATCCATTTCCTTTGTTCTATCCTCTCTTTATAGTCTCTGGCTAATCCTAGCGCTTGCATTTTTCTTCACCAAGCTTGACTGAACTGAAAACGGCAGCCTGTAATTTGCACATTATTCCAAACCTCTTTAACGACCTTGTGGATTGATGTTTCAAAATCTATCACGACTTCTGCCGGTTGAAACAGCAAGTTAAATTCTACATTTATTTAAAATATAGGTTAAACAATTTGCATATGAGTTTGTGGATTTGTCCTTTAATAGACAAAATACAAGCGGAATATAATGGTCCATTGCAGCATCTGTGAATTGTAAACATGCTTTAGAGGCATATTTGAATATTCTGTCCATGAATTTTTTCAAATTACGGTCAAGATCATCTGTATGTTTACCTGCGTTGCCCTCGGATGAAAGTGTATATTTGAAATTTAAGACGCCAGACGAAAATGTATGTCTTAATTTATGCAAAAGGGATTACGGACGAAACTGTAATTTCCGGACAGCTCATGTGTTCATTACAAACTCGAATCCCTTGAGATCAAAGGTGTCGAGTTGGACTGTCGCTACTGTGTTTTACCCACTCCAGAAGGAGCCGCCTCATCACCAGCAGACTTCGGCGCCAACTCGATACCCTGGATTCCTGGTTTGACCGCTGGAGGATCAAACTCAACCCCGCCAAAACTCAAGCGATCGTCTTCTCCAAGGGCAGCGGCACTTCTCATGGACATCTTCAACTCCAAGGTATCCAGTGGGCCAAGACCATCAAATACCTGGGCGTCCATTTCGACCGACAACTCGTGTGGAAGGACCAGGTCTGCACTGCGACCAAGAAGGCGAAGCAACTACTGGGGAAACTCTACCCCATCTTGAAACGCTCCATCGTGAAGGCAGGTCTCACGTATGCCTGCCCCACCTGATGCCAGCTCTCCAAAACAAGGAGAGCTCAGCTTCAAGCAGTGCAGAACAAGGCCCTGAGGATGATCATGGGAGCCCCGTGGTTTATGAGGAACCGTCAAATTCACAGGGACCTCGGTGTGCCTACCGTAAAGGCACACATGAGGCAAACTCAACAGAAGTTTCTCAAGAAGGCGTCCCAGCACCCCAAACCGTGCATCAGGGACGCCTTCCGACTCCCTCCTCAAGCTAGCCGCCAGTTCCCTAGACCGTCGGACCCACTGCTACTCTCGGACGAAGACGATGACCCCCCTCGCCCGCCGTGACAAGAAGAATGTCATTCTAGGTTAAGTTTACACTAGTCCTAATTTAAGTCTTGTTACTTCCTAGTTTAAGTTAGCGTAAGACTTAGTCTAAGGTAGTTTTAGTCTTAGTTCTAATGTATATAAGAAACTCCCAAACACACATTTCCTAGGTTAAGTTAGTATAGGATTCCTGTTGTAAGAATAAGTTTACATTTAGTATTAGAAATTATATATTTATACTTTCAAAATTATAAGAAAGAGGCTTTACCTAGCTTAGAAATCAGTAAAGACAGTGATACTGTGTTTTATGTTTACTCTGACATGGCGGGCAAATTAATTCATTTTAGATTGGTACAAATAAAACTTTTTTAGCCACTGTGTATTTATAGTTATATCCACAGTCGGCGGTGTTTAAAAAAGGCAAGTAAATTACATTTTTGATTTAGTTTTTTCGCTTTATTTAGACGGAATGATGCGTTTCATTCATCAGAGGATGACACACATAAATCATTTTCGGCCGAATACAGGTAGCCACTTCGAAATTTGAAACGTATAAATTAACTTTTATACAAGGGAAAGGTAAAACAGTCCGTTTCTTATTTAGAATTAAATTGGAATACGTTATGTCCTGGAGATATGGTAGGTGTGAAATAAAAATCTACAGAATGAAACCAAATTTAAAAAAATATATTCCCACTTTAAAAAATGGAATTAAATGTGCCAAACGATATATTATTTTAATCCTAAATCGGTAATAACTACCTGTTTATAAAAGAAAATATAATTAGCAAAAGAAATATTAGGAGCGATGATTTTCAGTTAATCATCGCTTGTGATGAAATTGACAAGGTTAGCGAGACGCGCGTGTTAAGTGCAAAAATAAAGTGTTTGGTGTAGTGGTCATATATACTAAGTAATAACAGCTATATAATTGCCACATTCCTGTCAATCTAGCCAAGATCCAGGCCATAATCTTTGAAAAAATACCTCCGTAGAGTCCCTCCTCAACTCTCTCTGAATGGAACTAGGCTCAGATGGGCCAACAACATCAAATACCTGGGCCTTCTATACGACAAACGACTCGTGTGGAAGAACCAAGTGCTAATGAACGTGCGTAACCCAACCAGCTCCTAGGGAAGCTGAATCATCGGAGTAAATTATCAACTAATAACAAGTTAGTTGGGAATGTGGAATCTTTGTGTGCCAATACCACAAACTTTACAATATCTAGAATAACTTAGAATGAGTGACTTTGAGGACGAAATTATTCGTGAATACTTAACACTATTTAAACTTTATATGGAACAAAACTATTTCCAATATAACAGTCAATTTTATGTTCAGAAAGAAGGAGCAGCTATGGGTAATTGCTTATCACCTTTCATAGCAAATTTATTCATGAGTAAGTTTGAAACCGAAGCCAGTCAAGAATTCGAATATTTCCCAAGGGTATGGTATAGGTATGTGGATGATATTTTCGCGATTCGCAAATATTGAAGATTTTGTTTCTAAATTAAATAGCCGGTATGATTCCATTAAATTCACTTACGAAGTTGAGAACAAAGGACAATTGCCTTTTCTAGATATTTTAATTATTAAAAATAATAATAGACTAGAATTTGATATCTATAGGAAGGAGTAAGAGATAGATATATTCCTAATGATTCATTTCATTGCAAACAACCCAAATTAGCCTCATTACATTTTTTTAGTTCATCGTTTGGTCACTTTCCCTCTGAATAGAGCAAACTTTAATAAAGAAAGGAATCGTATTAGAAATATAACTAGAGTTAATGGTTATGACGATGACTTAGTAAATAAGCTAATAAATACACATAAGTTTAGGTTTAATATTCAGAATTCCACCTTTTTTACACGCGAAGAAAATAACACCAAGTATGCCTCCATACCATATAATCCGAAATACAGCAAGGGACTCAATAAGGTATTTAATAAGGTAGGCCTCACCTTAGTCTATAAGTCATCAGATAATCTGAGGAAATTTCAAGGATAAGATTCCTAATTGTGAGAAAAGTGGAATTTATGAAATTAGTTGTAATGATTATGACAAAAAGTATGTTGGGCAAACTAAAAGGTCACGATTTAAAGAACATTTAGCACACTTAAAATACAGTAGAACAGAAAAGTCTAGCATTGCCGAACAAGCCCTTGAAGCTGATCATATTGTAACATTAGATAATCTAAGATTAATAAAAAATGTATCTGATAGGAGATTGTTGGACGCATACGAAAGTATAGAAATTATAAAATGTAAAAGTAGTTTAAATAAAGATAGAGGGCCTATTCCTTATAGTCCCCTCTACTGGTTACTTGACCGGAACTGATGGCCTCACCTATGCCATTAGTTCCGCTTGAGTAATTCAAGAGTTAGGATAAGTATAAATAGGGTAGATTTGTAGTTTAGCTTTAGTCAATCATCGCTCCTGATGAAGCTAACATGGTTAGCGAAACGTGCGTCGAGTGCAAAAATAAAGTTTTTGGTGTTGTGGTGATATATACTGAGTAGAGTCATTGTGCCAAAGATTCCACGTTCTCAACTTAGCTGAGAAATATAAATTCAACAATGAGATATTTAAAAGAATAACGTGCAAAAAGCGTTGAAGCCAAATGTATTTTCTCCTTGTATTTTTTGTCCTTTGCCCTGTTTTTTTTTTTCCGTACTTTAATAAGAACTTAATAAAAAATGTTTTTTTTTAAAAAAAACTTTTCTCTTCGGTTCTTCTGTCTTTCAGTCAGCAAAATTTATTTTTGTGTTCCGTACGGAACACTTATAAGTCACTGTCGGTGTCTGTCTGTCTGTCTGTCTGTCTGTCTGTCTGTCACACCCGATTTTCTCCGAAACTATTTGACATAGAAAGGTGAAATTTGGTAATAATATAGGAATTGATGGCCTCATCAGAGCTATGTAGTTTTGAGAATTAAATTTTGACTTAAGGGGTTAGTTTTGGGGGGTGAAGTCGGATGTGAAAAAAAAATTTTTTTACTAGGTCATCGAGTGTGGTGTCAAATGAAAGCTTGTGAAAACACGAGTAAAAAATATATATATAATATTATACTTGCGCGCATTTTTCTTTGTATTATTTTTAAAAATTCGCGAAAAATCGCTGTCCCGGGCCTTATCTCGAAAAGTACTTATCAAAAAATTTCGAAAAAATTCTGAAATATTCTCCACGGGGTGTAGATTGAACGAAAATTATCACGAGTGCATTACCTTTAATAATTTATATGGTATATAAAAAAAAACAAAAATTTCAAGGTCATCCGATTTCAGTAAAAATTGGAAACAAACTTTGTTGAAAACTCATTTGGGGTGTGTTTTGTGAAGTCACTGATCATTTTATACCACCGTAACATAAATTTTGACTTAAGGGGTTCGTTTTGAGGGGTGAAATCGGAAGTGAAAAAAAATTTTTTTTACTAGGTCATCGAGTGTGGTGTCAATCAACGTACGAACACTAATTGTGCAAGTTCAACTTGCACTTGAGGAAAAGAACTTATAAAAAATGTTTTTTTTAAAAAAAAACTTTTCTCTCCTTTTTTTTCTTCCTTTCAGTCAGCAAAATTCATTTTTATGTTCCGTACGGACACACTTATAAGATCACTTCGGTGTCTGTCTGTCTGTCTGTCTGCTGTCTGTCTGTCACACCCGATTTTCTCCGAAACTATTTGACATAGAAAGGTGAAATTTGGTAATAATTTGATGGCCTCATCAGAGCTATGTAGTTTTTGTATTTAAGGGGTTAGTTTTGGGGGGTGAAGTTTTTTTTACTAGGTCATCGAAAATGAAAGCTTGTGAAAACACGAGTAAAAAATATATATATAATATTATACTTGCGCGCACCCTTTGTATTATTTTTAAAAATTCGCGAAAAATCGCTGTCCCGGGCCTTATCTCGAAAAGTACTGATCAAAAAATTTTGAAAAAATTCTGGAATATTCTCCACGGGGTATAGATTGAACGAAAATTATCACGAGTGCATTACCTTTAATAACTTATTTGGTATATAAAAAAAAAACAAAATTTCAAGGTCGCCAGTTTTCAGTAAAGATTGGAAACAAACTTTGTTGAAAACTCATTTGGGGTGTGTTTTGTGAAGTCACTGATCATTTTATACCACCCTAACAAAAATTTTAATTTTAAAAACAATCAACGTACGGAACACTAATTGTGCAAGTTCAACTTGCACTTGACCGGTTTTTATTCTACAGAATAGGATTTTTCTTGAAGGAAGGAATCTGAATATTTCAAAAACTCACGGGCATACCAGCAATATGGCGACAGTTCATGTGATCATTACAAACTCGAACCCCTTGAGATCAAAAGTGCCAAGTCGGACTGTCGCTACTGTGTTTTATATTTATTGTGATGTTATTTCGTACTTTCTATTACTTTTTTGAAGTCGGTTTATTATTTTAGTTTTATTTTAGAACTATTGGCAAGAGATGTACTGTATAAATCACTTTACCAATTTAGTTATAATTACGTTTTTGATTGAGATTCTATTCTGTCGTACCGTTAACAGTTCGTATCTCCAAAAACTACAACTAAAATAAATACTGTATGACATTTTTAGCAACTCATCTTAATTTAAGACTGGGACCACCCACATTTTATGAAGACGACTGACTACTCTCCACTCTTAATGGTGAATTAACCGCTGAATAGGTCTTATTGACTACCGGTCATTTTTCTATATTTAGATTATACCTATTACTTTAATTATGGCTGGAGTTAGAAAAACCAAGTTAAGTAAGGACGATTTTTTTAATATATATATATATATATATATATATATATATATATATATATATATATATATATATATATATATATATATATATATATATATATATATATATATATATATATATATATATATATATATATATATATATATATATATATATATATATATATATATATATATATATATATATATATATATATATATATATATACATATATATATATATATATATATATATATATATATATATATATATATATATACAGTCGACACTGTTTATAGTGAAACTCTATATAGTGAAAAACCCTTTATAGTGCAATTTTTTCAAGACCCAGAATATTTTAATGAAATTTCATGTAAAAAGCCCTGCATATAGTGAATCTGTAAAATAGTAACACTCTATATAATAAAATTTTTACCGGAATTTTATATATAAATTTTTATGCATTTATTGAGATCTTGGCCATTTCGGGTTTCCCATTTTTATCTAACATTAGCACGAATTCCATTTTTATGACGCATTCTTTTGAAAAGGTTCTTAACGCGTTTATAACGCCTAATGGTTGGCAATAAATCAGGTAGATTTCTGTGAGAAACCCGGGGAATAACCCATTTTATAGAAACCCGGGAAAAAACCCATTTTATAGTCGAGGCCTAGTAATTCGCAAATTCAGGTTCAGTTTCTTTTTGTTTAAGAATCAAGTAAGATGTCCAAGCGAGTGTGTTTAAGCTTAGCTGAGAAAATTAAAGTTTTGGAGGAAGTTGATAAAGGCTGCAAAAAAATTGATGTTGCTGCAAAATTTGGTGTTTCTCCAAGTTGCGTCTCTCTGATAATAAAAAGTCGCGACAGTATCATCAAGAAACCTAGTGTTCCAAGCAGTCGAAAACGAGTACGGGTGAGTACTTACGAGGAAGTAAATGAAGCAGTTTTACGATGGTTTCAAATGGCCCGTATGCATCAAAACGTACCAATATCGGGAAATTTAATAAAGCAAAAGGCTCTACAATTTGCTAAAGAATTTAACTGCGTTAATTTTCAAGCTAGTGAAGGGTGGTTGAGTGCCTGGAAGACTCGCAATTCAATTGTTTTCAAGACGGTGTCTGGCGAGAGTGCAAGCGTTAGTCAGGAGGACTGTGACATTTGGACTGAAACTGTTTTAAAAAGTGTATTGAAAAAGTACGAGCCAAAAAACGTTTTCAATTGTGATGAAACCGTTTTGTTTTTTAAATGTTTGCCAAATAAAACTTTTGCTTTTAAAAGTGATAAATGTTTTGGCGTTAAAACAAGTGAAGAAAGGGTGACACTTATGGTTGGAGCAAACATGGATGGCTCAGAAAAACTGAAATTACTGTTCATAGGTAAAAACAAAAATCCCCGTTGTTTAAAAGGAGTTAAATCTCTGGAGTTAGATTACGCCAATAATAAAAAGGCATGGATGACTTCTGAGATTTTCGAAAGATGGATCAAAGAACTGGACACGAAAATGAAAAGCCAAAAGCGAAAGATTGTGATGTTTATAGACAATTGTCCTGCACATCCAGTTACTGTAAGTAAAAAATTAAGGAATATTGAATTGATCTGACGAAATGGATCTCGCTACCTTAAAAGTGCAATGGGGTATTCTACAAGAAACTACTACCGTCGACGCAGATTTTTTATTTGAAAATTTCTTAGAAATAGACAATGATGTTGGCACGACAGATCTCCCAACTGACCAAGACATAATTGATGATATAAAAAGTATAGAAGATCATGAAAAAGAAACTGAAACCGGGGAATGTTCTGCTAAATTTAGTGAAAATGAAATAAGAAATGCATTTGACATTGTGCGAACTACACTCAGAGGCCAGGAAAGTGTACTGATCAAATCTTTATGCATTTGAATAAATGCGAGAATTTTGTTGAGCAACAATTATTTTTCAAAAGTAATGTTCAAAAGAAAAAAACTGATTATTTTTCCTAGTACGTATGTACGTAGTATGTACATATGTATTAACAGATTTTGTATTATTCTTTTTATTTCGTATGTAGTACATACATACATAAAGTCCGTACGTTATATCTTTACACGTGCGTCATAGTTTTCAGGCAATATCCCAGACGACTATTATATTTTTTGTCTCTTTTTACCAATACATACGATTTATTGGTGAAAAGAGACAAATAATATAATAGTCGTCTGTTATATGGCCTGAAAACTATGACGCACAGGTAAAGATATAACGTACGGACTTTATGTATGTAGTCAGCCCTGTACATGCTATGTACTATTTAAACTTTCAAACGTTTAATAAAATCTTTTCTAATAATTCAATTTTGCAATTTTTTTTGTTGCTTGTACCTTATAAAATACAAGTAAATGATTACCAATAAATACATACATAGCAATATATGCGGATTTTTTTCTTTATATAGTGAAAAACTTTCTATAGTGAAATTTCGGTTAACATTTTGGTCTTTCACTATATAGAGTGTCGACTGTATATATATATATATATATATATATATATATATATATATATATATATATATATATATATATATATATATATATATATATATATATATATATATATATATATATATATATATATATATATATATTTATAATTTACGTAATTCGGGTGGTGTGATTCATAATTCCCAAAAAAAATCTGTAATCATAGGTCTAGCAGATAGAGCAATCAAGCTTTCTGACAAAGAATGCAGAGAGAATGCAATAACCAAAGCTAAAGAAGCATTAACACTTAATAAATATCCGATGTACCTTATAAATAAAACCTTCAAACAACGAATACATAACTTTTACAATACCATAATAAGTAAAAAAACCAACTAACAACAACCATAAAACATATATTGCTTTACCGTTTATAAATGGACTATCCCAACTACTCAAAAAACTTTTTGAAAACTACAAAATTCGGTTATGTCACAAATCATATAATCTGCTCTCGTCTAATTTTTCCAGGCTTAAAATCAAAACCCCAAATAATAAAAAAGTAACATAGTCTACGAAATCAAATGTAATAACTGCGAAGGAATATACGTCGGGCAAACAAGCCAATATCTACAAAATAGAATCAAAGGCCATAAATACGACAAAAAAAACAGTACAGCTCTTACAAATCATGAAATGAATAAAAGTCATACCTTTGATTTCAAAAAATATCAAAATTATCAACACCGAAATAAATACAAAAAGAAGAGAAATACTCGAATCCATACACATTCAGATGACGCCCACTGCAATAAACGAAAAAAACAGATGTAAATAACCTAAATCGTATCTACCTACCAGTCATATAAAGTCCTTTAAGTTAAGTGGTTTGTTTGTAGAAAGTAAAAATGTGTTTTTGACAGTGATTTAAAATTAACATCCCATACAAAGAACTACTTTCTAAGGTAAAGCCCTCATTAATGTATACAGTTAAGTGTCTTAAATTAAAAACTACGAAAAGCTACAAATATTCTAATCCCGAAATACACGACAAACTGATTAATTATGTACTTATCTATATTTAATTCTTCTAATGTCATGTTTTAGAGCAAATTTTGAAGAACACCTCTTCCGAAGGTCGAAACGTCAATAAATATATAACAGATTCAAGAATAGTTTTAATGATCTAATTCCAAGAACACGTAAATTATAATATATATATATATATATATATATATATATATATATATATATATATATATATATATATATATATATATATATATATATATATATATATATATATATATATATATATATATATATATATAAGGAGAATTTCATATATATATATATATATATATATATATATATATATATATATATATATATATATATATATATATATATATATATATATATATATATATATATATATATATATATATATATATATATATATATATATATATATATATATATATATATATATATATATATATATATATATATATATATATATATATATATATATATATATATATATTCAGTGAAATTCTCCTTCGCGGACACTCCTCTTGCACGGACACCTCCCTTGAATAGGCAGTTTTTCATGGTCCCGACCGACTCTCATATAATTGGCATTGTGTTAACTCTCTCTTGGACGGACATTCTCTTGAACGAACGCGGACACAAAAAAATATTCTCTTAACCGGACAAAAAACAATAAAAAATAAACATCTTGTCTCATTTTTCTGTGGCGAGTATCGCTGTTGCGTTTCCCAATCACGCCGCGTGCCTACCTCGCTGCCTGCCTTCACTGAGCAGCTCGCCATAAGGGGATTCCTTTGACAGGAATTATTTTTTTTAGATAAGGTTTTCTGGAATTAGTGCGTTGATTTTCTGTTCATGTCAATTCAAAGAATGGATAAAAGGGATGATAGAAATACCCAGATCGTGTTATTTCAGAGCATACAAAGGATTCTTTGCTGCAACTATGGGCGTGGTACCTCTGTACTTCTAACCAGTTCGCCAAATGGAACCTAATCTGACGAAAATTCTGAAAGTTTTGGAAACCGTTCCTATCGTGAGACAACTTTAATAGTCAGTGGCGGTTGAGCTAACATACAAATTTCTTCTAGAGATATTTTACAGTTCGAGAAATGCCTGGATTACAGAAGTAAATAAAAAGGCAGTAAACAAGATAGCAATAAGGACCAGTGCATGTCAGTCAGTTACCAGCACTTACAGCAGATGCTACGAGGCAAATGCCCCTTCCGTGTCCACCCTTACCGATGTCAAAAGTCCTACCCTCTTAGAAATATTTTTTTTTATTGAGGGAAGTATTTTGTGAAAAATTGCTCCTCCCCGCCATCTATTTTTAAATAAGGTGTAAGTTTTTAAAGTTCCGTTGTGAGAAATAGTTCTCTTTCGTAAAAAAATGTCTCCTCTCACGGACATCGATATAACAATATAATTTTATGGACTTCTTCCTTAAAAACAAAACAAAATTTTCTGCTACAGTTACAATTTCTGTTTACTTCCAATCCCCAAACCTCTTTTTTGCTGCAGTTCGACATGCTTCATGTTACTAAACATCTGTTCAATTTTAGTAAAATCCGTAAAAACAGTGACTTTTTCCCATCGATGAGATCAATTCATTAAAAATGTACGGGTGGTCTTTTTTTCTTTGCACTATTAATTTACTGAGGTAAATAGACAATTTTCCGGGACCCTTAAAAAATATAGGTCCATTTTAACCACTTCATGAACTCACTATATAATTAGTTTTTGTTTGTATATAGAGTGTGTAAAATTTGGTTTATTTACTAATTCACTCAGGAGGGAGACACTCAAGATGCGTTCACCATTTTGACAAAAAAATTCTCTGTTACCTAAAAAAAAACGATGGCCAGGGGATGAGACGAGACGAAAAACTTAGATGATCTTCTAGACCAATGGAAAATGAGAGTAATGAAAAGTAAGCAGGAAAAACGATTTTGTAGCTGTTCAAGAATAATCCCACTCTTCGAGTGCGTGAAGCATCAATATAATCAAACACTGAGATTATACCGTTCTATGGGCTCGAACTCTGTGTTCTCGGCCATAGAAATCCATGAGCTGGGGAACCGAGATTATTGCTCATGATTCGTCAAACATATTTTTTTCTGATAAAGTGACTTTCGGGCCGTAGGTTCGGGTAGGGAGTCCTTGGTTCACCCGCGGTACAAATTTTATCAATGGGAAGAAGTCGATGTCTGTAGATTCTTTTTGGAGAGAGGATTCGGCTGCTCGGAGCCCTTTACCGAGAATGTTATCTCAGAGAGAAGAGTCAAACTTTATAAGCGTTGCCTCTTTAGATCAGCCAACAAGATGTTTGGCCCCAATAAAGAGAAGATTGGGTCTTACAAGAAGACACTGATCCAAAATATCTCAGTAAACTCTGGAGTGTGTGGAAGGAGGAAAATGACATCATTACTATCTTTGGACGTCATCATAAAGACCAAGCTCGTAGTTAAGCTTGTTTACAATATGAAACAGCTTTTAAGGGTTATTCGGGGGATAGGACTTCTTTTTTAACAGATTTTGTTGAAAAACTGGTAAAAACTATGCACAGAGAGGGCCAGGCCATTGTCAACAACGGTGACTATTTTACGTCCGACTAAGAAAAAAATCCCTTAGCATTTCTAATGTGCTTTTATTTAAAAAAAAAAATAATGAATACATATGTTTCTTTATAGTAATCTGAATGTTTAATACGTTGCATCATATTAAGATTACTTCTATGTTCGTTTGTAATTAAGAGAAAACGCCATTTTACAACACTGTAAACAAAAAAGCACGGGGAAGATGGTTATAGCAACGAGAATTTGGCGGAATTAACAATATCAACCAAAACAGACAATTAATCCCGCTAAATTCTATTCCCTGATTTGATTGCTCGATCGACCATAGATGCTATATTTATAGTGAGGCAGATAATGGAAAAGCTAAAGAATTTAACAAACCTGCATATATATGTTTCGTCGACATGATTCAAGCCTTCGATAAAGTGCAATTAACAGATATTATAAAAATATTACGAGAAAAGCAGACAAACCAGAAGCTAATAAAAATTATACATGACATTAACACAGAATGCTGAACAAATATAAAAGTGGGACATCTACTGAACAAGGAAGTTAAAATAAACGCGGGAATAAGACAAGACGATTCACTTAATCCCTTTCTCTTTAACCTCGTCATGGACAGACTAGTAGAGAATCTTCCAAAAGCTATTATGGAAAAATAAATACCTCACAGTGGAAAGCAAAATGAGACTATACAAGACAACAATAAGACCGATCCTCACGACAAAATCCGCGACAAAGTTCTACAAGAATTAAGTAAGATCCAAGAAATATCCTAATGGAGCAGAACTAGAAAAAACAATGGAATAAACACGTAGATCTGATGGACAGTAACAGACTGGTAAAAAGGGCCAAACTCAAAAAACCTCGGGGCAGACCCCCGAAAAGGTGGAAAGAATGCTGGACGTCCACATCGGAAGAGACCTAATGGGGATAAAACAGGCAGTATGCCTACTTATATGACACACTATATAAGAAAGAAGAAGAAGATTTGATTGGTATTGTTAATTCCGCGAAATTCTCGTTGCCATGAACATCTTCCCCGCGCTCCTTTGTTTACTGCGTTGCGAAATGGAGTTTTTTTTATTAACAAATGCCCATAGAAGTTTTACAACTTTTAGAAACGAAGTTGTTCAGGACCTCTGTTTTGTTTAAAGGAGAGGAGTACAGCTTAGATACTATATTCTCATGATATGAGATACTATTCTCGCTTATAAATAGGGGAGACGCCATCTTACAACACTGCAAACACAGAGAACAACATGTTTACAGCAACCAGAATTTGGCGGAATTAATTGTTTGTTTTGAATGGTGTTATTTAACCCGCTAAATTCTGATTGTTATGAATATTTTCCTTGTGCTTTTTTATTTACAGTGTTGTAAAATAGTGCTTTTCTTTATTGAAATTGACCATCTGCATTTATAATTGAGAGAGAGACCACCATCTCATAACACTGTACCAGGTGTACAAGTATGAAATGTGGATTTTTTTTTTCTAAAAAAACATGCGGAAGAATGATAAAAAGTGCTTTATTCAAAGTCGCTTGTTATACATTTTTCCCATCTTTCGGGCAATTTGTGAATATCACGCCAGTAAAAATCTTCCCCTTTTGCTGCGAACCATTCATCGAAGCCATTTTTTCACATCTTCGTACGAACCAAAACGCTGCTCAGCAAATGCGTGACCCATCGATGCAAATCAAGGGGTAAGGAGCCAAGTCTGGTGAATAAGCCGCATGGGGTAGAACTTTCTGGGCTGAGTGCTTCCAACGTGTCGCGAACTGGTTTTGCCGTATATGATGAAGCATGAAGAAAAAATACACTGTATATATCATGAAAACACTTTATTTTTGCAATCAAATGACTTTGTGTTGCCTCTTTCGGTATTCTGGCCTTTTTTCAAGCAGCAAACGATTCAAATCGGTCAATTGTTGTTGGTAACGTTTAGTATTAACCGTTTCCCCAGGTTTTAACAGCTTATATAGACCATGCCCCTCTGGTCCCACCAAACACAAGCATCATCTTTCTGCCAAAGCGATTCGGTCTTGCGGTCGATGTGGATGGTGCGCCTGGGTCTGCCCATGATTTTTTACGCTTGGGATTCTCAAAATAAATCCACTTTTCATCCCCGGTAACTATACGATGCAAAAACGACTTCCTTTTGTACCGAGCGAGCAAAATGTCACACGTGTTTTTGCGCTTTTCCATTTGCCTGTCTGTCAACTCATGTGGTACTCATCTACCGGTCTTCTGAATCTTTCCTATCTCTCGTAGCCGATTGGAAACAGCTTGTTGACTAACGCCCAATTGCTCGGCGAGTTGTTTTTTGTGTTTGCGAATCATCTTCGTCCAACAATGCTTGCAATTCCACATCTTCGTATTTTTTTGGCGCTTTTCCACGTTCCTTGTCTGCAACATCGAAGTCACCACTTTTGAAAAGCCGAAACCATCGTTCACACGTAATTTGCGATGGAGCAGGTTCACCATAAGCTTCTCGATGTAATCGGTGTGATTCAACAGCAGTTTTCTTCAAATGAAAACAAAAAATTAATGCTGCCCGCGAATGCTCTTTGTTCGGTATAAATTTCGACATATTGAACACAACAACACAACACTATGCACACACTTTTCCAATTTATCACTCGTGCGCGTCTGTCACTTGTTGATGACACAACAAAATGGCGCAGTGTCAAATCTTTATAACACAAACTGCATTGGTGCACCATCTGTTGTCTGAAATCCTCATTTCATACTTGTACACCTGGTAAATAAAAGAGCATGAAAAAATGTTTATAACAACCAGAATTTAGTAGGATTGTTTGTTTTCATTAGTGTTAATTCCGCCAAATTATCGTTGATAAACATCTTCCCAGCGCTCTTTTGTTCACAGTGTTGTAAAATGACGTTTCTTTTAGTTACATATCCCCATTTCAAAACACTGTAAACAAAAGAGCGTAAAAAAGATGGCAGTATTGTTAATCCCACCAAATTCTGGTGGCTGTAAATCTCTTTTTCTCGTTATTTTGTTTACAGTGTTATAAAATGGTAGTCCCTCTTGGTTACAAACGAAAATACAAATTTTTGCTTGAATTTTGAGCCAGTTTAAGAGAGTTTATGTGTCTCTTGGTGTCTCTCTCTCAAGACGATCCTCTTGTATGGACCTCAATATAAACAGTGTAATTTTAGAACATTTTTTGCTCTTAAATGTGCAGTATCCAATTTAAACATTTGTAATAACGAAAATAAATGCTATCGGGAAAAGAAGCATATTTGCTTTCTCTGTCCAAACATAAACCTAACAGTTTCCAATCAAAGGAAAGGAATATGACGCCACTAAAAATCTTCAAACGTCAGTAATCACGACCCTTAAGAGTATATGACATTTCATAGAGGATAGATTGAGCGTTCCGTATCCCGCTGTGAAGTAAATATGGACGCAAAAATGTGAGCAAGGCAAAGCGAATGAGCGGCCAGTACCCTGTCTCTTTCTAGAATGCCGCGAAGCTACGGACGCTGTTGCAAATAATATTTGAGTGTGAGTGTTCTATTTGAACTGAAATCGGGTGGTGGCTTTTCTCGCCTTAAATTCCATCTCGGGATACTGGGCTTTGTTTAATACAAGCCTACAGAAAAAAACAGATATTGACCGCACAGTCGCTTTGTCTCTTTCTAGAGAGTGGTCAATTTTGTGAGGTTAATGCTCAGTCCATCCCACAGACATAGAGGATGGACTGAGCATTAACCTCATAAAATTGACCACTTTCTAGAAAGAGACAAAGCGATTGTGCGGCCAATACCTGTCTCTTTTCTGTAGGCCTGTAATAAAAACGAGGCGTAGTACCCCGAAACAGAATTCAAGGCGAAGCCCCATACCCGATTTTAGTTCAAATAGAACACTTAGAAATATTATTTTTAAGAGCGCCGTAGCTTAGCGGCATTCTAAAAACAGACAGCTACTGGCCGCTCATTCGCTTTGTCTCTCTCACACTTTTGCATCCATATTTACTTCACAGCGGGATACGGAACACTCAGTCCATCCTCTATGTCTATGGTCCATCCTCTATGCTTTGCCAGAGCTCCTTGCTTGTTGAAGTATGTGAATATTTATAAATAAAATTGATTGTGTTTTAACGTCATGCAACCAGTTATTCAACGTATCATGGGTATAAATTTGATTCAATTCTTTTAAATCTCTTATAGAAGAAAATTGTTTACAGACAAGTGTACCATTTGAAGAAAAGTAAGTTAGTATAGATTAGATTATTTTAATTTAAAATTAAAATAAAAAAATTGATAATTATTTTCGTTTTCACAGTCAGGCAACCACAAATACACTAAAAATGTATGTTTAGTTGCATATATAAAACGTAAAATGATATCGACGCTTCATTCGTCTAAACTTAATACCAATCACTACCACCACTCCAATTTTTGACGCCATCTTTACAGATTTTGTATATGACATTTGTATTCGGTGAATGTCAGTGAGTTAATTTCCAAAGTTTTTCTCGAAAATTAAATCTTATTTTGCGATTTAAAAGCACAAAAATGAACTCCCTAATGAGCTACGGAAGTGATGATGATAGTAACGACTCAGGAGACAACAAATTCCCGGTAATTACGTTAAAAATTACATAAGATTGGTAAATGTAAACATGTAATATGATATGTAGCCTCCATTGTTAGCGTTAGCGTGGAATTCTCTTATTGATTATCTACATTCAGTTTAAATGAACGATATATACTTAATTATTTTAATAGAAATTCCGAGAACAATTACAGGTTTTCTTAAAAAAAATTGGGCCTGCATATTGTTCGTACATCAGGGTATTTGAATAATTTTTAAAGATCCACACCCATATGTTCTATTTTAATTTTGTGGTTTATACACTCGCAATTTCATTATGTATATATACCGTATATTTTTTTATTTCTAATTGTTTAACAAAAATAATAACATAACCTTTTGCCAAATATTAGTTCGATGAACATCAAATCTTTGACAGGAGATGCCCGGACGTCAGAATGTGTCAAACTCAAAAAGCTACAGGAAACCCGCGGCACACGAGGATAATTATGAAGAAGTGGGAATGGACATGAGTGAGGTAATATTTATTTCTTAGAATTTAGAGTTTTTTTTTGGTTGAACACAGTTTATATATAACCAAGGTACCTCGGTTTTGATATTTAATTTATTTAAATATTTGTATTCATGAATGTTTTTCTGAGGAAGTAAATAGATAAGAGATGTTTTTAACCTATTGTATGGCTGAAAAATAAAGTTCCTTGTATGATGCTTTTTGTAATACAAAATAAGCTGTTCCTTCAATATTACCATATATTAAATGTAGATTGTAGTTTTATAGTTGGGTGGTTTTGCTCTCTGTAATTTTATTCAGAATAACACAGAAAACCAAAACACATTAATGTTATCTTAGTTAGTTATTTTTATGATAAATACCATTAAAATTGAGAGAATATAATATAGAGATTTGCTTGTCTAAATTTTTGGTTGTCAGTCATACAATAGAATGCATCTTTTAGGTTTCCACATTTTAAGATTTGACATTTCTTACTTGCTACTACTTTTGGGGTATTTTTCTTTAATATGTGGTGCTGCTACAATGGCCTATACACAATTATTTAAGACATAGATATTCCTTTTATTTTGTACAGTAACTTTTAAACAACCCTGCCTCTATGGGTCTTTACAATTAAGAGAAACATGGCTGTAAACAAAAGAGCATATAGAGGGGTATTTATTGTAACCAGAATTTGGTAGTATTAACAACACAAATCGAAATATGCAATTAATCCTGCCAAATTTGGATTGATATAAATATTTTCTCTGTGTTCTTTTGTTTGGAGTGTTTTAGAATGGCAGTCTCCAATAAATAGAAATGCAAATAAAGCAAAAATATAGTTCTAATTTGTAAAATAGACATTGTAAAAAAATATGGGTGTAAATCATGATCTAAAATATTAAGTATTGTGTATGCACCATTAGGTAGAAAATAAAAAGTAATAAATAAAACATATTTATGGCAATTGCCTTCTGGGGAACAATTATGCCTCTGTCATGTATGAAAGCAAATTAAATTTATTGGTGAATAATCTACTAACAATAATATATTGGGTTGTTAAAAACGTACTTAGCCTTTTTCTCGTTAGATAGCTTTATCGTCACATATGTCATGTAATATAAGCCCTATCGGACCACACTTACCATCAGTTGAAAGTTGACATTTGATGGTAGTAGACCTGCAAAAACTGTTGGATATTAAATTTTAATAATTTACAGTGCCTTGAAGATGAGTGAAATTTTTACAAAAGTTGTTTATAGTAGAGATACGTTACCAAAAGCAACAGCCAAAAGATGGTTCAGTCACTTTTGTTCTGGAAATTTCAATATCAAAGATGCTCCTCATACTGGTCGACCAATGACAGAAAAAGTTGATGGTATTTTGACAGAAGCTCAGCAAGACCAGTGTCTAAATAACCTCATCATCGTCAAAGAACTAAACATCCATCACCCAACAGTTTTAAATCATTTGGAGAAAGTCAACTACAAGAACAAGCTCAATGTTTGAGTGCCACATGATTTAATGAACTCAATTGAATTTCCATGTGCAGATCACTGCAGAAACATATTGAAATCGAGTTATTTCTGATTCGGTTGATGACGAGCAATAAAAAGTGGATCATGTGTGACAATAATGTGCGAAAAAGTTCATCGTGGAAACAGGATGAAGCTTCACAAATGATGGCAAAGCCTAAATGGACACCAAAAAATGTTAAGTGGTGAGCTTGGTGGGATTGAAAGGGAATCGTGCATCATGAGTTGCTGCAGCTACTGTCAGCAATTGACATGATTAAAGCTTTCAATTAAAAAAAATCGGCCTGAAGGAGTTAACAGAAAAGTGTTGTGTTCCACCATGATAACTGCAGACCAAAACCATCTTTGACGACTCGGCAAAAAATAAGACAGCTGGGCTGGGACCTTTTGATGTAACCACCTTATAGCCCAGACCTTGCACCATTAGACTACCTTTTGTTTCACTCTCTGCAGAGCTTTCTGTTAAGTCAGTTTCAAAAGAGGCCTGTGAAAATCACTTGTCATAATTTTTTGCCCAGAAACTCGGAAGTGACGGAGTGTTGCCAGAAAAATGACATAAGGTCATCGAATAAAATGGCAGATGAAAAGCAATTGGCCCAATTTTGACTTTAAAAGGTTGAATACTTTTTTGACAACCCTCTATATTCGTGAGGGTGTTTTTTAACTCATCTACCTAGCCATAAAAAAGACTTCATACAAATTACTGTCACTGTTCTAAGTACTTCTCAGAAAGTACTCATCAGATGCGACGAGACTTACATGTTTTATTGGCTGGCATTCCCCCCATGAGGCGCGCGTTTGTGTAATGGAATTATAGAAGCCTCCATAGTCTTTGGAAAGTTAATGGCGACTTTTTTTTGGGACTATGAAGGAATTTTGCTTATTGAAAAAATGAAAAAAGGTCCATGGAAAGGTTAAGAAAAGACGATACAAGATCTGAAGCAGGTCACTAGAAGAAAACGTCCGAATTTATGGAGAACCCAAACTGACGTGACAACTACAGGGCTCACAAAACTCGCGCAGTTCAAACAGTATATTGACCAAGTCACAGTTACCAATTTATGGCCCTTATTTTATGCCTTGTGACTTTTTTGTGTCCTAACATCTGACAAAAATTTTCTTCAGGTGATAAGTTAAACGCCGCTGTTGTGTCGTTTGTTGAGGCACAAGTAATGAAACGACTCTAGAAATGCTGGACTAAGTGTATTACTGTCGGCGTTGGACCTCTGTGAGTTTTCTGTCACAGTTAGGCATATAGTTTAGAAAAAAAAACACCCTCTTAAAATTAATGTATCATTAGTAAACAAGCTGATAAACTCCTGTGACTTAGCAGTCTAGGTAACCTTCAAAAATAATGATATCAATCAATAGTAAACATGTTTCGACCTCACTTGTACAAAATATTCCTTTTTAAATTAAAGTTATTTGAAAGGCGGGTGTTTGATTCGTAAATGCTACAGTAATGTCAAATCTTAAAAAATGTATATATATATATATATATATATATATATATATATATATATATATATGTATATGTATATATACATATACAGTGGCATGCAAAAGTTTCCGGCCAGTGACATTTCGTACTCTAATTTGTTAAAAAAAAAAGACTAATGATTTTTAATCATTATGAGATGTGAGTATGAGATATAGGAAACAAAATAATATAGTAAAAGAATATTATTTATGTTTGTGAATATATTTATTATTATTATTCTTATATTTATATGTGCAAAAGTTTCCAGCCACTTTGTACTACGAGAAAAATTATTAGTCCATATGCTCTATAATAGACCTAAATTATATTTTTATGTTAATATTTTGTAGCCATAGCCTTTGCAGCGATAACAGCCGCACAACGATGTGGCATTGACTCAATTAATCGATTAATACAAGCAGGTGAAATTTTATCCCATTCTTCCTTCAATGATTTGAATAATGCGGCTCTATATGAATATGTATGCTTTCGAACTTGACGATCTAGTGTTCTATTGGGTTCAAGTCCGGTGATTGAGATGGCCAGCTTAAAACTCTCACATTCGAAGCAGAAAACCACTGTTTTAACAACTTGGATGTATGTTTGGGGTCATTATCCTGCTGAAATATCCAATTCTGCGGCAATGTTTCTTCAGCATATGATAACAAATTGTTTTCTAAAATGTCCTTGTAAATATCAGCGTTCATATTTCTGTTGGTCTCGATCAGTGGACTGACTCCTTGTGCAGAGAATATTCCCCAAACCATCACACTTCCTCCACCGTGTTTTACAGTCGGAAATTGGTACCGAACATCATTTCTCGTGCCAATAGAACGTCTACATGCCTACCATCGCTTCCAAAAAGATTAAATTTAGATTCTTCTGAGAAAGCTACCTTTTTCCAATCTTTGATTGTCCAGTTTAGGTGATTAATGAATTTTTAATACCTATACGGCCAAAAAGTCATCATGTAGTCTTCGTGTCACAGTACTACGACTAACATTAGCTAGGTTTCCATCCTTTAGCTCGCGTGCAATTTCGGCAGCAGTTTTCTCGACATCCGCAGTTGATTTGCGTTTACGATCTACTTTTTTAGACGTTTTTCTTGGTCTTCCACTACGCGGACGATCTTTTAAACCATATCCACAACTGTATTTTACAATAATATCGTTCACGGTTGATTTACCTATCGGTAATAATGAAGCAATCTCACGAGAAGACTTTCCTTCTGAAAATTTTATTACTTTCACACGAATTTACACGATTTGCATATGCCGAGCCATGTTTATGCTCCCACGACCTTTTATGAACTAAATGTGAACATTCAACGCGCTATTCGTAAATACGTCTGTGAACGTCGGACTGCGTCAATGTATATTATGTGGTCGGAAACTTTTGCACATATAAATATAAGAATAATAATAATAAATATATTCACAAACATAAATAATATTCTTTTACTATATTATTTTGTTTCCTATATCTCATACTTACATCTCACACATGATTAAAAATCATTAGTCTTTTTTTTTAATAAATTAGAGTACGAAATGTCACTGGCCGGAAACTTTTGCACGTTCACGTTTATTCCTCTTATTTGAAACAAAAAAAATACTGAAAGAAAAAATTCCAGTTCCCCTTATTTTGCTCCCTGTTTCTCACAAAATTTATATTTAAATGTGCAAAAAGATTTGATGATATTAACATTCTCTGTTATTAATTATATTATAAAGACCTTGTATTCGAATCGAGCCTTCAACAATCGACCGACTTACGATGTGATTGAGAACCAGAATTCTGCAGCCGTTCGGTAAGTATTGTCTTAGGGTTTTTTTAGGTAAATAAATTGGTGAATGTTGCGACCTTTTTTTAAATACATGTATATTTTTTTATAAACAAAATGAAAATTCGTAATCTTGTCGGCTAAATTATTATGAACCTAATTTGAATGGAACATTTTTCGAATATTCGGAAAGGTGTAACCTGGTTACCTATCTTCTATAAAATTTAAAATGCCTATTTTTCGCAAGCTCTTTTGGCGGTCTACCTATATCGCTTAACTTTTAATTTTTTGTATAAGGGAGCAAGTCTCGTAAGTGGAAAGTACGTGGTTCGATCCCAAAATTCCTGGGCTAACGTTATAAAATTTGAACTAGTTACGTTTAGGTTTCATGACTCCTCTAGTCACTTTCAAAGTAGTCCGTCTCCCTACACCCGAATGCGCTAGCTAAATCTTTTTTTTTTCATTGGTCGATGCGGTCATTGCCTGCACCGCTGCTTGCGATTCGCATTGTACTTCCTCTACCGTCTCGAAACGGCTATCCTTTGACTTTATCGTCATATGGGGGAATAGCCACAAGTCATAGGGTGTCAAATCGTGCAAATAAAGGAGGTGGGGATAACAATCAGGGCCAAAACCTGTTTCGTACAGAACGAACTGTGTATTGTCGTAATGCACTCTTTTCCCACCAAAACTTTGACTGTTTTCAAAATAATTCCTCAGAGATTATCAGCATTTTTCGACGACGGTCTTCACGAATGATTTGTTGAAGTTGGGCGATGATTTCAGGAGTGGTTGCATTCGAAGGTCTTCCGGAATGACCACCATCTTCCGCCGATGTTCGGTCTGCCTTAAATCACGCAAAACAGTCGAAAATTAGCCGTACGACGTGATCCTTCCCGAATTATTTCATACGTTTCAGTAACACTTTTTCCCGAGTTGAAAACAAAATTTCACACTCAGGCGCTGCTCTTTGTTCAAATATTATCAGTTATAACAATCGCAGAGAGATCCAATTGGACATTTACGCAATCCTGCCTTCAGAACAAGCTAATCGAGCTAGCAAGTGGAAACTTGTCACGCAGTGGTGTTACGAATGTACCTACCTCCACATTATATCGGCGCGAATCGATACTGTTTCGTGTTCTTGTTATATAGCGTTAGCCCGGGAACTTTTGGATCGCACTACGTAATAGCACTTTGTTCATGTTACATCCAAACTAAACAAAATAGTTCCTAAGATGATATAAAATAAATTGTACATAACTCATTTATTTTTTAAATGGTTTTAATACCCTTTGGATATGTGGTGGAACCAGCATCATTAACTGTTAGGTGTACGAACTAACCAAACAAAATTATCGTCAAATTCGGAAAACAATATTCTTGCCTGTTTTTTTTTTTATCTTTTTCCAAGGTGCTACAAAAAAATATGTTTGTAGTAGTTAGACGAATATTAAAAAATTAAGAAAAGTTATTATCTCTACATCTTCTAAGCTTCTGATCTGACTTTTATTGTCTAAAATTGCAGGCTGTATGTATTAAGGTATATTTTGAAAAAATAGTATTACCAGTTTATAGGAATCGTAACACCTTTATACCTCAGTTGGAAGTACAGCGGCCTAGAAAATTAGTAGTTCCGAGTCCAAATCTCGGTGGAGTTAGAACTACCATTATTCAATCTTTCAAAATTTATTTGAGTGCAACTAAAATATATCCGATGTAGTTGTGAATGTTGTCCGCCATGTATTTAAAATTATTATCAGTTAAAAAAACAGAAAATATATCTATAATGAGTATAATAATAGTTTTGGAACTATTTTAAAGGTACTTTTGTATACAAATTTTGCTTTCACAAACATTTTTTTCGGATTATTATTTTTTTCAATTATTTATTGTCTAATTTCTATACAGAAATTAATAACTATACTAAATTAAAGAATGAGAATAATAATACAATATTCTTTGCTCTATGTTCACCAGAGCCAAATACCACACAAATATTCAATCCCAACCCAAAAATTCTTCCAAAAAAAAACAAAACAAAAAAAAGGGACCAACGGTTAAGAAAAACCGTTTTATCTACAGGAGTCTGACGATTCGAGCGGTCCTCCATCTAAAAATCCGAACCAAAGTGGTAGACAAGATAGGCCGAACCACCACTCGTCTTTTTCCCCAACAAAACGCACGAAAAAGCGGCAGCAGAAGCCCGAAAACCAGGAAAGAGGAGGAGAAGCGACCGGGCAGGCCTGAAGAAGGAAGAAACAAAGACGATAGGTATAGGAGTGAAGATAAATACAGAAGAAGAGAACGAGATGAAAGGGGAAGCAGGGATTCTAGAGATGATGATAGGAGGAGCAGAGACGGTGGTATTCGAGAGGATGATAGGGAAAGAGGAAGAGATAGAGATAGGCATAGGGACGATAGGAGGGATAGTAATAGGTGAGTGAGTTTTCTTGAGTTAATTAATTGTATATATTTATCAGATAATTTCTCCTAATACTTAAAAAACTGGTACTTTTATTTTGATCTTAGTAGCAATTAATTATCGTTTTCCTTGTTTATTCCAGATATAGTAGAGACAGAGATAGACGTGATAGGGATAGAAGGCGAAGCAGGAGTCGTGGTGATAGGAGACGGTCTAGATCGCCCAGAAGATCGTCTAGATCGCCGAGGAGAACATCTAGGTCGCCCAGAAGGTCGAGGTCGGGTTCTAGAGAAAAGGGAAAGTTTTTGTCTAGAAGAGAGAAAGCTGATAAAAGAATGGATAGGTTGGATAAGTTAGGTAGGCGTTTTGGTGAACTCTAGTTACCAGTAGAAGTTATATTGTATGTTTGTACAAGTTGGATTGAATTCTTTCTTGAACCTTGGAATATTGAATATATATTTTTTCAATTTCTTGGGCTTTATGGTTCTTTTGTTTTAAGGATAGAGAAATTACATCATGTTCTAGTTAGAATTTATTGAAAACGTTTCGCCCGATTTTCAGGCTTCTTCAGTTCATATGTGTGGGTTGAAACGAAGACACACTTAACATTCTTTAAAAGGTGTTACTAAGACGGTCACATTTTTTAAAAATTTTTAAAATTTAAAAAAAAAAAATAAATATATATATATATATATATATATATATATATATATATATATATATATATATATATATATACAGTCGACACTCTATATAGTGAAAGACCAAAATGTTGACCGAAATTTCACTATATAAAGAAAAAATCCGTATATATTGCTATGTATGTATTTTATATTGGTAATCATTTACTTGTATTTTATAAGGTACAAGCAACAAAAAAATTGCAAAATTGAATTATTAGAAAAGATTTTATTAAACATTTGAAAGTTTAAATAGTACATAGCATGTACAGGGCTAAATACATACATAAAGTCCGTACGTTATATCTTTACCCGTGCGTCATAGTTTTCAGGCCATATAACAGACAACTATTATATTATTTGTCTCTTTTCACCAATAAATCGTAGGTATTGATAAAAAGAGACAAAAAATATAATAGTCGTCTGGGATATTGCCTGAAAACTATGACGCACGTGTGAAGATATAACGTACGGACTTTATGTATGTATGTACTACATACGAAATAAAAAGAATAATACAAAATCCGTTAATACATATGTACATACTACGTACATACGTACTAGGAAAAATAATCAGTTATTTTCTTTTGAACATTACTTTTGAAAAATAATTGTTGCTCAACAAAATTCTCGCGCATTTATTCAAATGCATAAAGATTTGATCTGGTACACTTTCCTGGCCCCTGAGAGTAGTTCGCACAATGTCAAATGCATTTCTTATTTCATTTTCACTAAATTTAGCAGGACATTCCCCGGTTTCAGTTTCTTCTTCATGATCTTCTATACTTTTTATATCGTCAATTATGTCTTGGTCAGTTGGGAGATCTGTCGTGCCAACATCATTGTCGATTTCTAAGAAATCTTCAAGTAAAAAATCTGCGTCGACGATAGCAGTTTTTTGTAGAATACTCCATTGCCCCATTCGTCAATTTTTTCAGTAGAACCTGTTTTAGAAAAGCAGATTTTGATAGTTTTCTGAGAAACATTTTCACTCCATACTTTAGCGACTTCGGTTATACACTCTGTAAGGGTAATCAGTTTTTGGACTGGAAGGTTGTTATCAGTTGCATTAACAATTTTGTGAACAATTCTGTTTCGGTAATGATGTTTAATGTTTTTTATAATACCCTGGTCCATAGGTTGCAATTTGGAGGTCATGTTTGGTGGAAAAAAAGATCAATTCAATATTCCTTAATTTTTTACTTACAGTAACTGGATGTGCATCACAATCTTTCGCTTTTGGCTTTTCATTTTCGTGTCCAGTTCTTTGATCCATCTTTCGAAAATCTCAGAAGTCATCTATGCCTTTTTTTATTATTGGCGTAATCTAACTCCAGAGATTTAACTCCTTTTAAACAACGGGGATTTTTGCTTTTACCAATGAGCAGTAATTTCAGTTTTTCTGAGCCATCCATGTTTGCTCCAACCATAAGTGTCACCCTTTCTTTACTTGTTTTAACACCAAAACATTTATCACTTTTAAAAGCAAAAGTTTTATTTGGCAAACATTTAAAAAACAAACCGGTTTCATCACAATTGAAAACGTTTTTTCGCTCGTACTTTTTCAATGCACTTTTTAAAACAGTTTCACTCCAAATGTCACAGTCCTCCTGACTAACGCTTGCACTCTTGCCAGACACCGTCTTGAAAACAATTGAATTGCGAGTCTTCCAGGCACTCAACCACCCTTCACTAGCTTGAAAATTAACGCAGTTAAATTCTTTAGCAAATTGTAGAGGCTTTTGCTTTATTAAATTTCCCGATATTGGTACGTTTTGATGCGTACGGGCCACTTGAAACCATCGTAAAAACTGCTTCATTTACATCCTCGTAAGTACTCACCCGTACTCGTTTTCGACTGCTTGGAACACTAGGTTTCTTGATGATACTGTCGCGACTTTTTATTATCAGAGAGACGCAACTTGGAGAAAACACCAAATTTTGCAGCAACATCAGTTTTTTTGCAGCCTTTATCAACTTCCTTCAAAACTTTAATTTTCTCAGCTAAACTTAAACACACTCGCTTGGAGATCTTACTTGATTCTTAAACAAAAAGAAACTGAATCTGAATTTGGGAATTACTAGGCCTCGACTATAAAATGGGTTTTTTCCCCGGGGTTTCTATAAAATGGGTTATTCCCCGGGTTTCTCACAGAAATCTACATGATTTATTGCCAACCATTAGGCGTTATAAACGCGTTAAGAACCTTTTCAAAAGAATGCGTCATAAAAATGGAATTCGTGCTAATGTTAGATAAAAATGGGAAACCCGAAATGGCCAGGATCTCAATAAATGCATAAAAATATATACATAAAATTCCGGTAAAAATTTTATTATATAGAGTGTTACTATTTTACAGATTCACTATATACAGGTCTTTTTACATGAAATTTCATTAAAATATTCTAGGTCTTGAAAAAATTGCACTATAAAGAGTTTTTCACTATATAGAGTTTCACTATAAACACTGTTGACTGTATATATATGTATATATATATATATATATATATATATATATATATATATATATATATATATATAATACATAGAAAAATTAATATAAGGATACATTCCGTCGTTTGTTCCATTTTGCAGACATTTCGCCAAGATCACACTTGGCATTTTCAGTAAATCACTGAACTCCGACGGGTCTGCATTGAACATAGCAAGTGAGACCTTGACGGAACGTCTGCAAAATTCCACCTGGAATGTAAAAGAAGAACGGACGTATTCCCAGATTAATATTCCTACACATTTATCCATTAGTAGATATCGACGACTGATCAGTATCTATAGTTTTGGGTATTTTTTAGGAATACAATTTAAGCCAGACAATTATCCGGCTTCTGCAATAGAAGAGGCAGAAAGTAAGAGCAAAAACGCCAACAATGGTGACAGATTCTTTATGCCTGGCATTACAGGTAAAATTTTTTATATAGTATGTAATATAACATAATTAATTACGAGGGTCATTCAATAAATAAAGAGACAAATAGCTCCAGCTCAAAAACAGTTCATTGCAACGCTACAAAATTTGGCCTACTTTTCGACATAATCCCCCCAACGTTAATACACTGGTCCCACCTTTCTGCTAGCTTCTTGATTCCTGGGCCAAAGAATTCTTTCGGTTGACGTCGAAGCCATTCTTGCACTTTTTCCTTCACTTTTTAATTGTCGATGAATCTCTTTTCACGTAGGGCATCTTTGAGAAGTCCGAACAGGTAAAAATCACACGGAGCCAAGTCTGGGCTGTATGTGGGATGAGGTGAGATCTCCCAACCCAGTTCTTGAAGCTTTTCTTGGGTAAGTGGTATGAGGGCGGGCATTGTAAATGGTTCTGAATAATATTGGGAACAGTTTCAAGGCTTATCCTAACCGCCTGAGCTATCATTTCAACAGTAATTCTTCTGTTATCACGAATAAGTTCTTCAATCCTCGATTTCAACGAGGGACCGGAAACTTCGACTGGACGCCTATTTCGCTGCTCGTCGCACACTCCTGTTTGGCCATTTTTGAACCGATCTATCCACTTGTAAACGTTCGCAGGGGTCATGTAATTTTGTCCATACTGTAATAACATTCTAGAATGTATTTCACTTGGCTTAACACCTTCTGCTACTAAAAATCTGATGACAGAACGCTGCTCTTCTAAAGTGCAGTCTTCCAATGGACTTGCCATGGTAAACTCGATATTTTGAGGTTATGTTTACATTATATGATGAACAGCTGATTAAAACTCATCACAACGTTGCCAACTTGCATTCTTAGAAGTATGGAGCGTTTTCGTTGAATGGGTTTAACCTGAGACCAACTTATTGAATGACCTTCGTAATGTCGATGATATAATAAACTTAACATTAGATAAATAGTCGCCTGTTCTCACTCGTGGAATCAAAATAATAAAAGCGGGGTAAAACTCACGAAAACAACCCCATTCTTAATGTTGCTATTCTCGTACTTGATTCTGTAGCTCGCTTGTTTTGTCTTCAGTCTCCGCGGGACACACTGGTCGCCCCGCTCATTACCTCATCGGATAAAGTTCGTCGGGATAGTCAAGAACGATACTGTATTGTTAACAGGAGATGCAAAGTGTTCTGAGAGATGAAAAATTTTGTCTCATCTTCAGTATACATTTATATTGCAGATCTGAAGAGAAGATTATTATATTGTCTATTGATGTTAATGGGGTGCTCAAAAAACAAATAAATTAGTTGTGTTCATTACATTTTGTATTATGTTTTACAGGACGTTTCAGAGAACAAATAGAAAAAAGAAAACAACTTTGGCAAAAGGCCAAGGATCAAGAACCAGGACCTTCTACTGCCCAACAATCTATAATACCTTCTGGTGGTAGCAAAGCTACCAAAGTGTATGAAGCTACCACATTTTCAGATGGTAAGGTTTTTACTGTTATTTAGATTAACATCCTGTTAGCATTTTACTACATGGGGTAAAAAACCCAGAGATTTTTGAAGAAATAACAATGTCCTTGCCAAATATCGATTTTATTATTCAACATAACATAGTTTCCTTCAAGAGCGATACACTCGCGCTCTTCCAACACTTGTAAAATAATCCTCAGTTTCTCATTCAACTTCTTCATTTGAGCCAAATCTATTTCCCTGGATTCACCTTTTCAACTTTAGAAAGAGGTAATAATCGCTGGAGGCCAGATCTGGTGAATATGAAGGATGAGGAAGCAATTCATAGCCCAATTTTACCACCGATTTTATGAAGTTTGATCTGGTGCGTTATATTTGGTGAAACTCACCTTTTTTCATCGATAAATGCAGCCTTTTTTTCTTGATTTCACCACTCAAGCGGTCCAATTCATCATCATCCAACCTCTCTCGTCCACTGCTGGACATAGGCCTCCTCCAAGTCCTTCCAGTTCCCTCGATGTTGTGCTTTCGCTATCCAGTTCGGTGCAATTCTCTTTAGGTCGTCCGTTCATCGGCTAGGTGGTTTGCCTCTGCTTCTTTTTGTCTTGCCGCGGTCTCCACTCAACAATTCTCTTCGTTCCCCTATTGTCCGTCAAACGCGCTACGTGAACGGCCCACCTCCAGTTCACCTCCATAATACGCTTTATAATATTTACTATCTTTGTAGAGTCTTTAATGATTCTGTTCAGGAGTCTGTCTCTTCTTGTAACGCCTAGCATTGACCTTTCCATTGCAAGCTGTGCTACTTTTAATTTCTGTGTTCTTCCTTGTCAGAGTTAGAGTTTCAGCTCCGTAGGTGGTGACTGGCATTACACATTGCTCGAATACTTTTCGTTTTAGACTTAAAGGTATATCATTGTTCTTGAATGTAATACATAGGCTGAAAAGTTCTTGCTCTAACACATAGAAGTCGCCCTTAACTTCTGCGTACAAAATACATGAAGGAAGTTAAGATCCCTTCTCCCGATGGCTAAGGTAGAAATTAATTATTAACTTCCAGTCCATGTCGAAAATTTAATTTTAATTATTAATTAATTAATAAGTAATTAACATTTTAAAAAATGAACAGAATTAACATTGTTTAGTAGTACTTTTTCTACAAACATTACAAAAAAATTATGAGAATATAATTAATTATTATATTACTATTAGGATTTTTTTCACCTAACAAATTCAGTCTGCGCCGTGGACTCTTAGGCGGCGAAGGTTAGTTCAGGTCCTCTCCAATAGTACATCCTTGTCTTTGGCTGGACAATATTCCCTAATTCTGTCGTGTAAATATTTTTTTTCTTTTGTAAGTGAGTCCCTCAGGTGTTAATTTGATAGGAAAGTCCTCTGGACAGGAAATATCAGTAGTATCTGGTGTTTTACCCACGTTCCGTCAACCGTCTTTTTTGTGCACACAAATCCTGGTTTCTACTTGCTAAATCTAAAATGGAAATAATTTGTAATGAATGTATTGCTTTTCCATTGTTTGCTTTTAAAATACTAGTTCCAGTCATAGATAAGAACCAATATTTGCACATTTTCAGTACCAGTCTGACCTGCTTGGTTGTGTTGGAAAGTTGGAGTTGATTTTTTTTATAATACTGGCAACATCTTCAATGCAACTAGCACTCTGGACTGTCCTCTTTGGGGTCAGTTTTTGATTTTTATGAATTGGCGGCTCAAGTCTTTTTTAGTGTTTTAAAAGTCTCTTGAATCGTTTTTCCTCGAGCCCGTTTGCAAAAAGAAAGAGCTTTTTTTGCACGCACTTTCTCTCCTCAGTTTATACAACTGTCGAAGCCTTTTTCCATCTTTTTCTTTACTGCCGCTGCCTGGCTTTACTTCATTTTGGTTTCTAGAACTCCCGCGCACCTGGCCCAAAATTACCATTTCCATTACATTTATACATTCCAAATAGTAGTCCAGAGAGTTGCTGTCCATTTTCATTTTTATGATTTCGTCCATTGTAAACTTTCTGTGGCATTGTTTTTGGTAACAACCGTCTTATTACTTATCAGTACTAGGACCTTACCTTCCTCCATATAAAATGCATGGTTCAAGATAAGGTCCCAAGGTCCCTTTTTTCGAGGTAGAAAAATCTTTTTTGGTATTTCCGATCCAATAATCGACTTAAAATCAGCTGCATAATGTTCAGAACATGCCTGAGTAGTGTGATTAACCTTGACCTGAAAAGAGACAAAATTTACCCTCCACCTGCTCCTTTTTTTTAGCTCTCCTGAAAAATTTTGCCTGTGGAGATAAGGGCCCTTTTCCTGTGGACGATCACATATAGTTGTTTTCGACGGAGCAGATGTGCTATAACACTGCTGGCTGTATTTTTTCTCATCAAAAAGCCATGTTTAATCAACACGCGAAATTTATTTTGTTCCATCGTTTTGCAAAAATTGAAAGTAGCGTCACTCAGATAGCTGTAACTTGCAAACTAATAGACAAAATATCATGAAAATTTTGCACGAATCTTCTGATAGTTGACACTAACTGAAAATCATATGGTTATTTTTGTTTGTGCTGCGATCTATCGAAAAGTCTCGGGACTTTTCACCCTATGTAATTATTTGTCGATTTTTATAAATGAACTGACCCTTAAGAATAAGTTATTGTTTGACAATTGACCATTATTTTTTTTTTTTATTTCAAGACAAAACTTCAAGTAAATTTAAGCGTCTAATGGGTATCAAAGATACAAATGCTGAAGCGCTGCCGGTAAAAGCGACAGACGTCTTAAAGAAACAGCAGGAAATGTTCACATCGATGGAAGCACAATATGAAGTGGCCAGGACGGCGACGCATACTATGAGGGGAGTGGGGTTAGGATTCGGTAGTTTTCAGAGATAATCAAAGCACGGCTTGTTTCAAGGTTGCTTTAGGGAAGGATACCTTTTGATTTTTTTTTTTTTGAGGGGTGTTAACGTTTAAGAAAGTAATTTCAGGAGATTTTTTTTTATTTAAAAGGTGTGTCTTTCGACAACGCTATAGCCTAAAACTAACCCTTATTCCCGCATCCCTTTTGTGTTACTCTCTTAAATCTGAAATACCTTGCGTCGTTCAGTCAATTATTTTGATTATGGATTTTGTGATTTTATAGTTTTTTAAGTTATAATTATATAATAAAAACGTAATTACTGTAGATGTATTTTACTTAAACTGTTTGTCCGGTCTTTGCCAGCTAACATTCATCACAGTACTAATTGTACAGGATGATAATTGAGTATGTGATTAAATTTTAAGACATAATTTTTTACTTATTCAAACTTGTTGTACAGTGTGATCATCTTTACACGCCCGGCTCCGATTTATGGAAAATTGTTGGATATTTATTTATTTTTTTTGAATGTGGAATGGTATAGTGCATCTCAAGGAGTATACTGTCGTATTTGACATTTCGTAATAAAAACGACGCTGGGAACCGCGAGGCTAAACAACTTTTTCTTTTCCATCGACATACCATTTGTAAAACGCCACTGGAAAGCTCTAATTTTTTCAACATTTTTTCCTTAAACTGTTTTGTTCTAATTTCTTTTGCAAAAAATTTATGCAGCAGGAACCCTCTATTTTTTAATCTTCGCGGTTGCCATGAATCGTACGCCACGTTTGGCGGTTTTCAAACAATTTATCTAGTAGGCTGCTGTCATTTTAATGTGACAGCTCTTGTTTGCACACCTATTCAATTCAATAGAGTTAAACTAAGTAGACAGTATGTTAATAGCTTCTGGTTGAAGTGGTTTCCCACGCTGAAAAAGTAGATATTATTCTTATTTATTAAGAAGCCGTTAGACTGTACCGAGAAGATATATCCCGGAACACACTATGTTGTGTCGATTAGAAGGAAATTTGAGGAGTAATATGGATGCATTTTCTGGACAGAAAGGTATTTCTAAAGGAAAAGCTGTTTTAAGAGATGAAAAAGTAGCCGATATTATGCAATATTTTCAAAACCAGCCATATAATTCAATCCGTCGAGCAAACAGGCAATTGAATGCATCTATGCATACCATGACTAGAAAAAATGCATAATCTTCAGCTATTAACACAATATTATTCGGAACGACGGCAGTTTGGTAGCAGAAATGATGATTAAACGTGACGATGAACGTTATTTTCTGCATCATGTATCATGGATAGACGAAAGTCATTTTGTCAGCAACGGCAAACTTAACAGAAAAAATCATTACTGGGCTGACGAGAATTCATACAACGGTAATCAAATTCAGAATTAAGGCCATTATGGTGTTAATGTATGGTGTGGGATAATTGGGAGACATTTGGTTGGACCATAGTTTTTGAGGGAACACTAACTGGAAATAGGTACCTTAATTTGTTGGTTAATACTCTACCAGTTGTATTAGAAAAATGTTCCCCTTATTTTAAGAAGGCATATGTGGTATCAACACGACGGAGCACCATCTCATATAACTGCTGCTGTTAGCAGAGTATTTGAATGAACAACGAAGATAGATAGGGGTTCGCAGCCTAGTTATTTAGTGGGCATCTAAGTCACCAGACCTCACGCCGTCAGATTTTTTCTTGTGGGGGACTCTTAAAGATATTGTATACAAAACTGCGACAAATGATATTGAGCACTGAAAGGCAAAAATATCAGATGCATGCATATCTGGAGAAATTATTTACAAAGCCATTCATTAAACGGTAATGAAAAAAAAATGAAAATGCATGATAGAAGAAAGACATATAGAAAATTTCTTATGATTTTTTTTTTGTTATTTTTTAAAGTTTCAAACATTGAATTTTACAAATATGTAATAAGTTATGTAATGTTAAAAGTTATATAGTTTTATTGTGGTTTTAATAAAAATAATGTATTCTTGTTTTTTATTGTTCAAAGATATTTTATGAAAAGGAAAACCACAATAGCATAGTAACTATTATAATTATGTCAGATTAAAGTATGCCAGCCGCCTACTAGATAAATGTGGCTTAGCATGGCAACCGCGATGACCAAAAAAGAATATTTTAGAGGGTTTTTATTGCATAACTTTTTCCAAAACGAATTAGGAAAAAACAGTTTAAGGAAAAAAACTGTTGAAAAAATTAGAGTTTTTCGTTGCCGATTTACAAAAGGTATGTCGACGGAAAAATAAAGTTATTTGGCGTTGCGGCTCCCAGCATCATTTTCACTACCAACTGTCAAATACGGCAGTATACCCTTAACACGCATTATACAATTCTACATTGAAAAACAAATAAGAATTCAACAATTTTCCATAAATCGGGGCCGGGCGTCTAAAAATGATCACCCCGTATGATTTAACCATAAATAAGGCTAAAAATGAATCTCTTTCAACAATATATTTGTTTGCAGAGGTGATATCAATAACCTTAAAAAAAAGGAATTTCTTTTACCGACTACAGACACATTAAAATTCGATCAGGAATCAATCACGTACTGAAGTTTGTCCACATACTTAAACACCATGTATATTTATAACTCATTTATCTATTGGTTAATTTACAGTTAGCTAACAAAGACCACGCCTTATACCTAATTTTTTTTTTGGGGCCTATTTAAGTAAAGCAATTGTGAAATAATACTTTTCGTTATAAAATTAGGACGTTAAATAAAACCAACTGTAGAGAACATATTCAAAGGATTTTATTTCATTTATTTTTCACGTTATCTTAGTTACATTTATCCGTATAAATGAGTTTTACAATTTTAAGTAAACTTACTCGACGTACAGCTGCGACCAATAAAAAGTATCACACCAAATATCGACCTCGGCTGTACGTTTATATATCTACAATTAATCAGGCTTTTCTAGTCACAAATATATATACAGTGAAATTTCTAGATAATATTTACAAGCTAAAGTTTAAATAAATATTGTTACGACGTTTCAGACGGAGTCACTGAACCACCTTCGGGTTTGCTTTCTAGAGAAAACGGAGGGATCCTGCAGTCGAATGTGTAGCCGTCTTCGCGTTCCATCCTAAAGGTTCCCCTTAAAAAAAATAATGATAATAAAGATCGCTAGTGGTTTCTGAAATACACAAACACAATATTTGAAATAATACCCATTGAAAGAAGGGATTCGAAAATGGGTTTGGACGAGTTCGCATGCTAACTAGAGATGTAACTGGTAATACTTTATAGGATCCGGCAAAACCGGGTACCCGGTCGGGTAGGATACGGTAATATTATATTAAATTTGTTCTTTTGCGTTTTGCTAATATTTTCTGATAATACTGCCAACTTTAGGTGGTTTTTTATGGTTTGGCGATATTGTTAAGACACGATAAATTAGCCCTTTAGAAACTACGCGTCTGGTTGCTTTGTGTGAAACCCCCCCGTCTTTAGCGGTAATACAATTATATTCTAATAATACAGAGATTTTACAACGCTTATTTTGGTAGGCCCGCTGTCTTTATCGTTATTTGAAGCATGCGCCCACCGTTTGGAGCTCGTGTAGTAGTAAAGGGAAGAAATTAAACACGACTGTTATCGTTATTTAAAGCATACATCCACCATTCGGAGCTTGCGCAGTATTGAAACAAGAGAATCCTTTATTAAGGATAACAATTTCCCCTATTTAGGAACTTATAAGAGAGGTTATTTTAAGTTCGCTCTTCTTATCGCTATTATGGTAAGGCCTGTTTTTAGTGTTCCGTACGGAACACTTAAAAGATGACTTCGGTGTCTGTCCGTCTGTCACACCCGATTTTCTCCGAAACTATTTGTCATAGAAAGTTGAAATTTGGTAATAATATAGGAATTGATGGCCTCATCAGAGCCATGTAGTTTTGAAAGTTGAATTTTGACTTAAGGGGTTAGTTTTGGGGGATGAAATCGGAAGTGAAAAAAAAATTTTTTACTAGGTCATCGAGTGTGGTGTCAAATGAAAGCTTGTGAAAACACGAGTAAAAAATATATATATAATGTAATACTTGCGCGCACTTTTCTTTGTGTTATTTTTAAAAAATCGCGAAAAATCGCTGTCTACCCGCCTTATCTCGAAAAGTACTTATCAAAAAATTTTGAAAAAATTCTGGAATATTCTCCACGGGGTGTAGATTGAACGAAAATTATCACGAGGGAATTACCTTTAATAATTTATCTGGTATATAAAAAAACAAAAATTTCAAGGTCATCAGTTTTGAGTAAAGATTCGAAACAAACTTTGTTGAAAACTCATTTGGAGTGTGTTTTGTGAAGTCACTGATCATTTTATACCTTCGTAACAAAATTTTTTATTTTAAAAGCAATCAACATACGGAACACTAATTACGCAAGTCCAACTTGCACTTGACCGGTTATTTTTAGTATTCCGTACCGAACACTTATAAGATCACTTCGGTGTCTGTCTGTCACACCCGAATTTTCTCCAAAACTATTTGTCATAGAAACTTGAAATTTGGTAATAATATAGGAATTGATGGCCTCATCAGAGCCATGTAGTTTTGAAAGTTAAATTTTGACTTAAGGGGTTAATTTTGGGGGGTGAAATCGGAAGTGAAAAAAAAATTTTTTTACTAGGTCATCGAGTGTGGTGTCAAATGAAAGGTTGTGAAAACACGAGTAAAAAATATATATATATAATGTAATACTTGCGCGCACTTTTCTTTGTATTATTTTCAAAAAAACCGCGAAAAAAAAATCGCTGTCCCGCGCCTTATCTCGAAAAGTAGTTATCAAAAAATTTTGAAAAAATCCTGGAATATTCTCCACGGGGGGTAGATTGAACGAAAATTATCACGAGTGCATTACCTTTAATAATTTATCTGGTATTTAAAAAAAAATAAAAATTTCAAGGTCATCAGATTTCAGTAAAGATTGGAAACAAACTTTGTTCAAAACTCATTTGGGGTGTGTTTTGTGAAGTCACTGATCATTTTATACCATGGTAACATAAATTTTGACGTTTTAAGGGGTGAAATCGGAAGTGAAAAAAATTTTTTTTTACTAGGTCATCGAGTGTGGTGTCAAATGAAAGCTTGTGAAAACACGAGTAAAAAATATATATATAATGTAATACTTGCGCACACTTTTCTTCGTATTACTTTTAAAAAATCGCGAAAAATCGCTGTCCCCTACCTTATCTCGAAAAGTACTGATCAAAAAATTTTGATTGAACGAAAATTATCACGAGTGCATTACCTTTAATAATTTATTTGGTATATAAAAAAAAAACAAAATTTCAAGGTCACCAGTTTTCAGTAAAGATTGGAAACAAACTTTGTTGAAAACTCATTTGGGGTGTGTTTTGTGAAGTCACTGATCATTTTATATCAACCTAACAAAAATTTTTGTTTTAAAAAAACAATCAACGTACGGAACACTAATTGTGCAAGTTCAACTTGCACTTGACCGGTTTTTTTTTCCTACTTAGATACACAAATCGCCAAGAAAATACAGTAAAATTGAAACGATAATTTTTTATTGCAAATAACACTGACAACAGTTAATTAGTGTTCAGATTATGTTGCGATTTTGCAATTTTTGGTACAACAGCATTACAGTAAGGAGTACTAATTTCAAATAAAATTTTATTTATCGCACATTCATACTACCTCGGAAATATTGAAGGAAGTGATACGAAACCCGCGAGACACAATTTTAGTTTAAAAATCTTGTGTTGACCCATCAAATACTAATAACCCATATGCTTAACCATGAAATGAATGAAAAAAAAAATTCCCTAAGTTTATAGAAGATGAATACTAACCTAACCTTGCAATTCATTTGCGTTAATACAGCGCATGCTTGAGATAACGATAAGGACAAAGGAATGTGAAAAACAAGCGTTGCAAAATCTCTCTGTTTTCTAGGGTAGAGGGTCTTTATAACGATTGTTGTGGTTTAAAAATTGAGCAGTCTGTAACTACTTTTTACTTAATCAGGATGAATCAAAAGCAGTATGTGAGTTGTGTAGCTTAAAAATCACGCGAAGTTTAGGAAAAAAAGCTAGTACCTCATCTATATGGCAACGTTTTTTTGTAAAAATTTAAACATCCCAATAGTTTGGACAATGAAGATAAGGGCGAAGCAGAACCATCAACCACCTCTGGGAATTTAAAACAAGGTAATATCACAGAACACTTTTGTACAACCAAACAGTGGAATATAGAGTCGGTCCAAAAAGCCTCCATACACCATCTGATTTCTATACTATTTTTCTGTTATGTTTAACTAATTAATTGGAACTATGAGAAAACATGTTTAAATTACCAGGTGTACAAGTATGAAATGCGGATTTTTTTTTTTCTAAAAAAACATGTTAAATTCGGAAGAATGATAAAAAGTGCTTTATTCAAAGTATGCTCCATCCTTGTTATACATTTTTCCCATCTTTCGGGCAATTTGTGAATACCACGCCAGTAAAAATCTTCCTCTTTTGCTGCGAACCATTCATCGAGCCATTTTTTCACATCTTCGTACGAACCAGAAGCGCTGCTCAGCAAGTGCGTGACCCATCGATGCAAACAAGTGATAATCGGAAGGAGCCATGTCTGGTGAGTAAGCCGCATGGGATAGAACTTCTCAGCCGAGTGCATCCAACGTGTCGCGAACTGGTTTTGTCGTATGTGATGGAGCATTGTCATGAAGAAAAATGACTTTGTGTTGACTCTTTCGATATTCTGGCCTTTTTTTAAGCGGTTCAAATCGGTCAATTGTTGTTGGTAACGTTTAGTATTAACCGTTTCCCTAGGGTTTAACAGTTTCATAATAGACCACGCCCCTCTGGTCCCACCAAACACAAACCATCGTCTTTCTGCCAAAGCGATTCGGTCTTGCGGTCGATGTGGATGGTGAGCCTGGGTCTACTCATGATTTTTTGCGCTTGGGATTCTGAAAATAAATCCACTTTTCATCCCCTGTAACTATACAATGCAAAAACGACTTCCTTTTGTACCGAGCGAGCAAAATGTCACACGTGTTTTTGCGCTTTTTCCATTTGTCTGTCGTTCAATTCATGTGGTACCCATCTACCGATCTTCTGAATCTTTCCCATCTCTCGTAGTCGATTGGAAACAGCTTGTTGACTAACGCCCAATTGCTCGACGAGTTGTTTTTGCGTTTGCGAATCATCTTCGTCCAACAATGCTCGCAATTCCACATTTTCGTTCCACGTTCCTTGTCTGCAACATCGAGAAGTCACCACTTTTAAAACGGCAAAAACTATCGTTCACACGTATCTTGCGATGGAACATGTTCACCATAAGCTTCTCGAAGTTATCGGTATGATTCAACAGCAGTTTTCTTCAAATGAAAACAAAAAATTAATGCTGTCCGCGAATGCTCTTTGTTCGGTATAAATTTCGACATATTGAACACAACAACACAACACTACGCACACACTTTTCCAATTTATCACTCGTGCGCGTCTGACACTTGTTGATGACACAACAAAATGGCGCAGTGTCAAATCTTTATAGCACAAACTGCATTGGTGCACCATCTGATGTCTGAAATCCGCATTTCATACTTGTACACCTAGTAATATTTGAAACTTAACCAACGAGGATTAGTATTAAAAACAAGAGGATTAGTATTAAAAACAACTACGGAACATTTTATTTAGAAGTTACATCATGTTACAAAATGTAAACAAAATTAATGTCAAAAAAGTCTCCATACACGTTATAATCAGCCGCATTTTATCAAGCTATCTATTGCTCGCTAAATTTGGCTGGCTACCAGGCCAAGTAATAAAGTATCCGGCTAAACCGGGTACTCGGCCAAATCAGCCGGATATCCGGTTTTGGCTGGGTAGACCGGGTACCCGTTACATCCCTAATCCTAACCTTAATAGAATACCTAACCTAGTATATCGGAAATAACGGTCATTTGCAACGACTTTGTTAGTTCTAAATTTAAGATCAATAGACTGAATAACTAATTTCACATCTTGCCTTTACATTACATTAACCGTCGCCCTTCATCCGGCATCAGTCTTTCTTTGTCACGACGGTCGAGATAAACAAAAATGCGGATAATGCCGACAATACTCGACGTTAATCCGAACGGAATTCCCGTTAATGGTAACGACCTTTCACGTTTGTCGGTATGTTGTCTAGTATTTTATATTCATTAGGCGTTAATTTCGTTAATAAGTTTCTTATTTCGGCTTTATACAAGCATGTCTTGTTCAATTCAAAACTAGAAACTACGTTTTTCATGACAATACAGTCTCTAACATGTGAATTAATGTAAACACTTTGGATACTGATTTTTTTTCTCAGCAAAAGCAGTAAACAACAAATTATTTAAGTCCCTCAGATCCCTATTAGCTAAAACTACATATTATAACAACGAAATTAAAAATAAATTGGTGAATATGTCTCTGCCTCTGGCAAGTGCCGCTTAATGTACGCCTCTTTAGAACAGTAAGCTAAAGAACTGACAACCTAATCTCACATTTCCCAATTATATCCTTGTCAATTTTCAATACAAACTAGGATAATTTGTATACAAAGGAACAATGTTCTAAGCATTATAGCGAAACATACCACATATGTCCACTGGGTGCTTGTAAACTAACGTGGCTGCTGTACTGAAAAGCTGGAAGACTTTTCGTTAAGCCTGGCTCTTGTCCTACTACTCCTCGGCCTAAAATAAATAAAGTGACTGATATTTTGATTGATGTAGTCACATTGTATTGTTTCTGCTTTAACTTGAACTCATATGACTCATATTTTATTTTTATATTATATTTTTTTTATTATTTTTGTATTGATGTAAATGACTAATTCATATTCCATGTTTTTAGGTTAGATTAGATAGCTTTGTAGACAAAGGAACAATCTTTTTTTACAATAAAGCTTTATTTGATTTGATTTGTTAAACAACATTTGTAATAATACTCATCAGAGGCTTCAAAATCGGTGATTTATTACCGCCTAGACGGTAGACACAGGAAAAATCATTTAATATTAAAAAAACATATTTAATTATTGAGTAACTAATATGCATACTTACCTCTAACTGTTTCCAATGTACCAGACAAGGAAAATATTCTCCAGTGTCGCTCCCGAAGTTGTACACTAAGATTTCCTAAATTTTCTAGTCTTATGCAATAACGCCACTAAAAATAAAAACGAATATTGATAATAAACATTTATATTTATATTTATTATATATATATATATATATATATATATATATATATATATATATATATATATATATATATATATATACATATATAATGCGGATTTTTTTTCTATAAAAACATGTTAAATTCGGAAGAATGATAAAAAGTGCTTTATTCAAAGTATGCTCCATCGCTTGTTATACATTTTTCCCATCTTTCGGGCAAGTTCTGAATACCACGCCAGTAAAAATCTGCCCCTTTTGCTGCGAACCATTCATCGAGCCATTTTTTCACATCTTCGTACGAACCAAAGCGCTGCTCAGCAAGTGCGTGATCCATCGATGCAAACAAGTGGTAATCGGAAGGAGTCAAGTCTGGTGAGTAAGCCGCATGGGGTAGAACTTCCCAGCCGAGTGCTTCCAACGTGTCGCGAACTGGTTTTGCCGTATGTAATGGAGTATTGTCATGAAGAAAAATGACTTTGTGTTGGCTCTTTTTTCAAGCAGCGAACGGTTCAAATCGGTCAATTGTTGTTGGTAACGTTTAGTATTAACCGTTTCCCCCCCAGTTTTTAACAGCTCATAATAGACCACGCCCCTCAGGTCCCACCAAACACAGAGCATTGTCTTTCTGCTGCCACAGCGATTCGGTCTTGCAGTCGATGTGGATAGTGTGCCTGGGTCTACCCATGATTTTTTGCGCTTGAGATTCTCAAAATAAATCCACTTTTCATACCCTGTATACGATGCGAAAACGACTTCCTTTTGTACCGAGCGAGCAAAATATCACACGTGTTTTTGCACTTTTCCATTTGCCTGTCGTTCAACTCATATGGTCCCCATCTACCGGTCTTCTTAATCTTTCCCATCTCTCGTAGCCGATTGGAAACAGCTTGTTGACTAACGTCCAATTGCTTGGCGAGTTGTTTTTTGTGTTTGCGAATCATCTTCGTCCAACAATGCTTGCAATTCCACAACTTCGTATTTTTTGGCGGTTTTCCACGTTCCTTGTCTGCAACATTGAAGTTACCACTTTTGAAATGCCGAAACCATCGTCCACACGTATCTTGCAATGGACCATGTTCACCATAAGCTTCTCGAAGTAATCGGTATGATTCAACAGCAGTTTTCTTCAAATGAAAACAAAAAATTAATGCTGTCCGCGAATGCTGTTTTCTTGGTATAAATTTCGACATATTGAACACAACAATACAACACTATGCACACATTTTTCCAATTTATCACTCGTGCGCGTCTGACACTTGTTGATGACACAACAAAATGGCGCAGTGTCAAATCTTTATAGCCCAAACTGCATTGGTCCACCATCTGTTGTCTGAAATCCGCATTTCATACTTGTACACCTGGTAATACAAAATCATCGCCGCCACCATCTGATTTTCCAATCCCTTAGACCAATCCAATCAGTTGGTCGATATGATTACTGTATGCTTCAAAATGAACAAACAGCTAAAATTTCCGTAATAAGAAATGGAATGGCACAAGTACAAAATTAAATATGGTGACACACAAAAAACATCATGTTTGTTTAATTAAGCAAACTATAATAAAAACCATTATTTACTAAACTTTCAGCAATATCAGCACAAGAGTTAAGCCTATTTTTGCATTATCAAATGTAAACAAAAAAATATCATCTCTTGACAGTTGACTGTCCAGTCATCTCTCTTCATCTCACCTTAAAAAACTCCTCGCGCTCTTTTTCTCTCGTTCATACATTGCAGAGTTTATCTCGGCTCATTCTAATAATTGTGCGATACTTATTTCTTCCTTTCAGTCTTTTTATTTCTATTTAATGTCACTTACCCAATAAACTGAGTTGGCATGACTTTCTCTACACCCCATATAAAACGGTATAACCGTCACTCTAATATTTTCCGTCGTTTCTTTATGCACATCGGACAGCTCAAGCCATGGATGATTTTTAGCCTGCCATGCTTTCAAAGTGTCTTGGGCTACAAATGGCGGATCTAAAAAAATATATAGGTACAAAGAGTCAAATAAGCTGTTTAAAATCAGTAAAAAAAAAAAAGACCAAGTACAAGTCTGACTTGCTCAATTAGTGTTCCGTACGGTGATTGTTTTTAAAATAAAATAAAATCCTTACCTAGGCTAACTTAAATAGGTCTCTAGGTATTTCATCACATACAAGATAGAACTTGGAAACTCAGAAGATAAGAAAGTTGTGATGAAGAATAAAAACAAACTGAGAAATTGGGAGAGAGAGAGAGAGAGAGAGAAAGAATGGAAAAAGAGTGAAAATGGGATATCAGAAAATCTGAATCAAGGCAAGAGAATATAAATGGACACTGAGGAAGAAAAACTGAAGGAACAAACAAAGAACACTACGACCAGCAAGCCAAAAAAAACTGAGTAAAAGGAGAGAGATAGGTAGATCGACGACGACCCTGGCAGAGACAAAGGATATGGAAGAGAAGACTAATGAAAGGAATATAAATAAGAAGATAATCAAAAAAATGGATAGGAAGAAAGAAATAGGAAATAATTACTGAGTTAGTAAATTGGGAACACGGAACTTTAGGGGTATAAACGGAAAAGAGATTAGATTGGGAACATGGAATGTTAGTGGCACACACGGAAAAGAGGATGAACTGACAAAAGAACTAGAAAAAATACAAATGCACTATGTAGGAATCATAGAAATAAAAAGGAAAGGGAATGGATGCAAAAGATTACCTAATGGATATTGGACGTACTGGTCAGGAGTAAAAGAGGAGGAAAATGCAGGGGCAGGAGTGGCAATGGTGGTTCAAAGAAGAGAAGATGAAGAATGTAAAAGGGGAAAGGTTTGTAAATGAGAAAATTCTCTCGATAGCAATAAAAGAAGATGGAGCGGGACAAGACGAATACTGCACTTTGTGTGCTATGGACCAAATGACAATGTTAGAATTGAGGACAGGGACACATTTTTCAATATATTCAGAAAGAAGGGACAACAGCTATGGTTATTTGCATCACCTTTTCATTAGCCATGATTTTACAGGAAGACATAGACAATACAAACAATAAGATAATAATAATGGGAGATATGAAAGGAACTCAACTTCACGGCCTTACACCCCTAAAGGGTAGAAAAAAAGCATAAGGATTAAGTAAGTATATTTGTTTAATTATAAACAAAAATAAAATTCTTTTGTCACGGTACACGAGCGACGTGCGAGCACTAATGTACTGAAAAGTATAATAAGGGTAGGGTTTTAAATTTTTTTTTTTTTCGATTTTTTCAAAAATTGTGAGATGAAAGTACCACATTTCAAGAATATTGTGTGAAAATTTCAAGTCAATACGAAACAAACTGACGTAAATAGAGCGTTTTTAGTTTGAGTCCCTCCAATGCGGTTTCCAAAGTGCCTCAATAAATTCAGTGAATAACATATAGTTCAGTTTAGGTTAGGTATTTTACCAAACACGTGCTCTGTGTATTTCTATTAGTTCTCTCAGTGATTTTATATTGATTATAATCAATATGCCTAAAAAAGTTACCAGAGAAGATCATAAAAGCAGTGGGTCGAGATTGGACAGATCAAAAAAAGTAGTACCTTCACAGAAACGTAAAACTGACAAGGTCGAAACAAACAGTGCTTCGGCAAAAAAAAAAAAAAAACAAAAGTTGCTCGGGACATACCAGAGAATCTGGAAAAACATTACAGAATAGTTAATTTTATGCTAGTTTTTTCAACCATCGCGAGTTTAGTAAAGTGTATAAAGTGGCAAAATTTCTTTTAAGTCGTGTAAAAGTGAAGGTCTTGGATTCATCATCCAAGTTAATTGTGAAAAGTGTAAAAACCTCTGCTTTATTCCTTCTAGTAACAGAATTCAGTCTAGAGTGTATGAAATCAATTATCGATTCGCTTTTGCCCTGCGAGTCTTAGGCTTAGGATTAGCTGGATGTGAAAAGTTTTGCGGCCTGGTGGATTTATCAGCTCATTTTTTATCAAAAACAACCTACAGTTCGTATTTACAAAAAATGTGTGGATTCGCATCTTTATTTGGCGTGTCTTCCTTGATCGGTTATTATACCGGAAAAGTTCTGGATATTTGTGTAAAAAGCGCCTACTGTCATGACTGTAAAATTTGGGAACCAAAACTAAATTCTGTAGAGTACAAAGAGTGGTATACTGCTCATGTGAAAGAAGGAAAATGTCAAGCTAATCATACTGGTCCATCTGGAAATATGGAGGTCGAAGCAATAAAATTAATGTTTGAGCGTTCAAAAGATAATAAAGTGAAATATCGCAACTATATCGGCGACGGCGATTCAAAAACATACTCTGGAGTACTGAAATCTAAACCTTATGGCAGGGATGTCAAAGATACGGCCCGCGGGCCACATCCGGCCCCCGGGACGTATCAATAAGGCCCGCGATCGCAATGAAGAATCATAATTTTTAACAACCGTATATTATATACTATATAATTAAATAAATAAAATGTTATAATTCAGTACATTTTTTTTATTTGAATCTGGCCCGCCTACACATTCTAAATTTAATATATGGCCCTCTGCAAAATTGAGTTTGACACCTCTGCCTTATGGTGACGATTATTTGATAAACAAAAAAGAATGTATAGGTCATGTTCAGAAGCGAATGGGTACCCGATTGCGTAACATAGTGAATAAAACTACACAAGAATCGACAACTGCGGCGGGAAAAAAAGTAATCAGAAAAAGTCTATCTGGTAAAGGTAAACTTACTGGAAAAATGATAGACAAGTTGACTGTATATTACGGTTTGGCCATTCGACGTACTTGTGATTCTGTAGAAAAAATGAAAAATGCCATTTGGGCGACTTATTTTCATTATAGTTCAACAAACAAGAATCCGCAGCATCAGAATTGTGACAAAGGCGAAGACTCGTGGTGTGAATGGCAGAGAGCTGCAACAACGAATAACCTGAAGTCATTCAAACATAGTTACACCGCACTTACAAGGGAGGTTTAATAAGCAATAAAACCTATATATGAGGACTTGAGTAATGAGACACTTTTGAAGCGAGGTCTCGGAAGTTTTACACAGAACAATAATGAAAGTTTGAACCAACTTATATGGAAAATTACTCCAAAAATATTGAGTGGTACCTCTAATCTCGTGACATTGCTGCTCATATAGCAGCATGTACATTCAATGAAGGTTGTTTTGCTCTGCCATCATGCATGATATGGGTATCATTGCAGGGCCAAGTTCTCATGGATGGGCGAAAGAAGTCGACAAAAATCGGATAAATCGAGCTAAGCTCAAAACTGCGCTTGAAACCAAACAAGGCCGGATTAGCCGTAGACAAGAGCAACAACGTGCTCTGGACACCCACGATGACAGCTCCGTAATGTATGGACCTGGCATTGACGACTCTATGTAAGTAAAAAAAAATACTTGTTTACTTATGATGAATTTTTAAATTTCTCAGTGTAAAACTTTAAATCGATTTTCCCACTACTTGCTTTTTTCAAAATCGGTGGACACTGTAACTCGAAATCTACTGTACCGAATTTTTTGAAATTTTGCACACTTTCTACAAATAATTAGCGAGGTAACGCTGTCGAGTTTTTTTTTTTTTTAATTTTAAGTATATTTTATAACGGCTTGATTGTTGATTTTTTCGTCAAAAATCGGTATTTTGACTTGTAAGTATCACAAAAAATCCAAAAACTGAAAAAAAAAATCTCGACAGGGCTCCCTAGAAAAACTTATGAACTAACAGAATTTTCTTGGTTTTTTTTATTTTAGATGATCCAGTCATAAGTTCTGATGTCCACCGCAAAACTTTTTGCTGAGGCGCCCATTAAGGGTTGCTGCCACCGGCTCACATCTTGATATTTTTTTACGAAAATTGCCCACAATATCCGTGAAATGTCACGTGATAATACCATATTAAAATCAATTCATTTACCTTTACTGTTTGTTCAATAAAAATTCATAAAGATATGCTGTTTTTTGACCGAATTAACCCTACCCCCCCCCTTATAAAAAAAAAAAACCTCCCCCATATTGTACCCCCCCTTAAAAAACCTCCCCCATATTGTCAAGGCATAGTTTTTTTTTTTTTTTTCATACCAGATAAATTATTAAACGTAATGCACTCGTGATAATTTTCGCTCAATCTACACTTTATTAAGAATATTCCAGAATTTTTTTTTAAAATTTTTTGATCAGTACTTTTCGAGATAGGGGGAACAGCGATTTTTGGTCATTTTTTTAAATAATACGAAGAAAAGTGTGCGCAAGTATTACAGCATAGATATTTTTGAAATTGTGGTTTCACAACCTTTCATTTGACACTCCACTCGATGACCTGGCAATTTTTTTTTTCACTTCTGATTTCACCACCCAAAACTAACGCTTTAAGTCAAAATTTAACATTTAAAACTACACGGCTTTGATTGGGCTATTAATTTCTATAGCTGTGGCAAATTTCAACTTTCTATGACAAATAGTTTTGGAGAAAATCAGGTGTTATAGACAGACAGATGGATACCGAAGTAATCCCATAAATGTGTTGTACAGAATATTAAAAATCATTGGATTGTACATGATTAATGTGTAGGCAGGTAAATATACTACGAAAATGCCAACTTTGAGACCACCCTGGAGCCTACAGCATAAACATATTTACAAAATTTTAAATCTTTTAAATGATTGTGATAAAAAAAAATTACAGAAAAATACTGAAAATTCAAAATTTTTTATCACTTTTAACATGAACATTTTTGTTACCTCCTCCTGGATTTGGTGCTAAAAACTTATCAAATAACTCGTGATGTAGAGGTGTCTTCTCAGCACTAACATACGGAATAATATCTTCATGAGCTACATAATCCAAGCCTGGTATAGCATAGAGGCTTCTAGATGAGTCTTGGTTACCGAGGAAAGTAACTGCTTCCGATTGACTCCTCTAAAAATGAAAAAATAAACAAAAATACATCAACAACTGTAAAATAGTAACCTAAGATGTCAAACAATATATGGAAACAATATTTTGCAAAAATTTTTTATTTATTCATTTATACAATGAATACTTACAGAGTAACAACTCCAAAAAGTAAAACAGTAATTATAGTTACAAAAAAAAAAGAATGCACATATAATAATTTACAAAAAGAAGTAATAACAAAGATAACAGATAAACTGTTACTGTTGTTGCCTTAAAGCAGGGGTGCTCAAACTTGAACTGCTGGCGATCTACCTCAATATTGTTAGACTACGATCGATCGACTCTGAGAGGCTGCAAGTAAGTGTGATGCAGGATTGTCGTCTAGGTAGGGTGTATCGTGGCACAGATATTAGTTTTCCGCATTTTTTTTTAGTCAAGGTAAGTGTAGGTCTGCTCTAAAATGTCAATGACAAAACTCATAATTATTCAAAATTGCGAGTTTATTGGTTCTTACAAAACAAACGAGTTCTAGTGTCTAAACTTAACTAAAGAGTGACTTTGGATGTTGAAGCGTGGCACTGCATGTCCTCAGCATACTTTTCATAAGATGGTACGTAATTACCGAGTGCTAATCGCAAGCATGATGACATATGTTCGTCAGTTAGTCGATTGCGATATTTTGACTTAATTATCTTCATTTCAGAAAATGCAGACTCGCACAAGTAAGTTGACCCAAACATTGCCGTCAGTTGAAGGGCGATTTGCCTTAGATTCGGATATTTATCTTCAGATATAAAACACCAGAATTTTGTATCAGATGCTGTGGCTTTGAGATGTATATCTAATATAATCTTCACTAACTCATTTTCAACAGAACATGAGTCCATGTTAAACTGACTTGCTATTTCAGTAGCTAATTCCTCAATGTTTTTACACGAAAAAGGATAACTCATAAATGATGCGATATTTGCCAATTTACTGAAATCATAAAAACGTATTTCGAATTGGCCCAAAATATTTGATAATTCTGCCTCATAAATATCATAATTCAACTGAGGAATCCTTGCTTTCAAAGACGGAAAATTTTTCAGGTCCTTTCTTTTCAGTTGATCTATCATAAGTTACAATTTACTTTTGAATGCGTTTATTGCGCTAATCATCTCAATAATAGTTTTTTCCTTTACCTTGAAGCTCCAAATTAATGGTGTTTAAATGCATTGTGATGTCTGTCAAAAATGCCAAATCAGTCAGCCATTTTCCGTTTTTCAGCATCTGAGTGTCATCACCTCTTTCGTCCAGAAAAGCTGTTATTTCGGGCAATAATTCTTGACACTTTCTAGGAATTTTCCGCGACTCAACCACCTGACGTCCGTGTGAAGAACTAAATCAGTGTGTTCAGCTGACTCACTATCTTCCAACTGCAATTTAAAGAGCCGTCGTTGCAAGCTACGTGCACGGATAGAATTCACAATTTTTATTGCAATGCCCATAATCTCCTCCATGTTTAGAACTTTTGAATACAAAACTTGTTGATGTATAATGCAATGAAAGGAGAAAAATGAAGAGAAATCATCATTAGCTCGACACAATGCCACAAAACCGTTTTTGTTTCCAGTCATTGCTGGTGCTCCATCGGTTGTAATGCACACTAGTTTATATATTGGTAGATTGTAGTCTGTTACAAAATTGAAGAAAACGTATATATATCTTCGCCACGGGTCTTTCCTTTCAGAGGAATCATTGTCAAAAACTCTTCCTTAGCCGACATGTCATTGAATACCATTCGAATAAAAATACACAGCTGGGCAGTGTCTGTCATATCGGTGGATTCGTCGAACTGTAAAGAAAAGTATGTACATTCCATGATATCATGTTTTAGTTTATCTGCCATGTCCTGACTCATGACTTCAACACGCCTTGTGGCGGTCGGACGAGATAACTGAAGTTCTCTAATAGCAGACATAATCTCCGTTTTATTTTTAAAATCTCCAAATAAAGTCTCACCCGCTTCAATAAATGCTTCCTTCAGAACCAATCCATCATCAAATGGTTTCTTGTGTTTCGCCAATATATGAGATATTTTAAATGACGCGATCGTTGCAGCTTTTGATTGTTTGGCTGGTCTTGTGAACATGGTTTGTTCTTTTCCCAAACAAGTTATCAAATTACGTACTTTTCGTTTTCTTAATTCACTCTGTGACGGAAAATCCTTTTCATAGTTTTTATGAATCGTTTTATGATGCCTCTCTAAGTTCCCACGCTTAGGTATTGCAACTGACGCACGGCAAATGAGACAAATGCACTTATCCTTTACCATACAAAAGAAAAATTCTTCCTCCCAATCGTTATTAAAATGATAAGTTTTACTTTTCTTCGCCGCACTCATTTTGGACTATTTATTAATAAACTTTCTATCGATGTATCGCTTTCAAGTTACAACTCAGACTGACTCCTATTCCTGCAGGAGCTAACATTTATATCGCTGCGAACGAAAGTCTCGAATGTTCCCGTCAAACACGCCGCCCGAAGTTTCTAGAAAAATCGGCGGGAAATCAAAAAAGCGGCTTTTCTTTGACAAGGACCGCGTGTTCCTTTGATAAAGCCGCCTTTTGTCGCTAACAGGGGGTTAATAAAAGAAAGTGATGAGGGGGTTATTCTGGCCTAATTGTGGATCGAATAAATTTTAGTAGTTTGTTCATTACATTTTGTTTTAGTTACCTAAAACAAAATCTGTGAATAGTTCTTTCTATATCGGAATTTTTTTCTCGAGATCGACTCAAAAAGCACTCGCGATCGAAGTTGTTGATCGCGATCGACCGTTTGTGCACCCCTGCCTTAGAGTTACTATATTAATACGTCTATACCTTATTTTGTTTTTAAAATGTTGTCATACTATATTGCATAATCTATGGAAAAAAAACCCAACATAGGAAAGCTTTAAAACTGATTAAATTATTAAAAATTACGTCAAGGTATTGAATAGAGTAATTAAACAAGCAAAACTTAACTATGAATCGGCTATGGTTCAACATGTTTATAGTAACAATAAATTACTATGGTAATATATACAACGAAAAATTAGGCCCAATGTAAAAACAAACACAAATGAAATATCGTTTATATGGATAAATGTAAAGATTGAAAACCCGAAAGAAATAGCAAATCTTTTCAATTCTTATGAAATTTAGCTAAAAATATTGAACAAACCGCAGGGAGGAATTCAAAAATCATTAAAAGAAAAAATGACCCTCATGAAATGGTTAAAAGAAAAATGTGGAGGAGTCAATGGAATAACTGTAAAAATTATTAAGAGTATTGCTGATAAGATTATTGAACCTTTAAGTCATATTTTTATTTAAGCATTAATACATCTGTTTAGCCAAACGCATTAAAAACTGCAGAGGTAGTACCCATTTATAAAGCTGGTGTAAAACATAATCCGATAAATTATAGACCTATCTCTTTAATATCTAATATAGCTAAAATTTTCAAAAAAATCATACACTCTCGCTTATACAACTTCATTAAGAAAAACAAATTAATATCAGAACACCAATATGGTTTTGTCAAGGGTAAAGGAACTAAAGATGCTTTAAATTTCTTGAGTAATACAATTTATAATAATTTAGACCTAAATATTCCAATAATTGTAATATTTTTGGACTTAGCAAACTTTAGTTTGTATAAAACAAATTTTACAAACTTATTTTGGACAAACTCCAGATGATTAATGTGACAGTTATAAACAGGACCTCATATGACATTATTATACTCCAAAACACTCCTAACAAGACAATTAGCTCCAGTATCACAGATATCATAACAGGTACAGCGTAGAAAAACTAACATATGAGATGCTTTCAGTAATATATTACCAATATGACTATTAAAACTCAAGTCACTGCTAAAAATCACACCCATATCATTAAAACTATTAACAGCTCGTAAAGGTTTGCTATCTAAACAATAATTAAAATTAATAAGATCTTTGCGTTTATAAAAATTAAGAATCCTATATCTTGATGTATTAATTTCTAAGTTATTTAAGGAAGACCCACACAGCTTGTTCAAATCAGTTTGTATGTCTACACAGTCTTTTGAAGAAACAACTGCACAGAACCGTTTAAGATCGTCAGCATACAGTAAACATTACATTTTCGAAAGATAGAGGTATGTGAACTGTATTAACTTATTGTATACTTACAATATAAGGACAGTCTCTTTGGTCAATTAGGACTTGATAAAATGTGTGTGTCCGTCCTCTCACCTCCTTGCCTACTCCTGTGCTGGGTTCTTCATCACCATCTCTATGCTGAGGTATATCTCTGTCAAAAAGGAAACAATATAATACAAAAAAAATTGAACCAGAACATGTCATAGGTGGCTCACCTGTCATATACTCTAGCGAGCCATGGAAACAGGACTACACCTCTATAACCAAACACTCTGTGAAGTATCAGTTGACCTGTTTCGTATTTGCCTGCTACTTTTGGGGTTTCGAGACGACCAACTTCTGCTAATCTAAAAGCATAAGTAATGCAGTTGGTTGGATTAATTCAAATTTAAGCCTCTTATGTACACTAGGTATACAAATAATATACCTTATATATAGGACCTCTTTTTAAACCCTGTAATTGAGATAATTATCAAAAAATTTGAGAATATTCTGTGAGAGGATTATCTAACTAGCTCCAGTAGTTGGTCTCCAAGCCCTGGTAAAATATTTCCAAATGCCCTGGTAAAATATTTCCAAATGAAATGAAGTCTAATTGAAAGACAAAATAATAGTTGCTGTGTTATCATTGATGGCAACCACTAGGGAGATGTAATGTCCAACAAAAAGATGAGAGTCTTGTAGGTACAATCTTCACAAATTAGATATTATGACTGCAGCAAATATATAAAAACATTGTTAATCAATAGGAAACCAATAAAAAAATGTAAATAAACAACAATCTCTAGCAATCCATAACGACACCTAACCCAACTTTCTTATTTTTGTTTAAGGTTCAAATATTTTCTATGCTAAAATTATAAATATTACACTAAAAAAAGCCTTACCTAGCGTAATTTCTTTTACACGTGCCGATTCTCAGAGAAATAGGCACAATTTTCTGTTGCAAAGTTATGCGAAACAGATCCATAGTTCATTTTGAATGCGCACTATTTTTCGCGATCATTTTTAAAACGGTTTTAGAGGAAAATAAAAACGAAAAAAACGTTTATTTTGTAAACTCGTTGGTTTTACTGGAAATTTATGATTTTTAAGATCGAAAAAATGTTGAGTTTTTAATTTTTTTGATTGCTAAAAATGATTTTAATGACAACCGTTTAATGACGTAAATGTTTCGGTAAATAACAGGTAATTATTAGCATTCCTATGGTAACTTCATGAAGGTTGGTGAAGGTATTGGGGGTATATTCTTTAACTGCAAAAGTTTTATATAAATTGAAAAATATGAAATTTTGAAAAATAAGTTCATTATAGATCTTTGACTTCCTTACATGAAACGAACTATATTTATTCTAAATATCAAAACTTTTTTCTGCTTACCGTTCTCATAGAATTTATTTACAAAATTTGTTTTTTAGCGAAATATATAAGTTGTCATTATCATTATACTAGAGTGTTCATTAGGGTGACGTAGTTTAACATCCTAATAAAGTAATAAACCTTTTTTTTATCCAATTTGATAACTGATATTTTACTATGAAACGCACTATATTTATACTAAATGTCAAAACTTTTTGGTCTCTGTTATGTTCATAACTAAAATTTTTTAGTCAATAGAAGGATTGACATCATCAAGTTTTAGTGAGTTTGTATTAGAGCAATATAATTGAACGTTATAAAAACAGTGACAAAATTAATACAATTAATTCAACTATGAAACCTTATATAATTATATTATCAAACTTTCTTTCTTTTTTTATTTAGGTGGTCCATAATACAAGACATGTAGAGTTGGTTGCCTAATAAAAGGATTTATAATGGGATTATGTTGAAATATCAAAAATATAAAAATAAAATGTAGTCTAATTTTAAATATACATTGATTATTTTTAAAATATTGTCGATTTTAGAAGGAATACTTCCAAGGAAATTCCACATTCCCAGTTTATAAACTAGTACTCAAAACTTACTTCTAAATTTAGTCGAAAATTCTAATCAGCTGACTGTCAAAATTTTGTTGACGACTGGCGTCAACCTAAAATCTGCAATTTCGACAAATTTCGGATTTTTTTCTAAAAATAATGCAAACTCAAGCAAAAATCGCACAAATATAACTTAAAAACCATGTATTATCGCGTGAAAAGCTTTATGTAACATACACAATCAAGACTGAACCTTATTCCAGTGAAAACTGTAAGTAAAAAATTGATTTTTTGAAAGGTGACTGCATCAAACACATAACAGATTTATGAATTAATTTTTAGAAAAAAACGCAAAAATGTGTTTAGGAAACAAAAAACAAGCGAAAAATATTTAGTTATAAACCTTTATTTCCTGTTTTTAATTTACTTGATAGGGTGTTCTTAGGGCTAAAAATCTGTTTATTTCTAGAAATTTATAAGCATGCCTGAAAACCTCGAATTGGAACATTTAGTCGACGAGGAAGCTGAGGAAGAGTTACGTTTCTATCAGCCAAAACTAAAATGCCGCAAATACCCCTACTTAGGCTTAGTTCTAGCTACATTAAGTGCCCTGTTTTTCTCATTATGCTCAGCTATAGTTAAGTGGATGTCAGATATCAACCCGGTAGCCTTGGCAGCGTACAGGTTTTTAGGAGTACTGTTACCAACTGTACCTATATTGATTTACTATGAAAAACCGTTTTTTCCAAAAGAGAAACGTATAATGTTAATATTACGTTCATTTATAGGTTGCACCGCATTAATGTTAAGTTTTTATGCGTTTAGACATATGCCTTTAAGTGATGCCTCTGTTATTGTATTTTCCGTTCCAGTATTTACCGCAATTTTCGCCCGAATGTTTTTAAAAAGAACCTTGCGGATGGTTCAATGTTTTTTCTGTGATCATTACTTTAATAGGAGTAGTTTTAATTACGAGGCCTCCAGTTGTTTTTGGTAATACAATTGAGTCGTTGGGTGATAACGGACAGGCTCCTGAAATGTGGGGAGCTGTTGCAGCTTTTAGTTCCACCCTTTTCGGGGCAAATGCCTATGTAATTTTAAGAGCATTGAAAGATGTTCATTTTTCGGTAATTATGACAAACTTTGGTCTGTTTGGTTTTATTCAGTGCCTCTTAGTGACCATTTTTATTGGAGCATTGTGCCTCCCTGTATGTGGAGTTGATAGAATACTTATCATAGCCCTAGCGGTTTTCAGCTTTTTGGGGCAGATTCTTTTAACAGTGGCCTTACAAATGGAGCAGGCCGGACCTGTAGCAATAGCACGTAGTACCGATATAGTGTATGCTTTTATATGGCAAGTGCTTTTTTTTAATGAACAACCAAATAGATTTTCTGTTATTGGCGCTATTTTGGTAATGGCTTCAGTCATAATGACTGGGTTACGAAAGTGGGTTTTGGCATTGCCATATGATGCACCGATGAGGAGAAAGCTGGGTTTTTTAAGTAAATAGTTTCCTGTGGTTAAACATTTTAAACAAAATTGCTCAGGAGGATTTGGGTGCTGATTTTTAGTGTTCTGTATGGGACACTTATAAGATCACTCTGGGGTCTGTCCACCTGTCCCTCCCGATTTTCGCCGAAACTATTTGACATAGAAAGTTGAAATCTGGCACTAATATAAGAATTGATGGCCCCCATCAGAGCTGTTTAGTTTTGAAAGTGAAATTTTGACTTAAGGGGTATGTTTTAGGGGATGAAATCAAAAGTTTTATCAGGTTATCGTGGGGTGTCAAATGAAGCTTGTCATCAGTTTTCAACAAAGATCGGACACAAACTTTGTTGAAAACTCATTTAGGGAAACAATTTTTTTTATTTTAAAAGCAATCACCATACAGAACACTAATTGCATAAGTCCGACTTGCACTCGGCTGGTTTTTCTTAATATTATAATGAAAATTGCACTTTTATAAGGAAAATAAGTATAATGGATGCAGTATAAGATTTAGATAATCTTGGGATTCATATTCATTCATATTATTTCTCTAAGAGGCTTATAAAGAACATTTTACCTATATTGGCTAATATGTTTAAAACCAAAGTCTTTAAAAATAAAACCAAACCATAGTCGTAAGAAAACTCCAAATTTTCATTAATTATATTTCCAGAAAATGCTCTGGTGAATTACAGAGATTTCCGCAAAGAAATATTAGATGTTTAAATTAATTTTCTGTCTCTACCGTTTGTCAGCGAGAACTTATTAGAATTGGAATTGCTGTCACATTGTAAAATCATTAGTAGTACCCCCCAAAAAGGCCCTTCTTTTTTTTGAAACTATGAGGGTACAGGCTCTAAGACCAGTCAGAAAACTGCTACAGAATGTTGAGTTATTAACAGTTGCTATCAGGTGGAAGATTCTGGAACCCAACACCCACAAAAAATTTGGCCTACGTGTGTCCACCAAATGTACAGTAAATGAGCCTGAGTACATCACCTCGGAATCTCCTCTGACTGCGCTTAGTCTTACTGTTGGGTCCCCAAGCCAGGTCACAGAGTTAAATATGTTATTTATATTTATTTTATGTAATGAAAATTGTCCTTTAGTAATCATGTTCTCTTTATTGAAAGCACATGAACCTTGGCTTTGACTTTTAAAAACCCTAATCAAAATACGTAAAAAAGGAAATATTTATTAATTATTTTCACTTTTTGTAGGCCTCTTAAGATATTTAAATTGGTAAGCAGTAAATGAATTACCAAAAAAATGTAGCTTTATAACATTTTTCTATTACTAAACCAAAGATCTTCATACATAAACGCTTTAAATTTAGAATATTTTAAAATTTTAGGATACTACGTAATTAGGAAGTAGGTAGGATATATTTTATTTATACAGGTTGATGATAAAAATAGTAAGTTAAGGTTATTGTATTTTTTGTTAATTTTGTGTTTTATTATAAATAGTTTCTAAAATCTTAGCAAATAGCGCTCTGAGATGTTTGGGACTTATTAGAATAAGGTAAAAATTTGTTGTTTAATTACGCTGGTCAACACAGTTTTTGTAACACGGAATTGACATTGATATTAAACCATTTTGGAGAGATTTTGCAACGCTTATTTAGGTAGGTCACTGTCTTCATCCTTATTTGAAGCATGCGCTCACCGTTTGAAGCTTGCGCAGTAGTAAAGGGAAGAAATTCAGTCTAAGGACTCAGCTATTGTGATCTTACCTATTCAGTACGATATCTCGCGGCTCTTTCACGGATTAAACGTGAGGTGCATTTTTAAATCTGTCATAAGCGTCTGTGTAAATTAATATTACAAATTTTCTTAAAAATGAACACCGACATTTTTGCCTTTCGTGAAAAATAAAAAAAGGCTTTTATGCTGTGTTTACAATTGTGAAAGTCGCCTGCAAAAGGATTTACATATATGAATACGAATGAGGGTTATGTAAATATTACTAATGCCTTTGGGCAAGTGGAAAAAATTGACAGACTGAAAGTGTGCCGGTGAGCCGTTTTGAATGTTTCCAATACCTCTTGACGTTTCACTTTCTAGGTACATTTGATATCAGTGTACGTTAAAACACTTAACTGGTTACTACAATCATTGTAAAAAATTAATTTTCATACAAAAATTGAAATGTAAATATTAGACATTTGTAGGTTAGAATCTTACCGGTAACAATACAAAAGAATTGCGAAGATATATTTGCATTTTTCACCTTCAGCGGCTTTACAAGAGCATTTCGTACATAAAATTCCCCCTGTTCTACTGTTAAATGTGCCATTTATTTAAAACACTACTGTTCGCAATTGGGCCGTGGATATACACTACCGTCAGAAAATTTGCCCGCCTAGTTATTTCAGTCCCATGACAACAAAAATCCAGATTATATATATATATATATATATATATATATATATATATATATATATATATATATATATATATATATATATATATATATATATATAATCTTAATGAATTATTATTTATTTTCACATTATTTACAGCCTAAAAATCAGAGAAATATTCATGATTTTCCAGGGTTTTTCTCATCTATGTGACCTCCTTTGTTTTTAATTACCGGCTTACAGAGTTTCGATATTCTGTCCAGTCGTTTTTTTTTCAGAGTTTCTTCGGTTATTTTAACCCATTCTGCTTCTAAAAGTTCCCACAAGTGATTTTCTGATGTTGGATTGAGTTTTCGAACACACTTGTACAAATGGTCCCACAGCAATTCGATGGGGTTCAAGTCGGGTGATTGTGGAGGCCATGTCATCACTTCCAGGGCGTCATCGGATTTCCATTGGTCCAAAAGTTCTCTAATTTGTTTAGCAGAATGTTTAGGGTCGTTGTCATGCTGCAAAATAAATTTCCCCTGAAAAATATCTCCTCCAGAAGGAAGCATTTGAGTTAGCAAAATTTCTTGATACTGTTCTTTTCGCATGATTCCTCCTATCCTAAAGATTTTTCCAACTTTACCGTTGCCAAAATAACCCCAAACCATTACTGAACCTCCACCATGTTTTTACTGTAGGCAACTGACAAGTTTCCAACATCCTCTCTCCAGCTGACCGCTGCACGTAAACTCGTCGATTTGAACCGAGAATTTCGAATTTAGATTCGTCGCTCCAAAGGACGGAATTCCATTGTTCTGATGTCCAATTTTCATGTTGTCGGGCCCGTTCTAATCGTTTACGTTTATTCACTTGCCTAAGAAGTGGTTTTCCTCACTGCAACTCTCCCGTGTAGTCCACCTTCTGCTAACTTGTTCTTCACGGTTGTCACGTTGATGGGGATGGGCCACTCCAGGTTTACTTGAGCCGTGATTTCTGGTGCGGTTAGGCAACCATTACGTCTGCTGGACATTGTTATAGCTCTGTCTTCAGCGAGAGTCGTTTTTCGAGGCCTTCCTGGACATTTTTGGTTGAGAATTCCATGTTCCGCAGAAATTTTTTTTACGATGTAGTTCACCGTCCTTGGCATCCGCATATCACTCGCGATTTGTCGATTCGACTGACCATTTTGATGTCTCGCAATTATCAGAGCCCGATTTTCAACGGAAACTTCTTTCGTTTTTGCATTTTCACAAAATAATTGAGCTTGTATCAGTGACAAAGTACTGTTTGCGAATGGTTAATTTCCAAAAGGGCAATGGTATTTATAGCGTAGTTTTTATCATAAAAATGTCACTAGAAATTTCTATAATCCCTAGAAACCTGAAAAGAGTTCTTAGTTCAACTGGAATTCTCAGAAATCGCCTCAAAACGATTATCATGCAGATTTGTTCTAATTGGTTTTTAATTTGAGATTTCACCAAAAAGGCGAAACAATTTTATGATGGGCACTTGTTAAGAACAATTAAATTTACCTAATATAATAAAAGGGTTTAATTAGGTATTAAATTTTGGCAGTTACATTGAAATTTCTAGGTGGGCAAATACTTTTTGACGGTAGTATAAATCAATTTGTGTGCAGTTTTGATACAACTACGATATGAAGTAAAAAATTCCAAGATGAGAGAAAAAACAATGTTTTTGTCAAAAATCGATTTTGTCTTTTAATATAGTTTCGTTCCAAGAACGATACACAGGGCGGTTCAGTAAGTATCCGTGTAAAGATTGAAGACGCCATTTTTTCAAAAACAAATTTTTTATATTTCAACATAGTCCCCTTTTAGATATATACACTTTTCCCAACGTCTTTGCCATTTTTTTAACCCTCCAAAAAATAGGAATTGTCCTGACTCCTCAAAACACGCTTCTGTCTGGGCGATGACCTTTTCATTTGAGCGAATTTTTTTCCTGCGAGCCATTTCTTCATGTTTATGAACAAGAAGAAATTGCAGGGAGCCAGGTCGGGCGAATACGTGTGGATGCGGCAGCAATTCATAACGAAATTCATGCAGTTTGGCCTCGATAAACATGACCCATAAAAATTGTTTAAACAACCTTTTTAAATAATTAAATATTCATATCGAAGATATGATATATTTTTCAAAGTATAATTAACTTCAAGTCGATCCGTTTATAAGCTTTTGACTCATCGTATACGCGGTTAAAGTTTTAAATACAAAAAAATTGTTAAAAAAAACTGATGCTTAGCATAATGTTTATGCCGAAATCATGATTAAACGCGTGTACAGATTGACTCACACAAACCTTCTATTGAGTGTTTACTTAACAGCTGCTCGAAGAAATGGTAGGGGAAGCTCTGAAACCATTACAGCTTAATGCTTCCTAAGGTAGGCTCGAGCGTCGGCTGCGTGCTATCGTAATTTTTTGGAAAAAGGCTCGGCAACTAAACTTACAGTTTGTATTTCGTAAAAAAGAAAGTAGCCTTGTATTCTATAGATTTTAAGGAGTATTTTAAGCGAAAAAAAAATGTTTAAAAAAAATTTCTGGACCAGCTTAAAGTGTTTTATGATTACAGTCGTAATTATGTGATACCTCAGTGGGAACTACTTATCCGGTTGTATGTAAGCTGAGTTGTCGTGTCTGGTGAACGCTATTTGCTTGGATTTTGGCAACTCTTAAAGTAGTAACCATGAAACTAAGAAACAAATAAATTACATCAAATTTTAATGATTTTTAATGAGGTTTGTACCATCTGTAAAAACTTTTTTTTAAATCTATGTAACAACGGGGCATCTCAAATTATAGCCTCGTGCAAATTTTTATATGTGGTTTAAATTTAGAATTATTTTTTACAATATTTTATTTAATATTAGTTAACATATTTTCCGCTGTGTCATTTGTAACTCATGCTAGTCAGTTTAGATGTTTTTTATTTTTTATGTTTTAATTTTTGGGCATTTTTTTTTGACATGTTAATATACTTTCTCAGTTATAGCCAGGGCCGTTGTTATTTTTTAGTATTAATATATAAATAAAAAGAATGCAAAATTAATTAGGTATAGCAACAAAAAACAAACGTCAATACATTTCATTGCAGCGACAAATTTTAGATTTTATAGAAATACATGTAAATTTCGACCTATTTTATATAATACTAGCAATCGTTCGCGTGGAAGTGTTATTTTTTTCAAAAGTTTTTTTTATAAATTTAGGTACCTATATTAATTGGTTCGAGGTTCTCTGTATACTATGTTTGATGTTTTATTATCTTCTGGTAGCAAGATATATTGGTTTTCTGGACTCTTGATAACCCGACATATAATTGGCCATGAGGAAAATATTCCTGTCTCAAATTGATTCTTACGAGTTTGAAAGTTTGTCCCTGCGCCTTATTGTGTGAGCAAACGTCACTTTCACCGAAAACTACAACCACGGTAGATCTGTTGGAATCATAGAAATATGCGGAATGTGGGCTAGTCTTTAATAGCAACCCCACATCTACAGTTTCTTAGAAGTACAGAACTACTTAATAGAAAAAAAATTAAATAATTGCATCATACACCTCAAACTGAAATGAGCTGCGTAATAATTGTGAAAGGAAATGCAATAATTGCGCCCAATTTTTCGTAGATATTTCAGAACACGCTTACTAAATAGCAGAGAACTCAAAACTAAATGAAGTAGGTACCTAAGTGGGTATACCTAAATTAAGAAAGATGAATAAAATAATATTAGTTGTGTAAATGAATCTCACACTATTAGGTACTTATTGAACAAAAATATTTTAATAACAATAACCTAGTACAAGTACCTACTGATACCAACAAAGTACCTACAATGTGCAAAAAGAATGAAAGAATTTTCAAATTACGAATAACAAAAACTATAACCTTATCGTTTTTAAAAGTATAACATCAAGGAATAAGAAACGAAATAATAATTATTTACAAACAATAAACGAACTAAACTTTCTAAATGAAAAGTCAACTCAAAAGCGAAAAAATCGAACAATAGACAACACCGCGCGGGCGCCTCGGCTGGTCTGTCGGCCGCACAGGCCGCGAAGCCGTCTCCCACTCGCAGAGCCGCTCGTTCATTGCCGTTTCTTTCTCCACCGCGCCAGCTCCCTTTTGTTCCGACCTCAACGTGTAGTTTCAGAGATTACCTCTAACAACCAAACAAAGTTACAAACTTTAATTCTTTATTATATTACTATAGATTGATACCAAGAAAGTACCTATAAAAAGACCGAAAGAAACTTAAAACTACGAATAACAAAACAACAAACCTTTTCATCTTCACAAACATAACATCAAGGAACTAGAAAGGTTCATGTCACTAAATTTCGAGAAAATCAAATTACAGACTGCAGGAAAACACAATACCCCGCTAGTGCATTGGCTGGTCTGTCGATCGCTCAGCGGGTAGCGCAGTCTCCCACCACGGCAATGAGCTAGCAGTCCTGCGCACGCTTGTGGCCGTTTCTTCCCCCCCGCGTCAGTTCCATTTTGTCCCAACCTCGTAAAATCTAGCTTATGTTCACCCCAAAAGTTCCGACTATATACCAGTAAAAGATTTTTTTAAAATCGTTTAGGTAGTTTGAAAGATTACCTCGAATAAACATATAAACTTTACTTCTTTATTAATATTATAGATTATAGATAATGATAATAAAATTACAGCTTAATATTAATCATCAATATGTCGATGTTAAATTGACATATTAATTATCATGACAATTTAGTCTCACTGAATAGATATTTCATAAAATATTTTCATTACAAATAAGGTATAACTATTCATTTAGTTTAGATTTATTTGTATTTTTTTTCCCTGGTGATCATGCTTACCATTTTAAAGTTTTGTGCCGTAAAAATCTCTAAAAATAACTCGTCGTCGATTTCTAGCTTTAGAAATACGAAAAGTAACCTTCGTATATTACAATGATTTTATATTAAAAAATTAATTATAAATATCCGAAAATTAAATCATTTTACGCGGCACTATTTATTTAAAACTGAGATATAAAGTCACCGGCTATAATAGTATTCCCTTCGAGAGCTGATAGGCCAATAGGCCAGCTCATAACTCACCAGAACATGTAAATATGACCAGTGTAGCTTGGTATATTTGTTTTAAAGTATCAATGAGTCAATCAACACTCCTGGTGGAGCTAACATGGTTAGCGAAACGCGCGTCGAGTGCCAAAATAAAGTGTTTGGTGTAGTGGTGATATATACTGAGTAGTATCATTGTGCCAAAGATTCCACATTCCCAACTTAGTAAAGTATGAAGAGTCGAAGTTAATTAAAATGTTTTTAATCATGATACTTCAAAAATGTTTTTCCCCAACATGCTTAGTACAGTTAGTTTTATTTTGAACTGCGACCAACAGCAGGGTTATTCAAGATTACGTAACAATAATTAGAATCTTAGAAAACGGAAATTTGTAGTTATGGCACTCGATAAACTGTTCTAACGTGTAGATTTTACTCAGTATATATCACCACTACACCAAACACTTTATTTTTGCACTCGACGCGCGTTTCGCTAACCATGTTAGCTTCATCAGGAGCGATGATTGACTAAAGCTAAACTACAAATCTACCTATTTCTACTTAGCCTAACCCTTGAATTACTCAAGTGGAACTAATGACATAGGCAAGGCCATCAGTTCCGGTCAAGTAACCAGTAGAGGGGACTATAAGGAATAGGCCCTCTGTCTTTATTTAAACTACTTTTACATTTTATGATTTCCATAATTTCGTATGCGTTCAACAATCTCCTATCAGATACATCCTTTATTAATCTTAGATTATCTAATGTTACAGTATGATTAGCTTCAAGGGCATGTTCGGCAATGCTAGACTTTTCTGTTCTATTGTATTTTAAGTGTGCTAAGTGTTCTTTAAATCTTGTTTTAATTGACCTTTTAGTTTGCCCAACATACTTTTTGTCACAATCATTACAACTAATTTCATAAATTCCACTTTTCTCACAATTAGGAATCTTATCTTTGGGATTTCCTAAGATATTCCTCAGATTGTCTGATGACTTATAGACTAAGGTGAGGCCTATCTTATTAAATACCTTATTGAGTCCCTTGCTATATTTCGGATTATATGGTATGGAGACATATTTGGTGTTATTTTCTTCGCGTGTAAAAAAGGTGGAATTCTGAATATTAAACCTAAACTTATGTCTATTTATTAGCTTATTTACTAAGTCATCGTCATAACCATTAACTCTAGTTATATTTCTAATACGATTCCTTTCTTTATTAAAGTTTACTCTATTCAGAGGGAAAGTGACCAAACGATGAACTAAAAAATGTAATGATGCTAATTTATGTTGTTTGCAATGAAATGAATCATTAGGAATATATCTATCTGTTACTGTGTCCTTCCTATAGATATCAAATTCTAATCTATTATTATTTTTAATAATTAAAATATCTAGAAAAGGCAATTGTCCTTTGTTCTCAACTTCGTAAGTGAATTTAATGGAATCATACCTTGTCTCCGATTCGCTCAAATTTAAATTAAATGTGAGTAATCCGACTATACCAAAATTGTATTGCTTACCCAAAATTCACAAACCTGGAAAAGCAATGCGACCCATTGTTTCATCGGTCGGATCACCCACATATTTTAATATCCAAATGGTTATCAAAAGAACTTGAGAAGTTACCGTTAAATACTTTCGCAGTGAAGAATTCCTTAGAATTCATTAATAAAACAAAAAATCTAGTTCATAATGAAGGTGAAGTCTTAATTTCTTTTGATGTTAGTTCTTTGTTCCCAAGTGTGCCAATTCCACAAACTTTACAATATCTCGAAGAATTACTTAGAATAAATGACTTTGAAGACGAAATTATTCGTGAATACTTAACATTATCTAAACTTTGTATGGAACAAAATTATTTCCAATATAACAATCAATTTTATGTTCAGAAAGAAGGAACAGCTATGGGTAATTGCTTATCACCTTTCATAGCCAATTTATTCATGAGTAAGTTTGAAATCGAAGCCAGTCGAGAATTCGAATATTTCCCAAGGGTATGGTATAGGTATGTGGATGATATTTTCGCGATTTTTGATACAAAGAAAGCAAATATTGATCATTTTGTTTCTAAATTAAATAGCCGGTATGATTCCATTAAATTCACTTACGAAGTTGAGAACAAAGGACAATTGCCTTTTCTAGATATTTTAATTATTAAAAATAATAATAGATTAGAATTTGATATCTATAGGAAGGACACAGTAACAGATAGATATATTCCTAATGATTCATTTCATTGCAAACAACATAAATTAGCATCATTACATTTTTTAGTTCATCGTTTGGTCACTTTCCCTCTGAATAGAGTAAACTTTAATAAAGAAAGGAATCGTATTAGAAATATAACTAGAGTTAATGGTTATGACGATGACTTAGTAAATAAGCTAATAAATAGACATAAGTTTAGGTTTAATATTCAGAATTCCACCTTTTTTACACGCGAAGAAAATAACACCAAATATGTCTCCATACCATATAATCCGAAATATAGCAAGGGACTCAATAAGGTATTTAATAAGATAGGCCTCACCTTAGTCTATAAGTCATCAGACAATCTGAGGAATATCTTAGGAAATCCCAAAGATAAGATTCCTAATTGTGAGAAAAGTGGAATTTATGAAATTAGTTGTAATGATTGTGACAAAAAGTATGTTGGGCAAACTAAAAGGTCAATTAAAACAAGATTTAAAGAACACTTAGCACACTTAAAATACAATAGAACAGAAAAGTCTAGCATTGCCGAACATGCCCTTGAAGCTAATCATACTGTAACATTAGATAATCTAAGATTAATAAAGGATGTATCTGATAGGAGATTGTTGAACGCATACGAAAGTATGGAAATCATAAAATGTAAAAGTAGTTTAAATGAAGACAGAGGGCCTATTCCTTATAGTCCCCTCTACTGGTTACTTGACCGGAACTGATGGCCTTGCCTATGTCATTAGTTCCACTTGAGTAATTCAAGGATTAGGCTAAGTAGAAATAGGTAGATTTGTAGTTTAGCTTTAGTCAATCATCGCTCCTGATGAAGCTAACATGGTTAGCGAAACGCGCGTCGAGTGCAAAAATAAAGTGTTTGGTGTAGTGGTGATATATACCGAGTAGTATCATTGTGCCAAGATTCCACATTCCCAACTTAGTGTAGATTTTCACAAAGTTCATAAAAGTGTCAATATCTCGAAATCTAACGATAGCTACATATTCTATCAACTCTCGAAGGGAATACATTTTCACCATCATTAGAAGCGTATAATTTTTTTCTTTTAACGTGGAAAAATGTAAAAAAAGTGTTCTCTTCAGATATATCTTCAGATAAATGAATTTGACCCAGTAGGCGCTAATGCATATAGCCACGAGTGATCGCGAACAAATCACACATCACTTAAGAAAGTTTGCATTTTTACAATAGGACGAAATATTTTGGGAAATTTGTTTTATTTGCAGATGGTCGTTCTTTTGGTTCGTATAATACCCATTTGCAATTTTTATGGGGAAATTTTCCCTTTTCCTTTAGCTACAGCCCTGGCTAGAGCGCAATCTGAGATGTTTACAATGTAGGTATGGTATTGTATGTAGTCTATTGATTTACTAGTCTCTGTTTTTGATTAAATTTTTGCCGTTTTGGTGTTTTACGTCGGTTGTGTTGGACCAAACAACTACTTACTTGTCAGTTACTGAAACTAAATTTTGATGTTTTCAAGTCGGATTTTTTTTAAATTTTGAAATAATCGTTGGAAATATTTTCATCATATTTTTTTTAGTTAGAACAATTTTTAACATCTTTCTTATTCTTGTTATTTGTTACTTAATGAGTGTTTTGGTAGTATGGCAAATCAACTTTCACTTTTAGACATTTTTTGTTAATTTAATTTTGATTTTTAAATAAACGATTTAAACCATGAGGTGTTATTTCTTCATTATTTCCTGCAAAATATCTTTCCACGTTTTTTTTTTTATCTTAGAGGGTACGGCGATTCCAGGTTCCAAGAAAAGAGACTACCAGGTGTACAAGTATGAAATGCGGATTTTTTTTCTAAAAAACATGTTAAATTTGGAAGAATGATAAAAAGTGCTTTATTCAAAGTATGCTCCATCGCTTGTTATACGTTTTCCCCATCTTTCGGGCAATTTGTGAATACTATGCCAGTAAAAATCTGTCCCTTTTGCTGCGAACCATTCATCGAGCCATTTTTTCACATCTTCGTACGAACCGAAGCGCTGCTCAGCAATGCGTGACCCATCGATGCTAACAAGTGGTAATTGGAAGGAGCCAAGTCTGGTGAGTAAGCCGCATGGGGTAGAACTTCCCAGCTGAGTGCTTCCAACGCGTCGCGAACTGGTTCTGCCGTATGTGATGGAGTATTGTCATGAAGAAAAATGACTTTGTGTTGCCTCTTTCGCTATTCTGGCTTTTTTCAAGCAGCGAACGGTTCAAATCGGTCAATTGTTGTTGGTAACGTGTAGTATTAACCGTTTCCCCCCAGCTTTTAACAGCTCATAATAGCAAGCAAAATGTCACACATGTTTTTGCGCTTTTTCATTTGCCTGTCGTTCAACTCATGCGGTACCCATCTACAGATCTTCTGAATCTTTCCCATCTCTCGTAGCCGATTGGAAACAGCTTGTTGACTAACGCCCAATTGCTCGGCGAGTTGTTTTTGTATTTGCGAATCATCTTCGTCCAACAATGCTTGCAATTCCATATCCTCGTATTTTTTTGGCGGTTTTCCACGTTCCCTATCTGCAACATCGAAGTCACCACTTTTCAAACGCCGAAACCATCGTTCACACGTATCTTGCGATGGAGCATGTTCACCATAAGCTTCTCGAAGTAATCGGTATGATTCAACAACAGTTTTCTTCAAATGAAAACAAAAAATTAATGCTATTCGCGAATGCTCTTTGTTCGGTATAAATTTCGACATATTCATACTTGTACACCTGGTAATTTCGGAAATTTTTTTTGTAAGAGTATATATATAGTAAGCAGTTGAAAATTTATTTGAAGTACTTTATTAAACAAATATTTAAGAGTACATTTTTTTAAAAATCTTTTTAATTCAACATAGCCCCTTCAGAATCCAAGACAACAAGGCATCTTTTATGGTTGGCTTGAAACGAGCGGAACGGTTGCTCTCGGTAGATTTTAACCTAAAACAAAAAACCAAAAAATTTTCGTTAATATAGGTCAAAACTTAGTGTATAACGTACGGAAAGGGTGACTGCAAAATTAGCCCATTTTTGCAACCTCCATAATTTTGAAACAAAAAGACAAAATTGACGTAAGAGTCTTAAATTAAAAAATGGAAACGATTAATATTTCCTAATTGTCTTTGTTCATAAAGATTTTTTAAATGTTTTAATTTTTGATTATTATGATTATTACTTATTTTAGACTCGTCGACACTTTATATTTTTATATATATACGTTAATCTGAAATTCTCTCAGCCTATCGTCAAAAGTATACAGAGACGGATGTGTAGAATAAAAAGAATTATTTAGATGGGAATGGAAGGACTCGCGACAGTTAGACGTTCGAGTTAAAGATGGACTCGATTCTGCCCCATATTTCAACTGGAAAATCGGCTCCTTCCTCTATATACGTTTCTAGTAGGTAATCACAAAATTTATTTAAACGTTCATCCTCAGGTTTTATAGAATATAAATCGTATGCAAAACTGTCACCTAATTCTTCGGGTGCTAAATAGGACAAGCCGAAACAATACTTTAACCAACGACCAATTTCAGAATTTTTGTTGCAATATTCTTTAGCTAGACTTAGATTCTGTATCTTGCGAAACCAAGATTGGTGTAAATGAAATCTACATCCTAACATTTTAGGATTTGGCCAAACTTCCGATACTGCCTTATGAATAGATTTTTCGAAGTCAATAGTAATTTTCTCTGGATTGAAATACAGTGTATCTGTTGAATAAATCTTACATTTTAATAATGTGAAGAGGTTTTTGTATGTTTCAGCTCTCTTATCATGCAATAAGCGAAATAATAATGGAATGTAATAACCGTTGCAAAACCATGCACTGTAAATGAACTGTGTAAAATATTTAGTGTATGAAAAGGTGCCGTCCATATATATATATATATATATATATATATATATATATATATATATATATATATTAGAAAAAACATTTATAACCATAGGACGTAATCCAAGAAGTGCTGAGGAGGTGCATAGTGTTTTAGAGACATTTGAAATCAAAACTAGCAAGGGTGAGAATTTTTTATATATCAATGAACTCGAAAGTGACATTATTGTTTTTTCTTGCACTACAAATGTCAATATGTTGTGTAAAATTATATATATATATATATATATATATATATATATATATATATATATATATATATATATATATATATATATATATATATATATTTTGGATATTTTACACAACATATTGACATTTGTAGTGCAAAAAAAATTATAATGTCATTTTCGAGTTCATTGATATATAGAAAATTCTCACCCTTGATAGTTTTGATTTCAAATGTCTCTAAAACACTATGCACCTCCTCAGCACTTCTTGGATTACGTCCTGACAAAAATTTTCGTCTATGGTTATAAATGTTTTTTCTAATATATTTCGACATCTTTTTCTGTTACTGTTTCAGGCAGCGTGTTTTGTAGTTCTTGTCGGATAATTTTAGATGGCCTTTCACTCATATGCTTTCCGGCTTTCTTTTGCAGGAATTACTAATTATTTGCCGATTCAGCTTCTTGGTGTCGGCTACCTATGTGTGGAGTCCTTTACTTCTGGTAACTAAATTCTCGGGCCCAACGGTAAGACTTTTGATTTGCAATCTTTTTTTGAACATCTCCAAAATGTTTCTCCACATTTTAGCACTTTTTGTCGAAAGTAAGTGTAGTAATTCACACATAACATGTCCTTTCCTCGATTACTTTTTATTAACTTTGCTTCCATATTAGCAACACTTTAAAAAATATACGCACAACCAAGTAATAATCACAAATTAATAATATGTACTAAACTGATATGTAGAAGGATTTAATAATGATTTAATTGAACAGGCCGGTGCGTACCACCACCCATTTATCAAATTAAAAATCTAAAAGGACGTATTTTTCCATTTTTTTATTTAGGTGTAACTACCCCCTATTTTGAGGGTTAAAAGGGTGAAAATAAATAAGTTTTTAACAGAAAATAAAAATATTTATGATGTGTAATTTACCCATATAGTTTACTTTCATAATTTACATTTTAACTACCCAATACCGTATAGTCAGTCAAAAAACTACCCTCTAAAGGGGGTTGCAATTAACAGGGGATCCTGCCATACTCACAAACATGACTCCCAAGACTAGGAAGAAGAAATAAAATACTGAGATATAGCGCTGGACTTATACGTGTCCCAAACATATCGCTAAGCTATAACCACCCCCTAAAAGGGGGTTTTTTTGAAATTGATGTTGGTGCTATTTTAACCTAAAAATAACTTTTAATTTGGGGAAAAATCCAGAAAAGTAAGAAAAATCCTGAGAAGATACCGTGGGACTTATTAAGTTTTCAAAAACTTATTACTAAACGATAATAACCCCCTTAAAGGGGGTTGAAATGCGTTTCAGTGCCATTATCAGCAAAAATATGTAACTACTTGAAATTCTTGACCTATTTTCATGAATTTTATACTTTTAACTCCCAAAATAGTAGTAGTTACCCCTAAATAATAAAATTGTAAAAAATGTCCTAGATTTTTTTAATTAGCTGTAATTTAAGACCTTTTACGTTAAGTTTGCTTTTTTGTCTCCAAGTTATAAAGGTTGTAAATACGAGCTAAAATTCACACTTTTTTGCGGCTATTCTTTGAAAATTCCTTTTTTTTCGAAAAATGGTGCACATTTGAAAAAAAATTTCATTTTTCACCCAAAAATTTCACGAAAAATTATTTATAAAAAGGAAGTTTATAACTTATCTCAAAATCTGTACGCTTTCCCTTAGATAATGTATCTGAAAAGTTACTCTCAAAATTTCAAGCGAATCGATAAAGATTTGTGACAGCTGTCATTTCGCCCGATTTGAAAAATATAGTTTTGAGAAAAACTGATTTAAAAATTTGAGTAACATTCTACTGTAGAAAATGTCGTTATACTTTTATTCATATATGTAATACCTCTATATAAATAGCGCCTTATCTTCGCCTGTAAGCGAAGCGAATGCCATTAAAGAGAGAAGCAAGAAGACAGCCGGTTGCTAACGCGTATGCGCGCTTAATAACGCGCATGCGCGCCTCTTATAAACACTATCTACTTTCCGGGAACTCTCACAGAATGAATACATCTCATGCGCAGTTCGTGCGAAGTTCTGAGCTAGTATACGAGAGAGAGAATCGATCGTCTATACTCTACTAACAGCGACATATTCCTCTCTTAATCTAGTTATATAGAAGTATTAACACATGGGCTGAAAAGTCCCGGGCCTAACAAAGAAAACACGGTTTTTTTGGTTCAAAATTAGCTTTATTCATCAACGTAATCTCCATCAAGAGCAACGCAATCATTCCAGCGCCGCTCTAATATTTCAATACCACTTTTGTAGAACGATTTATCTTTTGCCTCAAAATAGGCCTTAGTTTCAGCGATAACCTCTTCATTCGTGCGAAATTTCTTACCGGCGAACATTTTTTCAGGTCTGCGAACAGCCAGTAGTCGCTGGGAGCCAAATCTGGCGAATACGGTGGATGTGGGAGCAGTTCGAAGTTCAATTCATGTAGTTTTGCCATTGTTTTGATTGACTTGTGACACGGTGCGTTGTCTTGATGAAACAAAATTTTTTCTTTGCCATATGCGGTCGTTTCTTTGCAATTTCGGCCTTCAAACGCTCCAATAACGCTATATAATATTCACTGTTGATGGTATTTCCTTTCTCAAGATAGTCGATGAATATTACACCACGCACATCCCAAAATACCGAGGCCATAACCTTTCCAGCCGATTGTTGTGCTTTCGGGCGCTTTGGACGAGGTTCACTAGTTGCTGTCCACTCAGATGACGATCGTTTTGATTCCGGAGTGAAGTGATGGATCCATGTTTCATCCATTGTCACATATCGACGCAAAAATTCCGGTTTGTTACGTTTAAACATGGCCAAACACTGCTCAGAATCATCAACACGTTCTTGTTTTTGATCAACAGTGAGCAAACGCGGCACCCACTTTGAACAGAGCTTTCTCATAGTCAAATGCTCATGCAATATAAAGCCAACACGTTCTTTTGATATCTTTACGATGTCAGCTAACTCACGCAACTTCACTTTTCGATCATTCAAAACGATTTTATGGATTTTTTTTATGTTTTCTGGTGTTACCGCCTCATTTGGACGTCCACTGCGTTCTGCATCATCGGTGTCTCTACGACCACGTTTGAAGTCAGCAAACCAACGTTTTATTGTTGTTTCTGATGGAGCGGAGTCCCCATAACACTTTTCAAGCCATTGCTTCGCTTGAACGGTATTTTTTTCCCATCAAGAAGCAGTGTAAAATTAAAACACGAAATTGTTTTTGATCCATTGTTTTGAAAATAACAAAAGTAGCGTCACTCTTAGCACAATAACTCACAAACTAATGAATAGAATATCATGAAATTTTAACAGCTGTCTTTTGAAGGTTAGTATTAACTGAAAAAAAGGTGACTGCAATAAAACTAGCGCCATCTATGTGTTAGGCCCGGAACTTTTCAGCCCATGTGTTACATATATGTCTTTAATCGACGATGTCTGCACCATACAATTGGCTTTTAAGGTAACATATTCGCCAAAAAAAAAAATTTTTTTTGAAAATTCTGGAGTGGCCTTACCACTTAAAGTACGCGCAATGAAACTGATCAACAATCCACAGATTTGTTGCTTTGCATTATGTAAAAATAATAAAGTCATTTTAAACTGCCCTCGTACAATTTTAAATAATTCGACAAAAGATTTTCGGTTTTTAGAATTTAAGGCCTAAAAACACACAATGTATTGTTTTAGTCACCATCTATTATAAAGTTTCAATGCTAGTTTGAAAAATTTCGATGTTGAGAGCATAGGAATCTTGGTTAAAAAAATTACAATCTTCATTTCTTTTGCTAGAACAGCTTTTTCTATTAGTCTAAAGATGACGCCACAATCAAATCTTTAATATAGTTAGTTGAATCGACGAAGGATGGCGGGACGATATGCATTTTTCATTTTGATTAACATTTTGACGAAGAAAAATCTTACAATTAATGACATCTTAGAAAAGTAACAATCAAGTTTAAACCCGTTGGCCAAGTTGGATAAACATTTGACCGATCTCGCCAAGCTGGGTCCAACAACAACAAAATTACGGCTTCGAATCACTAGAGGCCAAGATATAGAGGGTTAAAACTTCAATGTTAAGAAAATTACATATGACTTAATAATCCAGTTTAGGCTTGTATTCATAGTGGGTTCTTAAGAAGCGTCTAGACCAGTGATTCCCAAAGTGGTTCAGGTGGACCCCCAGGGGTCCACGGGAGACTCGACGGGGGTCTGCGTTAGCGTGAAAAAAAAAATGGGGGTTCACAAGTTGTAAGTGGGGGTCCATGAAAATTTATCTAGTTTCGATAGTAAAGAACAAAAATGTTGGCTTGGCTTTACCTATCAATGTAGGCAGATAATACATTACCCAAAAAAATTAAGGGAGCAAAAAAAAATTTTGGAAACCAAATTTTTCGGTCATTTTTGACAGGCTGTATTTCGGTGAAAAATGGTCGTATTGAGACTTAAAAAAAAGCATTTTGAAGCTTTAAGATTCTAATTTTCAGATTTTTTGGCTAAAATTTTTAGGAGCTACGGTTCTCATGCAATCCTAACAGATAGCGCGAAAAAATAATATTGCAAATATTTTTGCTTTTTTTTTGGTCCACGGGCTTGAAAAAAAATTTTTCAGTTAGGCCGGCATATGGATCAGATAGCCTGTTTATATAGCATTAATTTCCTTGTTTTAAAAGCTCCCTTAATTTTTTTGAGTAGTGTATTTTAAGAAGGTCAGCGACTGTTACTTGCATATTCAATATTCAGTACAACGCGCGTCGAGACTTACAAAGCGCCGCCCGCCCGCCCGCAACGCAACCCGTTTAGACATGCAGAGGGACGAAATACGACTTATGCTGTGCTTGTAATCTTGCATGAACTTGTTTGATTCTTCACCAATATAAATACGAATGCCAAGGACAAACGTTACTCATTTGTTTCCGGAATTTTGAAAAAAAGAAACGTGTGAGTGAATCGATGTCAGTGTTTGCCAGTGCCGGAAAAAGTAAGTACCTGCCTATTTGTTATTCATACTTTTATTTTATATTGTAATAATATTATATTTGTTATGTTTGCGTGTAGTAGGTACATAATAAAAATTAAATATTGAACAGGGCCATTATTCGATACTTCTATAAAAGAACAGAAAGCCGAGAAAGATTGAACTTTTAATACTTTTTATTATAAAATTATTTATTTACCCGACTGTGGTGATTCACTAAAGGAGAGATAACATATATGATTGACCTGCATGTTTGTACATATTTCAGTGCCCTCGTAGTTGCTAATGCTAAATGACTAAAAATATTTTCATAAATTGTACGTGTCTTTATGTACCACTCGTAACGTACATCAAAGTAATAAATAAATCATTAAAATCGCTGGATTTTGATGTTAAAATATTCTTTAAAAGCATTTTCTCTCGAATTTACAGAAATGTATCAAAATATAATTAATCAAAAAATATTTTATATTTACATTAAAATAGGTTTAGCCGTTTTTGATTGTGAAAACCTCTATATGGGTCTTACCAGTTTATTGCTTTTAATAATTAAAATCAGTTTTGCCGCCGGCATTTTGGTTTTTTCATTGCAATAATTGATTAATCCTATTTTATTCTGTTAAAGTGCAATATTTGTACAAGATAAGACAAGTTTGAACATCATTAAGGCTGGACAGAGTTAAAACATGTTTCAACATGAATAAGTCTGCCTGGTGCCAAATTATTCTGAATACAAATTCCCATTTCTATATTTACAATTATAACAATGAAATCCTAATACAGAGAAGTATATTACACAAAAATGACTGTCACAAGAAAACTATGCCTGATAGAAGAATTGATAGAACACATTTGAATTCAGCGTAAAAAACTGAACTAGAGTTTCTATTCAGTTTCCTTGTGAAAAAATCATGTTGACCAGTGTAATTAATCTTATTTTTCATTAAAAAAAATCTGTTAAAGAAAGACACAGATAATCAGTTAAATCAGCTAAAATAATTACTAATTCAGGTAAAAATCCAAAACATCGCTAGTACGAGGGCTACCTTTTAAGTTTTTACAAAAACAATGAAAGAAAAAAAAATTTTGTTACCAATCTTTTTATTGTTTCTCAAGATATTCGCCTTTAAGATTTATACACTTTTACATGCGTTCGAACCAATTCTTAATACATTTTTTCCACTCTGAAGTTAGTACCTCAAAATCATGGTTTCGGAAGGATTAAACAGCTTGTTCAGGTGATGAAAATCGCTGCCCACGCATTTTTTTTTTTTCGACCTTCGGGAACAAAAAGAAGTCGTTAGGTGATAAATCAGGTGAATACGGACAATGAGACATTAATTCTATGTTTCTTCTCCGTCACATAACACTAGTTTACAAGGTTTTTGTTCATGAAATAAAACATATATGTTTTGTGTATTTTAGGTGTCCTCAATTTATAAAAATAATTTTAAAATATTCAGGTCGTCAAACTATTTTACAAAGAAAAACATTTAAAATACGAATAAACAATTAAAAATGATAAATTTTAGCTCTTTTTTGTCACCACTTGTATCTGTATCTCTTACAACAGACCAACAGTAGTCTCCTAGCATGTTTTGGTCCCAAAAACTTGGATAATTTTGCTCAAATAATTTTAGATCCTGATGAAACCGCTCGCCATGCTCATCACTCATACTTCCAAGGTTTTCCGGAAAAAAATCAGATAGGAATGCAAAAAATGAATTTGAGGGACATGTTCACACCCATCAGTTCGTAATTCTGCAATAAATTTGAAAACGATCTTTTGATAATTGTCATTTTTTCTATTTCCTAAAACATCTCTAATGAGGAATTCCAGGCAGCCTCAAATGGTTCTCAAATTTTTTATCATCCGAAATTTTCCTGATTTGAGGACCTATAAATATTCTTTCTTTTAGTTTAGCCTCAGAAAGATTCGTGAATACAGTGCATAAGTACAGAAACGCTAGCCCTGTCTTATTCAAAGTTTTGACTAAACTCATTTTCTTTTGTAAAAAAAGCAGCATAGATCTTACTCCTACAGTGATAAATATTAACTCTTGTGTCAAGATCAAGCAGCTTCCACTGCTGCAACCTTGAGGCAACAACTGCAAATCTCTTATAAGATCGTTGGGTTCAGACTGAGTTATCAAATATGGACTGTCATCATCGCCGACAAAGTTATCCGAGCTGGATTGTTCACTGTCACTACTCTGGTGCAGTGGAATACTGCTCGATGTAGCTGTGACATTTCGGGTTTGGTCACTTCTGCCGGGTGGTGTAGAAACTGGCAAATACTTTGAATAAGGCACAGGCTTAGACACTGATGGAACATCTGCATACTCTATTGCAGGGGTGCTCAAACTTGAACTGCTGGCGATCTACCTCAATATTGTTAGACTACGATCGATCGACTCTGAGAGGCTGCAAGTAAGTGTGATGCAGGATTGTCATCTAGGTAGGGTGTATCGTGGCATAGATATTAGTTTTCCGTACAATATGCATTTTTTTAATCAAGGTAAGTGTAGGTCTGCTCTAAAATGTCAATGAAAAAACTCATAATTATTCAAAATTGCGAGTTTATTGGTTCTTACAAAACAAACGAGTTCTAGTGTCTAAACTTAACTAAAGAGTGACTTTGGATGTTGAAGCGTGGCACTGCGTATCCTCAGCATACTTTTCATAAGATGGTACGTAATTACCGAGTGCTAATCTCAAGCATGATGACATATGTTCGTCAGTTAGTCGATTGCGATATTTTGACTTAATTATCTTCATTTCAGAAAATGCAGACTCGCACAAGTAAGTTGACCCAAACATTGCCGTCAGTTGAAGGGCGATTTGCCTTAGATTCGGATATTTATCTTCAGATATAAAACACCAGAATTTTGTATCAGATGCTGTGGCTTTGAGATGTATATCTGATTAATCTGCACTAACTCATTTTCAACAGAACATGAGTCCATGTTAAACTGACTTGCTATTTCAGTAGCTAATTCCTCAATGTTTTTACACGAAAAAGGATAACTCATAAATGATGCGATATTTGCCAATTTACTGAAATCATAAAAACGTATTTCGAATTGGCCAAAATATTTGATAATTCTGCCTCATAAATGATGTATAATGCAATGGAAGGAGAAAAATGAAGGGAAATCATCATTAGCTCGACACAATGCCATAAAACCGTTTTTGTTTCCAGTCATTGCTGGTGCTCCATCGGTTGTAATGTACACTAGTTTATATATTGGTAGCTTGTAGTTTGTTACAAAATTGAAGAAAAAAAGCAACATATATATCTTCGCCACGGGTCTTTCCTTACTCTTCCTTAGCCGACATGTCATTGAATACCATTCGAATAAAAATACACAGCTGGGCAGTGTCTGTCATATCGGTGGATTCGTCGAACTGTAAATGTACATTCCATGATATCATGTTTTAGTTTATCTGCCATGTCCTGACTCATGACTTCAACACGCCTTGTGACAGTCGGACGAGATAACTGAAGTTCTCTAATAGCAGACATAATCTCTGTTTTATTTTTAAAATCTCCAAATAAAGTCTCACCCGCTTCAATAAATGCTTCCTTCACAACCAATCCATCATCAAATGGTTTCTTGTGTTTCGCCAATATATGAGATATTTTAAATGACGCGATCGTTGCAGCTTTTGATTGTTTGGCTGGTCTTGTGAACATGGTTTGTTCTTTTTTCAAACAAGTTATCAAATCACGTACTTTTCGTTTTCTTAATTCACTCCGTGACGGAAAATTCTTTTCATAGTTTTTATGAACCGTTTTATGATGCCTCTCTAAGTTCCCACGCTTAGGTATTGCAACTGACGTACGGCAAATGAGACAAATGCATTTATCCTTTACCATACAAAAGAAAAATTCTTCCTCCCAATCGTTATTAAAATGATAAGTTTTACTTTTCTTCGCCGCACTCATTTTGGACTATTTATTAATAAATTTTGTATCGATGTATCGCCTTCAAGTTACAACTCAGACTGACTCCTATTCCTGCAGGCGCAACATTTATATCGGCGCGAACGAAGTCTCGAATGTTCCCGTCAAACACGCCGCCCGAAGTTTCTAGAAAAATCGGCGGGAATCAAAAACGTGGCTTTTCTTTGACAAGTACCGCGCGTTCCTTTGATAAAGCCGCCTTTTGCCGCTAGCAGGGGGTTATTACGATAAAATAAAGTGATGAGGGGGTTATTCTGGCCTAATTGTGGATCGAATAAATTTTAGAAGTTTATTCATTACATTTTGTTTTAGTTACCGAAAACAAAATCTGTGAATATTTCTATATCGGAATTTTTTTCTCGAGATCGACTCAAAAAGCACTCGACCGTTTGAGCACCCCTGCTCTATTGTATCTTTGTTTTTCCAGTTGAAACCAAAAGTTTTAGTCAAGCAAAAGTAACAATCAGTTGCGTGGTTAGTTGGCTCTATCCTGATCATTGGTTTACCAAAGGTCAAAGATCTGTTTTTTTCTGAATACTAGTAGTTGAGGACCAGTCTGCAGTTTGTGCAAACCACATAAGAAACCCAGTATTTATCTTGATGTGACACCGGAAATCCAAAATAATGTAAATAGGCGTTTTGCAGTGACTTTGTTATAGGAGAGTCTCTATTTAACTGAACAATTTTGCCACAAACGTAGGAAAAACGGTTTGGTTTAATTTTATATATTCTAGACGACATTTTAGAGCAATCTTTCGTATTTACTTCGCTTCGTTGTTTACAGAAACAAACAAAGAAATCATTACGACTACTGCGGGTAGCTGAGAAACAGAAACGGCTTTATCTGAGAATTTGGACGTGCTAGCGGAAAACAAAAATACTTTATTAACTACCCTACTTACTATTACTATTTAAAAAATATATGTTTCATTCGATGAACAAAAATAAGTATTTTTTTTGTAAACTGGTGTAATCAATTGGTTGACGTGCTGTATGAAAGCTGGCATTGTCATGATGAAGAATGATGCGACGTTTTCGGTTGTTTTTCCTAATTTCATAGATGACTTCTGACTTACAAATTGTTGTATACCATTCAGTATTAATTGTTCTTCGATCTTCAAAAGCAATGGTTGCAAGATGTCCAGTATAACCAAAGAAACAAGAGATCATTTTCTTGGGAGTGCTTCGAGAACAAACAATTTTTGTTGGATTCGGTTCATCTTGGATCACTCAAACAGTTGATTGTTGCTTAGTTCTGGCGCGTACGAATATATCCAAGTTTCGTCTCCTGTTACGATGTTGTATACGGATTTTGCATGTAGTCGGTCGAATTCCTTGAGCGTTTCCTGTTTTGAATTTCTATCAAATTATACGATATCCAACGGGAACAGATCTTTTTTACAGTTTAATGTTCATGCAAAATCGATTATACTGCAGTCTTCAATAGGCCTAAGGATGCCTCTATCTCACGGTAAGTCACATGCCGATCTTCTTCAATCATGTTGTGCACAACATCGATGTTTTTTGGAGCAACAACCGATTTTGGTCGACTTTCACGAAATTCATCGCTGACGGAAGCACGACCATGACGAAATTCTTCAAACCAATTGTAAACAGTCTTCTTTGATGATAATTCATTACCATAAGTTCAACAAAGCGATTCGAGGCATTATTGTTGAGTTAGGCCTTTAATAAAATCGTAAAAAATCATCCAACGAAAAAGTTCACGTGAGATTTCTATTTGTTCACTACACAGTTTTTTTTAAACGCTCACTACTCGGCATATTTCTGCACTGCGACTGTTTTAAGAATAACAAATCTCAAATTTTACAAAATGGTAATGTCACATCTCAATAGCGCCATTATAACGTCTCTTTTTGCGGCTATCAAATAGAAGCCGTTATTTGCCCCTTATGTATATCTTAATTTTGAGAATGGATTGAGTGGATATTAATATTGGTAGAGGACAGAATTAAGATATCAGCTAGCTCGTTTTTTTTTTTACTGGTAGAGTACATGGAAATCGAGGTAATTTTTGAACGCCTTTTGAAAGTAGTTGTTTAAAAGTTGGTTGTACAGTTTTGGGCACCATTCCTTTTAGAATAATAAGAATCTAAGTTCAGCTCAAAAAATGAAAAAATACTGAAGAGTTATTTAGTTGTTGAAATGAAATTGAATATGGTACAATCGTTGCGTCCTGAAAGAAAGAGCAGGTAGTTCAGTAAAAGGTTGCATTAACACAGATAAAAGTATATTAACAAAATAAAAATTCTTGCAGTTATTACACTCTTAAAATTACATCAACTAAATAAAAACTTCTAAGGCTATTAGAGTGTACACATTTAAACTAGAGTTCTATGAATTACTGATCCTAAGTGTAAAAAAAACAAAAGGCTTTAAAAAACACGATCTAAAAGTTTGTAAACTTAACTTCGCGTTGTAGGCAGAAAGTGAGATGTTTAAACTGGTGTGCTTATGACTTACTGATTGGCTTTTTCTCGTGGGTTTTCCATAAGCTGCTTGACCTTTCCTGGTGAGATTCTCATCAGAATAATGTCTCAGCCACTGCTCTCCTATTTTTTTTTTGGGTAGCTAATCACTTTTTGACCCGAAATGCTTGAAGATGAGCAGGATATTTTAAGATCGGAAAAAGGCATTAAACTTGAGATCTAGAAACTACACCCACTTGTTGATAAAAAAACCGTTACTTCACTACGGCATGACAGACAAAAAAGCCTACTACGGCATGACGAAGGACCAAGCTGTTACTGCATCACGGTGCAAAAAGCCTTTAAAAATTCCATCTGGCCGATATACCTTTTGCCCCTTCTTCAAAGTAAAGTCTTTAAAATGGCTCACTTCCGGGATGCAAAATCAACGCAAACTAAATAAGTTAGGTCAGCAACACGTTATACACAATTGAGTTACACTGTTCAAAAATTTAAATCACTGTTTTAAGTTACACTGCTCAAAAATTGAAGTAACTGCCTAATCAAATATACAGATGTAATAAATTATAAATTATAGATCTTAAAATCTAGGAAAAAATGAATGTTACACCATCTAGTGGTCGTTTGTAAAAACTTAAAAGGCGGCTCTCGTATTTGACAGAAAATAGAATGCTATCGTTTACTCCAATTACGTCAGAATTCCTTACTCAATGGGGCTGATAAACCTGAGTATGCAATAGAGACCCGTAGGATGCATCGGAAAAACTTTGATTAAGGAAAACTTGAAAACTGTCTGGTTGGTAACTTGTAACATATACTAAAGAATTATGTTATATGGGCGTTTGTAATTAAGATTGAACCCCATTTTACAACACTGTAAACAAAAAGAGCGCATTGGAGATGTTTATAGGACCGATAATTTGGCGGAATTAACAGTACCAATCAAAACAGACAATAGAATTTAGCGAGATTAATTGTCTGTTTTGATTGGTATTGTTAATCGCGCCAAATCGTTGCTATGAACATCCTCACCTCGCCCTTTTGTTTACAGTGTTGTAAAATCGTTTTTTCCTTAATTACAAACGTCGAGAGACAATGTAAAACAAAATGCTGGACAGCTGAAGTAGAAAGAGGCGGGGGAGACACGACATGTTATTATTATTATAATCGTTATAATATTATTATACCTTGTCTTTAACAATGCAACAACCATTATTAGTGATGTAACAGTTGATTTATAAAATTTAATGTCTAGTTATAGTAGTAAGAGTGACAGTGTGTTTTGACGAACTGTCCGAAATAGGCTTTTGATAAAGACCAGCACGTAATACATCCTATATATGATTTTATATCAACAGGAAAGCGATAGCGCTGTTATTAAAAATATAAGAACGAGGATAGTTACCCAACCCCCGTAACAACAAAACGGCTGTCTCTATTCCGCGAGAGTATCATCTTTATAGGTTATATCGATGTTCAATTTTAAGAAACAAAAGACAAAAAGCTAAGGCGACTCCGATGATTATTCAACCTATATCCTATTAAGACAAAAAACAAAAGAAAAAGATTGAGACGCTGCGATCTCTTCGTCCATCGAGAGCGATCGGAGAAGAAAGAAGAAGAAGAAGTAGAGAAGAAAAAACGGCCGGACCGCGCGGCCGTTATGATAATGGGACAGAGGGCGGGCCGAACAGTTAAAACAAATGCCAGACGGCGCCACCGTCGATCGCGGCCGGCCCGAGATAAACGATCATCCATCGAGATGCGGCTAAGAAGGCATTTCGGCAGCCAAATTTATGCGGCCGGCCGGTCGCCGATTCCCGGGAAGGAATGCCGGGGCAGTGTGCGATGCCCCGATTTATGGACGTTATTAATTAATTGCGAATCGGTCGGCGAAGGTTATGCTCTTTATATGTATACTTTGATCAAGGTCAAATGTATTAAGTATTTTCTTCAGGGCTTGTAAAAAAGTGTCCATTTTCGCTAGTTTTAATTTTTTTTTTATCTTCCTAACATTGTAGGCAGTGGCGGATTTAGGGGAAGGGGCGACCTTAAATTATTTTGCCACATAGTATTTCGTTGCTCTTCTTTACGTATTTGTCCTTGTCCATGACTACTGTTACACAGTAAAATGGGGACGACTCTGGAACAGTCTGGAGGAGATGGGGATTTCGAAACAGCTGATCCATATCATAAAGTCTCTATACGACAACAACTCAACACAGATAAAACTAGAGCGGCAATACTCCGCAGCTTTCAGCGTCGGAAAAGGTATTAGACAGGGTTGCATCCTCTCCCCCATTCTGTTTAACATCTACGGAGAACGGATTATTAAGAAGGCTTTGGAAAACTGGGAAGATGAAGTCTCCGTTGGTGGGAAAAAGTGTCAAACTTACGATATACGAATGACACGATCGTTCTGGCTGACAACGGGCAAGAAATGTTTGAGCTTCTCCAGCGGGTGGAGGCTGCAAGTTCGCAATCGGACCTACGTTTGAATAGCGCCAAACGCCGTTTCATGATTGTGGATAGATCTCAGAAAATACCATTGCCACTGCAATTTATCCGGGATATAGACACAAGCCTTAGCGTTATTTATGTTGGCACATAAATAGCGAATAAATGAGGATCCGTTTTGGGTAGACTAGTTAAAATGTGAAGAGACCACAATATCCGAAAAGCAACTAAAATAAGACTTCTCAAAGCACTAGTTTTTCTTATTGTAACCTATGAATCGGAATCCTGGATACTGAACGAAGCATTGCCTCGAAGAATAGAGGCGCTCGAAATGATTTGCTGTCGTAAGATGCTAAAAATCCCGTGGAAATCTGAATATAAGGGATCATGAAAGGCTGCTTCCAACGACTCAAAGACGAATTCTAAAATTCTTTTGTTACGTAATACGAAGGGACGTTATGGAGAAGATAATGATCCAAAGAAAAATGGACGGTAAAAGAACAAAAGGTAGATTTCCTGTAAAATTTATAGACCAAATCAAGGACCTCACAAACTTGTCGATTGTAGTAGTCATGAGAACGGTAGAGGGTAGAGTAGTATGGCGAAGAATTCCTGACTACTGATGAATGAGTTACGACGTTCGGAAGCTATCAACTACTCGAATCAAAAGCAACGCCAAACGGTCAATGTTATATATTGATATTAATATTCCTGGAACGAAATAGTGGAAATGATGGATGATGCCGCTGAAAAAGCACTGGGTGTGAAGCAGGCTGAGCGGAGAGAATGGAGAAGAAAGAAACATGGGATCTCATACAACAAAAAAAGAACATTAAAGCCACAATATTAGAATCAAAAATGGCAGCCGAGAAAGAAGATAACCTAGTACAATACCAAAACATAAATAAGAAGATTAAAAAAAGTGCTAGAAAAGATAAAAGAACTTATATACAAGACCTAGCACTAGTAGCAACAGAACAACATCGTACACGTGAATTATATAATATCACTAAACGCTTAGGAGGGAAAGCAAGTAATAAAACACCACTTGTAAGGTCAGAAACGGGTCAACTGGTCAACTGATAACAACAAGCAATGAACAATTACAAAGGTGGAAAGGACATTTTGAAAACCTTTTTAATACATCAACAAATGGAGACCCATCAGAATTAAATGAGGCAAATCAGCACAGAAGAACAGACTGCCAGGCAACGAAATCATTAAAAAGCAATAAAGCAACAGGACTGGATAACATCAGTGGCGAACTTTCGAAAGCAGACACGGAAGCAACAATGGAACTAATATATCCACTCATAAAGGAAGCGTGAGAGAACAGCAAAATCCCAGACCAGTGGAAACAGGGTACCATCATAATTTTTCCCTAAAGGGAAACCTCACTCTCTGTTAGAACTGGAGATCAATTACATTTTTTAACTCCATACACAATATAATGGCTCAAATTATACAAAACCACCATCTATAGAACCCATACTCAGAAAGAACCAAGCAGGTTTCAGACCCCTTCACCATAGATAACATCAATACTATCAGAATCATTGCTGAAAAATGTATTGAACGGAACTTACTACTTTACCTAGTTTTCATAGACTTTCAAAGAGCATTTGATAGCATATTATACTTACCAATTTGGAAAACATTAATGGAAGCAGGAATGCCCAAGAAAATTATCACTATAATACAAGAGGTATACAACAACGTTTCTTGTACGGTGCTTTATAACAGAAAAATAAGCAGTTCTTTTGAGGTAAAAAAACAGGGATCAGACAGGGGTGTACTTTATCTCCTTTACTGTTCAATATTGTTGTGGACTCACTGCTGAAGAAGGCACTGAAGGATGTGGACTCTCACGTCATCTTTAACTGATCTAGAGTATGCAGATGACATTTGTCTGATGACACAACCACACAACGACATGCAAAAGATGGTAGAAAACTTAGAACGTACAGCAAAAATATGTGGATTTTCAATCAATGTGGCCAAAACTAAGTCTATTAGAATTAACAGCAACATAAATATACTATTCAGTATCTTTGGATCTGATATGGAGGATTTCGAGGAGGAGTTCATATACTTGGGCAGTATTATCAACAAAGATGGAGGTATTACAGCAGACATAAATAATCGATTTAAAAAAGTTCAGCAAGCTTTTGGCCAACTATGGACATCAAGACAAATCAACACAGGCGGCAAGCTGAGAATATTTAACAGTAATGTTAAATCGGTGTTATATGGTTGTGAAACCTGGAAAGTGACAAATACGTTAACAAACAAAATATAAATTTTCATTAACTAATGTCTGCGCCGAATTCTCCGCCTATTCTGGCCAAACACCATTCGTAATGAAGACCTTTGGCATCTCACCCAACAAGAGGAAATACATCGGGATATAACATACGCAAATGGAGATGTATAGGTCACACGTTGTGAAAAGCTCATGGCGATATAACAATAAGCTCCCTAGATTGGAATCCACAAGGACACAGAAGATGCGGACGTCCAAGACAAACATGGAGATGATCTATCATGGAAGAACTGAGAAGAGTTGACACTACTTGGGCAGAGGCAAAGAAAATAGCAGCCAGTAGAATATGTTGGAGAGTCTTCACAGAAGCCCTATCCTTCATTTAGGAGCTTAATAAATGAATAACACGTAGGCTGCAAAGTTTTTGGTCTAGTTACTTAAATCACATTTTTTTTGCAAAATTCGACTTTATTCATCAATATAGTCTCCTTCAAGAGCGATACAATCAGTCCAACGCTTTCTAACATTTCTATACCTTTCTTGTAGAAGGATTTGTCTTTGCCTTCAAAATAGGCCTCAGTTTCGGCGATAACTTCTTGATTGGAGCCAAATCTCTTTTCCGCGAGCATTTTTTTGAGGTCTGCGAATAGATAATAGTCGCTGGGGGTCAAATCTGGAGAATACGGTGGACGAAGAAGCAATTCGAACTTTAATGCATGCAATTTTGCCATCGTAACCATTGACTTGTGACACGGTACATTGTCTTGATGAAAGAGCACTTTTTCGTTGTTCATTTGGGGCCGTTTCTTTGCGTTTCTGCCTTCAAACACACCAATAACATTATATAATATTCGCTATTCATGTTTTTTCCCTTCTCAGCATAGTCGATGAAAATTATTCCATGCGCATTCCAAAATACAGAGGCCAAAACCTTCTCAGCCGACTGTTGTGTTTTTGGTAGCTTCGGGCGGCTTTCACCGACTGCAGTCTACTCAGCTGACTGAGGATTTGATTCCGGTGTGTAGTGATGGATCCATGTTTCATCCTTTGTCACATATCGCATGAAAAAATCCTTTTTATAGCGCTTAAACAGGTCCAAAGAGCGTTCAGAATCATCAACATGTTGTTGTTTTTGGTTCACTGTGAGCAAACGCGGTACCCATTTCGAACAGAGCTTCCTCATCTTCAAATGTTCATGCAAAATATGATCGACATGTTCTTTTGATATCTTTGGGGTGACAGCTATATCACGCAATTTCACTTTACGGTCATCCAAAACAATTTTGTGGATTTTTTAAATGTATTCTGCTGTAACCACCTTATTTGGGCGTCCAGGGCGTTCAGCATCATTTGTATCTGTACGACCGCGTTTAAATTCAGCATACCAGTAAATGATGAGTGATTTTCTAGGGGCAAAGTCCCCGTAACACTTATCAAGTCTTTGCTTTGCCTGAACGGTATATTTTCCTATCAAAAACCAGTATTTAATCAATACACGAAATTCGATTTTTTCCATTGTGAAGATACCAAAAGTAGCGTCACTAAAACCACTGTAACTTGTGAACTAATCGTCGAAATGTCATGAAATTTTGACACGTATCGCTTGAAGGTTGGTACTTCCTAAAAATCATATTGATTTTTTGAAAAGGGAGACATCTATGTGTCAGACCAAAAACTTTTCAGCCTACGTGTTATAATATAATGGTTTCTTCCTGGAACTATTCCACTTTAAATCGTTAGTCCGGAGATGAGTGCATATCGTTCCATACGATATATGCTTTCGTTTTTGTGCCCCTTGGCGCAAACTCAATTGAGGATTTCGGGAAAATATATTAATAATCATTTTTTTCGTCCTTGTCCAACATTTTTCTTCTCGATCCACGTTCTGGAAGATCATTAATATTTTTTAACAGAGAGTCGCTTCACTCACTGGCTACCTTTTCCACAAGGCGTTGTTTACAGGGGTGCCAATAATAACCACAAAAAAAAAAGAAAATTCTTTTACCGAATAGAAGTTTTAGGTGATACGTTTTAACCTGACCGACTGTAAATTAGGTTTTGTCGCTATTTGGGATCCTGCTATTAGACTCCTAGTTGGAACTCTCTCAAGCCCTTCCACAGCTCAACCATTTTTGCTGATGAACATTTCACTACAAGGTCGTACCATTGAAAATACCAACAGTGCTGCGATTAAGTAATTTTTTGACTTGTAAAAATCAAATTTAATACTTTTTTAGAACTACGAGTCTATAAAGGAAGTTTTGGGTAAACCACTTTATTGATATTTCATATACGAGTAGTTTTATGTGTAATTCTTTGATAAGTTAATAATGACATTATTTCCTGTTATTAGTACCCTCCAATAAACCTAATCAAAATAAAACTAAACAAAAAAAAAAACGTACTTAAAGCTTAAGGCTCAAGACAAAATACACATACAACGGTTTTTTGTGGTCTCAACAGTTCAAATTGGTATGATTAACCATAAACAGGGGCTTCTGTTCCTCGACTCACGCAAACGGTAAAATTATAGGTTTGAGAGCTCAGTCACAGTTCAGAAGAATTGTACATAACACCATTAGATTTGCGGTAGGTGACCACTTAGCGAGTTTTTTTTGTTAAGTCGTTTTTTTTCACCGTTTTTTTTTTTAAGCGTAATTATTTTAAGCCATTTAGTCACATGGTAAATACGTTTGAGCTGGCCATAGATGGTCAAACATCTCTTTCAATACGACCACTCGAGCGATATTTATCGAATTGAACTGGCAACATCATAATAAATAACCGGTCAAGTGCAAGTTGAACTTGCGCAATTAGTGTTCCGTACGTTGATTGCTTTTCAAATAAAAAATTTTGTTACAGAGATATAAAATGATCAGTGATTTCACAAAACACACCCCAAATGAGTTTTCAACAAAGTTTGATTCCAATCTTTACTGAAATCTGATGAACTTGAAATTTTTGTTTTTTTTTTATATACCAGATAAATTATTAAAGGTAATGCACTCGTGATAATTTTCGTTCAATCTACACCCCGTGGAGAATATTCCAGAATTTTTTTAAAATTTTTTGATAAGTACTTTTCGAGATAAGGCGGGTGGACAGCCATTTTTCGCGATTTTTTAAAAATAATACAAAGAAAAGTGCGCGCAAGTATTACAGGACATATATATTTTTTACTCGTGTTTTCACAAGCTTGCATTTGACACCACATTTGATTACCTAGTAAAAAATTTTTTTTTTCACTTCCGATTTCACCCCCCAAAACTAACCCCTTAAGTCAAAATTTAACTTTCAAAACTACAGGGCTCTGATGAGGCCATCAATTCCTATGTTATTACCAAATTTCAACTTTCTATGACAAGTAGTTTCGAAGAAAATCGGGTGTGACAGACGGACAGACGGACAGACGGACAGACAGACGGACAGACGGACAGACACCGAAGTGATCTTATAAGTGTTCCGTACGGAACACTAAAAATAACTCGGGTTTAAAAGCTCATATTTATTGTATTCGGGATTCTTCTGACAACTGATGTAATTAAGTATATTTTAAGTAAAACTAAAATTTGTAAAACTGGTCAAGTGCAGTTGATTGCTTTTAAAATCAAAAATTTTTGTTATGGGGGTATAAAGGGATCAGTGACTTCACAAAACACACCCCAGATGAGTTTTCAACAAAGTTTGTTTCTGATCTTTACTGAAAACTGATGACCTTGAAATTTTTGTTTTTTTATGTACCAGATAAATTATTAAAGGTAATGCATTCGTGACAATTTTCGTTCAATCTACACCCAGTGGAGAATATTTCAGAATTTTTTCAAATTTTTTTTTTACAGGGAGAAATCCGCCTTATGGATTCTGGAGCAGCCTGCGTCACCTTAAGGGTGCCCCAAAGTGCTCCAGTTATGTGGGGCTCTCCAACTTGAGGTTTTTATTGTCTAGGTGTTTAATTTATAACACTATGGTTAATTTACTAGTGATTTGAACTACGCTATCTTAAACCTAACTTAAAGCTAAAAATGAACCTAAATCCCCAAGTTTCGGGGAGTGTTGTGTTACACTGGTGTTAGTCGTGTGTGATGTTTACACTTTTAACTGATAGGAGTTGCTCATCTAAACTACGGCCTTATCCTTAAATACTAAGTACAAGGGTAGTCAATGGTCAATTCTGTGTTTTGTGTCAACGGTGTTTGTTGTCCATTCATTGTCTGTTGTCAATTTGGGCACGGGTTATGAATGTTTTTGGTCTTGGATCGTATCCTTGAACAATTGGGATATTTGCGCTAGTTGCGCAGGGGTCAAGAGAGCATCGGAAGCGGCTTGGGTAAGACGGGAATTGTCTTGAGTTCCTCAGCCTCTAAAAGTGGATTTGAGGCGGGATGGCTGCTTCCGCAGTTTGCGCACTTGGACGGGACTTCTTTCTTTTTAGAGCATTTGGATGTGTGTGTGTGTGTGTGTGTGAATGTGACAGAATGATGTTGCGTGGCCATGGTCTTGACAGTTGAAACACTGAATACTGCGGGACTTTGATTTCTGAGCTTCCACACGGAGTTCAAAATGTAAATATCTCTCATTTCTAGACAAGCGCGATAGGCATGGGCTTGCCATTGGAATGAGTCCAACGTATGATATTTTTAAGGCTGAGGCCCTGTTGGACAAGGTCGTCTCTGATACCTTCTTTCGATAAGTGAATAAGAGCACCACGGAGGACCACGCGATTTAATTTTTCTTCCGGAAATCGGAAGCTATTTTTCTCCAGAAAGGCGGTAGCCTGCCTGAACTCGTCGACAGACGAAGGGGAAATTTTAACGCCATTCCTAACTAGAACGGCTGAAGAATACTTAATATTGTTGGCTTTGAAATGGCCAGAGATACTGTCAAATTTGGCCGCATTGCTAATCACAATGGGCGGGATTTCTCTGGGTCTGGTGGGCCTTTTTGCGATCTTAGTCGGAAGAGTGGGTTTTTGGACCACAGATGTAACTGGAGTAGTTGCAGACGGAGTTGGGGGTAGGGGAGGAAAATTGTCATTGTCAAAGGTTGGTCTAATGGAATTAAACTTACTTGATTCTTTGTCAAGTTTTTGTTTCAGTTGTGGAGTCATTTTTGGTGGGACTTCTTCGTCTTCAGAAGCAGACTGGGTGACCCCCGTCTTTCTCTTTGTTTTTTTTTTCCAGTCTGGAATCCCTCAGAGTCCATCCTCCTTGGGTCATCCTCGATGTTGGGTGAATCCAGGGACTTGGTATCCTTCTCCGTTCTGGATCCCCTGTCATTTTTTGAGAAGTCGTCAGGATTCCATATTCTCTCCTTCCGTAAAAGAGATACTTGACAGCTCATTTTTTGGATCTCTTTTCAGAGTTCTTGTAGTTCCACCATCATCTGTTATATAATCTTGTCTTTTTGAGCAATAACCTCATCCTTGTGGGCTAATGCTTCTTCTTTTCGCTTAGTAAGCTCCTGATGTAAGCGGATCGAATTTTTCAGCTCTTTAGCCGAATCCATGATGAGATTTCAACACTGCACTGTATCCTAATTACACTTAATTAGTACTCGGTCATAGGCCGTAAAAAGTCTAGGGTGCCCAACTTCTCTTCGGGCTTCGCTTTGCGTACTCCGAATCAACTTCTCCGAACCGAGATCGAAGCAACTACACTAACAACAAAAAAAAAACATTTTTTGATGAGTATTTTTCGAGATAAAGGGGGGGGGGCAGCGATTTTTCTTCTTCTTCTTTCTTATATGGTGTGTCATGTATATATATATATATATATATATATATATATATATATATATATATATATATATATATATATATATATATATATATATATATATATATATATATATATATATATATATATATATATGTATATAAGTAGACATACTGCCTGTTTATCCCCATTAGGCCTCTTCTGATGTGGATGTCCAGCATTCCTTCCACCTTTTCGGAGGTCTGCCCTTAGTTCTTCTACCGCAGAGTTTATTGAGTATATATCTTGGATCTTACTTAGTTCTTGTAGATCTTTGTTGCAGTTTCTGTCGTGGATAGTTTTTCCATATATGTCCCTAATCAACTTCATTTTTGTTGTCTTCATCATTTGTGCTGTTTTATATGTGTCACTTTTTGTTTCTACAGCATATGTAAGGATCGGCCTCACTCTTGTCTTGTATATTCTTACCATACTTTCCCCTGTGAGGTGTTTATTTTTCCATACTATACCGTCAAATAACCTGCAATTAGTGATGCCTTCATAGACTGTTGTTTTACTTCCCCGTTTAAGTCTCCGTAGCTTGTTATCATTGTTCCCAGGTTCAATAATACTTCCTTGGATCTCCAACTTGCATCTTAATAATTCTTTTGAAGCTACCATACATTTTGTCTTGGTTGTGTTGATAATTCTGATTAGTTTTCTCACTTCCAAATTGAAGGCATGAACGATCTTCGAAGGTTGTCCTCAGAATCGGTGATGAGGACTGCATCATCGGCGTAGCAGTTTGTGTGGAAGTGTGTATTGCCCATTTTGTATCCTCTAGTTTTTGGAAGATTTTCAACTATTCTCTCCATGACGAGGTTGAAGATAAGTGAATCGCCTTGTCTTATTCCGGCGTTTATTTTTACTTCCTTGCTCAGTAGATGTCCCACTTTTAAATTCTACATTCTGTGTTAATGTCATTTATGATTTTTATTAGCTTCTGGTTTGTCTGCTTTTCTTGTAATAATTTTACAATATCTGTTAATTGCACTCTATCGAAGGCTTGAGTCATGTCGACGAAACACATATACGCAGGTTTGTTAAATTCTTTAGCTTTTTCCATTAGCTGTCTCACTATAATATGGCATTTATGGTCGATCGATTTTTGCGGAATCCCTATTGCTCCTCTCTTATTTGAATATTCTTGCTCATTTCTTCTAATATGATTTTTATTAATACTTTTAAGGTAGTATTTAGGAGCGATATTCCGCGGTAGTTTTCTGGTGACGCCTTTTGTCCTTTTTTCAATATTGGGACTGTTATGTTAGTTTTCCAATGTGTAGGTATTTGTCCATGTTTTACTATGTTTGTAAAGAGTTGTGCTAGTTGTTGGTATAGGTTTTGTCCTCCATATTTTAACAACTCATTTGTAATGTCGTCTGGTCCTGAGGCTTTTCTATTTTTAAGACTTCTTATAATTTTTTTCTGTCTGTTCTAAAGTTACTTCTAAATTTATTACGTCCACTTCTTCAAGTATGGTTTCATTATTTTCTTCTTCTTTCTATAATTGCTCAAGGTATGTTTGCCATTTTTGAATTTTAATTTTATTAGTTTGTACTGTGTCTTTCATATTAATTTTGTTCCGTCTTAACATTTTCCAGACTTTCCTTTGAGCACCATACAGATCACTTTCCATCCCTTTAGTAAATATCTCCCAATATTCTTTTTTAATTTGTTTTCTTCTTCTGTTCATTAAGTTTCTCTCTACGATATATGCGTTCCAGTTGTCTTGGGTTTTGTTGTATTTGTAATGTATATATGCCTCCTTTTTCTTCTTTGCCAGCTCCTTTGTTTCTGGCGGGAACAAAAATGTATTTTTTTTATCGATGATTACTCGTCTCTGACCTAAGGTTTCCTTTGTCGCGTTAATAATGTTTTGTTTTAAGGATGTCCACTGTTGGTCTATGCTTTCTTGTTCCCTGATTGGTTGTAGAGTTATTTCTTGTCTCAAGCGGTTCTCATATAATTGCGCTTTCGGTGTCGAAGGATTCGATGCTATATTTGTTAACGCATACAGGTTTTAGTTTCGGTGGGGTTTTTATTTTAAGTCTAAGTTTGCATAGGAGCAATTTATGATCGTTACCTACATTAGCCGAATTCAGCGTTCGTACATCTACTATTGTTTCAGGCATAAATTTTCTATTGGTTATAATATAATCTATTACTGACTGTTGGCCTCTAGAGTTTCGCCAAGTATATTTGTATTTCATATCATGTTTTAAAAAAGTATTATTTATTGTTAAGGTATTTAGAGCACAGAAGGATTTCAACATATCGCCATTATCATTTGTCTCTATTTCGTTAAATCTACGTGTTATGTTTGTCAGTTCTTCGTTGCCTTCGTAGCGATTTTTCGCGATTTTTAAAAAATGATACAAAGAAAAGTGTGCGCAAGTATTACCTGATATATATTTTTTGAACTCGTATTTTTACAAGCTCTCATTTGACACCTCACTCGATGATCTAGTAATTTTTTTTTTTTTCATTTCCGATTTTACCCCCAAAACTAACCACGTAAGTCAAAATTTAACTCTCAAAACTACACGGCTCCGATGAGGCCATCAATTCCTATATTAGTAGCAAATTTCAACTTTCTATGTCAAATAGTTTCGGAGCAAATCGGGTGTGACAGACAGACAGACGGACGGACAAACGGACAGATGGATGGACAGATACCGAAGTGATCTTATAAGTGTTCCGTACGGAACACTAAAAATTAGCTACCAAATGGCCAATTTATATTTTTTCACTCTTTTTCTAAAAACATTCGCAGCAACAAGACTGCGCAAAATTCAATTTTACGTACATGTTACCAAAACTACTGACATCAAATGTAATATTCTTATGTGCACCTAATTACCAAGAAACATAATACCCATCGTCCGATCACTCGTCGGAATTCGAACCATCCGTGGTCCTGGCGCCACGCACCCATCAAGATGGACATACCATTGGCGTACGTCTACGTCAAAGGGTTGATTTAATTAAATCTGCCAAGAGGCCGGTACCGTGATGGATACAAATGGCTTCAGATATGCCCATCTACACTCCGTCCGTCCTAATAGGTGTGTGACAGCACCGGGTGAGACGTTGCCAGGTTTAGTATTTATGATTGTGTAGCTTATGAAGTTATTTGAAAAGTTTAATCTAATGTAAATACGTGACATTGTGAAAAGAGATAAATTTTGAGAGGTACCGATAGAAGCTGAATACGGCATGCACATGATTATATATACTTCAAAATAATTAGGACCAGGCACCTGCTGTTTTTGTTGATGTTGGTGTTTACCAAATAGCCAGTTTCTCACTTTATCCTTTTTGCAAAATCTATTAACGACGAACACAACACCCAAACAGACTGGCGGAATCGAACCGCCGACCACCGGATTCATAGTAGGTTTCATTACCTACTCCTTCAATGGTCCCGCGCTCCTGCTGTTATTAAACAATATACTATAATAATATGTCATAGTCAAGAGAAACAGCTCCCTGATTTGTCGGTGCGGTATCGTTTTTCTCGGTGTGCTCGGTATCGATTCGGTAACGAAAATATGCCGAACGCCTAAACTTCAATGAAACCCACCTGACTTGCTCCGCGTCCGCGCATCCTGCGCAAGTTAGGCATACCGAGAAAAACGATATCGCACCGACAAATCAGGAAGGGGCCCTAAAAGCCTTAAACAACTGTTGGCCCTTCTCGTTGTTTGCTACATTTTCAGTGGAATTTTCGAAACGTTTCACCACGGCCCCACTTGGTATTTTCAATGCTGATTTATCAGAGCTAAGTGGCTTACTGAGTGCTGACATTGCTGTCGAGTGTGTTTTATGTCTGCTCTGGACTCCAATGTAACAGTTTTCAAATAATAGATCTTATTTTCTGTGTATACAAGTAGGCTGAAAAGTTTTTGGACACATAGATGTCGCCCTTTTCGAAAAAATCCATATAATTTTTAGGACATACGAACCTTCAAACGATACGTGTCAAAATTTCATGATATTTCGACGATTAATTTCCAAGTTTCAGTGGTTTTAGTGACGCTAGTTTTGATATTTTCAAAATAAAGGAAAAAATCGAATCTCGTGTGTCGATTAAACATTGTTTTTTGATGGGAAAAAATACCGCTCAAGCAAAGCAATGGCTTGATAAGTGTTACAGGTACTCTGCCCCTGGAAAATCACTCATCATTTACTGGTATGCTGAATTTAAACGCGGGAAAAATGATGCTGAACGTTCTGGACGCCCAAATGAGATGGTTATACCGAAAATCATCAAGAAAATCCACAAAATTGTTTTGGATGACCGTAAGGTGAAAATGCTTGAGATAGCTGACACCCTAAAGATATTAAAAGAACGGCATGAGAAAGCTCTGTTCGAAAAGGGTACCGCGTTTGCCCACAATAGACCAAAAACAACAACGTACTGATGATTCTGAGCGCTATTTGGACCTGTTTAAGCGCAATAAAAGGATTTTGTTCATGCGGTATATGACAATAGATGAAACATGGATCCACCGCTACACACTGGAATCAAATTGGCAGTCAGCTAAGCGGACAGCCGGTGAAAGCCGCCCCCAAGCGACCAAAGACATAACAGTCGAGGTTTTGGCCTCTGTATTTTGGGATGCGCATGGAACAATCTTCATCGACTATGCTGAGAAGGGAAAAACCATCAATAGCGAATATCAAATAAAGTTATTGGTGCGTAGTTCTTAATTAATTTCGTTTGTCTTTATTCAATAAATAATCCGACAATTACTGACGTGTTTACTGGAGTTCTTGTGAAGTTTTAACTAGGAAAGCCACAAATCTAAACGTGAGGATAATTTTTTAGTTCCTGTTAACATTTTCAATTAATATTTTGCTCTGTATTTAAATTTAAACACCCATTACTCTTCATTATAAATCATTATTTTTTATTTGCCCTGTAAACCATCAAATATTTTAAAACTGTGCTTGATTATGAATTTCCATTTCCAAGATAAACTTTTTCTACATTTGTATACAACTTTTTGGGACACGCTGCATATTTTTGAACTTATATTGTCACAAACTTTCATTTGATAATCCACTCGATGACATTGAATTTTTTTTTCACTTGCGATTTCACCTCCCAAAACTAACCCCTTAATCTTTCAAAACTGCATTGCTGTGATTAGACCGTCAATTTCGATATTTGTGACAAATTTCATATATATAACAAGGATTTTCTACAGCCGACGCTGTCTTCCTTCTCTCAGCCTTTGATTCCATCCGTTTCTATCTTCCCAGTCTCCATCTGTTAGACCCCTGTCCTCCATAGCCTCGTCCACATCGTCTCTCCACGATCGTCTGGGTCTTCCTCCTTCTCTCTCCCTATAGGGCTCCACTCCGTTATTTTCTTTATCCACCTATTATCTTCGCTTCGTCTTATGTGTCCATAATCCATTTTAATCGTTTTTCTTCAATGGTGTTTATTGCGTTCTCTTTGATGTTCATTCTGCTTCTTATTTCTTCATTTGTTATTCTCTCCATACGTGACACTCTACAACATCTTCTCCAATACGCTCACTCTACCGCGTTAATTTAAGATTTATTTCTTTTTGCTGATCGTCCATGTTTCTGACCCGTATGTCATTATGTTTTGTATTATTGATTTGTATATGCGTGTTTTGTTTCTCTTTGTAATGTGCTTGTCCCACAGGATCGAATTTAATTGTCTAATGCATGTTCGCGTTTGTCCTAATCTAGCTTTAAACTCTTCTTCTGATGTTGCGTTTTTTGAAATGATGGTTCCTAGATATTTAAGTCTATCGGTTCCTTTGATTATTGTTTCGTTATCTACTTCTAGATTCTCCACGTATCCCTCCTTTGTTGTTAGATATTCCATTTTATCAAAGTTTATTGCTAATCCTGCTTTAGTGTATTCTTCTTTCAGTTTTCTTACCATATAACTGAGGTCTTCCTGATCTTGCGCTATGATTACTTGGTCGTCTGCGAATCTTAGAGTATATAAGTAATCTTCTCGTATTGGGACTCCCATTCCACTACATTTTTGCTTCCATTTTTTTAATGTTTGTTCGAGGTATATTTTGAATAGAGTTGGGGATGTAGAGCATCCTTGTAATAGGCCTTTTGATGTTTGGAGTCTCTTCCCTATTTTATGTCCTATTTTTATGTTCACTGTGTTGTTTTCGTAGAGAGTTTTTACTGCGTATATTAGTTCTTTGTCAATGCCTATTTCTTTCATTGCGTTCCATAATCTTTGTCTTGGTACTGAGTCATAGGCCTTTCTTATGTCTATGAAGGCTAGATGAACTTCTCTATTTTTTGCCAGTTTTTTTTTTCCATTGTTTGTTTTATAGTGTATATGTGGTCTACACATGATTTTCCGGCTGTAAAGCCTGCTTGGTCTTCTCCAATTTTTCCTTTATATTTTCCTCCATGATATTTTTAATAAATAAATTTCAACTTTCTATATTAAATAGTTTCGGAGAAAATCGGCTGTGACAGACATACAGACACGGAAGTAATTTCATAAGTGTTCTGGTTTTCAATTTTTGGTACGGAACACTAAAAAGGCAAAAAGACCTTACCAAACACCTATCGACCATTCGCGATGCTATCAATAATATTGAAAGTTATAGGAAATATTATTAGCGACCACACACATAGATTTCGAAAGAAAAGGGCAACAGGAGATCTCCTAACTTATGTTACATACATTTGGAATAATGCGATTAGACATTTTGGAGTATCTCTAGCGGTTGTACTCGATATATCCAAGGCATTCGACCCCGTTAGGCATGATGCATTCTTGGCTTGGCTACACTATTATGGTATGTTTGAACGATTTTGTTTATTTTTTGCTTATTTGTATTTTGGTATGCCCTAACACGATCTTGAGAAACTTAGAGAATGGAGGAAGTAGTACTACCGGTACTTTATCATTCTCCTTAAATCCCTGATTAAAGGAGAATGATAAAGTACTGGCAACTGCGTACATAGTTAATTTAGACCCAAATTAATTGAAACCATGTTCCATCGGTAGGATCAGATAGTGTCTATTACTTCTTGTACAACTTGTTTTAGATAATTTTTTCGATATTCTCTTTTTAATTTTGTCAATACGTGAGAGTTCTGTGGTATATTTAAGAAGAAGAGGCACTGCCATAATCAAAAGAAGTTAGGTTTAAACAATCACATTTCTAATTTTTTTTAAAATAAACCTTTTTTCATACGACCGGAATATTTACGAAACAACAGCGTAGCAGAATTGTGCTTCTTTTAGAGAAAAATTCATTAATAAATGATAAGTCTCCTCAACTTTCCAGTCAGAAATAGAACACATTAAAAAAAATATTTTATGTTTCCATCCCTCTAAAAACCAAACCGACCCTCTTCATAAATAATAACATAACTTTTGAACAATCATAAATTTCCGAAAATTAATGAATAGTTTGCAAAAATTGACTCATCCAAACTTTGGGGCGCCGGAGTTTTTACCTGGGACTCGTATATTTACGTTTTTAAAAATAAAACAACCGCAGGGGGCCTTTTCGTGTGCTTTTATGTTGACAGCTTCTTCACGCCCACCCTGTATAATTTATTGCGTAGAGCTATTTTTGTTTGCTCTTTATGATTATTATGCAAGGTGTCCCAAAAACAAGGCCAAGAGCAAGTCGGATTTGCGCAATTAGTGTACCGCACGGTGATTGTTCCTAAAATAAAAAATCCTTACCTGGGCTTCAAAATTTTACTCAATTTTGTGTGTTAACGTATTATATTTTGTGTATTAAGTATTAATTATTAATTACTTAATTAAATTCAACAAAATACAGCTACATTTTTTTTAAAGTCCTGCCGGAACCAACACCTATTTTCGGTGCAGGCTCATTCCGGAACACCCAAGCAGCTGAGTGACGTCTAGTTTTGAGCTCGTAACAATAAATTTAAGTTCCATTACCGATTGTGATGTTGAAAACAGAATTTAAAGCTTCTCGGTTGAATTTCTTAAGCTTTTCTTTGTTCTATTTGCCACGATTTTTTTTTGAGCCTCGGTCAAATTGAGTGGTATCCAACGAGCAGAACAGCCAAATAGTCGTTCAAGATCTCATGTATTTGTATTATGTCAATGCTTATCTATGCTGGAATCTGAGAGTATATCCCATGCCGGTCCATTTTTATAATTTCGTATAAAATCATCGTTTGAAATTGTTATCGATCAAACGCTAACTTTTTTAAAGCAATGCAAAAATCAAACTTGTATTCTTTTCGATCTGTCGATACTGTTTAACCTAAAAAATTTAAATTTTACGAAAATCAAGCTTTCAATTTTCAGTTACAAAGTTTCGTACTGATTTGGAAAAATCTGCAGCAACTCGTGTTCAGAAAATCAATTGTCGCAAGCATATTTATTTTTCTTATTTTCCTTGGACGTGATAGTGATACGTGCTTCTTTTAGGGTGACAGAGGCAGCACAACACCTTAGTCGGTGCTTCATATGAAGATGATTGAGAATTTTTCACACTCGTTTTACAAAATTGTGATAAAAAAAAACAACCAATAATGAGCTGTTATTAACAATTTCCTATTTAAGTGTTATCATTGAATTAAAAAGTAATAATGGCCGTTACCTTGAGGTTTCTCTTTTGACCAATCATCGAGGTTTTTAGCAAATACCGTCAATACGTAGTAAACACGCTTTATCAAAAGTACCGCCATTGCAAATAAGAAATTGGTAATTTCGTGGATCAAACCGTCTAGAATAGTACAGATTACGCAATCAATTGAAAAATGGTGATAAAAAGGGTCGTTTCACAGCTAAATAGTTTCTGGTTTCGAAATATACCGTTTGTCGGTGGTTTTGGGCCGTGATGGTGACACGTGTTTCTTTCAGGGCGACCGAGGCCACACAACAATGCTTTGTCGGTGCGACATGTGAAGATAATTGAGAATTTTTCACATTCCTTTTACAAAATTTTGATGGTTATATGGTTATATATACATTAATTTCTAAATGTGGTTAGATATATTCTCTATTCGATTTGACTTTCAGAGTCAGGTCTTAGTGGTCGTTGATATTGCTACCGAGATACATCAATTTATCAACTCTCTCTATCTTTGTGCCACTGACTGTAATACCACCATCTTCAATATTAGATTCTTTTCTTATAATCATATATTTTGTTTTATTTGGATTGAGTCTTAAATCAAACTCTATACAAGTGTCAGTTATTTTATCCATAAGTTTTTGTAGATCTTTTTCGTTAATAGTGATAATTAAGGTATCATTGACGCATCAAACAGGCGTCCCTAGAAGCATTAGGTAAAGAAGACAACGAGAATGAGAAATATAAAATTAGAATCTGTGAAAAAACCAAAGAATCTATAAAGGAGAAAAAAAGACTATACGAAAAATGGCTGAATACAAGATCAGAAGAGGATCTACAGAAATATAAAGAGAAAAATGCAGAAACGAGGGGGATGATAAACAAAGAAAAGAACGAGAGATGGGAAAAATCGTGCGAACATGTAGAACAGTATATAGGAGGAACTAGAAGCACAGAGTCATGGAGAATAATTAAAACATTAAGGACTAACAATAGAGAGAAGACGTATATAGAGTATATCCCAGAAAGCGAGTGGGAAGAATATTATAAAAAATTGCTAACAGAAGACAGACAAGAATTCCAAGAAGAGAACCCTGAAGAAGAACAGAATAAGGAAATAAAAGAGATAGAACTAAGCTATGAAGAAGTAAAGAAGACAATAAAAACACTCAAAAATAATAAATCTGCAGGGCCTGGGGGTGTGGTAAATGAAATGATTAAGTACGGGTCTAATAAATTACATCGAATGCTGAGAAATATGTTCCACAGAGCGATAAATGGAGAAAAAATACCAGAGGAATGGTCAAAAGCTTATATAGTATCTATATTTAAAAAGGAAGACCGCAGAAAATGCACAAACTATAGAGGCCTAAGCATAATATCGAGTATGGGACGTTTATATGGAAAAATTATTAAAAATATCATGGAGAAAAATATAAAAGGAAATATTGGAGAAGACCAAGCAGGCTTTACGGCCGGAAAATCATGTATAGATCACATATACACTATAAAACAAACAATTGAAAAAAAACTGGCAAAGAATAGAGAAGTTCATCTAGCCTTCATAGACATAAGAAAGGCCTATGACTCAGTACCAAGACAAAGATTATGGAACGCAATGAAAGAAATAGGCATTGACAAAGAACTAATATACGTAGTAAAAGCTCTCTACGAAAACAACACAGTGAACATAAAAATAGGACATAAAATAGGGAAGAGACTCCAAACATCAAAAGGCCTATTACAAGGATGCTCTACATCCCCAACACTATTCAAAATATACCTCGAACAAACATTAAAAAAATGGAAGCAAAAATGTAGTGGAATGGGAGTCCCAATACGAGAAGATTATTTATATACTCTAAGTTTCGCAGACGACCAAGTAATCATAGCGCAAGATGAAGAAGATCTCAGTTGTATGGTAAGAAAACTGAAAGAAAAAAGCACTAAAGCAGGATTAGCAATAAACTTTGATAAAACGGAATATCTAACAACAAAGGAGGGAAACGTGGAGAATCTAGAAGTCGATAACGAAACAATAATCAAAGGAACCTATAGATTTAAATATTTAGGAACTATCATTTTAAAAAACGCAACATCAGAAGAGATTAAAGTTAGATTAGGACAAACGCGGACATGCATAAGACAATTAAATTCGATCCTGTGGGACAAGCACATTACAAAGAGAAACAAAACACGCATATACAAATCAATAATACAAAGCATAATGACATACGGGTCAGAAACATGGACGATCAACAAAAGAAATAAATCTAAAATTAACGCGGTAGAGATGGAGTATTGGAGAAGATGTTGTAGAGTGACACGTATGGAGAGAATAACAAATGAAGAAATAAGAAGCAGAATGAACATCAAAGAGAACGCAATAAACACCATTGAAGAAAAACGATTAAAATGGTATGGACACATAAGACGGAGCGAAGATAATAGGTGGATAAAGAAAATAACGGAGTGGAGCCCTATAGGGAGAAGAAAAAGAGGAAGACCCAGACGATCGTGGAGAGACGATGTGGACGAGGCTATGGAGGACAGGGGTCTAACAGATGGAGACTGGGAAGATAGAAACGGATGGAATCAAAGGCTGAGAGAAGGAAGACAGCGTCAGCTGTAGAAAATCCTTGATATATATATATATATATATATATATATATATATATATATATATATATATATATATGTATATATATATATATATATACGTTAATTTCTAAATGGGGTTAGATATATTTCTTTTTTGCCCCGAATGACCAATACCACCAGGATAATGAAACACTTTCAAATAAAGGTCCGTTGAGATAAAAAAAAGAAGTAAACAAGTAAAATAGCCGTGAAAGTCAAGGCATTATCATTATTACCGCTTCTAGACCGTCAAATACTCACCGAAACTTCCTCATCTATTTAATCATAAGAGACTGACTAATTTGCATCCGCGAGCAGGCTTGGACAATTAAAATCGGCCCTTGGCGGCGGCCGATTTTAATATTTAAGACAATTAACTTTGTTTGAAGACCTACCGCGACGATTTCCTAATTATCGATCGTGAGAAAGAAAATTTATTGGCCGGGGAGGTGATGATTAAGAAATTAGATCTATGCTGGCCGGATGAGAGGTTAACTATAAATTTTAGAAAATTACATGGGTTGTTATTTTTCTATTAAACCGTTTCGGCTTGTATTTATCGTAGACGTTTTATTGATTAAAAGTAGGTTTCTCTATACCAATTAGAATTATTTAAATACAAAAACAGCAAAGTTGTATTTGTGTGTTTATTATTTAAATTGTATTTGCTGAAATTATTCACCGGGCAAAAATTGTATAAATAATAATTGTAAAAATGAACAACCAAAAACACAAAAAATAAACAGTATATGAGGATGTTTTTGGTGTTCCGTACATAAGATCACTTCGGTGCCTGTTTGTCCATCTGTCCGTGTGTCACAGCCGATTTTCTCAGAAACTATTTGACATAGAAAGTTGAAATTTGACACTAATATAGGAATTGACGGCCTCATCAGAGTCGTGTAGTTTTGAACGCTCAATTTTGACTTAAGGGGTTGGTTTCGAGGGGTAAATTCGGTAGTAAAAAAAAATCGAGTGCTGTGTCAAATGAAAAAACTTGTAAACTCACGAGTTCCAAAATATATATATATATATATATATATATATATATATATATATATATATATATATATATATATATACAGTGGCGAACAAAAGTATGGAAACATTTAAGTGGGAATTCGTACTTGCTTGGAAAAAGGCTCGGCAAGTAAACTTACAGTTTGTATTTCGTAAAAAAGAAAGTAGCCTTGTATTTTATAGATTTTAAGGAGTATTTTAAGCGAAAAAAAATGCTTAAAAAAAATGTCTGGACCAGTTTAAAGTGTTTTATGATTATAGTCGTAATGATGTGAAACCTCAGTGGGAACTATTTATCCGATTGTATGTAAGCTGAGTTGACGTGTCTGGTGAACGCTATTTGCTTGATTTTGGGAACTCTTAAAGTAGTAAACTATGAAACTAAGAAACAAATAAATTGCATCAAATTTTTTAACTTTTTTTTAAAATCTATGTAACAATGGGGCATCTCAAATTATAGCCTTGTGCAAATTTTTATATGTGATTTAAATTTAGAATTATTTTTTACAATATTTTATTTAATATTAGTTAACATATTTTCCGCTGTCATTTGTAACTCGTGCTAGTCAGTTTAGATGTTTTTAGTGTTCCGTACGGAACACTTATAAGATCACTTCGGTGTCTGTCTGTCTGTCTGTCTGTCTGTCTGTCTGTCTGTCTGTCTGTCTGTCTGTCTGTCTGTCTGTCTGCCTGTGTCTGTCTGTCTGTCTGTCACACCCGATTTTCTCCGAAACTATTTGACATAGAAAGGTGAAATTTGGTAGTAATATAGGAATTGATGGCCTCATCAGAGCCATGTAGTTTTGAGAATTAAATTTTGACTTAAGGGGTTAGTTTTGGGGGATGAAGTCGGAAGTGAAAAAAAAATTTTTTTACTAGGTCATCGAGTGTGGTGTCAAATGAAAGCTTGTGAAAACACGAGTAAAAAATATATATATAATATTGTACTTGCGCGCACTTTTCTTTGTATTATTTTTAAAAATTCGCGAAAAATCGCTGTCCCGGGCCTTATCTCGAAAAGTACTTATCAAAAAATTTCGAAAAAATTCTGGAATATTCTCCACGGGGTGTAGATTGAACGAAAATTATCACGAGTGCATTACCTTTAGTAGTTTATATGGTATATAAAAAAAACAAAAATTTCAAGGTCATCAGATTTCAGTAAAGATTGGAAACAAACTTTGTTGAAAACTCATTTGGGGTGTGTTTTGTGAAGTCACTGATCATTTTATACCACCGTAACATAAGTTTTGACTTAAGGGGTTCGTTTTGAGGGGTGAAATCGGAAGTGTAAAAAAATTTTTTTTACTAGGTCATCGAGTGTGGTGTCAAATGAAAGCTTGTGAAAACACGAGTAAAATATATATTATATATATATATATATATATATATATATATATATATATATATATATATATATATATATATATATATATATATATGTAATACTTGCGCACACTTTTCTTCGTATTACTTTTAAAAAATCGCTGTCCCCTACCCTATCTCGAAAAGTACTGATCAAAAAATTTTGAAAAAATTCTGGAATATTCTCCACGGGGTATAGATCGAACGAAAATTATCACGAGTGCATTACCTTTAATAATTTATTTGGTATATAAAAAAAACAAAATTTCAAGGTCACCAGTTTTCAGTAAAGACTGGAAACAAACTTTGTTGAAAACTCATTTGGGGTGTGTTTTGTGAAGTCACTGATCATTTATATACCACCCTAACAAAAATTTTTATTTTAAAAACAATCAACGTACGGAAACACTAATTGTGCAAGTTCAACTTGCACTTGACCGGTTTTATTTATTTTTATGTTTTAATTTGTTGGGCATTTTTTCGACATGTTAATATTCTTTCTCAGTTATAGCTAGGGCTGTTGTTATTTTTTAGTATTAATATATACAGTGGCAAACAAAAGTATGGAAACAATTAAATTCCCATCTCTAGTCTTAACATTTAAACGGTTTACAATTACAATATTTATTTATTATTCGTGTAAATGCTAACAAACATTTTGAAGACTAAAACAGTTACTGTTTATTAGAAATGTGCTTAGTTTTTAACGTAACAAAATTATGCACAAACAAAAGTATGGAAACATTTTTGTTATAAAATAACAATTCCACTAAGACGTCTAAGATATCGAAAATATTTAATATTTAGTGGGATGTCCTTTTGCGTCAATAACTGCTTGACATCTTCTGCCCATAGAGTTAATAAGCCTAGCACAAAAATCGGGTGGTATTTTTCCTGTTTTAATGCGATCCAAAGTTCGTCCCGGTTTTTTTTATATTTCTTTTCCTAATTTGTTTATCCAGATAATGCCAAAGATTCTCTATCGGGTTCAAATCAGGTGATTGTGAAGGCCAGCGCATCACCCGAATCCTTTGTTCAGAAAACCAATTCTTGGCCAAGCGAGATGTGTCTTTTGGGTCATTGTCTTGTTGAAAAATCCATGACAGTGGCAAATCTTCTTCATAAGGAATCAAATTATTTTCCAATATCTCAAGATACATTTGAGCATCCATTCTGCCATTGGCCCCATACCAGACCGTCGAAAACAACCCCATACCATGATATTTCCACAGCCATGTTTGACAGTAGGTACAAGGTACTTTGGGTCATATCTTAGACCAACTGGTCTTCTTACATAACTAGTAGAATCACTTCCAAAGAGATTGAACCTACTTTCGTCACTAAAGATTACTAGAGACCACTGATTTTGAGTTCTTTAGCAAATTTCAATCTCTCTTTTCTGTGACGCTTTGTAAGGAGTGACTTCTTAACAGCACGCCTACCATGAAGATTTTCAGATAACAGATGATGCCTAATAGTCATGTCTGACACCAATACAGCCTGATATTCCTATCTTAGTTCTTTATTAATATCAGCAGCAGTTTTCTTGTGATCATTTTTTGCTTTTCGAATTATAATTCTGTCTACTATCTGCTTGTTTTTCGAGGTCTACCACTTTTAAATGCCGGATCAACAGTGCCCCTTCTCGAGAACTTCTTAACAATTTTGCTGACAGTGCCCCTATGCATGTTTAAAGATTGTGCTAATTCAGTTTGCTTCTTTCCACTTTTATACAGAGACATAATTCTATGTTTCAGATCTGAACTGTAATATTTGCACTTTGGCATTTTGGCAAAAACCACACTCTTAAACAATGCTACTAAATTACTTCGTATCAACAATAACGTACTCTTAAAGCATAATGATAAAATTATTTCAATGCTTTCGATAAGGACAAAACGTGTTTCTTAAAAACCTTATCTACCAGAAAAGATAAACAAAGTTTTTATACTCAATAATAAAATTCTATAAAGAAATTGTTAAGAAAACAAGACTAGTTTTTTTATTACTAAAGGATAGTATTTTATACTTTTGATTAAGAAAATGTTTCCATACTTTTGTTCGCCACTGTATATATATATATATATATATATATATATATATATATATATATATATATTTATATATTTATATATTTATATATTTATATCAGTGATTCCCAAAGTGGTTCAGGTGGACTCCCAGGGGTCCACGGGAGACTCGACGGGGGACTACGTTGGCGTGAAAAAAAAAATGGGGTTCACAAGTTGTAAGTGGGGTCACGAAAATTAATCTGATTTCCATAGTAAAGAACAAAAATGTTGGCTTGGCTTTACCTATCAATATAGGCAGATAATACACTACTCAAAAAAATTAAGGGAGCAAAAAAAAATTTCAAATTTTTCGGTGATTTTTGACAGGTTGTATTTCGGTGAAAAATGGTCGTATTGAGACTTTAAAAAAAAAGCATTTTGGCTAAAATTTTTTAGGAACTACTGTTCTCATGCAATCCTAACAGATAGTGCGAAAAAATAATATTGCAAATATTTTGCTTTTTTTTTGATCCACGGGCTTGAAAAAATTTTTTTTCAGTTAGGCCGGCATATGGATCAGATAGCCTGTTTTTATTTAGCATTAATTTCCTTGTTTTAAAACCTCCCTTAATTTTTTTGAGTAGTGCATTTTAAGAAGGTCAGCGACTGTTACTTGTAAAAACTTGCATATTTGATATGCAGTACAACGCGCGTCGAGACTTGCAAAGCGCCGCCCGCCCGACCGCAACGCAACCCATTCAGACGTGCAAAGGGACGAAATACGACTTGTGCTGTGCTTGCAATCTTGCATGAACTTGTTTGATTTTTCACCAATATAAATACGAATGCCAAGGACAAACGTTACTCATTTGTTTCCGGAATTTTGAAAAGAAAAGTGTGAGTGAATCGATGTCAGTGTTTGCCAGTGCCGGAAAAAGTAAGTACCTGCCTATTTGTTATTCATACTTTTATTTTATATTGTAATAATGTTATATTTGTTATGTTTGCGTGTAGTAGGTACATAATAAAAATTAAATACTGGGCCACTATTCGATACTTCTATAAAAGAACAGAAAGCCGAGAAAGATTGAACTTTTAGTACATTTTATTATAAAATTATGTATTTACCCGACATATTTCAGTGCCCTCGTAGTTGCTAATACTAAATGACTAAAATATTTTCATAAATTGTACTGTCTTAATGTACCACTCGTAAAGTACATCAAAGTAATAAATAAATCATTAAAATCGCGGAGTTTTGATGTCAAAATATTCTTTAAAAGTATTTTCTCTCGAATTTACAGAAATGTATCAAAATATAATTAATCAAAAAATGTTTTATATTACATTAAAATAGGTTCAGCCGTTTTGTGAAAATCTCTTTATGGTTTTTTCATTGCAATAATTAATTAATCCTATTTTATTCTGTTAAAATAGCCATATCCTGTTAAAGTCGCCTTATGATTACTAAAACAAACATTTTTTTCTTTACAGGTAGGTAACTGATACGAAACATGGCTGAATCTAAGAAGAAATGTCGACAGTACAGTGTTGATTATTTGAAATTTGGTTTTCTTCCATCAAAGGCAGACAAACAATTGCCCATATGCCTTTTATGCAACAAAGTATTGAGCAATGACTCTATGAAACCATCGAAGCTCGAAGATCATCTAAGAAGGTGTCATTCTGATAAAATAGGTAAAGATTTAAAATATTTTCAAACATTGAAGGAAAAATATGAAAAGAGACCCATCGTGCACAGTATGTTCGCTTCAAAGTCTCAAAGTAACGATGATGGCTTGCGGGCATCTTACAATATCTCATGGCTTATAGCGAAATCTGGAAAACCGCACACTATCTGGAAAACCGCACACACAGTTAATTTTACCCGCTGTTGAAGAGGTTTTAAAAATTGTTCTGCACAAACCTCCATTTGACTTACTCAAAAAAATTCCTTTGAGTAACAACACTGTACAAAGACGTATTGATGAAATGAGCTCTGATATTGAAAGCTTCTTGTGCAATTATCTGCAAACAACTTATTTTTCTATTCAACTGGACGAGTCAACTTTACCTGGTAATGGAGCATTATTATTGACATATGTCCGATTTGTTATGGACGAAGAAATCCATGAAGAGCTGTTATTCGCGAAAATTTTGGAGACGGACACTAAAGGCGAATCAATATTTAATGTCCTGAATGATTTTTTTTAAGGAAACATCGATTCCATTTACAAACATTATTTCGGTGGCAGCAGATGGAGCTGCTGCCATCTTCGGGTGATATCCTGAGTTTATAAGTCATTTTAAAGAATTACACCAGGAGTAACTGCAATTCACAACACCTGGTAGCGAAAAATTTGAGTGATAGATTGCACCAATCGCTTCAATTTGTGATTAAAGCAGTTAACAAAATAAGAAGCAATGCGTTGAATACCCGTTTATTTGTGCAATTGTGCGACGAAAATGATGAAGACTTCCAACGATTGCTCTTATATACTGAAGTACGCTGGTTGTCGAAAGGTGCATGTTTAACAAGATTTTACTCACTTTTTGAATCACTTTTAGAGTTTCTGGAAAGTAAAGATCCAGATTTAAAAGAAAACCTGATCAAATTGAAAGCAGACATCGCGTATTTGACAGATTTGTTCAAAAAACTGACATTAACTTGCAGTTACAAGGGGACAGCCTAAATTTAATAAAAACAAAGGGTGCAATTTCGGCTTTTCTTGGAAAATTGAAATTTATGAAGCAAAATATTAGTCGGCGCGAATTCTCCCAGTTTCCAAACTTGTCACAGGCAGAATGTCTTGATGAGGATATTCAGACATACGTTCAACATCAAAAATAGATTTGAAGATATTCTGACGATGGAAATACCACCAAGGATCATAAATCCATTTGATGAAACGGAAGTGGCGAATGTGGTATTACTAGAGGAGCTACTCGAGCTTAGCACCAATGAGGAGCTGAAGGTGAAATTTAAAAAGGCTATCAAACATTTTGGCTGCAGGCAGAAATACCCGAAAAATATCCTGGGCTGTGGGAAATTGCGAGAAAACTTTTGATAGCGTTTCCCTCGTCATACCTTGTCGAAAACAGTTTTACTGTCGTTACAAACCTATTAACAAAAAAAAGGAGTAGATTGAACATCACAGAACGGGAAGATTTGCGGTTATTCTTTACAAAACTGAAGCCAAATATTAATAATTTGCTGTCAATCCATCAAGTACATCCCTCCCATTAAAATTATGACTATTTTTTTTTTAATTGTTGATTTGCATTGTTGAAGTTACGGTACGTTATTAATGTTTAATTTTAATTCTAATAAGTCTGTAATCATATTATTTTAATAAATAGAACACAAGAAAATATATTATTTTTTTCTTTTTATTTTTACCACTCCGAATTTAGAGTTGGAACTCAGCCACGACACAAATTTCCATCGTTAGATCTAATCTTCACATTTTTTGACGAGTTTTGGGAATATGGTAGAAATGTAGCAGCAGGGGGTCCACCGAAACCAGTAAAATTTTGAAAGTGGTCTACGAGAAAAAAAAGTTTGGGAATCTCTGATTTATATATATATATATATATATATATATATATATATATATATATATATATATATGTATATATGTATATATATATATATATATATATATATATATATATATATATATATATATATATAAAATCCTAAGATATGAAACTAGTTGGGGAACTCGGCAAAGGGGGCAAAACAGATGTTCACACAATATTCCTTTAGCCGATATTTCGGTCCTAGGTTGGGACCTTCATCAGGGCACAAACTAAAAAAAGATAATGAAGCATTAAATAAGGAAAGGGGGCGTAGAAAATTATTATTGTTAAGTTTAATTTTTAATTTATAATTTTTTAATAAGTTCTTATTGTTGTTATAAAGAAGTATGCATTATTATTATCATGAAGAAGTACCAAAGTAGAAATTGAAAGTGATTCACATGCAGTGTGCGACTTAATCTAACAAGAATGACTATAAATAACAATTGTCATAACCACAGACTGACACTGAAACAAAACAGCCACTATTCACTAACATATTAATTTAAAAATATGGCATTTACAGAAAGGATGCCATTAGAAACCTGAAAAATCAAAATACTCATTTATCATTAATTAACCACCTATGATCGAAAAAGAAATGACAAGTTTGACAAGGCGTTGACAAAGGACAACTATCTGACAGAAGTAAGGGATCATTCAAAACAAAGTAAGTGTTACGTACGGAACACTTATAAGATCACTTCGGTATCTACTCCTCTGTTTGCCTGTCCATCTGTCTGTCTGTTACACCCGATTTTCTCCGAAACTATTCGAAACAGAAAGTTGAAATTTGGCACTAATATAGGATTTGATGGCCGCATCAGAGCCGTGTAGTTTCGAAAGTTAAATTTTGACTTAAGGGTTAGTTTTGGGGAGTTCAAAAATATATATGATGTAATACTTTTCCTTGTATTATTTTTAAAAAATTGTCAGAAATCGCTGTCTCCCCCTTATCTTAAAAAGTACTGATCAAAAAATTTTGAAAGAATTCTGGAATATTCTCCACAAGGTGTAGATTAAATGAAAATTATAATTTGCTAATCTATCTGGTATGTAAAAGTCATAACTTTTCAACAAAGATCTTTTTTTTTTTTTTTTTTTTTTTATGGGTCTAGCACACGTGCTACAGGGAAGTCCCTAAAGCGCTACAGGAGCGACACGTGTGCGGAGAAAGCGATTTACGTTGTTCTTGAATCGCTGTAGATTGTACTCGATGGGAAACACAGTCCTGGGAAAACTATTCCAAAGGTATGATGTTCTCCATATAAAAGACTGCTTGAAAAGCGTTGTACGAGGAGTAACAAGCTGAACCTCATACGGATGTGAAGTATTAGCGCGACGTGTACTTCTAATATGCACCGCTCTGGGAGGAATTAAACGGGCCACATCCTTCGAACACTTTCCATGAAAGTTCTTGTAGAATAGGTTCAAGTCGCCAACCGTTCTTCGATGTTCCAGCGAATCAAGGCCGTCGGTCAGTTCCGGGTGTCCAATCAGACGAATAGCTCTTCTCTGGATTTAATCCAACAAATGCAGTGTATGTTTGGGAGCGGAGCTCCAAACATGGGAGCAGTATTCCATAGTTGGTCGAATTTGAGCTTTGTAAAGAATTAACAGTTGTTGTGGAGTGTAAAGCTTTCTGGTTCGAAACAATATTCCCAACTTTTGAGAAGCTCTCCTTGCTATGCCTGCAACATGTTCATGCCAGGACATATTTACTCCCAAATTAACGCCTAACAGATTGAGTGATGATGTTAGAGGGATGGAGTGCCCCGACATAACTATGTCGGGTTCTGCAACGTTAACATTTATAGAAAAAAACTGCCGCCTGGGTTTTTGTAGCGTTAAATTCCACTTGGTTACTGTCACCCCAAGATAGAATTTCTTCCAGGTCTTTGTTAAGTTGAATGACTTCCTGCTGTCTGCGGATATTCGTCTGAGTAGTCGATGTCCGTGCGTTCAAAGTGAATGAAGAGATAAGTGTACTGTCATCTGAAAAGCTGTAGATTGGATTCTCGGTCTTTTCCAGCAGATCGTTAATATAAATGAGGAAGAGAGTAGGAGGCAGTATGGAACCTTGGGGCACAGTGGGATAGTGAAGGTGTTAGAAAGAAATCCGTCGACTGCCACTCGTAAAGAACGCTCTCTGAGGAAATATGAGAGCCACAAGCAGAACTTTTCAGACATACCATAAGAACGTAGCTTAGCCAACAGCCCATCGTGACAAACACGGTCAAATGCCTTGGATATGTCAAGAGCACCCGCTCGAGATTCTCCAAAGTGTTCAATTGCGTTGTTCCAAACATGTGTTACATAAGTCAGAAGATCTCCTGTTGATCTATTTTTACGAAAGCCATATTGGTGATCACTAATAATGTTGAATCCTTCAAGATATTTTATAAGATGCTGATTGATAGCCTTTTCTATGACTTTCGATATTATTGAGAGTAATGCGATTGGTCGGTAGTTATTTGGATCGGAAACAAACAGAAATTCTGTTGAAAACTCATTTAGGATAACAAAATTTTTTATTTTAAAAGCAATCACCGTATGGAATACTAATTGCGCAAGTCTCACTTACACTTTTTTTTTATCTTCTGATCGTCATGATCGTTATACTACCAGTAAATAATAAGTAAACGTATCTGTTCATTGCAAAATCAATTACAACCAATAAAATTCCATTAAAAACTCTCAAGGTCAAGCCCTGTCCAATTACCCTTATTAAAACTTTTGCGCGGTCTCGTAGTTCGAATTCACATTATACATACAAATAAGGCGGTCGTGATTGTCCACTATAAATTTGAATAATTCGTATTCCGGACGGGTCTTTCCTACAATGTTTCTAAATAAATTTAAACCAGTGTTAGGCTCGTACGGAATTTTAATCAGTCAGGAATGAATTTACCGCACTTTAAGGTGAGTAACTTGTACGTGAGTGTTATATTTTTGGGAAAGAAACGATATTTTTGGTATGTGCATAATCACGAGACACCACAGAATGATACCTAATGTCCCCGGTCACATAACTATAGGAATTATAATTATTTCTTTTTATTGAGTGACTTTAACCTGTAAAACTATAAAAAAATATTTATAGAAAAGAGACGTGGTGGTTAAAATAAATGGCAAACTTACAGGGCCAAAGTGGGTAGAAAGAGAGAGTGACCGCAGAATGAGCCCGTTTTTTGCAGCCTCCATAGCTTTGAGACAAAAAAAAGCAAACTTAACGAAAAAGGCCTTAAATTAAAGCTAATTAAAAATCTAGAAGGACATATTTTTAGGGGTATAGTATTTTTTTTCACGATCTAACAAAGTGACTTAGCTACCTATACCCATTCAAAATTCAACAAGATTCGAATGTAATTAATTTATGGCTGTTTAATGACAGAGGCATCGTGCAGGGCCGCACTATACCTGATTGTATAATACTGAATAATACACAATATAGTTATTACACAAATATATTAAAACAGTGTACAGTGTCCTCGCTTATATTTGTTACAATTTTTGTTATTAATTAATATCTAGTTTAATTTCGCTATCGCTACTACCTTGCAAATCAATAATAAGTTCTTTACAGGTTCTAAACTATTTATATTTATGTACTATATGAGTTTTCAATTTTTTTGACGTGTTGAATACAGTTTCTCCAGTTTTCAACGGTTACATTTTTGACTTCTGTCTTTATCAACTCAATGATACTACTGTTTAAAGTGGGTATATTATTGTGAGCACGTATATTAGACTTTATTTTATGCCATATTAACTCGACCGCATTAAAGATACAATAATATGGTGGAAGCAGAATTATTTTGTGTCCTGCTTTCTTTACAATTTTATCACAAACATATTTCTTTGAAAAATTGTAACTTGTTAAAACTTCTAACAATTGTTTAACTGTATAACTTTCTTGGAAATATATGTCACGTTCGCACAAAAAGGCTTGTATTTCCCCTTTTCTATTGGTGGAACTTGGTACCCTATTCATTTGGCGACTATGAGAAGATGCATTATCCATCACAATACAGCTATTCGGTGGTATATTCGGCATTAATTTGTTTTGAAGCCCATCTTCAAAAACTTCAGTGGTTATATTACAATGATAATCCAAGCAGGAATCTGAAATATTCTTGGCTGGTAGAAATAGACATTCTGGTATCCAGCCTTTTTCAGACCCTGCATGTAAAGTAGGTATTCTTTTATCTTTATTGATAAGGCTTTGGTGTTGCATTTTTTGGATTCATCATTCCATCCTTTACTGGGTGTGTGTCGTAGGTGTCATACCAAGTCTCATCTAGGTAGATTATCGTTCGATTTTCCGATCTAGCTGTATTTATTTTTTCAAGATATTCCATTCTGAGTTTTTGTAAGCGCCGTGATTCCATTATAACTTGCCTTTTGTCTATATTTTTGAACAAAAACCCCAAACAACGTAGAATATGCCATAAAGTTGTAGTGGAACATTTTATGTCACAACTATCCTCGGACAGCCTCCGTAAAAGTGACAATAACGTAGGAACTTTTTGTTCTGCATACATTTCATAAATTTTGCTGCGGATTAAGTCTTCTTGACGGAAATCAATATATTTCTACACACCTTTGTCTTTTTGTGTTTTTTTTATCGAATTATTTACAATTTTCCAAACTGTACTTTCAGGGATGCTTGTTACAGCTGATGTCTTCATCAATGAAAAGTATTTTTCGTAGCCTCGCTCCACTAACTTTAAATGAATACTTTTGCCTCAACGGGCAAACATTTGAGGCTTCTAATGGGAAAGGCTTCGGACCTTTTAACACACTATTTCAGTATAATACTGCAGATAAAATGAAAAATATTCTTTATATTTATAAACACGAAGTAGCCAATGAAATGTTAGATTGAAAGGGACGTATATAATTATTATATATACTCGTATATATATATATATATATATATATATATATATATATATATATATATATATATATATATATATATATACAGTCCCTGGCCAAATTATTAGACGCACTGCAAGATTTCATGTAAAATATTAATTACCGAGTGATATTGTACCGTTTTATTATTTTAAATTGATTTGTTTTTTATTTTTATATTATCCAATCAATTACCTATATTTATTTGACATAAATAAAACAGCATTAATTTAGAAAAGCATAAGTTTATTAAGTTTTAAAGAAAAGTGAAATTAATGTTAGTAAAAGTCAATATTTAGTTGAGCCACCTTTAGCCGCTATCAAAGCTTTAATTCTGCGCGGCATGCTATCAATGCAAGATTGTACTGTCTCCTGCATTTGAGGATGATGATTCCACACATGAATAATATTTTCTAGGAGCTGGGTTTTGTTGGTAATCACGTCTTTAGCCACTTCTCTTTTCATCAGCTCCCACACATTTTCAATGGGCTATTACCCGGCCAATCCAACAGAGGGTTATTTTTTTCTTCTGCCAAAACAGCTTTAACAGACCGAGCAGTGTGGCAGGGAGCTCCATCTTGCATGAAAGTGAATGGTTCCCCATTTGGAAACCATTCTCTGAGCTGCGGAATCAACCGATTTTGTAATACTTCTTTGTACTGATCTTGCCTCATTATTCCTTTGACGACGTACAGACGTCCAGTGCCCTTGCCGCTGATGACTGACCAAATCATCACTTTGGTGGGATGTTTAACCGTCGGGACGACACAATTAGGATGAAACTTTTCTCCATGACGACGACGCACATACTGAGCTTTATTCTGCAAAATTTCGAATGTGCTTTCGTCACTGAAGCAGACCTGTCAAAAATAGGAAAAAATCTATAAACTTCTATGTTTATTTGCTTTATTTAACTGAAAATGATAATAATGTACCAATTATTGATTAAATTACTGTATCTTACCGATCTCCAGAAGTCCACATCTTTGTCTTGCCATTGTTTGGCCCACTCCAGGCGCTTTGCTTTCATTGCAGCTGTTAACTTGGGCTTCCTGGCGGGGCGACAGGCCTTAAAATCTAATTCTTTCAATTTTCTTCGAACAGTGCGCCCAGAAGCATTTACGCTAGCATCCTGGAGTTGTGATTTTATTACCTTTGTGGTAGCAAATTTGTTTTCTACACAAATTTTCTTCAAACATCTCTCTGACCGTGGAGTGAAAATTGGTTTTCTACCGCATCTTTTCTTTCTTTTCGGGCTTAATTCCTTCCCTGACTCAATTTTCTTTTTTATGCGTCGTACACTAGCTTCAGAAACCTCCAATCTTCGTGATATTTCTCGGTTTGTAAATGTTTTCGCAATCACAAGGGCCTTCACTTCACCTTTTTTACGTGGTGAAAGATCGCCTTTTCTACCCATAATGAAAATAGTCCAATTACTTTTTTAAAACACAGCATACAAAATAAACTAATAACTGAGTAGTATAAAACTGTTAAACAAACAATCACAGTCCATAAAGCCACAGAAACACGTCCGTACCTGACTCGATTCCGATCGCGACTGATACAGGTTTGTACTTGTTTACGTTCATGTATCACTTTGTCAACACAGTGTTGCCATATGTTAAAAATAAATACAAATATGTAGTCTACAACAATTCTTTTAAATAAAAATCAATAATATTGTAGTTTAAATATACCATTATTGCATAAAAAACTCTTAAGAAACATAAAATTACTAAAAAAAATACAGTGCGTCTAATAATTTGGCCAGGGACTGTATATATATATATATATATATATATATATATATATATATATATATATATATATATATATATATATATATATATATATATATATATTAGTTACGACCCTGTTACAGCCAAGTACTTGCGAAGATCTTAATGGTCGTTTAATGTTTTTATTGCATCAATTTGCCAAATCACTTTCTTAGATCTTGAAAAATACTATAACTATCCCCTAATTTGGGGTGGTTTGGTTTAGCGATAAGTTTTGGAAACGTAAACCTCATACGGTATCATCACAGTATTTTTCTTATTTTTTTGGATTTTTCTCTAGCGTTAGGAGTCAACTTTTTCGATTTAGTGACACTAAAACGCGTTTTAACCTTCTGGTAGAGGGTTGTTATCATTTAGCAATAAGTTTTGGAGACTTATAAGTCGCGCGGTAACTTCTCAGCATTTTTCTTAGTTTTCTGGATTTTTTCCTGTAGTAAGAAGTCATTTTTTACATTATGACGGTACTGAAACGCATTTCAACCCCCTTTTAGGGGGTGGCTACCATTCAGTTATAACTTTTAAAGACATGGAATTACATTACATGGTATCTTGCCCGTATTCCAGATGCCGGTCTCGACTCCGAGGCCGGTCTCGACGTCGCTGGTCGGATGAGCTTCGGGAGCTAACCAGAGTTGGAATGTATGATGCAGTTCATCTTGCTGTCGATAGGAACCAGTGGAAGGACTTAGTATCACTGACAGTCACCACACCTCTGCTAAGAGGTTCGGATTGAAAAGGAAGAAGGATATTATTATCACGGAGTGATCTCAAAAAATTAATGTTTAGCTGGTATCGAATACATTAGTGCAGTGATTCATTTAAACGAGTATTATCACCTGATTAAAAAAGTCTTCACGCTTCTTGTCAAATATTCATGTTACTTAGCACCTTAAAATATATATCGAAAATAAAGAGATTTTTAACATTTTATACATATCACGTAGCTACGTCTCATTTAAACGCCTGAAACAAACTTATATGTCGGTTTTTTTTTATCTCGTAAATGACCAAAATTATGGAATCAACTCTCGCGCTTTAAAAATGTTTATAAATGAGTTTAACGTGTTTAATAGAGGCCAATTACGTATTTTTGAGAATGACTGGGTAACACAGGTGACAACTGGAATAAGATAAATAAATGATTAGGTTTTGCGGCGCGCTGTGAATACAAAATTGATTGAACTGAAAAAAATGTATTAAATTACGTAAAAATAACAACTAGTGAATGCGAGCTTAATTGTTAATGGCTTTCATTTTTAAGACGATATGCCGGCAACCCTTGAAGATGAATTATATGATTTCGAGTTTGGAAATATTGCCTTAGAACTTTCGGAGAGTGAGGCATACTATATACTCACGGTTATTTAGTATCTAGTAAATACTTAACAGTTATCGACCACGTGACCAATCAGTGTCAATGAGGTCAACAGCGGATACAAAATGGGACGAAAAACTCTAAAAATATTCTGCTTTGCTGGTGATACAATATTAACAGCAGAAAATGAAAATGGCTTACACCGACTAATACGTTGTTTCCAAACCACAGCAGAAACTTGCAACATGAGAATATCAGTGGAGAAAAAGAGAATCAATGGTTATAGCTAAAGTCCCATTAGATGTAAATTAGCTGTCTACAACAAAACGGTAGCACAGAACATACACTGCACATATCTGGGAGTATAGCTATTGAGCTCAAAAAATCCTTATCAAGAAGTACTCAATCAGGCAAATAAATAGAGAATATCTGGTTGTTTGAGGGAGTAAGCTGAAAAATTTTTGGTCTAGCTACTTAAAACATTTTTTTTTTTGCAAAATTCGATTTTATTCATTAATATAGTCTCCTTTAAGAGCTATACAATAAGTCCAACGCTTTTCTAACATTTCTATACCTTTCTTGTCGAGGGATTTGTCTTTGCCTTCAAAATAGGCCTCAGTTTCGGCGAAAACTTCTTCATTGGAGCCAAATCTCTTTCCCGCGAGCATTTTTTTTGAGGTCTGCGAATAGGTAGGTCTCTGGGAGCCAAATATGGAGAATATGGTGGATAAAGAAACAACTCAAACTTCAATTCATGCAATTTTACCATCGTAACCATTGACTTGTGACGCGATGCATTATCTTGATGAAAGAGCACTTTTTTCTTGTTCATTTGGGGCCCTTTCTTTACGATTTCTGTCTTCAAACCCACCAATAACTTTATATAATAGTAGCAGTGCCCGCGGCTCCGCTTGCGTGGACTTGATTCACTACTATCGTCACTGCTTATTCCTTATGTTACCTAACGTAATAAACTATCTGCGATTGTTTCCTCTTATCTCCCATTATTTCTCCTTATCTCCCATTATCTCACCATAACTCCCATTATCTAGACTTATCTTTGCTTATCTCCCATTATTTCTCCTTATCTCCCATTATTTATACTTATCTACCATTATCTCACCTTATCTCCCATTATCTAGGCTTATATCGAATTATATAAAACATATGTATAAATTTATAAAAACACGTAAATCGGATAAATCAAGTCATAAGTGCACTAACGGACACACAGACAGACCGAGAGACATTGCATTTTATATATATTATATATTCTTTGCAACATGATATTGTTCCATATTTATTGGTTTAGGCAGCGTATTGCAAGAGAACCCGCTAACGGTAACCTTTTTTCCGACTTGATTCACTATTAATGTCACTCCTTATTCTTTATGTTACCTAACGCAATAAAATATATCCTATAATCTGGCCAGAGAACATATGTATGTTTTAAAAGAAAAGCACGTAACGCACTAACGGACAGACAGAGAGACGTTGCATTTTATATATATTATAGATAGATAACCCGGCCAGAGAACATATGTATGTTTTAAAAAAAAGCACGTAAATCGGATAAGTAGTTCTCCAGCTCACTAACGAACAAACAGACAGACAGGCAGCAGGACAAGCAGACAGACAGAGAGACGTTGCATTTTATATATATTAATTATAGATAGAAGATTATAGATAACCTGGCCACAAATGTATGAATTAAAAAAAAACACGTAAATCGGATAAGTGGTTCTCGCGTGATAAACGCACTAATGGACAGACAGACAGACAGAGAGACATTGCATTTTATATATATTATAGATTATAGATGTTCTCTGGTACATAACATTGTTCCATATTTAATGGTTTAGGCTGTGTATTGCAAGAGAACGCGCTAGCAACAAACTTTTTTCCGACTTCATTCACTATTATCGTCACTGCTCATTCCTTATGCTACCTATCGTAATAAAATATAGTCTATAACCTGGCCAGAGAACATATGTATGTTTAAAAAAAAAAGTACGTGAATCGGATAAGTGGTTCTCCAGTGATACGCGCAGTAACGGACGGACAGACAGACAGAGATACGTTGCATTTTATATGTATTATAGATGTAATAAAATATATATCTATAACCTGGTCAAAGAACATATATATGAATCTAAAAAATTAGGTAAATTGGATAAATGGTTTTCGAGGGATAAACGCACTAACGGACAGACAGACAGAGAGACGTTGCATTTTATATATATTATAGATATAGATTATTATTATTATTATTATATAACCTGGCCAAAGAATATATGTATGAATTTAAAAAAAGATACGTAAATCTGATAAATGGTTCTCGCGTGATAAAAGCACTAATGGACAGACAGACAGACAGAGAGACATTGCATTTTATGTATATATTATAGATAATAGATTATAGATATTCTCTGCTACATAATATTGTTCCATATTTAATGGTTTAGGCTGTGTATTGCAAGAGAACGCGCTAGCGGCAAACTTTTTTGCGACTTCACTCACTAGTATCGCCACTGCTCATTCCTTATGCTACCTATCGTAATAAAATATAGCCTATCACCTGGCCAGAGAACATATGTATGTTTAAAAAAAAAGTACGTAAATCGGATAAGTAGTTCTCCAGTGATAAGCGCATGGACAGACAGACAGACAGACGTTGCATTTTATATATATTATAGATTATAGATTTGCTATTGATGGGCTTTCCCATTTCAGCATAGTCGATGAAAATTATTCCGTGCGCATCCCAAAATACAGCCGACTGTTCTAACTTTGGTCGCTTCGGGCGGCTTTCACCGGCTGCTGACTGCCGATTTCATTCCGGTGTGTAGTGGTGGATCCATGTTTTATCCATTGTCACATATCGCAGGAAAAAAAATCCTTTTTATTGCTCTTAAATAGGCCCAGATAGCGCTCAGAATCATCAAAACGTTGTTGTTTTTGGTCCACTGTGAGCAAACGCGGTGTCCATTTTGAACAGAGCTTTCTCATGCCCAAATGTTCATGCAAAATACGACCAACACGTTTTTTTGATATCTTTAGGGTGTTAGCTATCCCACTCTCCAGTGTAACCACCTCATTTGGGCGTCCAGAGCGTTCAGCGTCATTTGTATCTGTACGACTACATTTGAATTCAATATACCAGTAAATGGTGAGTGATTTTCCAGGGGCAGAGTCCCCGTAACACTTGTCAAGCCATTGCTTCACTTGAACGGTATTTTTTCCCATCACAAAATAGTGTTTAGTCGATACACGAAATTCGATTTTTTTCACTACTTTGAAAATAGAGTAGCGTCACTAACACCACTGTAAATTGTAAACTAATCGTCGAAATGTCATGAATTTTTGACACGTATCCGTTGAAGGTTGGTACTTCCTAAAAATCATATGGATTTTTTGAAAAGGGCGATATCTATGTATCAGACGAGAAACTTTTCAGCTTACCGTGGTAAAACCGGTTTAACGTATCCAGCAGGAACAAGAACAAAAACATTTAATACAAAAAGTAATTACGGTACGGAATAGTAATTGCACAAGTCCAACTTGCACTTGATCATTTTTTTATGGCTATGGCACACAAGCGACACGTAAATGACAATTTTTGGGTGCTGATATAGCCGCTGACGAGCATTGGTGTCCAAATCACAACGTATGGCTTGCATCTTTTTCCATCTACAGCCATACTTAAGCATTCATATATGAAGTTGGCACTTTTTTTTGATATTATTGGATGTTTTATCTGCAATGCTAGAGGAACAACTTCATCTCTATACGGCCTGACTTCAACGTCATCTAACGCGCCTTTCCGACTGGTTTGACCGATGGAGGATTAAGGTCAATCCAGCCAAGACCCAGGCCATAATCTTCGAAAAAGGCACCCGCACAGCCCCTCCTCAACTCTCACTGAAGGGAACTAGTCTCCGATGGGCCAACAACATTAAGTACCTGGGCCTTCTGTACGACAAACGTCTCGTATGGAAGGACCAAGTGCATATGGTCATGCGTAAGGCAAATCAGCTTCTAGGGAAGCTGTACCCGCTCCTGAATCGTCGTAGTAAGTTATCAACTAACAAGTTGCTAATTTACCAATCGATAGTCAGGGCCGGACTTACGTACGCCTGTCAGGCCTGGTGCCAGATGTCAACGTCCAGACAGTCCAAAATAAAGCCCTCCGTTTCATAGCAGGAGCTCCCTGGTTCGTCCGCAATAATCAGTTGCACAGGGAGTTTGAAATGCCCAAAATAAAAGAATTCACGCGTAATGCCCAGCTTCGCTTCCTTGAGAAAGCAGCGGTCCATCCTAACCCCCAGATAGCTAACACTTTCAGAGGCAACGTAAATGTCGGCAATCGATACTTACGACCAACGGACATTCTACCGTTAGACTAACATTAGATTCAAACATGGACTACCCTTGATTTATTTAAGGCCGTAGTTTAGTTGAGCTACTTCTTCAGTTTTAAAAAGTGTAAACAACACACACGACTAACACAATTATAACATCACACCTCCTGAAAATGGGGAATTAGGTTAAGTTAACATTAGGTTAGGTTAAGGTAGGTAATTTTCTAACGCTCTACACGTTAGAAAATTAACCTCAGAGTTAGAATCCATCAAATACCTAGACATTAACAAACCAGAAATGTAAAGGGAGTATAGGGTTTTCCCAGCTCATAAGTTTTTAGTGGGTATGTCAACCCTTCAGGTTGGAGAGCCCCACATGCCTGGAGCACTTTAGGGCATCCTTACGGTGACGCAGACTGCTCCAAAAATCAATAAGGCGGATTTCTCCCTGTAAAAAAAACAACTTCATCTCTAGATCGAACTGACAAAGCTTCTCCTTTGTTTTGTTATAGAGACCTCCGAAAGTTCCTTTCCGGTTAAAAGTTTGTTAATATTTTAACTTTCACGCATTAAATTTAGGGAAAATGCCAAATTTATGTTCACTTTCATATCTTAATTTCCATCATCTCAGTTACATAACTTTATTGTCGTCGTTCGCTAATTTAATTTAGAAAACAAACTTTTTTCCAAATAGACCATAAACCAGTAAAAGTAATACCACTCTTTAAATCAATAAAATCAATTTCCCTAGGGAAAAACAATCTCGTGTCGGCCAGTAAGTCAGAGTCGATCGCGTGACGTAGCCCCGACCGATCATCGATCATATAATCTAATTGGCTTCGTAAGAGCCGACAAAGGAACATCGGCACGGAGTCAAAGCCTGCTTCGCACCCGTGTTGGGTACTCCTGCGAGTCTTGAATGCCTACCGAGTGATATTTATGTCTTTGATAGGGAACAATCTTAAATTAACAGAACAAGGACGCAGGAAAGGTTTTAAGGGCTGGTTAATTTGTTTGTATTTACAGCGTATGCAGTTGTAGCTAATGAGGAAAAAAGCATAATAATATTATTAGTGTTCCTTACGGAACACTTATAAGATCACTTCGGTGTCTGTCCGTCTGTCACACCTGATTTTCTACGGACCTATTTGACGTAGAAAGTTGAAATTTGGCACTAATACAGGAATTGATGGCCTCATTAGAGCCGTGGAATTTTGGAAGTTAAATTTTGACTTAAGGGGTTAGTTTTTGGGGGTGAAATCGGAAGTGAAAAATTTTTTTTCGCTTCCCTCATCGAGTGAGGTGTCAAATGAAAGTTTCTAAATGTATATATAACCGGTCAAGTGCAAGTTGAACTTGAGCAATTAGTGTTCCGTACGTCGATTGCTTTTAAAATAAAAAATTTTGTTACAGATGTATAAAATGATCAGACTTCACAAAACACACCCCAAATGAGTTTTCAACAAAGTTTGTTTCCAAACTTTACTTGATGACCTTGAAATTTTTGTTTTTTTTAAATACCAGAAAAATTATCAAAGGTAATGCACTCGTGATAATTTTCGTTCAATCTACACCCCATGGAGAATATTCCGAAATTTTTTCAAAATTTTTTGATAAGTACTTTTCGCCCGGGACAGCGATTTTCCGCGATTTTTTAAAAATAATACAAAGAAAAGTGCGCGCAAGTATTACATTATATATACATTTTTTACTCGTGTTTTCACAAGCTTTTATTTGACACCACACTCGATGACCTAGTAAAAAAATTTTTTTTTCACTTCCGATTTCACCCCCCAAAACTAACCCCTTAAGTCAAAATTTAACTCTCAAAACTACATGGCTCTGATGAGGCCATCAATTCCTATATTATTACCAAATTTCAACTTTCTATGTCAAAGAGTTTCGAAGAAAATCGGGTGTGACAGACAGACAGACAGACACCGAAGTGATCTTATAAGTGTTCCGTACGGAACACTAATAATGTAATATTTGCGCATACTTTTCTTTGTATAATTTTTAAAAAATTGTGAAAAATCGCTGTCCTCCTATCTTATCTCGAAAAGTACTAATCAAAAAATTTTGAAAAAATCCTGGAATATTCGCGACAGGGTGTAGATTGAACGAAAATTATCACGAGTGCATTATCTTTAATAATTTATCTGGTATATAAAAGATAAAAATTTCAAAGTCATCAGTTTTCAGTAAAAACAGGAAAAAAAAATTGTTGAAACCTCATTTGGGGTGTGTTTTGTGAAGTCACTGATCATTTTATACTTCCATAACAAAATGTTTTATTTTAAAAACAATCAACGTGCGGAACACTAATTGTTCAGGACCGACTTGCACTTGGCCGGTTATTTTTATAATTACTAACTAAGTATTTTCTAAATTTTTATTTAAATATGTTATATATACCCATATATAATCAGCTATTAAAGTTTTTAAATATATGGCAACGCTGTTACGGTATCCAAAGTAGTTTGTAATACAAAACAGCTGGGGCCATGTTGTTTTCTCGTTACGTCGTAAAGACGTAAAAAATAATAAAAAAATACTCCTCCACCACCTTGAACGTCGTATATGTAAGTAGCTCGACCTCCCTTGTCTTGTGTTTTGGTCAGATTAATGCAAATACTACTACTAGTCGTAATCGTGGATGGGTGTTTTGTTGACAAGAAATGTTCCTTATGAGTCCTTTTAACTCCCTCTTGAAAACCAGACTTTTTTTATTGGGAGATGCTGTTACATTGAATGAAAGGGTTGGTTTATGAAAAATCTTCAGCTGCAATCATAATATTTGAATTGGGTTTACGTTCTTTCTTAATAAGTTAGAAACGCTGGTGGCAAACGAATTTGGTAAAAACGGTCATGTACAATACACTCTTTTGGGAGGTTTTGGTATTATCTACCATAAAAATGATTATTAATGGCAGTGATTACATATTTCCGTTATCGAGTAACCTACCAATCAGTGCCAGAGAGGCGCCTAAACCGCGCAAGATTTAACACTACAAATCCGCTAAATGGAAAGACCTGATGGATTATTTTTGAAGTCTCCCTTGGTTAGACGTTTGTTTTAGATCCGACGAGCCATTTCACCAAGCTAAGAAAGTTTTCGATAGCATATAGGTTCGTATGGAAGCTGGGATAGGATGTGTGTAGATGTTTCCTCCTCTTCACCGTATACTTAGCAAGTCGTGGGACCATTGTGGATACCCATTTTCTGTAACTGTTTTCTCAGGTGATAGTGGTCGGTAATCAGTTCCACTACCAGTTTGGTCTGGGGCCTGATTAAAAGAAGAATGTCGGTTTCGTTGAGGGGCCGCCGATTACGTCTCTCGTATGTCTTTGGCCAGATGTTCCGAGCCGACGATTTAGATGTTGCTGATATGACCATCTCTTAATTGTCATTTTTACTACCTGTTTGGTATACCAAACGCTAGTGCTGTACTTCTATAAATTCAGTTAATTCGTCCGCATTACCTTTTATGCCTCAATGTCCCGAATGAACCCACAATAGCTCAACTCTGTTATTCCTCCAAGATAATTTTAACAGATCATCGTGATTTTGGAGTTGGCCTGATAGACATCTAAAGCCTTTGGAGCAGCTTGATTGTTCGAGAGAATATAGATTTCTTGGTAGCTGTAGTCTGGTCTAATATTCTCGTAAATAGATGCTTGTATTGCATGAATTTCTTCATGGACTGTTGTTACACTTGTCCTTAGTGGAAATCTAAAGCTTCCTTGGGTTTTTCTGCATTAAGGCCAGCCCTTACTTCGCTCGAAGTTTTTGATCTGTAATGGTCCAAATCCGTCGCTTTTATCGGAGTCTCTACCTTTATCAATATAAACTGGTGAGCAAAAAATCGACTTAAACTATTTGGCTGCATTTAACACAAATTCTAGAATTTAGTGTTCATATATTTTTACGGATTTTAATATCATTTCAAAGCCCGTTCTATTCTCTTTCTGATGATACCAAATTTCATAGCATACCTCATGTTTTTTATTGTTTAAAATGATTGAAAGGGGAAACAAGGATTGAAAATAGGGGTAAGAGGAAGGAAAAATTAAACAAATTTTAAGTTCAACAATTAAATTTACAATAGGGCAATGACTTTTGCCGTTTCTTCTGGAGTGGTATCCATTCCGATGGCGTAATTAGTGAGCAGGTATAACAGAGATGTTGACGGTTCAAGTTCCGATAAAAAAATGATAGGCAAATGCAGTTGCATGTGTTTTTATAGGGATGAATAGCGCGTAACGAGTACATTGCTGAGCGAGCAATGTTGAGTAAAATCGTTTTAATCAGTAAAACTTATTCGAAATCCAAATGTTTTTGATAATATTGGAAAGAGTAGAAAATCAGCATTCTAATGTTACCAAAACTAATACCACTGTTTGAAAATGAGATTCAATGATCGGTGTTAAATAAAGCAAAATCGTTTGAGTCGATTTTTTTGCTCATCAGTGTATTTGAGTAGCACGAAATTCTACATGATTTTTTAAAACTATACGACGTTGTCATATATGTTACAATAGAGAGTTTTTACGGACAATAGAGGTTTTTACGGATGGTGGGAAGTAATACATTAAAATTCCGTGTTTCAATCCGTTCGTCTAACAGCTGCTACGGCCGCTCGAAGCTAACTAAGTTAGCTTCGAGCGGCAGCAGCAGCAAGATCACAGTATCGAGTAGCAGCAGCAGCAAGAGCACTTGAAAATGCCAAATGGGATTTTGGCGAAACGTCGCACAGTGTGTCGCGTAGAACATGCTAGGTGGAAAAAAATTCATGTTATGATTTCCAGGAAATCCCACAACACCACCAAACCCCGAATTCCGAGAAAAGGTTGTTTATCAAATTTGCAAGTGGCGAGTCATAAGCGTCAGAAGTCAGGTAATGAGTTTAATGCAGCTCTTTCAATCAATCAGTTGCAATTTAGCGACACTTTCGTGCACATCTTATAGTGACATATTGTAATATTGTGAAAGTTTTTGTGATGAATATTAATACTGAGGGTAAGTACTATTTTTTAATGTATTTTTTTTAATCAGAATCTATTAATTTGAATTTTTAATATTTTTTTTAAATAGCCTATATATTTTAGCGTGTTTTTTTAAAAAAAAAAACTTTGAAAGTTCAGAATATACAGACATTCACCTCTATCCGGGCTAGTTTTTAGATATTACACAGAAATAACTTTATTCTTCGTAAAAATACACATATTGTTTAGCACACTTCAGTACAACATGTTTTTTTTTCTTTTTTTTTTTTTCCAGAACACGTTTACTCTATTTCAAGGGTAGCCTTTTTTGAGGAGTGGTTGAAACACACGAAGAATGAAAAAAACTCGCGTTTATATGACTCTCTTTCTTCAAAATTTCACTTTGGTGACATTACTGAAAGCAGCCAAAAAGAAATAAAGTTGAAGATATCCAACTTGTCTAATAAGTTTGGTGCCAAATGGTTGGCTTCAGGAAAGTCGAAGGAGCGTTTTTTAATTAAAAATAAGAATTGGTTGGATGAAGCAGACATACAGTTTACTGCGAGTTCTTTTGCGCCACAACCTTCAACATCAAGTGAGAATGTGACCCCTGCAGGAAGACCTAGCAAAGATTTCGAGGAATCGTCGTTTAAGACGAAGAAACGTCGCGTCGTGGATCTCGTAGAATCCCGAAGTGTCAGTGAATTGGTGACTGCTGCCGAAATTGCTGTGCGTTCAGCAGGGCAAAGGAAAATTGCCAATGTGATTAGAGACATTAGTGAGAGCCCAGATAATATTATTAACTCTAAAAATACCAGTTCCGTTAATCCTAGGCAATTAAGTAGTGACGAAGCCTTAGCTTACTATATAGATTCTAAGTCAACAACGCATTCTTACAAACAAACTAGGAAGTGGTCCATGAAGGCGGGGCATAATGTGTTTCCGTCATATTTTAGTTTAAAAAAGTCCAAACAGGCCTGTTACCCTGCAGAGGAGCACATTGCTATAACAGAAACTCGTGCTGAAATAAATTTGCAAGCCTTATTAAATAAAACAGTGGAACGTCTAGTATTAGCACAGAATGAAGTTATCAGCAGTGTGCTCCCAACAAGTTCATCGTTTACACTTGTTAGTAAATGGGGATGTGATGGAAGTTCTGGGCACAGCACATACAAACAGAGATTTGAGAACACTGAATATACGGACGGGTTTCTTTTCGCATTTTCTTTAGTTCCCCTTAAGTTATATGATGGGTCCAAAATTATTTGGCAAAATCCTCGGCCTTCATCAACTTTGTATTGTCGCCCAATCAAATTTATATTTGCCAAAGAAACGAACGACTTCACGTTAGTGGAGATAAATAGATTGTTGGAAGAAGTTAATGCTCTTCTTCCAACACTTATCAACTTTGGTGATTCTCCAATCTCTGTAAAACACGAACTTTTGCTGACAATGACAGACGGAAAGGTGTGTAACGCCTTAACGGAAACTAGTTCATCCCAAAAGTGTTTCATCTGTGGCGCCACCCCCAAGACGATGAACGATGACCCCGCGATGTTTAACAGCAATCAAGAACATTTTGGCTTTGGTTTATCTACACTTCATGCTTGGATTCGTTGCTTCGAATGTCTTTTACATATCAGTTACAAGTTGAATATTAAGAAATGGCAGGCTAGAAGCAACAAAGACAATGCAGATATCAAGGTTCGTTCCGAGGAAATCAAATTGAAATTTAAGAACGAGATGGGACTCATTGTAGATAAACCAAAGCCAGGATTTGGTTCTTCAAATGATGGAAATACAGCCCGTCGCTTTTTTAACAATGCTGAGATGAGTGCTCAGATCACAGGGTTGGATGTTACAATTATAAAAAAGTTTGATGTTATTTTGAGAACATTGTCTTCTGGATTCGAGATAAACTTAGTTGAATTCAAAAAATTTTGTCTTGAAACCAGAAAACATTATCTTAGTCTCTATTCGTGGTACTGTATGCCTGCTACTGTGCATAAAATATTAATTCACAGCACAGAAGTCATCAAAGCGGCATTGCTTCCAATTGGGCAGCTTTCCGAAGAGGCTCAAGAAGCACGGAACAAAGATTGCCGCAGATTTAAGGAGTACAACACCCGCAAGTGCTCGCGTGTTGCCACGAATAGAGACTAACTGTGCATGTTAATTATAACATCTGATCCTTTGATCAATAGCCTTCGAGAGATTCTCAAAAAAAAACCGGAAAAAATATGTACAGATGTATTAAAGTTAATTGTAAGCCCTAGCATAGAAGAGTCAAGATTGGAATCGTCATCATATTGTCGCACAATGCCACAAAATGATGACGATTATACAGTAAACGACTCATCAGAAGACTCTGATGATGATTATTAGGTTCAGCTACTATTTTTAGTTATGTAGTGCTTGTACTAAGCATGTAAACCTAGACTTGTACATTTTTCTTTATCAATAAATGACTATTTTTATTTTACATATAATTACAGTCAGTGTCATTATGCTAAATTTATTACAGAGCATTTATAACATTTATTTTAAAATTAAACAAAAACAATTTTTGACTGGAATTTTCAAAAACAATTTTTTTTTGAACCGAACAGCAAGAAATATGTACCTTAAAAAAATCAAAAACATTTTAAAATACCAACTACTTATGTATGTATAATGCACAAGTTACCTACCTGAAAGGCAGGTATTATTTGAGTTTATCCTTTTTGTGTCAATAAAACTAAGTAATATGGATTAATTGTTTTATTTTTAATTGACAAATGCAATAAATGATTTTTCATCTGGTTATTATTAAAAATAATAATACAGTGTCTTTCATTTAGTTGCACATTCAAGTTTGTAGAAAAATTCGTGCACATACGCAGAATATTTTGTTTTTGTTATACAATGTTTTGTGCAGCTGGACAAAAAATACAGGTAAGCGAAATGCAGCTAAATGAAAGACACTATATTATAATTTTTAATTCTAATAACCATACAAAATACCCTTGCCCTTTAGTTCCGTTATCTACCTGCTAAGCTGATGCAATCCTACCGCGATATGCAAGGGTGGCTGTATTACACAAATTTTATCGATATTGAGTACCTGCGGTAAATTGTGAATAAAACCCACATTTATTAACCGATTTTCTTGATTAATACCTTATTTTATTTTCCAGATACGCAGCTGTCAGAAAAATGTATAATATTTTTTTTTTTCTTTTGTTATTGCGCTTTTTTACCCAAAAAAATAATGAATTTTACACGAAAAAAATTTTTTTCTCTCCATTAATTTCTAAATAACTCCAAAACGATAAAAGATAGAATAAAATAATATTCAATCAACTTTAATAAAATTTTGTTACGCATTTTTTAATGTTTTATTTATAAAAATCTGACAAGTTGTTCCCGAGTTATCGTTAAATATGTCTGCGTAGCTGACTAATTTAGAGGAAAAAATTAGCCACGCCCATACAAAAAACAAACGCGATGAATTTTTTCTTAAAATAACTTAATATGCCGAGAATATACATAAACAATTGAAATAAGTGAAAAAACAATTTTGTCCAGCTAACTTGTACTAGTCGACACACTGTGCGTCGTGCAAATTCATTGTTAGTGTTGATATATCGGACCATCGATTAAATATAATTTTAAAAGAAACGTCTATTTTCATCCATTTAATTGACATTCTTCACTCGATAAGTCTATTCTCTTAACCAATTGTTCAAACACCTATTATCAAAATCCATTGTCCAATTTGATAAACTATAAACGCACACAAACAACATAAACCGTGATCCTGCTTATACGTACTACTACAATAATATCAATTAACGACGTCCTGCTAGTCGTTAAGGAATACTTAACGACGCTTGACCGATGTTGGTCAAACAATGGTCCTATGCGACATACGTAACTCAATAGGGCAATAAGAGATACAAAGGGAACAATAGCAGGACTGGCAGGGCTCTAGCAGGAGCATTGCAAGACCTTAAAGGACGTATGCGTGTATTTAAGGACAATGACGGTGCGGCTGGGTTGATTGATTTCAGGAGGTCACGTGATTTGTTTTGTTGATGTATGTTTATAGTTGAATAATGACTTGGTAAATTGATAGTGTATGTAGTCGAGACTTTGAGTGATGATTTTTACGATCTTATAAGTTTAAAATCGACATAATTTAAAAAATAGTAACGTGAGGTGAAAGCAGTTAGTGTCAACTCTCAAATTTCATGACATTTTGCATATTACTAGGTGTACAAGTATGAAATGCGGATTTCATACAACAGATGGTACCCCAATGCAGTTTGTGCTATAAAGATTTGTCACTGCGCCATTTTGTTGTGTCATCAACAAGTGTTAGACGCGCACGAGTGATAAATTGGAAAAGTGTGTGTGTAGTGTTGTGTTGTTGTGTTCAATATGTCGAAATTTATATCGAACAAAGAGCATTGGCGGACAGCATTAATTTTTTGTTCAAAACTGCCGTTGAATCATACCGATTATTTCGAGAAGTTTATGGTGAACATGCTCCATCGCAAGATACGTGTGAACGATGGTTTCGGCGTTTCAAAAGTGATGACTTCGATATTGCAGACAAGGAATGTGGAAAACCGCCAAAAAAATACGAAGATGTGGAATTGCAAGCATTGTTGGACAAAGATGATTCGCAAACACAAAAACAACTCCGAGCAATTAAGCGTTAGTCAAGAAGCTGTTTCCAATCGGCTACGAGAAATGGGAAAGATTTAGAAGACCGGTACGTGGGTACCACATGAGTTGAACCACAGGCAGATGGAAAAGCGCAAAAACACGTGTGACATTTTGCTCGCTCGGTACAAGAGGAAGTCGTTTTTGCATCGTATAGTTACAGGGGATGAAAAGTGGATTTATCTTGAGAAACCCAAGCGCAAAAAATCATGGGTAGACTCACGCGCACCATCCACATCGACCGTAAGACCAAATCGCTTTGGCAGAAAGACGATGCTCTGTGTTTGGTGGGACCAGAGAGGCGTGGTCTATTATGAGCTGTTAAAACCTAGGGAAACGGTTAATACTAAACGTTACCAACAACAATTGACCGACTTGAACCGTTCGCTGCTTGAAAAAAGGCCAGAATACCGAAAGAGGGAACACAAAGTCATTTTTCTTCATGACAATGCTCCATCACATACGACAAAACCAGTTCGCGACACGTTGGAAGCACTCAGCTGGGAAGTTCTACCCCATGCGGCTTACTCACCAGACTTGGTTCCTTCCGATTAGCATTTGTTTGCATCGATGGGTCACGCACTTTCTGAGCAGCGCTTTGGTTCGTACGAAGCTGTGAAAAAATGGCTCGATGAATGGTTCGCAGCAAAAGGGGAAGATTTTTACTGGTGTGGTATTCACAAATTGCCCGAAAGATGGGAAAAATGTATAAGAAGCGATGAAGCATACTTTGAATAAAGCACTTTTTATCATTCTTCCGAATTTAACATGTTTTTTTAGAAAGAAAATCCGCATTTCATACTTGGACACCTGGTAGTTTGAACGGAACGGTGGAACAAAAGGATTTTCGTATGTTGATAAAATATTGCTTTTTGATGGGGAAAAATACAGCCAGAAATCAACAGTGGCTTGAGAAGTGTTATGGAACATCTGCTCCATCGAAAGCAACTATATGTCGATGGTATAGTAAAGGTAAATGCTGTCGTACAAGCGCCGATGATCCACCACGTTCCGGATGTCCAAATGTGGCAGTTACTCAAAAAAAAAAACACGAAATAATCCACCACATTGTAAGCAATTGAAAATCAAGATAAATGGTGGGTGTCCGAAGTGCGTTGATTGAAATGTTATAAATATTTGACGGGTTGGTACAGTGGTACGCCTTTTGACGTACCAATGTAGTGGCGTGAACCCAAGAACCACATAGACGATTGCTACTTCTCTTTGTTAAGGATTTTTCTAAAAAACAAAAAGTTCCGTGAAATATATTAATGTACCATCAGTGACAATGCTGCTACCTCAATCTCCTGAAATTCCTGTACCGAAACAACCTTTGAGCCCATCACATTCATCGAGTTATATAGAAGAAAAAGGCAAACCCATCCCTTCTAGTGGAGAGCTATTTCCAGATCCAACTATTGCATCAGAACCACATTTGATTAGTCAGTCAGAACTAAAAGACCTTGTTATACATTTAGATTTGACTAAAGAAAAATCTGAAATATTCGGATCCAGATTAAAACAGTGGAATCTTTTACAGATTGACGTTAAAATTACAACTTATCGGAATCGTCACAGCTCCTTAACCATCATTTATTCAAAAGAGGATAGTTTAGTTTTTTGTAATGATATTGATGGTTTAATGTCGGCACTAGGCCACCATTATTCGCCTGAAGAGTGGCGACTATTTATTGACGGATTACAATAAAGTCTAAAGGCAGTTCTACTCCATAATGGCAACATATCTCTTTTTTAGAAAAAATGAAATACACAACATTCAAATGGCAAATATGTGCAGATTTAAAAGTAGTGGCTTTGATTTTAGGATTGCAAATCAGCTCTACGAAATAGTGTTGTTTCTTATGTGAATGGGATATCAGAGCGCGTTCAGAACATTGTGTAAAACAAAACTGGCCCTTAAGAACTGGGTCCGTTCTTGGTCAGAAAATGAACCATTAATATAACCTGAGAAAATCATTTTACTACCATTGCACATCAAACTTGGCTTATCCAAAAATGTTGTCAAAGCGTTACGTAAGGATGGACTTGGATTTCAGTTTCTTAAAAATAAATTTCCTGGGCTCAATGATTTTTTTATGGGTCTAGCACACGTGCTGCAGGGAAGTTCCTAAAGTGCTCCAGGAGTGGCATGTGTGCGGAAAAAGCGATTCACGTTGTTCTTGAATCGCTGTAAATTGTAGTCGGTGGGAAACACAACCCTGGGCAAATTATTCCAAAGGGATGATGTTCTCCATATAAAAGACTGCTTGAAAAGCGTTGTACGCGGAGTAACAAGCTGAACCTCATACGGATGTGAAGTATTGGCGCGACGTGTATTTCTAAAATGCACCGCTCTGGGAGGAATTAAGCGGGCTACATCCTTCGACCACTTTCCATGAAAATACTTGTACAACAGACTCAAGTCGCCAACCGTTCGTCGATGTTCCAGCGAATCAAGGCCGCCGGTCAGTTCCGGGTCTCCAATCAGACGAACAGCTCTTCTCTTCATAGTTGGTCGAATTTGAGCTTTGTAAAGAATTAACAGTTGTTGTGGAGTGTAAAGCTTTCTGGTTCGAAATAATATTCCCAACTTTTGAGAAGTTCTTCTTGCTATGCCTGCAACATGTTCATGCCAGGACATATTTGCTCTCAAATTAACGCCCAACAAATTGAGTGATGATGCTAGGGGAATGGAGTGCCCCGACATAGCTATGTCGGGTTCAGCAACGTTAACTTTTTTAGAAAAAACTGCTGCCTGGGTTTTTGTAGCGTTAAATTCCACTTGGTTACTGTCACCCCAAGATAGAATTTCTTCCAGGTCTTTGTTAAGCTATCTGCGGATATTCGCCTGAGTAGTCGATGTCCGAGCGTTCAAAGTGAATGAAGAGATAAGCGTACTGTCATCTGCAAAGCTGTAGATTGGATTCCCGGTCTTTTCCAGGAGATCGTTAATGTAAATGAGAAAGAGAGTAGGAGACAGTATGGAGCCTTGGGGCACACCGGCGTTGATAGTGATCCAGCAGGAAGGAAATATTCCCTTTCTGTAGGATAGGTTGAAAAGTCTACAGAAAACTGGTGTTAGTTCCCTCGCACAGTTTTTGAGAACTATGGCAGGTATTCCGTCAGTGCCAGAAGCCTTTTTGGTGTCTAGCTTCATTAAAATACGCTTTATGATACGCTATCTGTAGACAACATCGGGCATCCTTGCCCTGCAATATGGGAATAGTAGGTGGTGTTTTTCCTTGGAAATGCTAAAATAAAAGAAGGGATTTCTGTTAATCGATAATCCCTCTTTTCTATCCAGTTTAAATTTCATAGAAAAAAGGTATGGTTGGCTTTTATTGATGTCACGAAAAATTTCCTCGACAACCACAAATCATCAGATTTCCACGAAAAATAAAATTATTGCTTGATGCTTATCATGAACTAGGATACAATATGTCATTAGAAATAAATTTTCTACACTCCCATTCGAATTTCTTCTAAAAATATGGGCTTAGTTAGCGATGAACATGGAGAACGCTTTCACCAAGGAGTTTGAGAAGCGTTATCAAGGTAAATGGGAACTTGCAGACTTCTGTTGGTGTTTCAGAGGAATGCTACGAGGACTGACTACAAGGGAAAAGTCAGTCCATCAAAAAAATATAAGTTTTTTTTAATAAACAATATAATTTTTTGTCACTAATTTCGCATATTTTTGCTTTTCTCTATGAAACCTGATGTGATGTGATTATATTGTTAATTAATTTTAATTGAGTTGGCTGTGAGGAATCCATATTTCATCCTGTAACTTCAGTGAAAAATTTTTTTTTGTTGCATTGTGTAGTCAGTCTCCAGCCTCCAAACACACAAACATCAACTGGGAGTTTTTGCAAGTATTTTTTGAGATGTGCATGGAATAATACTGATCTGTTATCTTGAGAAGGGATGAACAATCACCGGAGAGTATTACGTTGGTGTGTTGGATCGTTTGAATGGTGAAATCAAGAAAAAAAGGTCGCATTTAGTGAAGAAAAAAATGTTGTTTCACCAAGATAATGCAGCAACCCACACATCCGCGTATTCATCAAATCTGGCCCTCAGCGATTATTACTTTTTTTTATATATATCAATCGGTTTTATAACGTCTTCCGTCTTCCGATGCCTAATTTCCACTCCTCCCGGTTTCTCCATCCCTCCTCCTCCAGATCTCTCTCTAGTACTTCCTTGTTGATTCCTGCTCTCCAGCTTTGGCGTGGTCTTCCTCGCTTTCTTTTTCCATGAGGGTTCCAATTTAAAATCTTTTTAGGTAGTCGGTCTTGTGACATTCTCTGTACATGTCCGTACCATACCAACTGTTGGGTTCTGATTTCGTCCACTATATCGTGCTTTATTTCTAAAGCTCGCCTTATCGTGTCATTTGGTATCAGTCTTTTCTGGATTTTCTGGCTGCTCGTCTCCAGAAATCCATTTCTGTAACTTTTAGTATTTTTTCTGCTCTTTCCTTTAATGGCCACACCTGGGAGCTGTAAGTTATTATACTTTTCACTATTGAGTTGTAAATTGTCTTCTTTTTTTCAGTGGTTATGTTTTTGTCCCATAGTATACTATTAAGCATTACAATCGCTTTTCTTCCTTGGATATTCCTCTCGAATATTGCTTCTTCCAGTGTTCCGTCCCTAGATATTCTCGTTCCCAAATACTTATAACTGGCACAGTGTTTGATGGTGTGTCCTGTGGCCAGTTTCAAGTCCTGCTGTTGTCCTCCGACGCACATGTACTCGGTCTTTTTAATATTGACTTCTAGGCCCCTTTTTTCATATTCCTCCATAAGTTTTCGTGTCATGTATTCCATATCATCGATGTCCTGAGCGACTACTACCTGGTCATCTGCGAATGATAGCGTGTACAATGTAGTATCGTCATCCAGTGGTAATCCCATACTGCTGCATTTCCTTTTCCAGTTCTTCAGTGCACTCTCCAAATAGATTTTAAATAGCGTTGGGGATATACAGTAGCCCTGTTTGAGACCCTTTGAGACCGGGAACCCTGTTGTTATACCATATTTGGTTTTCACACTACTTCTTGCGTCTTGGTATAAGGATTTTACGGCTTTAATTATTTCCGTGCTTACATTACTCTGTTGTAGTGTTTCTCACAATCTCATTAGGGGCACGCTGTCGTAGGCCTTTTTTAAATCAACAAACAAGACATGGACTTCCTGATCAAATGCGGTTTTCTTTTCTAGGATTTGTGTCAGTGAGAAGAGATGGTCTATTGTGGATCTTCCTGCTCTAAAGCCTGCCTGTTCTTCAGCTTCTACGTCCGCGTATTCCGTTTCTATTCTATTTTTAAGTATTTTTCCGTATATTCTGCTAATGGATCCTGTAACCGTTATTCCCCTATAGTTATCGCAATTATTTTTGTCTCCTTTCTTATGAATTGTTGATATGTATGATATTTTCCATTCCTCAGGTACTTCTGATGTGTTAATGCATCTTTGGAATAAGTTCCTCAAAGCGCTAAATAGCTTTTCAGTTCCGTATTTTACTATCTCTCCTGGGATGTTTCCTGGTCCTGGAGCTCTATCATTTTTTAGCGTTTTACATACTTCTTTAACTTCTGATGTTGTTATCCTTATTGGAGATCCTCGTATAACTATATTTGAGTTTCCATGTTGGGTACTTTTGAACTCTAGTCTATCTTCTGTTAGCATATTTGTAAAATATTGGTTCCATTTTTCTGGTGTTATTGGTGAGAAGATTTCTCTTTTCCGTTCTGTTCTCATTATTACTTCTTTTAAAATTTGAAAAGGTCAAATGGGTAACTGAGACCTATTTTAGAGAGTTCGACCAATCATACTATAAGAAACGAAGAAGTTTTCCGGAAGTATCTTTTTTTCCATGTTGAAGGAAACTATGTTGCAGAATAAAATCAATTTTCGGTAAAAATATTGTTTTTTTCTTTAAAAGTCTCGGGATTTTTCACCCCATGTAGTAGGTAAATTCATTTCTCGTTCTATAAACAATTCACGAATATACACGAATGTAATAAGCTTCTGATGCCGTGCACTTCGAAAAGAGTTTTGATTCTGTAAACCAGCAGCAACTCTTGGAAGCGTTTGCTGAATGTCGTATTGATCATCGATACACCAGTATTGCTAATGTCAAAACGATCGATATATATATATATATATATATATATATATATATATATATATATATATATATATATATATATACATATCTATTCACAAGAAAGGTCTGTGAAAATTACTTTTATCTCTCTTATATGCAGCAAAATTATGCTCCACATTATCTAAGAACGATTGAAACCAATTCTCTTGCCTCAGATTCCTTAAAAATAGGCAGGTTTTGTACCCGGTAGAGGCACAAGAATGAGACAAATGATAGAAAAGTTTTACGAATATAATGTTCCTGCCTTGTTCTTTGATTATACAAAGGCAGTGGAATCACTTATGGAGAATTCTTCAAGAAATGGAGACACCAGACCACCTAGTCTTCTTAATCCACAAATCATACAGCAATAACATCGCTTATGTTAGAGTTGAGAAAAAAGTGGTCCAGAACAGATAAAGGTGGTAGGACTTGAGGAAGGCTTTCATCCAGCAGTGGACAGTATAAGCCGATGATGATGATGATACAATTCACGTGGTTTTTAGCTTTGGTTTTATTACCACAGCATTTATAGTCACAAGAAGAAAGTGTTCCAAGAAATTATACCCGCAAGGGTGCATGAACCACATAATAAGTTTTGTTTCTTTTAAATTTCATTCATAAAATTAAAAACAGCCTTTGTAGGTACGAGAGATAGGACTATTAAAGAACGGTGTTCCACTTTTAGTGTCAAGTGTCTCTAAAACAAACAAATTTTATTAAAATTCCCAGAGACGAATATCTTTTTCTTCTTCTTAAAGTTATTGCTTTGTTGGCGTTTCCTGAATACAAATCGTGGCATATATGAGCACGCTGCCACCCGTATTCAAATTAGACTCCGAGATATGGGAACATCTTTTTTGACTGAAACGGTCATTTTAGATTTTGGACCGACTAGAACATTCTTGATTATCTTTATGGGCACGGAACACGTTCTGCAGGAAAATTTCTTAAGCGCTACAGGACCGGGGCGAGCGTAAAAAAGCTATTCAGATTGGTCTTGAATCGTTTAAATTATACTCGGTGAGAAACACAGGCCTGGGCAATTTATTTCAAAGGGATGAGGTGCTCCTGTAACGAAATTTGTAAAAAAGGTGGTACCAGGAGCGACGGGTAGTGCTAACATGCATTGCTTTGGAAGGAATCAAGCTGGCCACCTTCATTGAACTTTTACCATGAAAGCATTTATGGATACATATGAATAGGTACATAATATTCTGCATGAAATTCTAAAAATGCAAAAGCTGAGCATGGTTGCCGTGTTGGTTGGCTCCAGACCAAAGATTCACGAGTGTTTGGAAAAGTTGCCGTGTAATCAGACTTTTGGCGTTGTTTTGTGACGTGTGTGTAGACGGAACGTGGATCTATCAATATACCCCGGAGACTAAACTGCAGTGAAAACAGTGACTTGGTAAAGGTAAAAGTGCACCGAAAAAAGCGGAGAGTTTTATCGACGGGCAAAGTTTTGGCAACTGTTTTTTGAGACACACAGGTTATCATTATGATTAACTATTCGGAGAAGAGTAAAAAAGGGACTTTGATAACTATGACGCGCCGTCTGAAGATAATATCGGGTATTCTTGACTGCACATTGGGAATAGTGGGTGGATTTGTTCTCCACCAACCAATTTTGGTCGACGACTTTGACGAAATCGATGCTGAATGGCGTAACAACAATTAGTGAGGAATACGGGCTCACGATAAATACAGAGAAAACCAAGTCAATGTTAATAACTAAAAACCAACTCATTCCGTGGCTTTACAACCTAACAACCAAACTATAGAAAAAGTATCTCAATTCTGATACCTGGGATCGATGTTAAACAATCCAAGTGACTGCCTCCAAGCGATCAAATGTCGTAAAGAAACAGCACACGCACAGCGTTTGTCATCATGAGACAAATATTATGTTCGCCACAAATATATGTACATTAAAACAAGAATAAGGCTATTGCAATGCTATCAGGTGTACAAGTATGAAATGCGGATTTCAGACAACAGATGGTGCACCAATGCAGTTTGTGCTATAAAGATTTGACACTGCGCCATTTTGTTGTGTCATCAACAAGTGTCAGACGCGCACGAGTGATAAATTGGAAAAGTGTGTGCATAGTGTTGTGTTGTTGTGTTCATTCGCCGACAGCATTAATTTTTTGTTTTCATTTGAAGAAAACTGCTGTTGAATCATACTGATTAGTTCGAGAAGCTTATGGTGAACATGCTCCATCGCAAGATACGTGTGAACGATGGTTTCGGCGTTTCAAAAGTGGCGACTTCGATGTTGCAGACAAGGAACGTGGAAAACCACCAAAAAAATACGAAGATGTGGAATTGCAAGCAGTACTGAATAAAGAAGCTATGAGAAGAATGGAGGAGTTCGAAATAAGGACATATAGACGAATATGTTGGGTCTTTTGGATAAATAGAGTGACCAATAAGAACGTACTTGAACAAAAGCAAATCAATTGTAAACAATGGTAATTCAATACCGAGGCACTGTTGTTGAATTAGGCCTTAACTAAAATCGTAAAAAATTATCCAACGAAAACCTTCACGTGAAATTTCCATTTGTTCACAAAACTTTTTTTTTAAACGCTCACTGTAAACAAACTACTCAGCCAATGACAATGGTAATGTCACATCTCAATAGCACCATCTAGTGGTCGTTTGTAAAAACTCAAAAGGGGCGCCCCCATAGTTGCCACAAGAAACTATTTTAAAGGGAGTAGCAATCTGTAAAAAAAACTAGTCTAATTACTTTTCTACTATACTACGTATACTAACTCGATTCATAGTTAAAGACATAATTTGATTAGACATTGGTTAAATAATGATTACGAGTATTTATGGTAATACTCCCAAAACTTTTCTAGACGGTCCATTCGACATCATATACCCAGAATCATAACAAGAAAGCAAACAATCACGTCCAAGATCTGAACTTCGTGAGCCAAAAAGCGCTTATAAAAGCCCGTTATATAAATCTTACTCTGACCATCTCTCCCGGTCTATATCGGGAAAGCAGATCGACTTGGTATGTGGCGCCCAATATTTAGGGGACCTACCGCCGAGAAACTACAATTTAAATACATATATATATATATATATATATATATATATATATATATATATATATATATATATATATATAAAATATATATATACAGTGCGACCTCGATAATCCGGACTAATTAAAACCGCGGTGATCCGAATTAGTAAATAATTCGAATTACTGAAGCAGGACATTATTTATATTAAAAAACGAATCATTTAATACGAAACAACTAAAAAATAGTACATACATAGAACAATATTTAAAATGGAAGCATATCTTATCAAGTTTTATCTTATTTTGTAAAAAAATTTGTAATTTTTGTTTGCTTGACCCTTCTCTGGTTCATCATAAAAGCAATTTCGTTTAATCTTTGAAGTACAAGAACATCACTGAGGGGGATATCATTTTCTTCTGCCCATCTCATGCACACATTGAAACTTTTAACTGCCTTATTATTCTTCACAGTGTTCTTAACAGTCTGGTTTGTATTAGTATTTAACTCTGAACCTTCATTATCACTCTCGTGTTGTTCATCTGTATCATCTATGTCTTACAGTGGTAACAAATCTTCATCATTTTCAAGCCAATTATATATTTCCACGTTCAGTGAGAACATTTAGCATATCTGACACATCTGTCAAATATTTACGAATTAACCAAAAAAAATACTAAAAGGAAAATTTCAGGCTTTACCTTTCATTTATTCATTAGTGGAAAGCAAATTGTGCCGCAATTCACTCAGAGGAATCAGATCTTCAGC